>MU563656.1:9707687-9800187 GCA_024362625.1 Silurus asotus
TATATATATATATATATGTGTGTGTGTGTGTGTGTGTGTGTGTGCAAGTGGAAGGTCTATATATATATATATCATATAATTATACACCACAATTGGCTTAGTTAGCAGCAGCTTACTTAAAACACTGCTTGAACTACTGATTCAGCCTTACAAATGAATATGTGCTATTTTCTAATCTGTTAATTTTTATATCCAGACTTATAAAATCAACTAAAGTGTGCATTCTCATGTGCACATTCATTTTGTGTAAGTGGAAGGTCACTGCAGATCAGTGCAAATAAATTGTTCCATTGCTAAGAGTATTAGCCCTGATTCATCCTTCATTGCCATATTGCTTCTTCTGAGCCTTATAATCATCAGCTAATGCCAATTTCTCTCTCTTTTTAATATCAAAAAGCAGCTCCTTCCATACAAAGGCTGCCACATAATCCTTTGCTCTGTTCGCAACCAACCGTCTGGTTTACTTTATCCTTTTAATTTAATTACAATGTGTCTGATTAATGTTTTATTAGCACATTAGATAGAAAGAACCTTTCAATTATAGAATCAGCAACTATCACAGACTCCCCCCCCCCTCTCTCTCCCTTTTCTCTCTCTCTCTTTCTCAGTCTCTTTCTGCTCTATGTGGTTCTCTCTTTCTTAGCCAACATTTCTCAACATTGGCTTTATAGATTTATATTAATAAAGATAATAAAGCAAATCTTAATAACAAAAAAGAAATGGAAATGGCAGTGTGTCTATTTAAACCTGATGATGCTATTAAAGGCACTCCAGCCAATCCCACACAATCATGCAGAGACTGTTATGCTCACTTGCTATGTTGTCATTCTTTAATTTCATTCAGTCTTTGTTTCTTTTTTTTCTCTTTATCTTTACAGAAACTCCATTGTTTTCGGTTGTTGACACTCCCATATCCTCACAATTCCAATAACAAGATATACTAATTGAAGAAAAAATGTAGTAATTTTTTTTTTATACTAAATATATCTTCCTTCTTAGTTCATGTTAATAGTTCGCTCTGTTACACCTTGCCAAATGTTCATGTTAATGAAATTCCTTCAATTTGTCAGGTGAGAAAAATTTTAAACTTTGCCTGCAGGCAAGGGAAAGAACTAATGATTTACAGATAGGCAATAGCATCTTCACTCTTCTTTCTCCCTCGAGAGGTGTCTTTAATGACCTATTTGCAGGTATTCATTCCCAGATTAGATTACTCTGCTAATTCCTTCTTTCACACAGAAAAACTGCCATATCATAAATGTAATTAATGTCATAATGCTTCATGTCAGCTGAAATTAATCGCCAAGTCAGCAAATGGCAGTGGTTTCTGCAAAAAGTGGTAGTGGTTATGACAAAAGGAAAGGATGTGTCACGCTTTGATCAAGAGTCAAACCAGAACCAGGGTGTGGTTTGTGGCCGGTAAATCCCTGACAGGATGACGATGACCTGTTATTCAAATTAGTGTATCATTAAATTAGGCCACGGTTTTACTGCAGTAGTAATACAATAGGCAATTTATGTAATATGTAAATGTATTTATTTATATGAATGTCCAGTATGTATGTTTTAAAAAAATTCTGACACCCCAATTGAAGAATTTTACCATTTTACACCATTATATTATAAATTATAGCTTGTTATGATTGTATATAATTATTCCCTTTTTTATTATTAAAAAAGCAACACACTAATTGCAGTCTCCTCTATAGCTTGTGAAAGTGGGCGGAGTCATAGCAGCAACATCACTGAGTGAGTCAGGGTTTCACTTTGCCATAAGGTAAAGCTCATTAGGGACACATCATTCCACCTCTTTCTCATTTGCTTAATTAATGTGCAAACTAATTCTAAAACCCATAATAAATCAGATCACACACACACACACACACACACACACACACACACACACACACACGCACACACACACACACACACACACACACATACTTTGAGGATGGACTGTGGTTATTTAACAGTGCAGGTGTGTGTAAGTGTCAGTAAGAATGATACATTGTGATACAAGCTGGTCCATGATATAGCCATGCAATCACTATCCATCAACAGCAGGATGGACACACACTCACACACACACACACACACACACACACACACACACACACACACACACACACACACAAAGCAAGCAAGCAAGCAAACAAAATATATCTCACAAATGAGAGTCACTGTGAATGATACTCTTCATGTTAAAAATTGAGAAAACTTTAAAACTTCTTTCAAAGTGAAAATGAAAGTTACATTTATTAATTTCTGGAATTGGGAAAAATTCCTCTCAGCTGACAAGATCAAAAACCATTATAAGGAAGCAAACAGGAGCCTGTCTTACTGGGTGACATGAAAATGGGATTATAATTCAATACAGGGTAAAGAAAAAGCAAAAAGTAATAAAGGTTTCGAACTAATTAAGTATAGACTATTAGGATTATTATTAAAAGGGGCAATGAGTGGTATCTAGAAAACTGTGAGTAGGTATGAAATGTAAAAGAAAAAAAACTTAGATAAACAACACTTCAAAATCAGTTTGACAGACCAAACTTTAAAACTTCTTTCAAAGTGAAAATGAAAGTTACATTTATTAAATTCTGGAATTGGGAAAAATTCCTCTCAGCTGACAAGATCAAAAACCATTATAAGGAAGCAAACAGAAGCCTGTCTTACTGGGTGACATGAAAATGGGATTATAATTCAATACAGGGTAAAGAAAAAGCAAAAAGTAATAAAGGTTTCGAACTAATTAAGTATAGACTATTAGGATTATTATTAAAAGGGGCAATGAGTGGTATCTAGAAAACTGTGAGTAGGTATGAAATGTAAAAGAAAAAAAACTTAGATAAACAACACTTCAAAATCAGTTTGACAGACCAGATCAAGCCACAAGAAAGGCTATAAGAGCATCAATGATCTTCTTTGGCTTAAAACTTGAACAGCTGAGTTCCTGGCTATTTTCCAACAAAAATCAAAGACTAACGATCCACCTCTTCACCAAGCACTTGAATTAGCACCAGGCATGAGGGATAAGGATATGTTTTTAATAGAGACCACGAAGCACTTTGGTAAGTCCCTCTGAAGGGTATCTGTTAAAGAGCATAATTGTAAATGTGATAAAACTCCGAGGTTTTTTTATATATATATTTCACAAAAAAGATTATATTCTATACTAACATGAGTCAACAAAATATATGGTATATGGTATATGGTGACAAAATGTTGTGAAAGAGCAATCAGAAAATAGTACAAGGAATAAAACAGTATTTCTGACTGAAACCTCTTTGCACTTCTAAATACACACAAAATTAGTGTGTGTGTGTGTGTGTGTGTGTGTGCTTGGTGAAGAGGTCCTTGGCTTGAAAGCCTTGTGCTCCTTTTGTGCACCTCAGAAGCCCCCTGCTTTTATATTATTCTCCACATTAGACCCCTTAATTAGTTTTCTTTGAACTATGATGTGCAATAACATGTTTCAAGCAAATCTAAATTTCTTGATCAATTTAGAAAATAGTCTAAATAATAATTTGTTCTAAAATACTTCCACCTGCTTGTTTCCATGTCCTGAGGAAATGCTTTACATGAATAAACAATCAACATTTCCAACTATGTATACAGTTACAGATTATATGAATCCCTGGGAAGATGTTCCACTAGATTTTAGGGTGTGCTTATGAATATTTGTGCTCAGCCACAATGCCAGGTACTGATGTATGGTGAGGAGGCCTGGGGTGCTCTATAGTAGACTACTCAAGATTTTTTAAACCATATCTTCTTGGATGCTATTTTGTGAACATGGGCACCATCATGGTGGAACAGATTTCGGTCTTCTAGTTCAAGTGAAGGGAAAATATTTTCATTTATTATTTTATTGCATTTAAGTATTTTCCCCCAAATTAAGACAGATATTTCTTCCCATTCTTTGGCCATGGCCATGTCCAATATTCTTTTTAAGTAGAGCCTTAAAAAATGTACATGATCTTTCACTATTAGAAGAGATGTATAATAGAAGTTTGGTCTAAGTCATTTCAATGGTATTTAATGTAAATTTAATAATTTAAACATAGATTTATGATTTATGTTTGAACAGTGTTGTGTAAATAAAGATTACACACAATTGTATTCCTTACAAATAAGCTAAACATATTTGTTCAGAAATCTCCTGCATTAGCTAGGCACTGCTGATATGCTGAATTTTCTGTCTGTATCTTGAACACATTCTCTACCAGCAGAAGAAACAAATGTGGAATGTGTGTATAAACCTGTCAGCTAGTTATGCTACAAAGTCTAGTCTTTCGTGCAGCTTAACTATATCTTGTGAAATTGGCCTGTTATGGACTAGCTACAGTAAGTTACAGGTGTTAGCATCTATTACAAAACCCACCTTACTTCAACTTCCAGAACTGTGTCATTGCTTTTAAAGTCATATAAACAACCAATTATTTGGCATATCACATACATTAATTGATATATATTAATAAAATGCATTACAATATCAGCAATGTGACTTGCTAAGATTATATGTCACAACGGGTTTGTTAATTTTTTATCTCTCTCTCTCTCTCTCTCTCTCTCTCTCTCTCTCTCTCTCTCTCTCTCTCTCTTCTCTCTGTGTCTTCTCTTCATTTTTCTCACACAAACATTGTTTTCTCTTATGAATACTTCAAAGACAAAACAAAAGAGAGAAAAGAGATTGTTGTTCCTCAGGGTGACTAACTCTTGCTGACAGGCATCAAAATTGCCCAGAGCGATGATCCTCACACTCTCAGTACCGGAGTGTGTTATTTGTTGCAGGGGCATCTGCGTCCCAGTGCTTAGATGGGAACGTCGGAGTGTGATACGGATTAGTAAGACAAGCGTGACAGAGTGTAACACAAAGAAATAGCGGGAAGGTCTGACTTCTAACATGACCTTAGAAATGGAAAAAAGGTGGGGAAAGAGATGAAGAGATTGATATAGGAATAGATTCAAGGATTGAAATAATTAGAGAAAAGAGAAGTAGAAAAAGAGAATATTGACTTCGGTTCAAAGATTAGTTTTCAGTCTTTGTGTTGCAATTGCATGCTTCTGCATGGACTGTATGAAGAACTGAAATGTCACATGGCATGAGAGGTGATGCATGTAAGTGTGCCAGTGTCAGACTGACACAGACAGTTCAAAATAAACTAAAAACAGCTATAAAGTATAAAATCATAAAATGTGTGTAACGATGATCTCACAGGTGGTTGAACACAGTTTGTACTGTAGCATCCACTGATGTAGCTCAAGTTGTGGGAGTGTAGTTCACAGCACAGGTAAAATGCATAATAATAATAATAATAATAATAATAATAATAATAATAATAATAATAATAAAAACATTTCTATTTGTATTTACTTTATAATTGATCATGCATTAGGGCCTAGTTTAAAATTAGGGGTCCTAGAAAACAATGAGACACACCTGAACTTGCACTATAACATATAATTTGATTAAATTTGCATTGGTTCCAAACCAACTCACAGATAAAAAACAAAATGTTTATGTGCAGTTATTTGCAGGAACACTTGAATTGTTTACATGTCAATGTTGGATTTTAACCAAATCGATCTCTACCATGCTATTTGCATATCAATTGATATATTTTGACAGTGTCTTAAAGCAGCTTTTTTTTTTTACTTTAAAAGGTATAAATGAGCTCATATAAGTTCATTCCTTTTAATTTGATCCCTAATGCACAAGCTACAACAGTGCAACAGTGGCAGAGAAAATCTCCCTGAGATCGTAAGAGGAAAAACCTTGAGAGAAATTAGACACATCATCTAGGGGACACTGAATGTCCTTTCATTATAGTTCCATCATTTTGGTTTTTTTTTCTCATATTGATCATGGCCTACTTTTTGTATTTTCAAGTCAAGTCAAAAGAAGAAGCTTTAATTGTCATTACAATTATATAAAGCTGACACAGTACCCAGCGAAATGAGACAACGTTCTTCCAGAACCCTGGTGCTACATTAAACACATAAAGCAAGTTAAAGGACTAGTAAGTGTCCTCGCCACATAAAGTGCATTGTGTGCAACCTGGTGCAAACAGTGCAAGACAGACAGTGCAAAGACAACACAAGACAGTGTAGGACAAATACACAAAACACAAAATAGCACCACCAGTAAACCTACTGTATATTATTAAGTGCAGTATGTAAGAGAGAACTGAGTACAGGAGTGTACTTGTTATTAAACAAAATGTAAACAAAAGGGTTTGTGCAAAACAGCAATAGCAGCAGTCAGAAGGATGTGTTTAAAACCTTCTCTAGTTTACGTATGTAACCTTGGTTCCCTAAGGGATCCATATGCTATGTCAACAACGCTTTGGGAATGCTTCTGCGTGAACACACTCTAAACCACGTGTGTAATCTATCTAACGGAAAGGCACAATGTCATCGGCGGGTTGACATCACAATCAGGGGAGAGGTGTGAAGATGGAGATGGCACTAGCTTCTGAAAAGGAAAGAAAGCACTGCACGGATGCAGGAAGTGTGGCCTGGAGGCGCAGCGTCTCCCTCAGGGAACCAGGGTTACATATGTAAACTAAAGAAGGTTTTAAACGCTCATAAATAAAAAGGACTGATTTCACAAAATAAAGTGATTATTTGACTTTAAAATGTGATGAAGTTAAAGTTCAAATATTCCCAAATAAAAATACTTCAGTAAAGTACAGATATGCGAAAAACTACTTAAGTACAGTAACAAATTACATTTACCTTGTTACTATCCACCACTCATTATGTATTCATTCTAACTTGCTGTTCATCACATACATAACCTAGAGACGTTCCCCTTTAGAAACTTGATCTGCGTCAACAACGTTTTGGGAACTCGTTTCCAATACCGCCAAACTGAACAATCCCTGCCTACTGTGGATGAGCACAGCTAGGTCGAAGGACAGAAGGGTCTGGAGTGGCACTAAGGTCAAAGCTGTAGAAACTGACAAAGATAAGTGGGGTAAAATCTGCTTTGCGAATGTCCGAAAGGTGCAGGGAAACCAGAGGCTCTCTGAGGCTCCGACTTTCTCCACTGCTCCGTTCTGTGGACGTATGCAAAGGAAACCAGCACAGCCGGTTAAGCTTCTCCTGGTCGGTGGCCTGAAAGGGAGGAGAAAAGAATGCCTGGAGCAAGACAGGTCATAAGGGCAACTGAGGGCACCTTGGGAAAGTACTCGAGTGGAGAAAGGCACTGGCCATGCCTGGGGTAACGACAGGGCCACAGAGGCACCCTGGGCAAGGGGCTCAAAGGGAGGCTTAGACAGGAATTTAGAACAACATCCAGGTCCATCACAGGCACCCAGCAACTGCTCAGCAAGTGGAGCGCAATAGCGGACACATACCCTTTCAGGGTGGAAGGAGACAACCCTGTAGTAAACTGTTCCTGAAGGAATTCCAGGACTGAGCCAAACGGGCAATTAACTAGATCCGATTAGTGGCGCTCACACCACATAGTGAACAGGTGACCTTTTATGCTGTATGACCTTCTCGTAGGGGAAGCTCTGGATTGGAGAATAGTCTTTATCACCTTCGACTGAAAGACCTGTGGCCCTAAGCCTTCACAGCTCTGGGCGAGGGTGAAATAAGGTGCCCCCTGCCTGAGAGAGAAGATGGGTGGAATCTCCCATGGAGGGTGCTTGAGAAGGGATTCCAGGTCCGCAAACCTGGAACCTGCACGGTCACTAAGGGGCCATAAGAAGGAGACTACAAACCAGGGAACTCTCTTCAGAACTCCTGGGAGCAGCTCAACAGGCTCATCTCGGCCGCTTTGAGATGTGTACTGCCCTCTCTGAGAGCAGCTTCCCTTGGGTCCACAGGAGGATCTAAAATGCCAGCTTGTATAGAAGGCGAGATCACAGACCCCCTGATGGTTGATGTAGGAGACCACAGATGTGTTGTCCACACGAATCAGCACAGGTGGCCTCTCATGTCTGAGAGGAAATGCCTCAAAGTCAGAAGCATAGCAGGCATCTTTAGGCAGTTGATGTGCCACAGAAGATGGACCCCTTTCCATAGACCTTGGGCACAGTGGCCACTCATGATCACCCCCTACACCCTGTGAGGGATGCATCTGTCGCTAACATTATGCAACGACAAAGAGCCCTACATAGGGCCCTGTAACAGGAACACGGGTTCTTTCCACAAGTCTAAGGCCTGTAAGGCTCATCATGTGACCTGGCAGGAAACGCTGGAACGCAGCTGATTGCATTTTCGCCTGATAAAACCTCTTAACAACCGTATTCACTGCATCGCTGAACAGGTCTCTTTGGTGTCTCTGAGAGCCAGGTCTGAAGCACAATGCAGCTCACGGACCTTGCCATTGCCCATTTTCACTTCCTCATCTAGCTCCCAGTGCAGGTCAGTCTGATAAGCCTGCAACACAGCCATGGTGTACAGGCAGCCGACAACTTGACCCACTGCCATGTAAGCCTCATACTGGGGACCTTTAGGTACGATGCAGCGTCCAGGGAGAGATAGCCAGCCAGTGTCACTTTAACCCGGGGCATCGTCTCAAACCGCACTCTTTCAGACCACTACATTGGAGTAGAGGGAAACATTGGTGCTGAAGAGACGGGGTAAATATGGCCTGCTCTAGGATCTGAACATTTCGGTTTGCAAGTCCATGAAAAAAGCAGACCCCAGCACGGAGCCAATGACATAGGTTGCAGAACACACTCAGCAGGTGAGGAAAAAGAAAGGGACAAGCCCATCTTCAATCCCTTTGGCAGATCATTCTGCAAGCCCCAAGGTCTCAGTCGGTGTTATCTGTCCTCTTGAGAAAAACAGAGCGCTTCCTGAACAAACAGAAGCTAGCACTATCTTTACCGCATATGCTTTTATAGATTCCTGTTTGTGACAGCACCATTCTGTTGGAAAGATTACATGCGTGGTTCAGAGGGTGTTCACGCCGAAGCGTTCAGAAAGCGTTGTTAATGCAGCTCAAGTTCCTGAAGGGGAACTTAACTGGTCAAGCATGCAGCAAGCCACCAGTCAGTGCACACCCTCTGTTTTAAACTTGTTTTGATTGCCGCTTTGTGGTATCTACTTACCATGAACATACAGTTCAGTGCCAGTTCAACAACAAGCAGAACATTTTAAGAAGAATATATCATGGAAGAAACTCCTGACTTTTTCAAGTAGTTGTAAATAAGGTTTAATTTTATTAATAGATTGGTGTGTTAAAAGTAACATTAGAATCACAGAAACACACACACACACACACACACACACACACACACACACACACACACACACACACACACACATACACAAATACACACATTCATTCTTGCTAACGCACATGCACCACTTATTCACACTGACACCTCAACACACACCTTCACAGATGCCAGAGAAACTGGTGTCACTTGTCATCACCCTTCATTCCTTCATCCTTCATCCCGCCATTCCACCCCTGTCTGGGTTCACCCTTATTTTTCAATGTATTCTTTTCATTGATGCATTCCATCAACATACTTTCCACTGCATCACCAACTGGATTGATCAGCTTGATGTAATAAACTATGTTATAACTCTAAAATAAGTCTGTCTAGTTATTATATCACTAAGACACTGAGCTGTTAAATCCCTTTCACATTAATATTAAACATTAAAGTTGATGATGCTTTATTAGTAAAGCTTTTATTAATATGACATAGAACATAGAAATGATCTCAGAAAGTCATTTTAGGATATAGTTTGCATGGCAGTGTGTTATGGCGATGAAGGAGGATTAGCTTGAAAAGTCTCGTCACTTTCCACTTTCGGGAATGTAATTTAATTACTGGTTAATCAGTCTGATTACTGCCCTCATTAGATTAATGTAAAATAATCCACATCACAGGCTCTCTTTCTCTCTCTCTCTCTCTCTCTCTCTCTAAAATCTGCTTATGTAGTTAATTTACTTTCTAAATTATACTTATGGGTATATAATGAATAGCATTCATAGTTGATTTTTTTTCTATTCAATCTTTGGCCCACTTAATTTACTGACATTAATAAATGGATTTTTTTTGTTGAGGGCTTATTAACTTCTCTCTAATATATCTATAAGATTGCTGGTTTGTTCAATTCTTCCTGCCTCTCTCTCTCTCTCTCTCTCTCTCTCTCTCTCTCTCTCTCTCTCTCTCTCTCTCTTTCTCTATACTCTCCCTGCAAGCTAAATAAAATTAGCAGGCGCTATGAAATGTTTGTCAGAAGTGGTTTGCTGCCTGATTAATCCTGCCTTCTTCTTCTGAAGCTTGAGGGAAAAGGAATCTGAACAAATAAGCACACACACACACACACACACACACACACACACACCTCCACACACACATCCTGCATCTCGCTGTCCATCTCCATGGAAAGCAGAGTGGGAAAGGTAGAAGATGGTGGAGAACAGAAAGAGTGGATAGACACATGAGCATAGAGTTAAGCTCTAAAGAAATGAGAAAATATATATTCATGCCAGATTCAGCATTGCTTTAAATATCCACAGTGAAGTTTTAATCGTGAAATTGCCCACATACGTATTCAGACCACAGATGTAACTGTGTACCTTAGTGCTACTTTGATGATTCTGTCTTGGATGTTTATATGCATGAATAAAGTTGTGAAGCACTGTACTAAATAATAGAATAATCTGACTCACGCAGATGCAAGAGTCTCTAAATATGAGACTTTCCACATGTTAATATTAAGTTAACTTTTTGACTAGCTGAAGCCAACACATCATTTCTTATTACAGGGAACACATGGATGACACCTGCATGCGCAAAATACACACACACACACACACACACACACACACACAAGCACACATATTCAACCAGAGAATTATGGTGCTGCTACCATGTTACCATGTGCAGTGTTTTCAGTGCTGCTCCATGCATCATCTGCCAAAAGCAGAAAACAGCAGCACAACCTCACCACCTGAGCGATAGACAGCAATAGCTGGAGAGAACGGGAAGGATAGAGAGGGAGAGAGACATATGTGTGTGTGTATAAGGCCCACTCTACAGCTGTTAGGCCAGCAGATGCCAGCCGTCACACTCTCTGTCTGCAGCTGCAAAATCTCACCCTCTGGGACCTGTTCTCTCTCTCTCTCACACACACACACACACACACACACACACACACACACACACACACACACACACACACACATTCAGAAAAAATAGACAAAGCCTTATGTGTCTGATAGGACAGAATAACAAGGTATAAAACAATGAGAACTTGTTGAAAACATATTATACGGGGGTTTCACTGTTCTTGGTGTCTCTGTATTTTTTAATAAATTAAACAATAATAACAACAACAGTAATAACAACAACAATAATTATAATAATACTATTATTTATTGTAATAATAGACAAATGAGTATAATGAAAATAATATTGCTGTCATTGTAAAGCTGCAAACAATAATAAAAAACAATAATGAAGTGTAAAAGAATTCGTTCCTTAAAATGACTTCTCCAATGACTATTAATATAAATAATATTTACTGTGTATATTGTTGCGTAGATCACATACTGTGTAATAAGTGTTTAATACTGCTTAATTACCACTTCATAAATAACAATGCTTGAAAATTTGCAGTAACTTTTCCTATTTCCACTGAGAATCAAAACTATTAAATTGGAAAATGGGAGGGGCAAAAGCTAAGAGGAAATGTATATACATATGAACTAAAATAAAATAAGACTTTATTGTAAGTGTTATTTCAACATTTACAATACAAATGAAAATTTGTATTGTAAATAAGAATATTGCTTTATTAATCAAAATAAATAAAGCGACATTTATACAATTTGCTTGTAGACTGTATGTGTATATCTGCTCTCATTTCCATAAAAGACTGAAGCACTTCAGAACGATGAAAGCGGGGACTGGCAAGATTTTTGGCCTATTGCCCATGCTGTTCTTTTCCAAAAGCCTTATTTGGTTTAGCATTTTTCATATTTTGTGATGTGTCTTTGAAAAAGAAAGGCGTTCATCAGAATGACTTCTAATTGTTTGAAATGAGAGAAGGCGAATACGCACTTCCTTTCTCTCAATTAAACGCTTTCTCACCACACATATGTTTTGCCTGTGGTGGTGTAATGAAAGAAATAGGGGGAAAAAAAGGAAGTGAACTGGAAGTTGCTCTCTATATGGAGTCAGTGCTTCATTTAGCAGTAATCGGCTAAATTAAGGTATGGCAAGACACGCTTGAGATTGCAAGTGCTTGTGTCGAGTTCATCAGTGTAGCGGTTTGTAACGAATCCGAAAGCTCAAAAGAAAGAGCTGGAAGGAGCCACAGGAAGCAGGGTGCCATTTGGCGTTTATGTAAATGCGTAAAACAAAATGGCTGCCTGCCAATTCCTGTCAGATTGAGCAAAGCTCGCCTGGATGTTAAGGTAGCACCGAGCCATAAGGCTGCAGGAGAGAACAACAGAACAGAGCCATCTACCTTAAACAGGATAAAGACGTCCGATTGGGTGATTCGTTAAACGATGATCTAAGATGGCTGCCGTGCTGCTCTAACAGATTTTGATGCTAAATTGAGGTGAGTTAGTAGGAATGTACAAACTCTGGAATCACTGGGAGGCATCGTGATGCAAGAAGCCTTCATCGTTCTTTACTAATAATACAATTCCCAAAATAATTTCTTATTGACAGAACGCAATAGGAACGATGAGGCATGATGCATAAAGGGGTGCTGAGTCATTTTGGGGTTTAACAGTGTGTGTTAGGAACAGTGCATTGTTTTTAGACATTTTTCCACATATTATCTTCATAGACTGAAAATGCTTTTATTGTTCACATGCTGATTTGTAACACATTGAATTTATTTTGTAGGTGTTTTTTTTTTTTACCATAAACTTTTTTTTTGTAAGTTTATTGACGTTTTTTATTAAAGAGAATGAATTCATTTTCATGCAATCTGTTGTTGTTGTTTTTTTTACATAAAAGTAATTTATTTTCACATGTTAATTTTGATTAATGATGATTAATCTATTTTCCCTCATATTTTTTCATTTGCTTTCAAATGTGATTAATTGATTTTCAATATTATTATTTTTTACATCTTGCAAATGATATATTACAGACTATTATTTTTTTTTAATACAATTAAATTTTTTCATATGGGATTTATTTCACTGTTCATTTTATTTTTACATGTAATTCTTTACACAAATATTCTTTGTGATATTCTTGTATTTTTTTTTTTTTTTACACATGATTAATTTATGTGATGATGTGTTTTTCTCCTTCTCACATATTTTACACACTCGGACATGGGAATTGTGTGTGAACAGGATATTTAAATGGATTTTAAATTCAAATTGAGCAGCTTTTATTCTTGTGGTTTTCTGTAATGTTTGATAACAGTACTTGCCTGATCACTGTTGCTTATTTGGTACAAGCCGTAATTATTTTCGGACTCTAACAGGATAAGTTATAAATATCTGTCTTGATTCTCCTCCCAGTGTCTCTCTGTCTCTCTTTAGTGCAGTAGACAGCTGCAGCTCATTAGGTTGGCAGTTATGGATGGCACTGTCAGACTCTAGAGGAGGGACAAACCCACCTCTGGGACACCTGCACTGCTCTCTGCTCTTTTCTATGTGTGTCTGTGTGTGTGTGTGTGTGTGTGTGTGTGTGTGTGTGTGTGTGTGTGTGTGTGTGTAATATGTAAACATCATGTATAAATATATATTCAATAATATGCTACTTGTTCCACCTCCACGTCTGCTTTCCAGTGAATTCTAAATATATTATGGAATAGAGGAATTTTAAATGTTCCTCTTCCAAAAAGGAATATTGAAGATGTTTTTTTTTTTTTTAACCAATGAAAAGCCAATTGAAGTGATTTTTTGTACATATTTATTACTGTTAATATATCTGTCTAGTGAAAAACTGATATATTTATATCAGGGCAAATATATCAGAATCCTGCATGTTTGTTTGTGTAATGGGAATAGAAATCCACTGGATAACTTTTATCCTTGAACAGTTAATCGAAAAAAGTTCCTGTTAAATTTGGTTCCACCTGCTTAAAGTGCTTAAGTGACATGAAGCACCTGAAATTGAACGTTTATCCACTTAGACAATGTACACCTGTGTTTTTATATCATGCATGACTGATAAAAAAAAGAAAAGATTCTGACCACATCATTGCCGATCCTAGTCTGTGTGTGTGTGTGTGTGTGTGTGTGTGTGTGTGAATGTGTGTGTGTGTGTGTGTGTGTGTGTGTTTGCTTGCATGTACTTTAGCATCTCTCTCTCTCTCTCTCTCTCTCTCTCTCTCTCTCCTATATCTCTCTCTCGTTCCCATCACTGATCACATGTGCGCCTGCTCATCTATGCTAAATGCTACGTTGCCATTTTGGAAAATTATGCTAAATGTGCATATCTTAATTGCATTATTCAAAATAATTAGCTAATATATTTTTTTTTACATAATGACAAGGTAAGCAAATAGTGCCTCTCCGCACCTTGGTTGTGTATGTTCACATAATTAATGCGCTCCCTGATTTCCTAATTATCTACTTTATATTTTCTAAAATGCAGAGTGCGTTTCCCACTGGTGAGATGAAGCAAGGCATTAGGAGAGTGTGTGTGTGTGTGTGTGTGTGTGTGTGTGTGTGTGTGTGTGTGTGTGTGAGAGAGAGAGATGATTATGCAGAGATTAATGTTTTGTACAGTATTCCGAGTGTCCTACCAAAAGCTGTTATAAATATTTGATTTCATATTATTAACTTATTGTTTAAAAAGTCAACTTTTATTTATCATGAATTGTAATCGGTTAACATATCACATATTTTTAGAAAAATCTTTGTTTTATAATATAATTCAACAACAAAAAAGAACTTGTTAGTGTTTGATAACTGATATATGATATATGAAATCAATCACTGGCATTTAAACCATACAGTCCGGCTCTGGCATATTGATCCCTATTATGTAGTATATTTGTTTCCTGAGTACAGAATATCTGCAAGAATCTCTTTCTTTCTGTAAATGAACCTGGCCACATTAAAAGCTTTTTTAAAAGCTCTTTTGTGCCACTGAGGCAAAGCGATCAGTCTTTTGGTCTTCCTGCGCACCATCCTGATTTGTCCAGCAGTCAATTAATCTCAGACGGAGATAAGTGTTACAGAAAATATTCATTATCTCGCTCCTGAAGACGAAGCGCTCTCTCCTGCGTAATCCAATATTTATTATTTAAACACTCTCTCCACCTTGCATTTTAAAGGAGGGGAAAAAGAAAATAAAGGTATTCGTGGTAAAGTGTAATCATGGTAATTAATAGACTGGATCGGCTGGATTGGCTATCAGCAGCTGGCCATTTATCAAGGAAATGCTAATGAATGTTTTTTTTTCCTCTGTACTGGAGAAATGCATGCTTTTTATTACTCCCCAAAACAAATATCCTTAACTGATATTTACTATTTAGAAATATATTACTTAAGCCTGTGACATGTCCTTTGTAATCTGTTTCAGGGATGCATGTATTAAATCAAAATCAAATGTAAATATCCAGTTCACTAACAACTTGTTAAAATGGTATCAAATGTTAAATGCCTTAATTTTCCAAAAACACCCTGTTAATTGGTGTTGTCTTGTAACGTCTGATGCTGACTCAAATATGACAGCCCATGATGTGCTGTATTATCATCTCCACTGCTTCCACATTCATTTTGGGCTTATTTAAATGAAGAATCATGTTTGAGAAATAGCACCCAACAGTACTGTATTTTTCTTGAATTGTGGACTCACAACTGACACATAAAACAGATTAAAGTTTTACAATTTCAAAACCTGTGGATGGCAGAATGGGGAAAACGATTGAAAAAAAAAAAAAACAATGTTTGTATTTACAAACCTCTAACAGATTGGAATTAGTAGATAAATCATAAAAAAGAATGATAAAGGCAGACAGTATGTGCACCATGATGAAAATCGGCACAATGCAAGAGGAAAGAGATGCAAACCCTGTAGCTATAGAGTGGAGAAAGCGAGGGAGACATGCAGAAGAGGGAGAGTGAGCAGCGATGAGAGAGTAATGCGAGCGATGAGAGCGGGTCTCAGCTGGCAGAATGTGGTTCCTTCAATAACATCCTTGCTACACAAGAGCCAGAATAGACCTTTAAATATGTGTGAGCGTGCACACACACACACACACACACACACACACACACACACACACACACACACACACAAAATACATAAACACACATGATTGTTCAACCAATCTAACTGGACCCACTTGCTCTAAAATATATTATGTAATATGTTATGAAGATGAAAAAAGTGCACCTCATGTTAAGACCATAGCAAATTGTAAATGTTAAAAATAATAAGTAATAGCCAAAAAAACAAGTCTAAAAAAAGAAAAATGTTATTCCCAAAAATGTTTATATCATGCTATAACTCATGAATTATAAATGTGCCAATATTTTAAACCATATTATTTTGTTACATATATAACACTGCATACTGCATATTATATTATGCATATACAAATACTAATACAAATACATTCAATATATTATACACACATGCCACACTGCTCATGTCTAGACAACAAATACACACACAGAATGCATATGTCTGGGCGTGTGAGACTTATGTGTTTGTGACTAAGAGTGGGAGATTTTATCTGAGGTGTTTGTGTGTATGTGTGTTAGTTCTGGCACACATTGTAACTATTTTAGTTTTACCTACTACATGTAACATCCTGCCAAAATGAGACATATTTCATAAATTGTATTTATATCAAAATAATTTTTCACCTTTTGCACAGTTGCAGTGTGGAGCAAGTGCTTAAATGTTATGCAAAACTCTGATGTTATGCAAAACTCTGTTATGCAAAACTCTGAGCACACAAACACATCTCATATAATTGTCTATGAGTTGTGTGCATGTGGTGGAGAAGACCAAAAAGAAGAAGACCAGGTGTGCCTTTTTCTCCCTGCAGCTCTCTGTATTTTCCACCCCTGTGGAAAATGAAATTTGCCCACAAAAGTGCTGGATTAGGTATTATTTTATAAAATTGTGAAAAAAATACATGTTCAGTGATAATATAAAAGTGATAAATAGAACTACCCATTTAGTGATATGCCAGGCTTACACTGAATGTTATAAACATATAAATCTTTACACTTATTTCTTTTTAATATCGTTCCCTGCTTCGTTATTACATCATATTGTGACTGACAGCAATCTGCATCTTCAGTTGGCAGTTTAAGGCAAGTGTTTATGTTTTAAAGTAGAGTCCAAGACACTATTGGAAGCTCCATGTCTCAGAAATTTCCATTTCAAAAAAAGATCTCGCAACCTCACAGCCGTGAACTACCTTCTATATAAATAGACCCAGAAAATAGATAATTTTCTCCATACAAATACTGATGAAACTTGCCGATTGTAAACACAACCCCAAGACCATATATTTTCTCAGTACAGTAGTTGACAGTATTGACTGCTCCCTGTCAATAAAAACTAAAATTGACAGAGTGCAATTGATAAAAGGTTGCCCTGCTACAGACTAGGCTCTGTAGGGTCTCGATCCTCTGCTACCCAGAACAGTATAAAATGGTTACTAAAGGGAAATAAGTTAATTAAAGATTCAATGGACCTAAATGACTTGCCATTGTGTATATATACAGTATATATATACATGTTTTTCACACTTTTTTCATTTTTTCTGTTCATGTAAAGATTGTGAAGTGTAAGCTCATCTCTATTTTAGGTTGCTTTTTCAGCCTGAGGAATAAGAAGAGAAAGAATGGATGAATTATAAAGACAAGTTAGTAAAATCTGAATATGGATTTCCTACTGATATAAACTTGTTTTCTATTATTATTACTATATAATATGCACAATATGACAAAAAGTAATTGAAATAAGTTAAGAAACATTTGTAACCTTTGAGTATGCAAACCTTTGCATTTTGTACTGTTTGCACATACACTGTTTTGCAGCCCACATTCATAAAATAAACACTACGAAGAGTGATTGTTGAACTGTATTAAAAAATCTGGAGCTTCTGCATTGCCAGGCCACCCATTAAAATCTCTTGGGTAGATTTTGTTAAATAGGGTGGAGATTAGGGAGGTAGTAAATGCAGTAAAATAGATTAATCCAAGGATAAAAGAGATATAGAAAGATATGGGAATATAGGACAAAGGTTGTTCATATTTATACATGTTCTTTCTTTCTCCCAATGTTCTGTTGTTTAATTATGGCATGAGAATGGTCAGCAAAGTGGCATAATGAAAGTGCATAAGCGTATCACACACTGTCGAACATACACTTATTATGTAATGCTGTATTTTGTATGTAGTCTTTTTGTGAAGCCCTGTATTAAACTTTGCATGTAGCTATAGTATCTCTAGAAGATAGTGTGACAAATTGTGATGTGAAATGGTGATCTAAAGCTTGATACATCTGCATGGTAATGATATGGCCTGTAGAGTATAAAGTTTGTAGCTTGCATCAGGGTGTAAACAGCGAAAGCTGTGTGTGCTTGATCTTTTTGCATGACCTGTAAAAGTTAGACGGGGCAGTAGGTGCAGAGGTGACAACAATGCTGTTGTGACCAGTTTAAAGACATCAGGGTGAATGAGGAAAAGAGAAATTAAATGAATAAGGTTCAAGATATTGGTCAAATTCTCCACACGTTTGATTTGGCACATGTTTTTATGCTGGATGCCCTTCCTAACTCAACCCTCCCCATTTATCCGGGTTTGGGACCGGCACTAAGAGTGGCTGGGGTTGGTTCCCTGACCGGGGACCGAACCCGGGTTGCAGCGGTGAGAGCGCCGCATCCTAACCACTAGACCACCAGGGAACGGATGAATTAAGGAAAAGAAGTGTGATAAATTTGAATGAAGACAATGCATTTTATGAGTTGAAGAAGTGTTTGTAAACTTACAAACAATAAATGCCGCAAAAACTGCCCCCTCATTAGAAAATTTCAACTCGTAAAATTGGGGTAGTCTTCTGAACTGCCAGTTCCTTTCCTGTTAATGGAGTGACAACAATTCAACATGTACAATTAAATTAGTTGATAGCATTACTGGCTTTAGATTAATTTACATAGTAAATTCTTGCATAAATACATAAATATTGATCATTCTAATTGCTATTTTGAGAAGGTAATAATCAACATTAGCATTATCACTAGTGTGCTGGCTAGCCTGTTGGAAATATAACTCTCGATTCTACTCTTGGCTAGGTAAATGCTACACACAATTGTCTCATTATTAGCTTGTTTTTAATGCCAAATAAACCAAATAAAGCACACACTTATAAAGAAGAGAATTTTTTCTTGCTCTGCAAAAGACACCAAGGCTATGATCCTAGAAAGCAACAAAGAGAAATGCTGTTGTCCATGAGGGAGTATGAGTGGGAGGTGTCTGTGATCCTTTGGAGAGAGTGTCATGAGATATTTTGGAATGAGATGGAATCTGCACTTTTTCAAATAGAGAATGAGAAAGGGCATCCGCGATACCTATTATGGATATTCTGCACAATCTAATGACACACTGAATAGTGGAGTTTCCTAAATGCATTTATGAGTCTGACAACATGACAAAGTGAAACAAAATTTTTGTAATATTTCAACAATCATTCAAACGATCAGAATGTGTACTGTTTCTCACTGTTCCATCAATTGCAAAATCACTGTGTATCATAGTAATTTGGAGGACATTACTCCCATAGTAGTATACTGTAGTGGATAGATTCAACTTTTACTTGGTTTACTGATACCTTCAGAGCTAAGAATCGCCTTTCAAAAGCTTACATGGGGCTGCAACATGACAGTTTTTGTAGGGATATTCATTTTAATTTAATGGCCAATCAGTACTCCTTCTGGCCCACTGCCTTTTTGGCAGGAATTAAATGGCTGTGTGTATGTGTGTGTCGTCAATGCCTCTCAATGGCCTGATTGGCAGCATTGCACTACATGATGAGCTATTCTGTTTGCATGAACGTTCACGGAATTCTAATCAGATATTCATCTTTTACAATATATAGATATACATAGAAAAGCTACTCATAGGATACATCAAAATGTAAAGGAATATGAACAAACACAAAAATACAACAAATATTAATTAAAAGTTAGACAATTGATTCAGCTTTACCAAGTAGATTGTTTTACTTTTTGAAGCTGAGATAATGTTCTCAGAAGTACCGTTTTCTTACAGACAAGCTCAGACGTCTCTCATAGCAGTGAACCTGCTTCACTTTTAGGCTATATTGATAATATAATTGATAGTCTAATAGATAGACCCCAGCATATGACCATGGAAATGACAAATTATTCTTGCTTTTGATATTAATTATGTTGCTTGTATTAAATGTACTAATGGCACAATTTAAAATATCTTGGGTAATCTCATATTTACTTGCAATAGTCTTTCTCAACAAAGAATTTAATATACAAAAGCTTCAGCACACACACACAAACACACACACAATGTCACGTGGAGCACAGCTGCAAATAAATGTTCTAAAAATCACACATAAGACTGCATTTTTGCCTGAAATATACCTTGACCTATTTGGGCCATTGTTGACCTAAATTCTTTATCCTCCTTTCTGGAAAGTAAGTAGGACTTGACTCTACTAAAGTTGGACCTTTTTCTGTGTTTGGTTACAGAGCCGGCTACCATTTCAGTGGAAGAGCATAATGACTCACATCTGCATAGCGGGGTTTTTTTTGTCATTCACTGATTTATGTACAGTTGCCCCATTCAAGGTCTCTGACTGAGACTGGCACAAAAAGAGACAACTTACAAATCTGAGAAAGAAAATTAGGCCAAAACAGAGACACAAAAAAACAGTTCACAACAATAATGTTACAAAACCAGTCGTGAGGTTTTACATAAATGCTCTTAAGGTTATTTTTTTCCCAAAGTGTTTGGTATTTCAGGATGTTTAACTGGAGAATAAATAGGTTCTAACATATGTGATTTACAGAAAAAATACAGAGCTAACGTATCATCATGTCACATGGCATGTGCCATATGTTCTGTGTGATGTTTAGGATTCGGTTATTAAAATAATATTTCCCTGTAAATTGTGCTTTACAAATAATTAAACCTTTTTACTCAGTTAGCATGACTTTTTATTTTGCTTCCACATAATATTTATCACTTGATAATTTATGTTTTGAATTTCTGACATAAAATTATGTCATTTGACATTAATTGATTTAAAGCATCACAATCAAAGTAATTTAATTCGCTGCCATATTGTACCAATGCCATAGTTTCTTTAAAGCTACGTATAGCCAATTGATTATGACTCAGATTTGCATTGATTGTTAACTTTATCTAATCTAAAATTTAAAAAGAAATCTAAATAAGAGCTAATAATAAATATCCAATATTAGGGAATAGAGAGCATGCCATTTTAGTAACCTATGGTTGCAAGTAATAACTATTTTAGTGTGAAACTCCTTAGAGTTTAGAGGTGTTAAATTAATTATTTGTTTTGTGGTCGTCTAATAATATTTTTTTATGCTTTTAAATGAATTAGATTTATGTAATTCATACATCTATTATTATTCATTAAGCAAACATGAAAATACTTTTTTCATTTATATCATGTGGCTAATATAAAAATAATCACAAATACAGTTATCCAGTGTTGCATTAAATATTCTTACAGTAAATATTGCTCATGTTGTTTGTGTGGAATATTTTTGCTGAAAAGTTGCTGACTTAATTGCATGTCTCTTCGTATCTCCTGTATATTTTTTTACCATTTTTCTTGTCCTAACTCTTCATTTAAACACTTGCATATTTAATGTGACTGCATGAGACAACTAAATATATTGTGTTGACACTTATTTTAGTTCTCATTTTGATCGAATTCTAGATGTCAATCCATGACAGGTATGTCTATAGAAAGAGCATGATTGCTATATGGTTCATGTATATTTATATATGAGTAGTAGTACTTAATTGCAGCTTTACTTTAAAGGAATTACAATCTTCTTTATATAAATGTATTTTTGCCCTAGAGAAGGGGAAAAGCTGTTGCAGAGTAAATGATTATGAATTCATGCCACTATGACAACGAGCGTTTTTAACTATCCGTAAACGCAAGTTGGATTGCTGCCATTCAGAACACACAGTGCTGTTATGTTTTTTTTTTCACCATGAATGGAGGATGTGAAAGCACAATTGATGTTATTATTGTAACATCAATGACTGTGATTAGTGTAGAAAATGGAATGTATGGTGCATTGGCTTAAATTGTTCCAAAATGCCAAAATAAAAAAAATAAAACATTCTGATTGATATCACAGAGGATCTGCATTGCAGCAGATGGCTGAACTCAGTCTTGAATGGGGTAGGGTGTGGGGCTTCCTTTGAGCCAGATAGTATTGTCAGTAACCTGAGCATTATATCTTTTTTCTTAATTGAAATAATTATCTAAGTAACACACATTTAAACACTTATTTAGGAGGTTCTGTTCAATCCGGCTTCACTGAGAACAAAAATGAACAGGGCTGAATTAAAAGGTACTTTCTCTAGTGCTTTGAAAACAATGTTAGCAGTTGTGAACTCTAATGGGCAGCTTGATAAGAGACAAGCCAAGTGTATAAACTGCTTGCCATGGGAACCATGACGCAAGAGGAAACTGTGACAGAACCCTGTCCTTGGCACAGCGAATAGGGCGTAGCGACAATGTGCTTTGTACTGGTCAGAGTCAGAGTGACGACATTGCCAGTGTGGGCAGGAGGTGTAGCAATGGTGTCCTTGGGTAGAACAGTTGAGGCTTCTGCACAGGCTTTGGGTAGAGTAACAGAATTAGCAGAATGGAGTTTGGAAGCCGTGGGCAGGCAATAGACCTCTGAAAGACATAGCAGTGAGCTTCCGTTATATTTCTTTGTTGAAGCCTGAGCTAAGCTGACTTATAATAGATAGGAACCCTCTGCTGGTACAGTATGTCGCATAGATAAACCTAAACAAACTCAAACGTCTTCTAGATTCTTACTTTATCTTATCAGATTACTTAGTTAGACGCTTGATGAAAACATGACTAATGACTAAATTCAATATCTTTGGTCATTGAGAGAGAACTTTCCAGACCTTAATTCATAGATGAGGTCTTTGTGGGACTTACGGGTGATAACATGGTCTAAGAAATGCAAGTTCCTCATCCAATGTAACCACCAGCTCCTGTTGTTAGCCCTCAGTGTCCTTTGCCTCCTGTCACAAAATCACTGCAATATTAACACAAAACTTTTGGTTTTAATTTTTGGGATTCTTAACCCACACGCAGAGTAGAGTAGAATGAAATCCTGTGCTCTACAAATCAATAGATTGCATGTCTCCGCGCTTCACATCTATCCCGACACCACATGCTGAGACTAATTACTGAATACGCTTGGTCCCTCGCTCTCTCTTTCTTTTTTCTTTGCATGGGTTGTTGACCTACATTCAGGTGGTGACCAATCACTAGTGGAGTTTAAAGCGTTTGGTGGCCCATATCTACCTACAACAAACATTTCCCTACAGTTTAGTTTAATCTTCTCCCCATGTCTGTAAATTTGGCCTATAAGTGTAACTCGTTCAGTGTATACTGGATAAAGGCCTCGTCCATCTGTGCATTGATTTGCAAGAAAATCCTTCGGATCATTACACACAACCTAAATCACTGAATTATTGAACAATGAAATGGTTCAGAAGGGGAAAACAGTTTACAGCATGCTTAATGCAAATATTGCACTAAGGAGATTTTGGTCTTTTTGGAAACTCCAGTGTTCTTTAGCAACAACTACAGCAAGAGATGTACATGATGCCTTTCAAAGAAACTCGACTCCAGCAGAAACGTTGGCTTGTTTGCTATAATATCTGATAAAACCATGTACTGAAGACAAATGAATGAACATTGTGGTATTGTGGTACTAAAAATTATTTTGTTGAAAATATTTCTGAACCAGAATTTCCTATACCTGTTTGCTTTTATCATACAAACATCAAGATTATTTTTTTTGTTTGCATATATCATCAACTCAAGTTTTTTAAGAACTAATAAAGGGGTATGCAATTAAAGGAAAATAGCCTTGAAATTAATTAATGTTCTTCATTTGGGCCCAAAATTCTTCTTGTTTGTTTGCACAGTGTTTAATCATCATGCAATTACTTTTCAGGACATTGTGCAATTTTTGATAACATGCTGCTCCTTAAACACTGATCAAAGGTTCTCACCTTGTATGTCTAATTAAAGTTCAAGTTTTTAATTTCTCTAGCGAAGACCAACAAGTAAACCCAGCACAATTTTCTTTTTACTCCATCTTATGTAAATTAGACTATACTCCACAATATAAAGTCCCCCTTCTCTGCCCCTACAATTATATTTTTGTGCAATTGTAATCAAAAAAGCTTCCAGGTAATAAAAGACATTTTTCATCAGAATTATGTGAATTAATTAAAATCTTCATTAATTGGATAGATTTTTTTAAAGTATTATTTAATTGCAACCAACTCTATTAATATAATGCAGAAAAATGTGCAGCATAATTTAACTAATTTTCACTGATCTCAACTGCTTGCAACATAATACAAATATCTGGGTTTCATGTGATAATTATTTCATTTTATTTAAAATCATGAGAATATGCATTTTGAAAAATACAATATATTTGTATTTCTACTATTAATTTTCAGCTACATCAAAATGATTCTTATTTACTGTACATGTTTGAAAACTCTTGCTAACCTCCCATATAATGTTTGTAGTTTAGTATAGTCATCCTTTGACTTGGTTACAATTTTTTATTTGATCGCAAATACTGAATTAATGTTATTGCTAAATTAATAGATAATGTTAAGATTTGTAATATTATGAAAGTATATATTTAAAATATTGACTTCTTGAATGACATGGTCACCTCAGCCAGCGATGACACCTCCCTGCCAGCAGATGTCTCACTCCTGTGAATTCTAAAAAAGACACAATTTGATTACTTCCTGTTCCCAAAGATCTTATGGCTTACACATGTGTAATGCTGTTATGAAATATTGCTATACTTTAATGCTTTCTAGCCCTCTATATTGTTACTAATATGCTTTTGATTCGACCATTTGTGGCTATTCCATCTTTTAGTCTTGAACTAACCTGCTTACTTTTACCTCAAGTTTAAGTAAAGACGTTTGGGCTCTTGCATGTAAAAAGTAGCAATTACTACAACCTGTATGTGTGAGACCTGTATCTAATGAATGTATCCAGGCTGAACAACAACCAAATAGAACACAAGCAGAGAAAAGATAATGATGATCTGTTCTTAGTCACGTTTACATCGCTGACTCCCTCTGTCTCATCCACGTTACCTCCAAACTTCTTGTTCCCTTCTGCCCTGCTCATTGTGAGCTTCAAAAACCAGCCTATGTCTGTGGTGTGTGAGAGTCAGGAAAGATATGCCAGTGGTAGATTGAAAAAGTCGCGCAATGACAAGAAATAAGCTAATTGAAAATGACAGTACAGATATTTGTTATGAGTAAAAGTAAAAAGATTGTAAAAATAAAAATAGTGAAGTAAAATACTGATACCAGAAAAATCTACTTAAGTACAAAATTATTTAGCTGTTGATTCACATGTTGCTAATTACTCAAATCTATCAAAATGCAAGCCTATTCATACTGCTGCCATTTCCCCATTACCCAAGGTCTGTTTTTCCCCTTGCACATGTGAGTAAAGTGTAAACTCTATAGAGATTCCTTTAAATCACACACTACCCTAATTTATACACTGTGAACTTTATTTAATCATCATGTACAACGCTATATTATGACGCCTATAGTTGCAAAATGTTTGTATAGTAATTACACTGTAATTAGCTTTTGTACTGTAACAATACTCATAACTTCAACATGGGAAACCTGAATAAACACAAATGTGCTGTTTGTCCCACTGTCTAATGTCAAGGTTTTGTAATTACCGTTTGCCCGAATTTTAACAACCCTCGTCCTCTATGTTTTATTGACTTAGTTTTACATGCAGACTTTAGTTTTCTTAATGAGCATGTCTCCCATGCCTTGTAAATTCTGGGTAAGTATAAGCTACATTGGTTAATTAAAACCAAAACCAAAACAAAAGAGCAAATAGCAGAAATACTATGCAACACAGGGAGCATTATGGGCAGTTCAGGTTGTTGTTGTTTTTTTTTCTAGAACCATAATTAGGTGTTAACATAACACTGATTCATGAAATGGATGAAATATTTATTATTAATACAAAAGCATAATTTTTTATTTAGTATTATTATTATTAGGGGATTTCAGGCTGTTTAATGAAAATTTAAATATGCTATAGTTTCAGAAGAAATGGCATTACACATCAACAATTTGATTCTCATTCAATGGATTCAATAAATATTTTTGTTGGAAAGACCCTTAAATTTACATACCTCGTTTTTTCCTGTTATGTACTGACTGAACTAAAATGTAAAGGAAAGAAAACAAAAGAAAAGAAAATGAAAGGAAAATGAAACCAAAAAAGTAAAGGGAAGGGGGAAAAAAAGCAGACAGACAGACAGATAGACAGACAGACAGACAGACAGACAGACAGACAGACAGATAGATAGATAGATAGATAGATAGATAGATAGATAGATAGATAGATAGATAGATAGATAGATTTTTTAAAAGTCGGACATTCTTTTAATAAAACAGAATCAGTATTAATATATTAAATATTTCAATATAAAACTTATAATATTAAAACAGGGTTGTAAGCCTTTGAGACTTGAGTTTAACACTTCTAGTAAGAAGAGAAATTTACTGAAGGATAAAAATATCAATGAAAAAAATTTTAATGAACATGAAGTAATCTTAAGCGCTTTGGTGCCACCATGTGGCAAATGTAGAAACTGCAGTATTAATAAATGAAAGGGGAAAAAATACAGAAATCATTTTAGAAAACACGGGGGTGGTAAATGCACCAGAAAGTCTTTCTCATCAGTGCGTTTAGACAAACAAGCTAAACATTTCTTTCCAAATACAGTACTAAATCAGGATAATATCCTTTTGGATCCTTAAACTAACTTCCAATTTAAACACAAATGTAAAATGGCAAGGATTATGGATTATACCATACAACATATACATTTAGCAACCACTTAAATAGGACCTGTATTGTTTTGCTCTAAGAAACTCCATTATGTCCATAAGGTGTTAGAAACAATTTCTTTCTGGAAAATCGGTTTAATGTTGCCATAAATTCATCACATAATTGCTGCAGATTTGTTTTTCAGCTGCTCATTCACACTGTGAATTTCATGATCTACCACATCTAAAGTACATATTGGATTCAGATGTTCTGACTGCAAGGCCACTGAAACACAGTGAGCTCATTTTCATATTAATGGAACCCAGTTTGACACGATTTTTGCTTCGTGACCTGGTGCATTATCAGATTGGAAGTAGCAGTTGTTAGATAGGTAAATTGTTGCCATAAAGTGACTGCCATGGCCACAACAATTCAGCAAAAATGTTGCATTCAAACAAATAATAATCGAGGATGCATTTCTGAGATTATAGCCTAAGAATACAATCTTTTAGGATTACACCCTTGTGAAGAGAAAAGATCTGTTGCCACAAAGTGGGTTCAAGGATGAATGTGTTAGGGTAAGCCTTAATCCATTGTAGCCTCAGAGTCCATGTTCATGAAAACTTTGTTCTGTCCCTCCCACACACAGTCCCTTACAAACCAAGACAAAACAAAGGAAAAGGTAGTCTTGGCATAATAAACCTACAATTCTTATTGGTGACTCTAAAACTCCATAAAGGTTCTGTGTGGAAGCCTGCAACAGATCTTGTGCTTATCAGCAACGTTTCCAGTCGATCCTCTTTAGGGAGCTTAGAACACTTCAATAATTGCAAAACTTTAAAAGATAAATATTTGCTAAATAGCTGGACATAAAATACATGACACATTTGACTATTTGTCCTGCCATTTATCTCAAGATGCAAAATCAACTATCAGTTGATTTTTGGTTAATGCAAGTAACTTGTATATTCCTTCCAGTCAGTATCATTTCCTGTACTTTGTGCTCGTAATAATCACCATCGCCATTAGTCCTTACGAAACAGGAATTTTGTTTGGTTTAAAAGAATGCCAATAGATTAAAGGAAATGTGAGCCTGCATTCATTTAAGCCTCAAAGTCCAGGTTCATGAAATCTTCATTCTGTTCCTTCATTGTAATATTCAGTGAAACAGCCGTATAAGAAAATGACAAAACAA
This sequence comes from Silurus asotus, assembly GCA_024362625.1. Taxonomy (NCBI): domain Eukaryota; kingdom Metazoa; phylum Chordata; class Actinopteri; order Siluriformes; family Siluridae; genus Silurus; species Silurus asotus. The sequence goes on from MU563656.1 coordinate 9,735,942, forward strand.
TTTACAACCCTAGACAGAAGGCAGAGGTAGACTGAAAATTCATAAAGGTTCTGTGTAGAATTTTTCTTATAAACTTTACAGAATGTTTCTAGAAAAGGTTTCCAGTAGATCCTCTTCAGGAAGCTTTCAACCCTTGAATAATTGCACATCATGAATAGCTAGATAATGGCTGGACATATAGACGTATGAGACGTCTGACAATTTCTCCTGCCATTTATGTCAAGATACAAAAAACATGTTAAAACATTAGATATATTTAATACAAGTAACTCATATTAGTTCCAGTCACTATAATTTCCTATACTTTTATCTTAAACCAAAAACTAATCGCAATTAGTCCGGATAAAACAGGAATTTTTGTTTGGATTGAAAGTGAAGGAAATGCGAGCTGGAGTTTATTTTACCCTCAGAGTCCACGAATCTTAAATCTGTCTGTCTGATAGAATATTCACTTAAATAACCATATAAGAAAACCAAAAATGCAAATTCTCCTGCCATTCATCTCAAGATGCAAAATAACTTCTAAAAGTTGATATTTGATGCTACATTTAATACAAGTAACTTGTATATTCCTCCCAGTCAGTGTCTTTACCAGTACTTTGTGCTTAGACCCATAAAAATCACCATTAGTGCTTACGAAACAGGAATTTGTGTTTGGCTGGAAAATATGGCAAGAGAGTGAAGGAAATGTGAGTCTGCATCCAGTTAAGCCTCAGAGTCCAGTTTCATGAAATCATTAATTCAGTAATATTCCGTGAAACAACCATATAAGAAAATAACCTGGCAATTTAAAATCCTAGACAAAACAAAAGCAGTCGTAGCATAACAAACCTAAAGCTCTTAACGATTGTTTAATGTCTCCCTCTGAAAATTCATTAAGATTCTATTTGTAAGCCTGCAGCAAAATATCTTCCTAATTCAGTTCAATTTATTTTTATTTGTATATAGACATCATCTTAAAGCAGCCCATAACTTTGTTTCTCATAATTATGAATTTTACAAAATGTTGCCAAAGTTCCCCATAGATCCTCTTCAAGAACCTTCACCCTTAAATAATTGCACTTCTTGAAATGTAGATATGTGCTAAAAGGCTGGACATAAAACACGACGATCTCTCTGCATTTCGGCATATTTGATTATCGAGGCAATATATTTTATAAAACATTATTTTTGGGGATATATTTAATACAAGTAACTCATATATTCCCCTTCAATCAGCATCATTTCTGGAACTTTGTGCGAAAGACGGAAGGAAACGTGAGCCTTAGACCTCAATCAGACATGTTGGATTAAAAACCAGTGCAGATGTTGGAACTATTTATTCATTAAGTTTACATATTTAAATTTTGAAACAATGATGATGCCTTCATAACAGAGAATAACAGCCTTGATGCCTTTGAAAAAGGATTCACTTTATTTACATGTTTTGGATGTATGGTAGATAAAAATGTGCAGATTGAGACTCTTTCTTCAACCTTTTTTTTTTTTTTTTTAAATGCTCTGATGAGAGCAGTGAAACAGTTCCAGCGCACTTGTATTTGTCCAGTCTCCCTCCCTCAATGGCTCTCTCCTTTCTTCCCTACAACCTGCATTTAACAAAACAAAAACAAAGCCAGTTTAAATGCCGCCACGGTCACCACACCATGACAGTACACACACACACACACACACACACACACACACACACACACACACACACACACACACACTGCATCTCTTAGATATATTTTATATTGTTGGCGGGTATAAAGCTGCATTACCCGTTTGAAGTCGTTCATGTTGGTGGCCTGCACTGGGGTTCCTATAAACGTCAGGTAGTTCACTTTTGTCGTTTCTTCATCCCCTAGGTTTGACTTGATGAACAGCTGGAAAAATACGAGAAACAAAACGAACAAAGTTATGCGATGGATGGATCGGAGTATATCGAGGCGTTGTCCTCTAGTGGTGAGATGCTGAACAACAGGTGCTAAAAAAAAAACTTCACACAGTACAACAATATGGAACGCATTAATCCGAATTTGTCAGAAACATGATGAGGATATAAAAATGAATAAATAAAAAAATGAACAAACATACAGTGACACTGTTGACGTTCTGAAATTTGACATATCTGAGAGAGATTAGGCCTTCGTCTTTGTAGTCTTCTTCTGAAAGATCTAGAGTCTGTGTTGGCTCACTCCTCTCAGCGTCATCAAAGTCCATGGAGTGAGGGAGATTAATGAAGATCTTCACACACTTTGGCGCTTGAGCTGAGACAAAAAAAAATACAAAAAAAGCTGTTATTAACAACCTATATTAACCCAGATAAATAAATACAAATATTTTAGTGGCTCTTGTTGATTATCTTTTTCTTCTTTCATCATCTATTACACACTTACTTTGAATTTAAGAAGTATTTTCCTAAGTAAAGGCAGAAGAATAAGTAATTGTATATTATATGCATAAACACAGTAATGTGTTGTAGGTGATATTAAAGCCTGGGGTTACACTAAATATGTTTTGCATTAATGAATATTTGGTCTTAAAACCTCTGACCACCAGGAGGCGTAAAGAAAATCAACATCTTTACATATGAGGCTCCCAGTAACATTTCAGGCCATATGGAGCAAATCCAGAGTTTGTTAATTACTCAAATCTACAAAGACTGGAGTGTGTGGAAATGTAAATACAGCGAATAAAAATGTTAAGGCATCAGAGCACGGCTGAATTTGACGTTACACCCGACAACAGGTACCATTATAATTAACAAGCACCCTCGGCATATAAGCCATGATCAGTTGAGTAAGGACATGGCTACAACTGGCTGATGAGCGAGAGACATTTATGTTGCTGAGTATGAGACTGAACAATACCAAAACCTGTCAGAATAAATATTATACAATGTGCAAAAAAGTTTAGATGGACCGAGTGTCTTACCCAAAACTGACACCTGCATCTTCATAGAGAAAAGCTTTACAGGCTGATTGAAGGCAATTGTGATGAGGAGCTGCAATCAGAGAGCATAGCAGAAAACATTAGAATAACTGTGTTTCTGTGATAAACTTTGTGGGTTACAATCACCTGGGTAGTCTCGCAAAACACATTCAGACCCAGCCTATGAGCAGGGAGGTGTCTGATACCTTTGGTACACTTTTCTGACCACAAGGTTGTTATTAAATCCAAACCCTACCCAAGTGGGGAGAGACTTCCTGCTTCACGTTACAGTTTTTACTTTCGCTTCTTATTCAGTCACACACCAAATCTCAGTACTGACAACCTGACACACTCACGTCTGAATCAAGTCTACACTATTAAGAAACATGAGTACTATAATAGCAAGTAATAGGAACCAACAGCATTTAACACCACCCAGCCACGAAAAATGATGCCAATATGATTTCTTTGAATAATAAATGCTAAAACAATGTTATAATAAATACTGATGCTGTAGTACAACAGTCTGTAACTAAACAGAAGTAGAGCAAACTGAAAGTGTGTGAAAGTTAATTATTATGATCGGTGCTAAACCTTGTTTTTCTCTGTGGTTAGCTGAACATTTGCTTGAATGCCACCAGAGGCTGTACGAAGTAAACGCAACATTGTGACAGTATTATGCAACTCCTACCAAACCGTAACTAAACCCAACTGTCTGCAAAAATAAAATGAGTAATTAGGGAAAAACACTTGCACCAGATTCTTCGGTCCCTTCCCATATATACACTTCTTAACTACTACTACTTCTTTAGGCTGCTTTCCTTAGGGGTCACAACAGCGGATCATCCGTCTCCTACTACCCTGTCCTCTAAATCTGCCTCTTTCAAACCAACTACCTGCATGTCCTCCTTCACCACATCCATGAACCTCATTTTTGGCCTCTTTGCCTCCTTCCTAGCAGCTCCATCCTCAGCATTCTCCTACCGATATACCCCACGTCCCGCCTCTGCACATGTCCAAACCATCACAATCGAGCCTCTCTCACTTTGTCCCCAAAACGTCCTACATGTGCTGTCCCTCTAATAAACTGATTTCTAATCTTGTCCATACTCGTCACTCCCAATGAAAATCTCAGTATGACGACTTTTTAATTTGTTACAAAATTGATCATGATATTTGTTTTATTTTATTTTGCCATCTTGCACATGTAGAGAGTAGCATAATAGTTTGGATTAAGCATATCTGAGGATTTTTCTTAATAAAATAAATAAGGCTGCATCATCATGCAGCTTGATTAATATAGATTTTGGAAAGATTTGATGGCCAAAGACCATAAATTATTGACAATTGTTAGCATTTGTTCTATTGACGATCTGCTTTGTTGTTACAGAATATAAGGATACACAGGTCTTCGGCCCTAAACACACCCAAAATGTGCTTTTCCATCAGGCTGCATGATGGACAAGGTCAGTATCTATCAAAAGTGTTCCAAGGCAGGAACAGTGGTGAACTGGTGACAGGGTCAATAACGGCTGAGGCTCATTGATGCATGTGGGGATTGAAGGCTGACCCCTGTGGTCCGATTCTACAGACGAGCTTCTGTAGCTCAAATTGTTGAGGAAGTTAATGCTGTTAATGCTTAGTATTAGGCAGGTGGTCATAATGTTATGCCTGATCAGGGAATAATAATAATAATAATAATAATATAGTAAAGAATAGATTAAGAGTGTGCATAATATAATGTATAACAATTTTTATATTGTTGTTATATAGACATAAAAAAAACCAATAAGACTTGTTGCCAAAATAACTGCTGCATGGACATTACTTTACCAATGAGTGTAATAGTGTATCTTACCTGTTCATCGCAGTCTGACTCTAGGTAGGTTGAGTCTTTGATTAGACAGTTGTCAAAGCCACAGTCATCGCTCTCGTTAAGACACTCGCATCCGGCTTTATTCACAAACGGCATAAGATCCATCTACATGCACACAACAAGAACTTCTATTACATCTGCTGTCCATCCAAATGGAATCATTACTGAGTAAAGGTCTTAGGATGGTTTACTATCTAGCTCGAAGACCAATTGTGAGGGAGTTTCACTGTCTGGTGTGTGCTGATCAGGAGATTGTACTCGCCCCAGCGTGTCAGTAAAAACACTCAAACTGTACTGGGTTTAGGATAGATCATGTGTGAGGTGGTTCTTGCTGTCATCTGCTAGCTGCTGTTCGGTAGGTTGCGTGATGTTGAATGACCTGCTACTGTTCAGTGTTCTGGCCATTTATACTCTTCATGGATAATAACCTCTGTCAGTGTCACTGTCAGGGGTAACTTATCATTAATGGTAAACTGTGTATCTCCCTCTAGTGGTGAAGCATGGAAATACAACTGAATGTGAAACCTTTCGTACAAAAGGTGATATCTATCTATCTATCTATCTATCTATCTATCTATCTATCTCTTTATATATCTATATCTATCTATCTATCTATATATCTATATATATACAAATATATTTTTTTTTTCTCATGGCAAATAATTATAATTCTGTTCCTGTTCTCACTTCACTGAAAAGCGCAATATAAATCACATTTTTTAGTTTTATTGTCATCATTTCTACTGCACTCACGTATCCTTTGGGAATGTCCGAGTCCTCGTTACTCCCCGGGTCGTTCTCCACATGCTGTTTGATTTTGTCCTCGAGGCCCGAGGAGTCTGCTCCCTGATATAGATCCACACGCACTTTGTTTCGGAAAAACAGGAACGTCGGTGTAGCAGAGATGTTGTTGGCTGCCGCTGTTCCCTTTAAAAAAAAAAAAAAAAAAAAAAAAAAAGGTTAAGCATCATAAACATGAGTGGAGCTTGAAGGTGACAGGGTCGCACATTTTGAAATAGAAAATGCGTGTATGTACATTGTTCTGGTTTTTGTTTAAACAAATTGTGAGTTGCTCCCTTGTGTGGTTTGTTTGCACAGAGGAGATCATAATCACACTTGTATGTGGACCAAAACAGCCATTCCAAAACTGTCTGGTTCAAACTTCCATAAAATACTGTCTAAATGCAGGAACAAATCGACTCTAACTCGACCACACTGCAGGGAGTAGGAAAAAAACGCAGTGTGTCTCAGGCTGGAAGAAGCCGTTTATGTTTTGTCGACGTGAGCTGATAAACAGAGCCACTAAGCACAACCTGAGCCAAAGAACGGCCGTGTAGAGCTGCAGGTCTCAGGAGTCTAAACAAAATATTCAATTCATTAGGAGAAGTAAACATGGTATTACAAATCATTTGCAACATAATCATTTGCAATATAATCATTTGCAGAGTGCCATTCCTCACATGGGCCAGGTGATTTGTGAAATGAAATTATGTTTGGTCTCATTTATCAAGAAAACTTGAGGCTTGCTGCATAACCTGGACATGCAGTTTACAGTCAGTCACCGGAATAAAAACCGTCAGTCACAGTCAGTATCGATAGACAAATGTTGAGAATGGAGAGAAAGAGGAAGGCCAAAGAGGAGGTTATGGATATGGTAAAAGAAGACATGCAGGTGGTTGGTTTGAAGGCAGATGTAGAGGACTATCTGCTGTAGTGACTCCTAAAGTGAGTAGCGGAAAGAAGAAGAATTTGTACAAAGTAATCTAGTTAAACCTTTGCATCTACTGTGGTGTACATCATGACTTCAGGACATTTCTTCATTAAAATACAGCCATTAAGCTCAGCTGACATTTAATCACCAAGACATTCAGACAGTCTGTATAAACAATGCCAGAGTGATAAAACCAACAGAAGACATAGTGCAAATCCGCTAGAAATCCTCTCACCTGACAAACATGGACATCGACTTCAAGGAAGACAACATGTGGGTACTTGTTGCTCAGCATGGTGAAAGCTGGAGCTATTCTGACACATGGGCGACACCTGGGGAAGACATTTCAAAGGAAAAGGGGTGGTATTTGTTGTTAGATGTTATAGATACACTGATACTCAGTTATAGGATCGTTTAACTCTAATGTGAAGTCATGCTAGTAGACTGTAAAAGGTCTAATAAAGTGCCATTGGATTATTAGGGAGAAATAAACAGCTTCAATGATGAATGTGACTGGACTAGTGTGCTACAGTGCTAATGTGGCTAGCCAGGCTAATCACAGCAGTTTTGCTAAGTCATTGTAAAGCCGGCGGGGTAGGGGGAGCGGGCTAAGGCACTTAGCCGGGAAGATTTACAGTAACCAAAATTCAAATGGATGCTAAATGATTTGTAAACGCCGGTACTGATTCTAGTCACTCAGAGATCCGGAGCAAGCAGCGATTCGGACGCGGTTCATTCTCTAAACTGAGGGCCGGGTCGGGACTCCTTACCCTGCCATGGTGAACTTCACAACCACCAGTCTGGAACCGGCACCGGTCAGCTCCGGCTGGAACTCCGAGTCGCTCCCGATTACTTTCACCCCAACCATGTTATCACATAAACTCCTGTTTTTCGAACGGACTCGGACCGAACCCAAAGACACGATCTTATTACCAGGACAACAACAAAAATGCTGATGAAAAACCTTTTCTCGAATCGTACGCTTTCCGGCCTGTTCGTGACGACATCCGCCACGTGGGCCAATCAAAACTCTGAGAAACGCCGAAAGCGGGCGTTTCCTACGGCGGGCGACGAGAGGTCGTGAAAAGATATAGAAAGTGAAACAAGATTGTCGTAAATATAAATACGCGTGGTACGCGTTCCCACTTTAGGGAACATTTATTTTCAGTTAGATTTTCACGCGTGCTATTGAGAACGACAAAAAAGGAAACAAAATGAGTCAAATAACATTTCCAACGCCATGGGAAAGTCAGTATGTGCGACTGGAGTCGTTTAACTTTAACACGGAGCTGTGCGCCTCCTACTGTTTATTATGCGTTTCCCCCTTGTCTGTATGGGAATGTCAAATTATCTATCTATCTATCTATCTATCTATCTATCTATTCTATCTATCTATCTATCTATCTATCTATCTATCTAGTTTTAGTTTTCTCACTGAACTGGTCTTTGATCACTGCTATATTTTGAAATGTACTCATTATTGTCCAGTTGAAACCAAATAAAGTAAAAGTTTAATAAGTTATCTAACAAACCCAGATTAATTATCAATTTTCTAGCTACCAAAAGCTTATTTGTTAAATATATTAAGAGCTACATCTATTACAAAAGAAACTACCTTATCACTTTGACAATTCATTTATGAAATTAGATACGAGTTTTATCTATGAGCATTTATGTTTGTCATGGAGAATTTTGTCTCTTTTCCACTTGGAAGTCAGAAAGAGCAACTTCAGATGGATGATCCGGATTTAGGGCCTCTCAGATCCGTGGGCCCCTGAGCCTGTGCTGAGTACTCCTGTACTCCAAGGTTTAAAGTCACTAGAAATTTTAATAGCAGCAAGGCTACAAGGGTGAATAGAAATCTAATTACATTACATTCTGAAGTTTTTATCAGGAAAAGATAAAAAGTGAAAGTGAAATTAGGCACAGAACTGGAATCAATACTTTTAACATATACATCCATAGAATTCTCTTTACACTAACCATAAAAATAAATAATTGCATACATAAGCATCTAAACAAATGCATATAAATGATTGATACGAAAATTATAAAAAACTACCTAATTAATAAGCAGGTAAAATGAAAACAGCAGCTTCTACAAAAATCGTCTGTTTTTTTTTTTTCTTTACATTGGTAAGTTAGTCACTCAGGATTAATAATAATAATAATAATAATAATAATAATAATAATGATGATGATAATAAAATCTGCCAATCAGAAGTGGAGTTCTTAAAAAGTCCCGCCTTTAGACATGATGTTACCCAATCAGTGAGTCCAACACAACGACGCTGCACGTCAATCTACGCATGCGTATTCTCATTCATTGAAAGGCTTATGTTTTAGACAGAGCCGGCAGCCTTGACGTTCGACCGAAGCCGAAAGTTAATTTTGTTTTATTTGTGACATCTTGTGTGTGAGGTTCATCCACAGATCGGAGACATAAATGGCGGACGAGGCGAGCCAAGGTGCAGAGCAAATATCTCTGCGTGAGTATGGTGTCATACATGCAACAGGAATCCGTGCTATTGCAGCAAATTACGCAGCGTGTTGCATCAGATCGCCTTCCTGTAGCATTAGCCTTAGCTTAGCTTAGCATTGGCGCACTTCTGTGATTCTAATTTCATATTAGATACCATAACATAACTTTATCATTTTAGCTAGATGTTTATCATCATCATGCATCATCGTACATCATCATGTATATGGAGAAATCCATAGTGCAGTAGGCAGAAGTATCGATTAACACAAGAGATATTTGACTTGACATTTGACTCCATATGTAAGGAAAACAGAGATACAGATTAATACTGAAGACATCTCCACAGCTTGCTCATCAGGGATAAATGCACACCGTTCACCTTCACTGTTGATTTGTGTAAAGCTGCTTTGAGACAATGTCTGTTGTGAAAAGCGCTATAGAAATAAACTTGACTTGACATCCAAATTATAAATGAACACGTATGCAGTTATATAGTTAAAAAAAAATGGCCAACCCAGAATGTTTTATAGTTTAGATTATCCAAACTACCTGCATTTATATTTGATGAGAGTTTGGCAAACTCATGGACTTCTTTCATCAGATTTACAAGGAAGTCACGTGGTTTTCAGTTCTCAAGTGTGCCTTGTCATGGGTTCATTTGTTGTGTTTCCTGCATTCTTAGCATGCTCTAGACCATCAGTTGTGTTGTGCAGAGGAAAGGGTGGAAAGCTGAAGCTTTACTACTAAAACTACTGTACAAATCCATATTATGGTTTAATTAAGTAAAGCAAAGACTGTTCATCCTTGCTTAAAGAAATAAAGGTCTCAAGAACTTTAAATGTATGCCCAAGTTCAGTCTCCAAAACCATCAAATGCTATAATGAAACAGACTCTTATAAGGATCATCCTAGGAAAGCATGACCAAGAGCTACCGCTGCTGCAGAGGAACCTATCGAACAGCATTTATCAGATGACATGAAGAATCACACCACACATGATCCGTCCTGATCAGCGTACACCAAATAGTGAAACTCCCTTACAATTGGTCCTTCAAGCTAGATAGTAAACCTTCCTAACATTCCTTACTTCCTCAAGCTGACAACCAAGAATGTTTCTGTTCATGCGAGAAGATCTCAGATCTCAGTGGCAGAATGTGACAAGCAATTAAATGAATACATTACCGAATCTTTACATGTTGGTTATGCCATTTAGTTTTAGTTTCTTTTATTTTCAACAGGGGAGCTGTATGTTTCTGATAAACAGGGCAGTGATCAGGATGGAGACGGGACCGAACAAAAACCATTCAAAACGCCACTGAAGGTAAACGCCAGCCAAACATCTTCCCCCCCACCTCCCAAATAACAATGAGATTTTGTTATTCTGAAATATAGGTTTAATGTCATTTTTAAAGACTCCATTATTCATGTTCTGGTTCGCATACTGCAGTTCGGTATTTATTAGTAAGCATAATTTCGAGGATTCTAATTATTTTTTTTCTTCGTAGGCGTTGTTATTCGCTGGAAAAGAGCCATTTCCGACCATCTATGTCGATTCGCAGAAAGAAGGAGAGGTAAGGGAAAAAAGGTGAATGTACGTTAATTCTTTACGAGAGAGTTCAAATCTGAATTATTTTGTGTTTCCTTCTCAATCTAGCGCTGGGCTGTTATCTCGAAAACCCAGATGAAGAATGTGAAAAAACTCTTTCATAAGGAACAAATGAAGACAGATGTGAAAGAAAAGAAAGAGGTATTCACTTACAATGTGCTGATGCTTTACTCATGTACCAGTCCATTATTGTGAGTTTGTTACGCTCTAGGACTTTGTTTAGAGTGGAGAATGATAAACAATGTGTGTGTATTGTCAGGCGGAAGATGCTGAGAGGAGAGAGAAAAATCTGGAAGAAGCCAAGAAGATAATTATTGAGAATGACCCCAGCCTCCCAGAACCCAAAACGGTAAAGTGAAACCATCACACATTCTCCAGACACAAGTAAAGGTACTATGAGAATAAGGAGAACAGTTTTTAGAAATTAGCCTTTTCTATCCATATGTTATAGAAGTCCTAAGAGGCCATGCTTTCTAATATTATTTTCTGTCTCGTTTTCACGTTATCATGACTTAATTTTCTCATCATTTTTTTGTGATGTGAAACAGGTTAAACTGAGTATTGAAGTAGTTCCAAAGGACTTTTAGAGCATGAATAGTGGGTCGATATGGAATTAAAATTACAAAAATGAGCTAATCTCATTTAAAAAGTGTTTTGTGTGACTGCTATTGAATCATCAGTGCTTAAATGTATGTGCTAACTATTTTGCTCTTGTGTGTCAGGCTAAGATCAGTCAGCTGGCGGCTCTGAGGGAACAGAGAGTCAAAGTGTTCGGCTGGGTGCACAGGATACGCCGGCAAGGTAACGAGCACACACTCTGTATGTAATATAAATACATTATCACAGTATTTTTTCCTGTGTTCTAGCTGTGGGCTTTTTGTGTACCATGAAACCTTCTCAGTCTGATAATTCAACAAATATAGAATAGAATAGCCTTTGTCACATATACATTACAGCACAGTGAAATTTGTTCTTCGCATATCCCAGCTTGCTTAGAAGCTGGGGTCAGAGCGCAGGGTCGGCCATGATACGGCGCCCCTGGAGCATAGAGGGTTAAGGGCCTTGCTCAAAGGCCCAAGAATGGAAGCTTGGCGATACCGGGGCTTGAACCCCCGACCTTCCGATCGGTAATCCAGCGCCTTAACCACTGGAGCTACCACTTCCTACCATATACTAATACTACACACTGTAATTCCAAAAAATATATATAAAACACAAAAATTGGTTTATAAATTATCACCCAATGCATCATCAGAAGTCACATTGAACCATGTCCACCTAAATGTAATGAAATACAGTACACCTGTTCCTAGAAGGAACAATTTAATAAAGGATGTACCTAAACAAGCAGGAAGACCAAGAATTACATTTTGCAAGGATATCCAACCAAGTCTGGATCAAAGTATCTGAAAAGTGCAACCCACCATCAACGCATTACTAAATTAAAGCTGCAAGCAGCGATGAACGGCACAGAACAGTGGGCGAGGTGCATGTAAGCGAGGAAAGACAGGAGACTTATAGCACAGTCATTTCAAAGTGCCACACTTCCTGCTGCCAGTAGGACTGTAAATGTAGTTTGGAGCTGATCGGTCATTGTATGCCTGAGTTCCAAACATTGTATGTCTGAGTTAGAGCAACTTCCTTTTTGATGGTGATACAGCAAACTTTGTCAGGCCGCCACGGACACACCCTTCAACGAAAAGTCAAGATCTTTGCAATTTAACATTGCAAAGGCCTTAAGATTACACTGACTAATGTTGGTGGTAATCTAAAGTAATCTCTAGAAGGAGTTTGTTTAAATACAAGATTTGAAAATGGCAAAAATGATAAAAAATTTACAGGAAAATTAACTGACTTCCTGTTGGGAATTGGATTTCATACCAAGAGACTTTTTTGTAGATATTGGTGTGTTACATGTACTGATTATCGTACTTGTATGTGAAACGTAGCTCCAGGCACACTCCGTTGAAAGTGTAAAGGTGGCGCTGCCGAGCCATTTTGCCACACCCAATGGAATATTGGCCTTCGGCTGTGTTCAGGCCAGGACTCTTGTCAAATATTTGAAGTTTGGGGACAATCAGAAATGTTATGCCTGTGTTACAACGGTTATTCCCATGGCGAGACATTGGAACTTTGTCACGGCGCCATGGACACGCCCTTTAATGAAAACTCGAGATCTTCACAATTCACTATCGCAAAGGCCTTTTAGATAAGACTGACCAAAAAAAGGTGATGTCATTAAATTTCTAGGAGTAGTTCATTGCACAGTAAAACATGACAGTTGGCGCTATGACCATGACTAAATATGGAAATGTAGATCTGTTCAGATCAGGAGTGTTATCATTCATGTGAAGTTTGGGGCAAATTGGACATTGTATGTCTGAGTTATAGCAACTTCCTTTTTCATGGCGAATCATCAAAATTTGTCAGACCACCATTGACACGCCCTTCGAAGAAAACTCTAGATCTTCGCAATTTAACAATGCAAAGGCCGTTAGATTATGCGTACCAAATTTGGTGTTGATCTGAACAAATCTCTAGGAGGAGTTTGTTTAAATTTTGACTGCTCGTACCTCAGAGAAGCTGTACAATAATGCACTCGTAGGTCAAGGTACCACTGTAATAAAGTATACAAGCTCAATACTGGGTTACTATTATGACCATTTCTGAAATCACAAGTAAACAGAATATGTAACTGGCAATTTCATCACCCTAGAAATTAATTTATTTTTGTAATTCGTACCAAAAATTGACACTTTTGTATGTATCTTAGGAAAGAACCTTCTGTTCATTGTGCTGAGAGATGGAACAGGATTCCTGCAGTCTATACTCATCGATAAACTGGTAATCAACCACCTGAAATGGATTCATGTGTATTGTTTGTAACTGTAATACTGATGTAGTGGTAATTAGTTAAAATAAAATCTACCTTTATCGCTATCTTTTCTTAGTATTTCTTGTTTGTGTGCATTTTATTTGCTGTGCTTGTGTGTGTAACTCTCAGGTTTTTTCCTCCCTTTCCTTCACTAGTGTCAGTGCTATAATGGGCTCATGTTGTCTACTGAAAGCACGGTGGCTCTGTATGGAACAGTGAAGCCAGTACCTGAGGGAAAACAGGTAACACCTTTGTAGAAAAACAATTCACTGTTGTACTGTTCTGTTTGTTCCATCAGTAAACAATACCATTACTACTTCTTATTCCTAAAAATGTTCAAGTGTTAATTAGATCAAAACTATTCGAACAGAAATCACTTTTCTGCAAGACATGATGGACTTATGATGTGCCACAGCATCAGATCATTTTGTTAACCACAATTTTTTTGTAATTAAAAATGAAACATAATAGCTTTTATTAGTTTATATATATATTTTTTATTACGTTATATAGACAGTCTTACAGAATGCTAAACAATAATTATACATATCACAGTTCTTTGGTTATGGGAAGCCATACCAATCCATGTGAATGAGAGAAACAATAATGCAGTAAAGCGTGATATTAATCCACGGGGCAGAGTCAGAGCTGTGCTGTTAGATTAAATTAATCAATACCCTCTGCCCAAGGTGTAATCTGCTTTAATCATCTTTTCCAGGTTTTTTTGTTATATGTTAATATAATCTTTTCCCTTCCGGCGGCATTGGGCAGCAAGGGCCTGCTGGCTTCACCCTCCTTCTTTCGCAGTCAGGCTTGGGACTGTCCATGGTGCAGTACTTTATCCCCTATTCCCACAACTGAGCATCCATGAAGGGTTAAGGGCTTTGCTCTTGGGCCCAAGAGTGTGAGCCTGGTGTGGCTGGGACTCGAACCCACAACCCCCCCGGATCCAAAAGCTAATGCCTTAACCACTAGGCTACCACCTCCCTGCATTTATAATTATATTAACATATTCATTATTATAATTTGGATATACAATAATGATGGCATTGTACTGGGTCTAGGTTATTAGAAACATAAGAAGTGAAACAGAAAATAAAACTCTTGCCCTTGAGCTTCATGAAGGATATTTAGTGATTTTAATGTATATACAGTAATCCCTCATTTATCGCGGGATAAAATAGCAAAAACGCTATTTTATGTATACAGTACTGTACTGTATTGACACATTACTTCATTTTATAATGAATAATTATATTTTTATTAATACATTTCATTATTTTAACATAAAACTCAAAAGTTTTTGGGTCTATCGTTTTATCTGCGAGAGACAGAGGGGAAAAAAAGCCAAACCAATTAGTTATGTGGCGAATGCAATTCCGTGATAAACCGGGGGAATGAGATTCGAATCGTGTTAAAGCAGGGGATTACTGTATTTGAAATGTTATAGACTTTGCTATTATAATTGTGCATCCTAGGCTCCGGGAGGCCATGAGCTGCACTGTGATTTCTGGGAGCTGATCGGTCTCGCTCCGGCCGGTGGTGCCGACAATCTGCTGAATGAGGAGTCGGATGTGGATGTTCAGCTCAACAATAGGCACATGATGATCCGTGGAGACAACGTGTCGAAAATCCTGCGAGTGCGCTCCACAGTCACCCACTGCTTCCGAGAGCACTTCTTTAGCCGCGGCTATTATGAGGTAAAAAAATTTACCTTTTAGAAATATTAATTACTAATAAATCATGTAAATAGCTACAAATTTAGTTAAATGCAACTAATATTGATTTATCTTTTATTATTCAACAGCCCTAAAAAAAACAATTCATTTGTTTCAGCACATCTTATCATTTAGCATTTATTAATACTGTATCCATTTGTTGAAAGTAAAAATGAAATCAAAAGAATGCATTTAAGTTAACGTTCACAATCTTTGTTCAAGGGCAAACGCTTTCCCTTTCATTAAATAAATAACATTTAAGTATCTGATAAGTCTGTATTCTGGGTTATCTGTCATGCGTTTGTTTTATTCGTGTAAACATGTATGAAGTGTGCAATTTCTTTTGATAATAAATAAATGCAAGGGAGTAAAATACCCTTTTGAATATTGTATTAGTTTATTTAAAGTTTTTTTTAAATGATCTCCAGGTTGTTAGGATGAGTCAGGATTTAAAGTAATTTAGCTTTTTCTGAAATAAAAAGACTGGATTTTGGATGTTATTGATGGAAAGCTAAGTGTGTGTGTGTGTTTCTGTAGATCACTCCTCCCACTCTGGTGCAGACCCAGGTGGAAGGTGGCTCCACCCTCTTCAATCTGAATTATTTTGGAGAGCAGGCGTACCTGACCCAGTCGTCACAGCTTTACCTTGAGACGTGCATCCCAGCCCTCGGAGACACGTTCTGCATCGCCCAGTCCTATCGCGCTGAGCAGTCTCGCACACGCAGACACCTGTCCGAGTGAGTCAAAAAGCAAACAGACACAATATAATTACTACTATTATTACATTAACGGTAAAATCACACTTTACTGGACTAATGCTATCGGGTTTTCCATTGGGGATAAAAACAGGTACACCCACATTGAGGCTGAGTGCCCCTTCATGACCTTTGAAGATCTGCTGAACAGATTAGAGGATCTGGTGTGCGATGTGGTGGATCGAGTCCTGAAATCTCCTGCTGCTCCGCTGCTCTACGAACTAAACCCTGTAGGACTTCTGAATTCTTGAGCTATTCTCACCTTTATAGCACTAATCATATAACAGCAATATATTAAAACCTGTAATATTTTTTCTAATCAACTAGACTTTCTTTTACTAATTCAAATACAGTGTACATGTATTTTGGAAATGAAAAGCCATGCCGGTGTTTTAGTGCAGTAGGATTTCAATAATAATTTGGGGACAATTTCTTTTTATCATTTATCATTCAGTTTCACATTACTTCCATTTACACCAGAGGGTGCAACAACTTTAAACAAAGCAGATTTGTACTCTGTTATTAATGATTTTAGTAGTAACTATACACTAATATATAACATGTTTTTGGTGTGTGTGTGTGTGTGTGTAGAACTTCAAGCCCCCCAAGAGACCATTTAAGAGAATGAATTACTCAGAGGCCATTACGTGGCTTAAGGAGCACGACATTAAAAAGGATGACGGGACCTTCTACGAGTTTGGAGAGGTTTGTGTGCAAGTTCAAACATCATTTTATTGCAGCTTGTAGAAATTAACTACTCAATATGAATGCATTAAAAAAAATGTATGTGAAAGATAATAATGTATAACAGCCATAACATGAAGAATTAAAGCAACCAATCTTAAAAACATTAAAACACAAATTTTTACAATTGTGGATTTATTTAAACACCAGAAAAGAAAAGAAATTTTTAAAATCTTGCTCGTTTTCTCCTGTGTGATGTCAACATTTTGACTGTTCACTGCAAATCCTGTTAAATCTTTTGCATAATTTGGCATCCTTGTTATTATTTTTCCCGCTGTTGGTTCTGTTGTAGGATATCCCTGAAGCCCCTGAGAGGCTGATGACGGATGCCATTAACGAGACCATCCTGCTTTGTCGCTTCCCAGCTGAGATTAAATCATTTTACATGCAGCGCTGTCCCGAGGATCGACGCCTCACTGAATCGGTTAGCGACAAAACAAACAAACAAAAAAAATCAGTTTTGTTTAATCAGTTATCAAGCATTTATTATCTTTAATAAATTGTTTGAGAGGTATAGTTAGAGTGAATACAGCATGTATTATGTGATGCATTATATTATTAGATTAACTGCGATTTCTGGAAACACACAGGTTGATTAGATTTAGTGCACTGAGGTTGGTGCTGTAACTGTGCTCTTAATGCACCAGGGTTTGGCAAAGATACATCAAAATTTGTTTTAAAACACACCTAAAGTTTAGTTACTTAAAGTTAGTAAAAAATACTACTGTGATTTAAAAAAAATATAAGGGAAAATGAAATTTCTTCACAAACCTTCCATCATTTGGCCTATTTGATCTGTTCCTTCACCATTACACCGACTTAAGTAAACAATGTTTGATAGCAACAGCTTTTCTCTGGCGGATTCATGCAATAAATCTGTCATATGCAACCATTTAACAGATCAAATATTCACATACATATTGCTGTGATCTTCCAGATGAAGGTTAGTTTTTAAGTAACCAACAGTTTAACGTTTAACAGTTTTGGGAAAGACTCATATTTGCATCCTAATTTGGTTGTTAGGTTACTTGGTAATTTGGTAACGAAGCCCCACTTTGCATCAACAACACATACTCCTTGAAAAACAAGTCATTCATAACGAATGAATGAAGACGACTGATTGCACTATTATCTAGTATCTAACTAATTAATTTGATTGTTAATCATAAATATAATATTATGTGTCTGGCAGTAAGTCATGTTGTTGTTTGTGTGCATGCAGGTTGATGTGTTAATGCCTAATGTTGGTGAGATCGTTGGAGGATCGATGCGTATTTGGGATGCCACGGAGCTCCTCGAGGGCTACAAGAGAGAAGGCATCGACCCCACTCCCTACTACTGGTACACTGACCAGGTGTGTGTACAGTACAAGCAAAATATTCTTAGTGTTTGTTACATGCTTTAAGCTATGCTCTAACATGAATATAATGTGCCTGAAGATGCTTTTAACAAGCTGCAATTTAGATTACATGCTTCTATGAACGTGGTTGTTCTAAAACTTTATCGATTCTATAGTAACAACTACAGGACGACTGATTTTATAAATACCGATAGCTAGGTTGGATCATACTTGCAGTTTAACCGATTTTTTAAATAGATACTGGATAAAAATCAAACACTCCATATAAAATAGTACTGTATAAAAATAAACATTACTGAATTATGAAAATGTGCTTAAATAAATTTGAATACATTAATTGCTAAATGTATTTAATTAATTTTAAACATTAAATAAAACAGCGCTCTCTGTGCAGCACGCAGTCTGTAGAGTCAGCGATTGGCCTCTAGTGGCCGCTCTCGTAAAGACAGTAGACCCTCTCAGCCATTCCAGCAATGGACGCAAGCCGGAAAAACTATTGTTATGGGTTTTTGCAGATAGCCAATAGTTCCAGCAATCAATTATCAATGTCTATTAATCAGCAAAAATGATTAATCAGTTGACCTCTAATAACAGTCTACAAAGAGACTTGCCTAGTGATCACCAGTGAAGTGGTGGAGCTGTCTGTAAAAAGACTTTATTTGAAATTTGTGTAGTTCAGCACCAATGCCAGGATCAATCAGTATAGTAAAACTGTTCTTAAAGGAGGACTTGTTTCTTAATAACATGGCAAGCTCTTTTATTTTTGTCTCATTAATTAGTAAGAGAGGGGGGGCGGAAAGAAGGGCTGGTAAGGGAAGAATTTATAGCTATAACGTAAGCGATAAAAGGAGTTTTTTGCAGATGTTGCAAGATGAAAGATTAAAAAAAGTTCAATGTCATATACTTTATTGATAAAGTAAAATAATAAAAGTAACTGCTGTCAAACTTGTTGTGGTATTAGAGAAAACACCATTATAGGAAAATAAGTGGTGTGTTTTTTAACATTAATTTTGTACATTACAGTACTATAACAAGCTGTAAAATGATTGGCATTGGTCTAAAAAGTTACAGCCAGAGGTTTGCAGTTAACTCGGGTTTAGCAATCCTTTACATGAATAATATGCTTTAAAGTGTCCTTGACGTGCTTATAGTACAATGCTTTAACACGAACGCATATCTTTAAACCGTGCATTAAAGCAGCCAGCATTCTGCATTGTGCAACTAATGCATTTAATCGCATTCTAACAGTTTCGCTGCGTTGTTGACATTTCGTAAAAAGCTTGGTTATGCTTTAGATATGCTTCACCTTGATCTGAATATGTTTTGAAATGTTCATATGATGCGTAACTGTAGCTAAACATGTTTCTTTTGTGCGTTTCAGAGGAAGTACGGCACGTGTCCTCACGGTGGATACGGGCTTGGCCTCGAGCGTTTTCTCACCTGGTTGCTCAACCGTCACCACATTCGAGACGTGTGCCTGTACCCACGCTTCATCCAGCGCTGCAAGCCCTGAACGTCCACAGGAAACATGTGCACCAAACTCTGCACTGTCTGCTTTATCAGTCCGTCTCGCTCGTCTCAAGAAGACTAAATGCTATTCCTTACATACTATCTGAGGCACACGACATTTATACATCCATGTTTAAACGATTTAATCTCACTAAAATATGTGATCGTCTCATTATTTGCCTAATCACTCTGTGGATACTTTCTCTGGAGTAATAAATGCCTGAGATGCTTAATTTCTCTTGGAGTCATTTGTCTTTTTTTGCGGTGCTGATATCAGGACTGCTTTATTCTCTCTTTCGGTTTTCAATAGAAAAATCATTCCGTTTAACTTAAAAGATGTATTATTCTGAATTGTAAATTGGCATAATTTTAGGTCTACATGAAGACCAAAAGCCTAGAACTATTTATTCTTATTAATTTAGGAATAGAAGTAAAATCAATACAACAATTCAGTGTAATGGAATGTTGAATAAATGTAATTGATCTGTAATAATGGCCTGAGATATAAGAGGTATTGAATAGTTAATCTATGTTTTTCTTCGATTCAGTAAAGCCTTAGTCGTGCTTAGTGATCTGCTTTAGATCTCTTCAAAATAAATAAAAATCACAATCCAATATTTGTGAATCAAGACTTCTATGAAATAAGGCTCAGGTGGAATATTCAATTGAAAATAAAATTAATTCAATTCACATTTAATAATAATAGAATGATCATATGTGATTTAGACAGATCATAAACTAGGATAAAAAAGAAAAATTCAAGTGCAGAGTCCAAAAACGTTACAAAGAATTTTAGTACCAGATTTAACTCCTCCTGCAGTACTGTCTTTGGTCATTTGGTGTCACTGTTGGTTTTCTTCATGGGGCCATTAGGAAATTGAGCAAAGACATTGGTAAAAAAACAACAACACTGTTTTTACTCTGAGTCCTGTCTGAGAAAGTATAATCTTTGTTATATTTAATGATGCTCTCAAAAACAAAACCTTACCATCATCAAGACACTTAAATGGTGTAGGTGGTTTATTTAGACTCCTGAATTTATGTCTGGTCTAGGTTTAAAAAGGGGAATGTAAGGAAATGGGTGGCTATAAAATGAAACACCATCAGAGTTCTCTGCATTTACTCAATGTTAGAAATAGATATACATACACAAACACCCATTATTATGCACCTCATTTTGTTTTGGTTAAGGAAATTATGATTATTATTTGTCAGTATTAATGTTCTGTTAACTTTCATTTCTGGACCATAATTGACCCCCTGATGTTCACTTGTCTTTTAAGTATGGTTGTTTTGTTGTTTTTTTACATAAGGATTTGAAAGTTTTCTTCATTGCTATTTCCCTTATTATTATGGTCTGTTTAGGGTTGACCTCTGTTTAATGCATCTATAGCGCTAAGAATATACCGAACAAGTTTAAACACACACACTTAAATACACACACTCTGGAGCCAGGAAACTTAAGAGAAAGCTATTTTAAGTTCTCAATTTTCTGGGATTATTGTTCACTTAAAGTGGAAGGGAGTTGTGATTGATATTAGGTGTGTTTGGTGATGCACATTGCTAAAAGGCCACGCCATTGAGGAGTTCTGAAATGTCAGGTTTCTCTTTTCCCTTGTGAAGTTCTGTCACATTTCACTTGACTTTTTAAATAAAAGAGGCTGGTTGGCAATTTTGGGAACAATACTACCAGGGGGATGAGTTAATGATTAAAATGGCTGTAATGTCTGCTTTCTCTAAATACAAGAACCACAAATGTGATATTCTTCCATTAGGTTTGAGGAAGTTGGATTAAATGTTTTTTGTACAAAAATCATCTTGGAAAAGATCACTCGCATCAGGATGGAAATTTTTAATCACCGAATAAAGGAGATCAACCAGAAAAATGGTGCACTGATTTGCAGTTAGTCTCTATATTCATTGTTTACAGTATCCATATTTTGAACTGTTACAAAATACTATAATTACATATAGCAGTGCAGTATTTACTCCATAGTTTTTGATGAAGCGCTGCTACCTAGGCATTTTTTTTATTGAAATACCCTGATTAAAATAATGAGAGTGAAATGCTGCCCAATTTGCATCTCTTCATCTAGTCAAAAACATACCTAGGTATTTGGGAGAAAGACAAACAACGAGGAGTTTTAGATTTTTTGAAAAAGAATGGATGGGATGTTTGTGTTCAGTTTGATTCAATAAAAATAGTTACACATTAAATGGGTTCGTAAAAAATAGCTGCAAATTCGGGATTCAGGCCTTTAATCACACTCTAGCTGTTGATCACAACCAACGCTTTCACACTTAAAACTTGGACCGAGAACTTTTAAACATATCGTGTCTGCTGTAGAAAAGAGCCTCTTAGCATTTAATGTCAACATTGCACTCTGTGATTGCAATTTGGAAAAAATCCAGGAAACAATTTTTTATAATGGTTCAGTGTAAAAGTACACTCACTATGCAAGCCAGGCAATCTATACACTGAAGATTATGTTCAGATGCCTTTATTAAAATTAAAGATTACCGCACCTTTAGAAGTGCCCTTGCACTTTAGGAAATGGATTGTATGTGCTTGTGTAGACGGATCAGAAAGTGTAACAAGTACAAAGGGCTGGTGAGATAGTCACACTAGTTGACTAGTAAATTGGTTGCAAACACAGATTTAATACACTCATAGCAACAATGCATCGGTGACCTTAGATTGGGAGGGTTCAGTCGAAAATAATCACCCCCTACTGATAATATTGCCAATTAAATAGGTCCAGGCACTTGTTTGTTACAGTATATGAACCTGTGTACCAACAACATGAATCTAACAATCTACCACTGCTGAGCGTAGATCCACAGCTCATAGTCAGTAAATGGCACAGAGCATTTCAGGTAAGAATTGCTGCATCTGGGGAGATCACATCTAAGTTCAACAATAGAGTTTATGGTAAGAGTGCAAAACAACCACTATGTGTACCTGTATTTTTTAATGTTTACGAGATTAACAGTTTCTCAACCGCAGCTGCATCATTAAAATTATTAAATGGGGTATAGTAGACAATGTGTATATTTATTCCTAATTCTTTAGTTATTACTTGAGTCCACACTCATCCATGACATTTTCTAACAAATTCACTAGTTCTCTTTCACAAAATACATTAAGCCTAGATTAATCCACCATGATGACTAGTTACTATGGGTACTGTAACGTCACATTTATGCTAATAAACAAAGGAAAAATGTTGGTGTAAAAAAATACCAATAATTCTTTAGAATTATGCTGATTTAAAGATCAGTACAAGGGACATAAGTCCAAATCATTCCTTTGGCTTTAGCCAAATGGTGTAGGGAAGGTTTTTTTTTGCCACATATTAAAAGGCATAATAGTCATTGAAAAAAATTGAGCCATCACAGTTGACCAAGTTCGGTCAACATGGTAGATATAAAACATAAGTGCTGTAAATGGTGATACTTACAAACATGTGCTATCAAGGGAGACAAGGAACAGGTGTAAGTGATTACTGACATGTGACAGTCATGTGCAGTGGCTGATTGGAATTGTAGTCTGGTGCCATATTCCTGACAGCAATGCCCTTGTTTCTGAATGGTGAAACATTCAACCAATTTCTGCTGTTCTGAATGCTAAAGAAAACAATCTGGCAGCTAGAAAGTGTCTGAGGATTTAAAGGTGATTCAAATTCTTGTCTTGGCTTTTTGGATACAATAAATTCAAACCAAGCACAATAAATTATATGAAAATATTGTTATTGTATATGTAGAGCACTGTGCAAAGTTTTGCTGTATATATGCTACTTATTTTATGCCTATGGAAATGCATTTTCATGCAAAGTAGAAACCATGGCCCACAGTCTGAAAATCATTTATTTGGGTAAGAAGGTGAAATAAAGTAAATCCTTTGAATATTGAAAGATACAAATTAACATTATAACGAAAATGTCAATGTCAATTGTAAATTATCAATATTTTAATAACACTTGGCAAATAAGTTGAACCAATGAAATATCATAAGAACTGGCTGTAGATCAGAGTATAAATAATAGTCACAACTTTAATTTAGGTCAAAATGCAAACATAACTGGCTTTTTTTGTGACATCTCTTTAATTTTGGAATTTACGATTAGCTTTTGCATACTTCTTCTTAGATCATAAAAGGGACAATGTCTTTACACACCATCTCCCAGAGCTTTGTTAAATGTTTTAATGGTGTAGAAGAGAACACTTTGTAACACTAATCACTCCAAAATGTCTTATAATGTTCTACTGAGTTCAGATCCAGGTTATAGCATATGATTAATATGATTGTAATTCTCATTAAACCATTCAGTGTGTCCTTGTGCCTGGATGGGTGTCAGAGTCATCGCTAAAAAGAACCCATCAATATTTTCCTAATAAATTAAAGGTGAACAGAATAACTTAAAGAGATTTGAACTGCACACACACACAATACAATTCCATAGTGCAAGAACTAGTCCTTTCCATTTTTTATGTCATATCAATATCAAACCAATATCAAAGATCTCTTTAAAGCTGTGATGCAAAACCCATTAAAGAACTGAGCTGATTTTAATGCCCACGTAGAAGTGTTATCTTATAATAAGTCAGCTAAGCATTTTTATTTATAGCATCATTGTCAGAAATGGCCTTCGACTTGTCCAATTTACGCTTGATGAAGCTGAAAACGACCCTAACAGCGCGTTTTACGAGTGCCTCAAGGCTTAAAGTGAATTTTTTGGCCAAGATGAGAAGAAAGTTAATGTCAGCCTTGATGCAATGGCCACACTAGGACGTTTATAATGTTTTATTTACTGTAAAAGTCTCTAAATGGATGCAGGTTATAATGAATGCTGCAAAAAGGTCCTTTTGGGTAATAAAATTGGTCTTTGCATTTCATATAATTGTGAAAGTAAAGGAAATATGCAAATATTAGTGACAAAATGTGTTTATATTTTAGCAGTAGATACATACAGTGCATCTGAAAAGTTTATTTGGAATATTTACAAATGTATTAAAATTGAAAAAAAAAAACAAAAAACGAAAAAAATCACATACGTATTTACAGCCTCTA
Organism: Silurus asotus; assembly: GCA_024362625.1. NCBI lineage: Eukaryota > Metazoa > Chordata > Actinopteri > Siluriformes > Siluridae > Silurus > Silurus asotus. The sequence continues at coordinate 9,760,561 of MU563656.1, forward strand.
CCATGACAATCAAAATTAGGTTGTAGTCCACCTGTGGCACACACCTGTCTATATAAGGTCACACAATTAACAGTGTATGTCAGAGCACAAACCATTAAGTCCAAGGAATTGTTTGATGACCTCTGGGATTGTAACAAGGCACAGGGAAGGGTACAGAAAAATTTTGCAGCATTGAAGGTCTCAATGATCACAGGCTGTCCTGCCCAACTGAGCAATCGGGGCAAAAAGGTCTTAGTCAGGGAGGTGACCAAGAACCTGATGGTCACTCTGAAAGAGCTCCAGCAATTTTCTGAACACCCATCTCTGCAGCACTCCACCAATCAGGCCTGTGTGTAAAAGCCACTCCTAAGTAAAAGGCACATGACAGCCCACCTGGAGTTTGCCAAAAAGGGACCTGAAGGAACCATCAGAAACAAAGATTGAACTCTTTAGCCTTAATGCCAAGCCCTATGTCTGGAAGTCACCAGGCACTGCTTATCACCTGCTTATCACCTAACTAATACCATCCTTATAGTGATGCATGGTGGTGGCAGAATCATGCTGTGGGGATGGTTTTCAGTGGCAGGAACTGGGAGACTTGACAGGATCGAGGGAAAGATGAATGCAGCAATGTACAGAGACAGCCTTGATGAAAAAATGCTTCAGAGTGCTCTGGACCTTCAGCTTCCAACAGGTCAAGCACACAGTCAAGATAAAAAGGCGTGGCTATGGGACGATTCTGTGAATGTCCTTCAGTGACTCTGCCAGGGCCCAGACTTGAACCCAATTGATCATTTCTGGAGAGATCTGTAATTGACTGTGCCCTGACGCTCCCCATCCAACCTGATGGAGCTTGAGATTTACTACAACGACGAATATGAGAAACTGCCCAAAAATAGGTGTGCCAAGTTTGTAGTATCATATTTAAAAAGGCAAGGCTGTAATTGGTGTCGAAGGTGCTTCAACAAAGTATCGAGCAAAGGCTGTGAATACTCCTGTGCATGTGTTTATCAAAGTTTTTTATTTGTAATAGATTTGCAAAGATTTCAAACACACTTATTTCATATTGTGATTATGGGGTTTTGTTTGCAGAATAAAAATTGTGTTTTTAATCAATGTTTGAAAAGAAACTAACATAACAAAATGTCGATGTGAATAATTGGCGCTGTGAATAATTTCCAGTTGCTGTATTACTCTGCTTAATCAATTTTGTCTTTTTATGAAAGCTTTGTTTGTACTAGAATTATGGTATAAACATAAGATCATGTTTTAGCTCTTGTCTGAAGTCTTCCTTCTTGTAGGTTTTATTAATATTCTTGAAGAATGTCAACATTATAACACAATATTTCAGATCAAACTAAACAATTCCTTGTTTGAAATGCTTTTTTAAATTGGTTTTAGTAAAATTAAAGACATAGCTTTTCTCAAACAATACTAACGTCAAAAGTTATGATTTTGCAGATTGTGGGTTTAATATAGGATTTAGCCATGTCTAGACGTGTCTAGCTCTTCATTAGAACATGATATTTAAACGACTGTACAAAGCTAACCAAATGTTCTGTGCCAAAGAAAACATGATAGTCATATTGTCTTGGATTGAGCACAGAGAGTAGAGTGAATATGAAATGTGAATGTCAAAGGGACAATGAGGGCCATAAAGGATTTAGCCGGTAAGAAATGGCTCCAACAAAAAAAAAGAGATTTTACACAATAGAATTTTACCCAGATGCTTTGAAGGACTTCAACCTTTCTTTCTCTCCATGAGCCTATGCTTCCTGCGCTTTTTCCCTGTCTTGGGCTTCTCCTTCCAAATAGAATCCTACCATCAGCTGGTACATTAAAACTCCCACTATGGCACCGATAAAGGGTGCAAAGGTCGGAACAAAGAACCAGTAATCATTCGCCCTGCAGCAGGAGGGAAATAAGAAAAAGTAGATGGGTTTAGTGTATTTCAAGTTGGTTAAACCAAGTGCAACAATATACACAGGAATGTATGTTTTTTTGATTGTATCTAATTAACATGGGCCTCTCTGTGAACTAAATAGAATAATTTGGAATTAAGCATACATTTATTTTTATATACTACATGATACCTTACTTTACTGTATAAGTTGTTTAATATACAAAGAATCAGCACCTTTATTCTGAGAAAGTATGATAGTAAATGTAAATATGTACATTTCTAAATGTCCCCATGCCTTCTTGATTTCCTAACCCCTGCCTACACCCACTACCTGACTAAACTACGTTAATACAAAAAGCAAGAAAAAAGAGAAACTGCACTATCCAATAAGGAAAATCTTGTTGACAAAACAGATCAGAATTAGTTGATTAAATTATTTATCTTTATTCACTATCATCTATTAGTCACTTTGCTATTACGTATTATGTAAGCATTGAATCTGATGCATTAAAATATCTCCTCTACTTCATATAGTTAAAGTACTTACGTGAAGACTTCACTGCCCCATCCTGCAACTGAGGTAAAGATTCGGGGTCCAAGGTCTCTGGCAGGGTTCACGGCATAGCCCGAGTTAAATCCCATAGAAAGGCCAATAACCAAAACCACAAATCCAACAGTGAAAGCTTCTAGCCCACGTGGGATTGGGTTGTTAAATGGGTCCACGATGGCAAGAATACACACGATCAGTGCTGCTGTGCCAATCACCTACACAAAAAACACAACTTTTTATTAAAAAGCTGTACATGGAAAATCTTTAAATTCCAGGATAGTTTGAAATGACCATTATTGTTATTTATTAATTTTCTCTATTTTCTCATGGCTTATGCTGTATATCATATCAGAAGATTTTTTTTTAAAGTCAGTTGAAATAGTGAAATGTACTTAAACTTGTGTCTTACTTGGTCAAAGAAGCCATTGACCAAGCTGAGATGTTCAGATGGATACGTAGCAAATATTCCAGCTGTAGCATTTTCTCCAAAAACAATCAAACTTCCCTTGCCATACTCCCAAAGTGCATCTGCAATTGCACAAAATAAACTGAGTTAAAATGGTTGAAGTAGCAGCACCAATAATCAATAGAAAAAGGTCCATAAATCATTAAACTGGACCATCCAAATATAGGGAGAGGAAAGAAAGAAGCTTACCTATTAAAAACAATATAGGGTACATTTTATGAGCTCATACTGATGTTTTAGTTCTTTGCACTAGCTAATTAGTTTTATGTGACAAATTTGTTCACTTAGAATATTTTTTTATGTATTTTCCTATTCACCAAAACTCACCAAAATACATGGCGAATATTATTCCAGATCCAAGAAAGGCACCGAAAGTCTGAAATATAAAGTACACAGGAAACTTCCTCCATGGTTCTCTACCCAGAATGCAAAGAGCAAAGGTTACAGTTGGGTTCAGGTGGCCACCTGTAATGCAACAAGAAATGACATTTTTTAGGATGATGCAGAATTCAGATGAGAGAATTACATAACTTGGCAATTGCAATTAATCATACTAGCAATATAGCAAAATTATCGGCACCCTTTGCAAAAACAATAAGCAAACAACTTACACAAGATTTGGTCAAAGAATTTAAACAAAGTAAACTAAAACTGCTAAGTATAAATTTCATTGATTATCTAATGCTTGATATTCAAAATATTTGATATTCAAAAGTCCAGATTTGTCACAAACATATAATTTGCAGGGAAATGTAAATCTTCTCAGAAAATTGTGCATTAAATAAAAGGAACTAAAATAAAATACAAAAAATATATAAAATACATAAGATATGTTTTCTTTGTCTACAGAATTGGCACCACATAACTTTTAGATTTAAGCTTGAAAAAAGAGAATCTATGAATAAAATCTCATCTCAGATTAAATAAATGAAAGTGCATTTATTAGCAATAAAACCAGTGCACCATAGATGGAACTGCAGTTTATCAAAGTAAAACTCGCATTCAGAACATCTCACCTGAAACCTGGCCACACACCAAAATCCCAAGTGTGGCAGCGAAACCAAATGCGAAATTAACCGTCAGGAACATTCCATGTGATCCTTCGCTCAATACTAACTGAGCAACAGCACCACAGCCAAACATCTTGATGAAGGGGAGAAACTATGTTATAACAAAATGGCTCAGTGTTCCAATGACTTGATGAACACTGTTCTACTTTTTTAATCTTTTAAAGGTGCACATAGGTTTTTGGCTTACAAAGTGTTCTTCTTTACTAGTTCTCATTGAGGAAAGAAAAAAAGTCTCTCATATTAAATTAAGAGCTTAAGAGGAGCTTTCCATGAACAGTGTTTTCACCAGAGGTGAAATTTTAATTTAAGAAAAAAGCCTCATATATTTAAACACCTTATATTATATATTTTCTAGCATCTTAGTGCTAATTTCCTTACTCTACATTTTCAAAGATGGCCTTAAATACTATTTATGCAATGTCAGTTCATTTATTTAGTCATGTGGTTATAGAAATGATTTATAACATAGATTAATCAATAAAACAATACACAAAACTTTACCCTGAATATAAGCTTGTATTGATTGTTTTTTGTTTTGTTTATTACAATAGTCATTTGTTTGCATACTTTCAGTGTAAACTGAACTGTGGTTCAGTTTTCAATGCTTCGACAAAAAAGGCATAGTATAAAGCCATGGTCACTTTACAGGTTTGATCTTGAGATCGGGTTTCTCCAAAAAGAGTGTGTTCTTGTGTGCATGTGTGTGGTGCACTGTCAAATGGAGTCTTCTCCAAGATGTATTTCCCCCTTATGCCTTTTACATCACTAAATAATTTTGTATTTAGTTGAATTACTGTATTAATTAAATCAGATTTTCAAGTCGGAAAGGTGGAAAATACAGCAAATTCAATCATTTGCAGCATTACTACATACTATGCTATGATACAGTATTACCACAAGGTACTGCGAACTTCAGTAATGTGTAAAGCATATTTGAAAACCTGGGGCATTAAGGAGTATTTTATACCCCATGCAGCCGAAATCTATTTCTAAACTTTCAAGTTATTGACAGCTGACATGAATTGCACACATTCCTCATAAAAAAAGTAAAATGCTATAAAAACCCATGTGTACATAAAGGTCAGTGTGTGTGTGTGTGTGTGTGTGTGTGTGTGTGTGTGTGTGTGTGTGTGTGTGTGTGTGTGTAAGATGAAAGGATACTGAAGTGCAAAGATACTGTCAGTGGATGTGCCCCCTACTTTGGGGATCATTTATTTATTTATTAACTTAATTAACAGTGTATTTATTTAATTGTTAATTTATTGATTTGTATTATGCTTTACTAAACAAATAATGTCTGAATTTCAGCCATTTTTTATGTAAATGAATACATATGCAAAAAATTCATGTTCAGGGTTGTTTAGGTTCTTTGGTTGTTATAAAGTAAAAAATTTGGGGATTATTTATTTATTTATTTATTTAATTAACAGCGTATTTATTTAATTGTTAATTTATTGATTTGTATTATGCTTTACTAAACAAATAATGTCTGAATTTCAGCCATTTTTTATGTAAATGAATACATATGCAAAAAATTCATGTTCAGGGTTGTTTAGGTTCTTTGGTTGTTATAAAGTAAAAAAAAAAACAAAAAAACAAGTTAAAAACTGTTGGGTTAGAGTGGAAAGAAGTGTGCTGACAAAATGCAATGGCATTAAATAAATCGGTCTGTGTCCCTGTGGGAGATGTTTCATTATATTTCAATCATTTTCTAATTGAATTGAGTAGCAACAGTTTTCTGTTTCCTTGAGGCACATTGTAATCTTTCATACTCAATTTCTTAAAGACTTAAGTAAGAGCATTTCTTCTTTAATGGATGCTACACCCAAGGTTTTATCTAGGCCAAATACTTCCAGATTTATAACTGGAATTAGATATAGATTCCTTTATTCAGAATTATTTTGTAGATAAAACCAAACAAGCAAACAGACAAATAAATAAAGACAAAGGAGTAAATTTGTTGACCTCAGAAATAAAGCAGACCTTCTATGCAATTTTTTTTAGCAATGATTAAGTGCTAAAAAGAAACTGTTAAATTATCATCAATGATAAAAAGTAAATGCTATTTACAGAGGTGTAGGGAAAAACAATTTTCATTCTCACCACCAGGATGAGGGTGCCCAGGCATTCCGCAAGAGCCTGACGCATCAGTAGGTTTTGGATGTGAAACATCTGCATCATTTTGTCTATGAAAACCTTCTGCCTTCCCATGATGCCACGGATGCAGTGAGACTTAAAACCTTGAATAATGCTGCAGAGCATGCTGTAACCCTCTTTTAAATGGAGAACACACACACACACAAACACACACACACTCGCACAAACATGCACATGCCTTTGAGCACTCCCTTTCTATCTTCTCCGCCTCCACATATATCTCTTACACACTATTTGTTTTCTTCCTATTATTAAGATATATGTTCTGGTGTGTGTATGTGTGTGACCAGGTTCTGTTTAAGCTCTACGAACAGCAGAGAGCATGTAGCACATACAGGCCTCCAGGTTGGGCTATCTATATTGGTACTGGAATTATATACAATGCAGGTATGGTACACATAAAAAATATATTTTTAGCACTGTTGGACCAGCTTAAATGCTCTACAACAAATAACAGCCAGTAAATTCTTCACCCATGGGGTTCCTAAAATATAAATACACACACGTATTTTAGAAAGCCAATGTTTCCAATGTTGTACTAAAGGGAAGACTTGTTTTGATATTTTTAACATACACTAGCAAATCTCCCTCCAGAACACCTATTAGTCCGTCATACAATGCGCCTAAAATAGTAACATCTGGTTTCATTGTGGACAGGATATATTGTAGTCCTTAAAAGCTTACTTGCCTTTAAATGCATGGAATACTTGAATATCACGAATGAACCAGAAATCAGGCCATCAGACCCTTTCTCAGTCATACAGTCTGATGAGAGAAGCTTAAAAAAGCTTAATAAATAGCCAGGCTGCTTCACACTCACAGGAAGGCAATGTAACTAATTGACCCACTCTTTCTAACTGTGTTAAGAAAAAAAAACAACAACACATGTTGAGGTGGATGGGCTTCAGGAGAAAACCAAATCACATATGACCATAACCTTTCATCATTGCGTCTAATGTTATCTCCAGCTGAACACCTGGAATTCAAATGCTTTGCATGTCTTGGCAGGCTTCCAGAGTTATATCCAGGCAGAAAGCATTCACATATTCATCTTTGTTTGACAGGTGATCATGTGGACAGTCATCATATAACTTCCATAACCTCCATAAGGGTATAGGGTATAGGGTTGATGAAAGGTCATAAGAAGAAAGACAGCATGCAGGTGGGTGCCAAAACAATCTTGCCTCAGAACAGAAATCTGGCACAATTAAATAAAGATAAGAGGGTAAAATTTTGCTTCTTGTCCTTTTGTCTTTTGAACATATTATAAAGGAACGTGATGAAGGTACATTGTATGCACTAAGGGATTTATGTAGAAATAACCCTTCAGCAGGAGGCATCTCCAGGGTTATTATCGGGTCCCCCACTGTTGCTTTCTTTCCAATATAGTTTCTTCAATATCTGAAGTTTTTTGGCCTGGCTGAATTTTGCCTGTTTCTTGCTTGTGAGGTCATTCAGAGGCTTATAACTGCATGACAAAAAGGATGCCAATTTATAATTAAGCTACTTTTCAAACATCACACAGAAACACAAACCCGCCACCCCCCACCCCCCATGTAACAAATATTCCATAAACTGAGCATGAAAAATGAGGACGTGGAAACCAGGAACAAACATGAAAATACAAATTTGTGACCAAAAGTGCTGGAGAGGTGATGCTATATAGTACATTAGGTGCACAGACAATCATGTTACATGGTGAGATGCAGTGGCTGTTTTGACTGTGTTATAATGGTATAATCTAATGACATAATCCTGACATACAGTAAAAAAAAAGGTGAAAATATAGTTGCCTGAGCAGTTTGATTTGTTTTAAATAAGTAATATTTTGAGTAATTTTTACATCACTATCGGTCTATTATTCACATCACTATCTATAGATTATTTACATCACTATCTATATAATTTTGTAGCATTGCTTTTTGTAGATAGCAGCATCTAAAACCACTTACTATAAAAAGGCTAAAAAAAACCTCAAGATTATAATTTACATCTGCTTTTAAAGCGGGTAAAATTCATTTTACTAACATGCCAATCAGATCACAATAACTAAAGGAAACAAAAACAAACTTCATTCCTGTAGGTGCACTAAATTTTACACAAAATTTAATTCACAAAATAGTTGTGAATTAAATTATTTGACTAATTTGTTTTTGTATTTTACATTTATATTTTTCATTTCATCATTAAGGGCTTTGTTTAGTTTAGTTTTTTAATTACAAAATGACTATGTATGGCTCTAATATGCCTCTAGATGAAAAGAATATCCAGCCATTCTTCTTTTTCCTTCATCCCCCTGATTTAACTTACTTCTCCTTTTCCCCCTCTACTCAATAGCTCCAGTCTTGCAAGGGATATGTGAAGCAGAGTAAAGGTCTTAAAGATCTGGAGAAACAGGATTTCCATGAAATTTTACTATTGACAAGGGAGGTACAAATAAAACGGCATATTGTTCTTGCAAGTAATATGATCATAGCTAAACATATGCGCTTAACATGTTATTGTTTAGTCGAGTACACAGATATAATATAGTCAGAATGAAGAGAAATAAAGGCAATAATGGCACGCAGATTTTCAAAAGGAATAAGCAAAGAAGGATAAAGCAGTGCATGCAAGATAAAGTGAAAAAGATCAACAGTCAACAAATTGCGAAACAAATAGATTGATAGACAGAAATTAGTTATTGTAGCTCCAAAGAATGCTTGAACAATGAAAATAATATGAAAAGGTCGGGTGATTGGTAATCCGGGACTTGACCGATCGGTATAAAATTCTGGTTTATGATTGGCATGTTTGATTTGGCACACGTTTTACGCTGGATGCCCTTCCCAATGCAACCCTCCCTATTTATCCAGGCTTGGGACCGGCACTAAGAGTGCACTGTCTTGTGCAACCCTAATGGCTGGGTTCATGCTTTTCATTTAGAATATGTTTTTACAGATTCTGTCATCTTAAAACAACAGTGAAAATGTAAAATGAAATAATGTAACAGTGAAATAATAAAATGAAATAATAATTACATAATTATGATACTGCTAAAAAAACGAGATTGGTGCATGACAAGAGTAATAATCTTGATTGTTTGTACGTCAAGCTTGCTTCACTGAGCATTAACAGGAATCCATTAATTAAGAAAAATGACAAGTAACACAAAACAAGAATGTTATGATTTCGATTAATACACTACAGTTTTTTGACAGTATGTAAGAAAAAGTGATTTTTCAGTAAAAACACTTCAGGCATGTCATAAAATAATCAAGATACTGTTAAAGATAATCAAGATACACTATATGGACAAAAGTTTGTGAACACTTGACTATAGGATTTTTTTATGTGTTAATTGAACATCGCATTCCACATTTAGTCCCTGTTCGCAGTTACAGTATAATAACCTCCACTTTTCTAAGAAGATGTTCCACTAGATTTTAAAGTATGCTCCTGGAACATTTAGTTAGCATGTTTGTAAAGTCAGGTACTGATGTACAGTAAGGAAGCCTTGGTTGCACATCAGTGTTCCAATTAATCCCAAAGGCGTTCATTAAGGTTGAGGTCAGATCTCTCTATCAGGCCACTTAGAATCTTTCACTCTAACTCATGTAAACCATAAATCCATGACCTCACCTTATGCACAGTTGCATGGCACAGGTGAAAAGAGTAATAAAATATTCTACTCAATTAAAAGTGTTGGTAATTCAATGAAACTTTACTTGAGTACAAGTAAGGTATCTGCTAAAAGTAGCTCATATAAAATGTACTCATGTAAAACACCTTTGATTAAAATATGTTTTTAAACATGCACACAGAAAGAAAATCACTAACAACTATTTAGTTACATTACATAAATGTAATTTGTTACTTTCCACCTCTGGTGCATGGTCATACCTTTGTCCATATAGTGTACCTGCACCCTTATTGGTATAACACTTTTTTTTTAGCTCTTCATTCTGTTTGATATTATTGCATCGCTATACATTTTCCATTATACTTTGTTAAGCAGCATCTTTGTTTAAAAACAACTGCCTTTCTAACAATTTAGTGGCAGAACATGGCATAAGAAATGCTTCTTTTATTCCCATTTCAGTTAGCACTGGGAACTATAAGAATATATAATTACACCTAAAGTGAACTGTTCCCACATTGTTGGCACCCATGAAAGAATCCAGGCTTGCCCACCTCGCAAAATCCCAAATTACCCTCTAATGATGACAGATTTATTTTAATGAGCACCATTCTGTGAAAGACGAAGTCCATGAAAAAGCAGAGGAGAATTACACTGACTCTAAAACGTTTATTTAACTGTATTGTTGTGCCTGTTCATCAGTTTTAAGTATTCTAACACTGTGCTATGGAATATCAATTTTATATGACATCCAGGGGTGTTGTGTTATTTCAGACGGCATTTTACCGAAAATGTAGGTTGTCAGGGAAAATAAAAGCCTGTGTGGCAATTTAATACATCGGATAACCCCAGTTCATGTGGATGTTTGCTCACACCTAGACAATTGCAGTGGCGGGTGTTAAGGGCCAGCGAGGCCTTCTCTGCTGGCCTAAACACTATCAGAAGCACTGACTTACATTTACAAACTAAATTCTAATATTTGTTCCATTAATTTTGTATTAATTTATTCCCAACAGTTTATTCTCTTTATTTCGTAGCGTTTCTCTCGGCTGCACCGCTTCCAGTACGTGTATGTGGATGATAGATTTTTTGTCCAATCAGATTTCAGCCTCTATGTGCTGCCATGTCAGTCTAATTTGCCCAGTGCCTTCAAAGTCAATACTGCTGACGTTTTGACCATAGTCTCATTAAGATTTAGCTGTATTCTCCTTACAGGTCGAGCTGGCTCAGAATAGCGTCAGCATTTTTCCATCCTCTGATTGGTTGGTCAGAGGGAAACCGTTACAGCCAAGTTTGCCTGGCAAAACACATCTGAAGCGCTCTACACACATTAATACATCTGAGTTAGACTTTTTTATGCCTACGGAGGAACAGAAATTGATTTGGTTTGAACAAAATACATTTTCAAGAAAAGCTAGACATTGTGAGGAGAGTTCGGCTAACCCCGAAGCTAGCTAGCTTGTCTTAGCCCGGGAAAGGGTTTGTTCTTTACTTCATGTAACATGTTTTTGTCATGTTATTGGACAAATATCGATTCTGAACTGCTCCAGATGTTTAAGGTAGCAGATTTGTTGTGGTGGTAGTGTAGAGGTTTGGAGTTGTCTTAACTGAGTTTCTTGCTTCACCCTCCATAAGTGAAATAGCTCTCTCTCTCTCTGTAATGACACAAGTTGTTATATTGCGTATTTGGATAGTATTGATGGTTTCTATAGTTGCAATGTGATAGTGGTGGTATTGAGAGGTGGATTAAGTCCCCACTGTGGATTAAGTCCCCACTGAAGTCCCAGGTACCAAATGCACGGCCCACCACTGCACAATTGATTTGGTGGTGTTTCTTTTGCACTGATATATATGATGATTTGAAGGACTTTGAAAGAGTCACTTGCTCTCTTTTCATTTTTTTCAGTCTCTCTACTCACACACACACACACACACACACACACACACACACACACACACACACACACACACACACACACACACACAGACACACAAACAGAGCAGGAAAATGCAGTTCTGTAAGAAATCAGATGTAATGTACCTTCATTACATTCCACAATTACCTGAAAACCACGGGTGATTAAAATTGGTGACTAATCAAATACATCAAATACAACCAACCTTATCAGCAATACCAAAGACCAAACATCATCTCTGACCTGCTTCCATAAACACTAACATTATAGTAATGTAAACCCCACACTGTTCATTTCATATGTGTTACATTAACACAATCAACAAGGTCCACTATAGTGCAATACTCACATTATTATTTGCACCACCTCACGTGACATACCCTGTATAGTTAATTTCTTTGTTTCTTTATTAATTTATTTCATTTTGTATAGTTTTTCAAATTTTTATAGCACCAGCACTCCATGATAAATTCCTTGTACATGCAACCAATGATACTTGTCAATAAAAATGATTAAAACGTACATTAGATAACGTGATGCCATTACCTTAAATTTATTGTTTTGCTATAACTGCGCATCCTGAAGTGCCTTTTCTACCACAGCAAATGCTTAAAATGTTGTTTATAACAGAGAAAATTGTCATGCTTTTGAGTTATAAATACAACGTATATGTACATTTAATCTTATTAAAACTCTGCTGAATGATAATTTGTATTGTTATATTATAGGACATATACAGTAAAATCAACACTATATGAACTCATATTTGATGACAAAGCATTTCTTTCTCGTTTTTTGCTAATCCATTTATTTAACTAAAGTGAAAGCGTCTTCCATACACATCCCTGTGAGTGAGTGGTTGCTATAGAAACCACATCGTATTACAATAAGAGCATTAAAAACATACACTTTTTAGCTAGTTTTTGACCATTTAGATTGAAGAATTGAAAACTGACCCTTTTTGTTATTATATCAAACATATTTTTATAGTCATTATACCAGTAAATGTGGTATAACTACTAAAAATGTATTACTAATCTAATCTAATTATTATCAACACTGCAACCACAGTAACTTGCTTCCAGCCATTATTCTGAGAACTACATATAAAATGGTAAAAAACGTCTTGGGGAGAAGCTTTTCTTTGTTCTTTGGTTATTTAAACAAGGTTTTTCACTGTTTTCACTCAGTAGCCTCAGATATAGCTTTGCGCGCTTCTGGTTCGAGTCTGGGAGCAGAGCAGGAGATCAAATTGCTGTCTACATTGATTTATTCAAAGGCTCTTTTTATTGAACAGACTCTTTTGAAAATATTTTCGAGACTTCGCTATATGTCTATGACTCCATTTCAAGACGAGAAATAGCAGTGAGGAGTGTTTTTTCATACACAGATGTACCGCAAAATAAGTGCTATTCCTACCTTTCGACTGTGAGGTAGCAGGAGCTTTTTAGTCTGGCTATTATGGGACTTGAAGCATAATTTATGCTGTTTAAGATGGGAAGAAAAAGGTTGACAGACTGACAATGGCAATGACTCTGAAAGGAAAAGGGGGAAAATGCAAAAGTATGTAATGGTTGATGGTGATTATATATAACTTGTCTTGTTCTCATTTTCAAGATTGCCTCAAGAAGCCTCTGGGCTGAGACTAACAGCTTAGACATTGACATAATTATTAATTCAGTAATCAGTGCTATGCCTAAACCTAAATGCAACTTGACTCTTAAAATAAGTAACCCAAATTAGATTTATTTTGACTGTGTGTGTGTGTGTGTGTGTGTGTGTGTGTGTGTGTGTGTGTGTGTGTGTGTGTGTGTGTGTGTGTGTTTTATAATTATATCTCATGAGGACATGGCAAATATCATCATTTTTAAAGTGATAGCTATCTGCAAAATGTAATTTAAGTTCAGTTGAAGGGAATGCTTACTTCAGTGTACTTATATCTTGTTGTAGTGATGTTAATATTTACACAAGGATTTACTCCATGCCTGACATATTTAATTAAAGTAATCAAATGAGATGTGACATCCCAGACTAGACCATCAAACTCAGTTTACTGTTTTTTGATTGTTTTTTTAGTAGATACTGTACCTGCCAATATTGATCACTTCTGTCAGCAATAACAGAATAATGAATTTATATGTTGAAGAAATATAGGACCTTTTTATAAATAAAACAAGCTATTTAAAGTGCATGTAAAAACATATTATAAAAACGAATACAAGTGATAGCTGTGGAAGGGGGTTGACAGATTTGTCCCCTCACTATAAAAAAAAAGCCAAGCCAGGAGGTCTTCAAATTCTATCTATTACATTCATCCTAGTGTCTAAAAATGAGCTCAATATATGTTATTTATCTTTATAGTGATTTTATCATTGTTATAATCTTTTAAAAAGTAAACACATTAGCATTCTATCTGGATTTTTTTGGTAAATACCTCTACACATTCCAAACATAGAAGCAGTGAACTGTTTCTAAAATGATTTATGGGTGTTAAGCGTTTTGTTATTTTTCTTGTTTCTGCCAATAGGTGTTTCTTGTACCATTTTAATTCTTCTTCTTCTTTCGGTATGCACAGCGGATCGTCCGTCTCCATACTACTCTGTCCTTTACATCTGCCTCTTTCAAACAAACTACCTGCATGTCTTCCCTCACCACATCCATAAACCTCCTCCTTGGTCTTCCTCTTCTTCTCTTTCCTGGTGGCTTCATCCTTAGCATTCTCCTATCGATATACCCCATGTCCCTCCTCCCCATGTCCAAACCATCTCAATTTAGCCTCCCTCACCTTGTCTCCAAAACATTCTACATGTGCTGTCCATCTAATATATTTTTTTCTAATCCTGTCCATCCTCATCACTCCCATGAAAACCTCAACATCTTCAGCTCTGCTACCTCCAGCTCCACCTCCTGTCCTTTACTCAATGCCACTGTCTCTAAACCATACAACATCGCAGGTCTCACCACAGTCCTATAAACTTTCCCTTTCACTCTTACATATACTCTTCTATCATAAATCACTCCTGTCACTCTTCTCCACCCACTTCACCCTGCCTGCACTCTTTTCTTCACTTCTCTAACACACTCTCCTTTACTTTGCACTGTTGACCCCAGGTATGTCATTTGGTCCAACCGACTTTCCACTTTTTATCCTCTTAATCGCTGCTCTCACTTTCTCCTTATTAATCTTATCCACTTCCTGCTTCACCATCTCCACACCATCCAACCATTTCTCTCTCTCATTTTCCTCATTCACCAGTTGCTCAAAATACTCTCTCCATCTTCTCAACACACTCTCCTCACTAATCAACACATTTCCATCTCCATCCTTTATTGCTCTAACTTGCAGCACATCCTTCCCAGCTCGGTACCTCTGCCTGGCCAATTGTTATAAATCCCTTTCTCCATCCTTATTGTCCAAATTCTCATACAGCTCCTCATATGCCTTTTCCTTGGTTTTCGCCACATCCCTCTTCACCTGTTGCCGCATCTCCTTGTACTCCTGCCTTCTTTTCTCATCACTTTGTCAATCCCAATGCTGTTTTGCCAACCTCTTTCTCCTTATGCTTTCCTACACTTCCTAATTCCACCACAACATCTCTTTGTTTCTCTTTCTCTTTCCAGATGTCACACCCAGTACCTTTCTAGCTGGCTCCCTTATCACTTCTGCAGTAGTTCCGCAATCATCCAGCACCTCTTCACTACCCAGCCCCTGATTGACCTCTTCCCTAAATCTCATACTATACAGGGAGTGCAGAATTATTAGGCAAGTTGTATTTTTGAGGATTAATTTTATCTGAGGATTTAATCTGAACAACAACCATGTTCTCAATGAACACAAAAAACTCATTAATATCAAAGCTGAATATTTTTGGAAGTAGTTTTTAGTTTTAGCTATTTTAGGGGGATATCTGTGTGTGCAGGTGACTATTACTGTGCATAATTATTAGGCAACTTAACAAAAAACAAATGTATACCCATTTCAATTATTTATTTTTACCAGTGAAACCAATATAACATCTCAACATTCACAAATATACATTTCTGACATTCAAAAACCAAACAAAAACAAATCAGTGACCAATATAGCCACCTTTCTTTGCAAGGACACTCAAAAGCCTGCCATCCATGGATTCTGTCAGTGTTTTGATCTGTTCACCATCAACATTGCGTGCAGCAGCAACCACAGCCTCCCAGACACTGTTCAGAGAGGTGTACTGTTTTCCCTCCTTGTAAATCGCACATTTGATGATGGACCACAGGTTCTCAATGGGGTTCAGATCAGGTGAACAAGGAGGCCATATCATTAGATTTTCTTCTTTTATACCCTTTCTTGCCAGCCACGCTGTGGAGTACTTGGACGTGTGTGATGGAGCATTGTCCTGCATGAAAATCATGTTTTTCTTGAAGGATGCAGACTTCTTCCTGTACCACTGCTTGAAGAAGGTGTCTTCCAGAAACTGGCAGTAGGACTGGGAGTTCAGCTTGACTCCATCCTCAACCCAAAAAGGCCCCACAAGCTCATCTTTGATGATACCAGCCCAAACCAGTACTCCACCTCCACCTTGCTGGCGTCTGAGTCGGACTGGAGCTCTCTGCCCTTTACCAATCCAGCCACGGGCCCATCCATCTGGCCCATCAAGACTCACTCTCATTTCATCAGTCCATAAAACCTTAGAAAAATCAGTCTTGAGATATTTCTTGGCCCAGTCTTGACATTTCAGCTTGTGTGTCTTGTTCAGTGGTGGTCGACTTTCTGCCTTTCTTACCTTGGCCATGTCTCTGAGTATTGCACACCTTGTGCTTTTGGGCACTCCAGTGATGTTGCAGCTCTGAAATATGGCCAAACTGGTGGCAAGTGGCATCTTGGCAGCTGCACGCTTGACTTTTCTCAGTTCACGGGCAGTTATTTTGCACCTTGGTTTTTCCACACGCTTCTTGCGACCCTGTTGACTATTTTGAATGAAACGCTTGATTGTTCGATGATCACGCTTCAGAAGCTTGGCTATTTTAAGACTGCTGCATCCCTCTGCAATATATCTCACTATTTTTGACTTTTCTGAGCCTGTCAAGTCCTTCTTTTGACCCATTTTGCCAAAGGAAAGGAAGTTGCCTAATAATTATGCACACCTGATATAGGGTGTTGATGTCATTAGACCACACCCCTTCTCATTACAGAGATGCACATCACCTAATATGCTTAATTGGTAGTAGGCTTTCCAGCCTATACAGCTTGGAGTAAGACAACATGCATAACGAGGATGATGTGGTCAAAATACTCATTTGCCTAATAATTCTGCACTCCCTGTAGTCTTCCTACTTCAGTTTCCACCATATTATTCTTCTTTCAGTCATCACCCTTCTCTTCTTCTTCACCTCCAAAACCATCATACAGACCACCATCCAATGCTGTCTTGCTGTCCAATGCTTCTTCTTAAAATATGTATTCACCACTGCCATTTCCATCATTTTAGCATAAATATTCACCATCTGCCCTACTAAAATGAGCCATACCTACCCATCACCTCCTCATCACCTCTGTTCCCTTCACCAACATGCCCATTAAAATCTGCCCCAATTACCAATCTTTCATTCCTAGGTACACCTTCTACCACTTCATCAAACTCACTCCAGAATATTTCCTTTTCCTCCATCTCACAGCCCACTTGTGGAGCAAAGGCACTGATGACATTTATCATCACTCCTTCAAATTCCAGATTCAAGTTCATCACCCTATCAGAAACTCTCTTCACCTCCACTACACTCTTACTGAACTCTTCCTTGAGAATCACCCCTACACCATTTCCACACCACTTCAACACCATTTCTCTTTCCATCCACACCATGATAGAACAGTTTAAACCCACTTTTAATGTTCCTGGCCTCACTCCCTTTACACTTGGCCTCCTGAACACACAACATATCTACCGTTCTCCTCCCCATCATATCAGCCCCCTCTCTCCCTTTACCAGTCATAGTACCAACAATTTCAATACCCACCCCAACCTTCACTATCCTCCACTTCTCCTTTCCCTGCTGTCTCTGTAGACATCTTCCTCCTCTCCTTTTCCTCTTTTGGCCAACAGTAGCCCAATCTCCACCAGTACCCTGTTGACTAACGATACCTGTGGTGTTTATTGGTAACCCAGGCTTCGACCAATCCGGTATGAAATTCTGTTTTGTGATCCGCATATTTATTTTGGCACATGTTTTACGCTGGATGCCCTTCCTTATGCAATCCAGGCCATTTATCCGGGCTTGGGACCGGCACTGGCTTGTGCAACCCTAATGGCTGGGTTTTATTGTACCATTTTAATAAATCAAGTAAAACCAGAATTTCACTCAGTTTGATCTCTAGGTGGCAGCAGAGTGTTGTGGCAATAAAGTAAGAAGCCATAAGTAGGGTCAAATTGTCAAAATGCCATCGTCTTGCTTAAAAAAAAAAAAAAAAAAAATCCATTAATGGCCCATCCCTGGTGCATTCACAGCTCCATACATTTCAAATTCTCTTGCAATTCTAATTACCTGATTTTAAGTAATCAACGATTGAAAAAGCATTGCTATTTGACAGATATAAGTCAATGCATCATTGATCCGCCCACCTTCATGCTGCCCCATGCATTCTCTATCAGCCTTTTCAGCAGAGGATGAGCAAGCAGTAGAGCATTTAACGACAGGGCTGCCAAGGTCATGATTTTACGCCACATTAGTCTAGCTTTAAACTACTCCACAATCCCCAAGACTTTTTTTTGTGCAGCAAATAATCAGAAGTAAATGCATTGAATTTCTGCAAACAGTATGTCTATGAAATACAAAATCATTTTGTTTTAATATTTGTTCTCAAGATGCTGCTGTAGAAACTGCCCTGATTTTAAAAGCATAATATACTCATACTCATAAAAAAATCTGATGCTTTATAATATATAATGTAACATTTTATATATAAAAAACAAATAAATTAAATTTTAATGTCTAAATTGTACCTTTAATATAGAGTTTGAGGATGGATGTCAGGAGTCATTAAAATGTATTGTGAACAAACAAAGCAAAGTAAGCATGAAGAGAAACATATAAAAAACACGGCAGGTCTGATCACAGTGTCACGCATGATTTCTTCCTCAGCGTCTACCATAATACCTTAAAAAACCCTCAGCACTCAGAGTTTATTGTTAACAACACACAGTAACTATTCCTTGAGGCCTTAAATTAATAACATAATATAATTAATATGAATTTTATTGCAATATAATTAATTGATGCCATTTCTTGAATTCTACATTGGTTACTCAATGTAACACATGTAATTGACTTCAGTCTGAGAATGCCCTACTTTTACCAATATTCTCATAAAGTGGCTATTGGAAACCAGTTCCCTACATTTAATGCACTTGAATAAAGCTGCATATGCAAAAATGTAAAATAGAAATGAAGCTACAAAAAAAATGAGCACGGATTGAAGAAACGTCATAATAGGGTGTGCATTAAAGGTACTCTGGATGCCCTTAAAGAAATGTGTAATGCTGAGACAGCATCGCTAAAAAACGGTGAACGCACTAGTGGACATCGCATCACCATTTCAGCAGTCACGCTGTCACACTGACAAATCTGTCCAAACTCATTTAGCGTCTCAGCAAAATCACACTCCTATTGAACTCAGCACTGAAGCTTCAGACACTGCTAACATTTTACAGATTATATACACTGAACAGTTCGATGTGCTGGCCACAGTCCACTAATGCCCGCGTCCAATATTTTCCGCTTAAATTCCCACAACAGCAAAATTTCCATTCTAGAAAATCTCTGACATTAATGTGAAGAAAATATTCAGTCCCAGTGATTTGTTAATACTGCAATATACTTATAAACCACATCGAGATAATGACAACAATCAACCAGCAATCGTTTATTTATCAGGACATTCAGCTTGTTCAATGCAATGGAGGACCTAATACTTAAGCCTATTGATCAGGTTTATCTTCTCATTAAGTATTGAGTCACCACAACATGCTAGAATGATTATCAACCAGTCCATATCAACCAGACAGCCACTAGACTGGACATGGATTGGTAAAGTCTGGAAACATTTTATGGCTCGTGAAAGATTCTCTTGCGGAAGACTGAAAGTTTTACTATAAGCAGGAATTGGGCTTTAACAACCTGACACCTTGAAATCTACTGAAATAATCCTTCGGACCAAAGCAGCAAAATGAGAAGTTTCATCGACACAGACAGGAGGGTCGATCCATTATTGAAAGCTACCTCACCACTTCCAAAGTTCATGAAAAAGTCACTGGTATAATGTTGAACAAATCATGGCAAGGCAAGTTTATTAAAAAGCACATACCTAATGAAAAGTGATCTACATAAATAAAATAGTATAAAATGATAGAACATGGATACAGTGTTTAACAACTTCAAAAATATGGGAAATGGAATATATTTGCCTTCCAACTACCTATATTTCGACGATGCTATTTGCTGCATTTGCTATGCATATCAAGTGAGGGAATGTAAGAAAGTAATCAAGAGTTTAGAGTGCAGCAATAATTACCACTCTGGCTGCGAAGTGGTCCCACACACAGAGCACTGGAGAGAGCAAAGTGAGCCTAGCTAATTCTCTATGTACAGAAGTTTGTGGAAAAGTGCTTTAATCTAGATCTTCAACAATAGTTGATGACTAACAAATTAAACTGTTGGAGGTGATGACCAATCTACAATAATATCCAATTGGGTTAAGGTCTGGTCACTGCACTAAAAAAAGTCTTTCTGGGTTTCTGGACTTTTTTTCTTGTGTAGATGGGGGCTCATCTTGGACAAGACTACTTAAGCCATGCCTGGATAAATTTTATCATAGGTTAAAGGTAATCATAAATGAGATTTTCGACCACGTGCATTACCATGTCTGCGATTTCATCATGGACAGCAAGGTAATACAAAGAGCAAATGAGAAATTCTGCATGAAACTGGGCAAATCTGCCACAGAGACGTTTGACATGACATGGCTTGCGTGCTTTAAAAGGCAAAGAACATCAGTGAAAGATGATGAGAAATCAGGAAGACCTTAAACAAATTCAAAATGTCGAAACCATTCAGCAATCTTCCCTCCACATGATCAAAATCTCTGAATCACTGTCTTCTCGAAAAAGATCCTGCTCATAGGTCGCCGTTTTGACACCATTGTGGAGATCCAACACGAATCGCAGAAGGTGCTTGCCATGCTTCAAAAAGAAGACTTCCAGGACACATTTTAGAAGTGGCTATAGGTCTTTCCAGAATGACGTCAATAGAAACAAGTGAATTTGTATGCTAAATGACTGAAGCAATGTACACTACAAAAGATGGACAACTAACCTTTCCAACCATATGTGGTTCTTCCCACAACTCCACAACTCTGGAGGTTATCCACAGTATAGGATGTCTTTGGATGGTAGCAATACATTTTCCATTCACTTAAACTAGAAGACCTGTTCAGCATGACATGCCCCTGTGCACAAAGTGAGCGCCATGAAGATATGGTTTACATATTTGGAGTGGGAGATCTTGAGTGGCCTACTATAGAGATTTAATTTCAACCCTGTTGAACCCCAGGACTTCTCACCCTACATCAATTTCTGATTTCACTACTGTGGCGAAATGAGCACAAATCTCCACATTTAAAATCTAATATAACATCTTCCCAGAAGAGCGGAAGTGATTATAACAGAAAATAGGAGCCTAAAAATGGAATGGAATATTCAAAAAGCATGTACAATTCGTATGGTAAGGTGTCTACAGACCATATAGTGAATCTTTGGCTGGTTCTGCTCTTTACATTTGGGATACTTACATATTTTTACATATTTCAGACATAAGCTCTGGTTCCACAAACATAACTGAAATGAGGGACTTTATTGTGTAGCATTCACAAAAAGGACTCCAAGCTTGCAAAACCAGCTTTGTCATTACAGGACAACCAGTGGTTCTGGTATCTGCCATAACATTACAGTTCATCATTCTTGGAAGCCCTTAGTGTCTGTATCCACTTCAGAATGGAGCTTTGTACAGCAATGTCTGATATTCAGCAGATGTTTCATGCATGACTACCTCCCTTTCCCGTGGTTTCACAACCACCAGCTTGTTGATTAGCACATACAGGTCCAGGTTGTTGGCAATCATCTCTCATTAGCTGTGGCAATTTATGGCCAGAAGTGGACAGCTGTGGAGTGAGAAAATGCTTTTTTTAAATCAAACCTGATGCTGATGGTTGCATAAAGTTTTTTTTTTTCCAGTGTAAAAGACGCCACTGGTGAGATCAGAATAGTTCGAAACAAGCTGACTCAGGGTAATGGTATACCTATAAATAGTCCATAATAGGCCTGAAAATATCAAAACTACACGATCTTGATTCAGGACAGGATTTGATCACAAATTCTGATTTCACTTGTAGGAGACTTTTGATGCATTTGGTCCTTGCTTTTAAAGGCATTGTGTGGTCATGTAAATAGCAATCACTGGGCTGTCATCTTCACATGCATGAGCACACAAGCTAAACAAAACAGAAGATATTGACTCAGTAGACATGTTCAATTTCATTAATAGTGCTCAGATGCTTCTTTGCTATGCGAAGAGAGGCAAAACAGAGGCCCCAACTGCGAAACCAACTCTGTGGGAGCCTTCAAAGAACTTAAAATCACAGCCAATGGCTTGCTGCTCCAGGGAGCTCAAGATTGAGCTCACAGATCAAAATCATTTGAATGTTCAACCACCCACATACTGCTCATATAGGTGGCAGCTGTGAGCAAATGTTTGGTTTCTGCATGCCAAATGCTTGATGTGTCTGTCAAAATCGGACCTGTATTCATTCATTTTTCTTGAACTACCACTTCCTGATAAGTGTCATGGTAGATCTATAGATGTACAATCACTAGGCACGCATTAGGAATACACTGTGAATTGCTCAGTGAAGAGGAAAATAACAGGCAGGTGACAAGTTTCAGCCAAAAATAATGGCTTTATTTTTTGCCACTTTCAGGTGATCACTTTTCTTTTCAGAACAAATATTTTATTACTGATGACTTCCTCTGGCTCCTCCTTCATTCACAAACCACACCCTTTTGCCACCGGGTTTTCTTTTATATTTGATTTTAGTTTTTATCCTAGACAGTGCACCTACATGCATGCTTGTTGAAAGGTGGTTGGAAAATGGACAAACTGTAGGAAATCCACAAGAACACTGGAAGAATAGAACTCAGAGCCAGGAAACTGGAGAGTTAACACCACCATGCCAATCTATTCCTCATGACTGCTCATGACTGCTGGTATAAACCACTCATTCCAATATCCAGTTCAACCATCAAATCTCACATCATTCAAAACCAGATTCTGACTCTGAATCTTTTATTATGTACAATACCTCCTCTAACATCCAAACAGCAAAGCATGTCAATGTTGTTGGACTAACTTTTGTGACTTCAGTCCACAACATTATTTTTCCCGACTTTGCAATGTTATAGAGATGAACTGCCACACCAAGGTCATTCACTCATACATGCTGCAAAATTGCAAGGCCATTGAGAGTTACTATGTAATCATAAAACTTCTGGTCCTTCAGCCTTGTCAGCATTGAGGAGGCACTGCTCCTTCTCCAGAATTCATTGTCTGTTTTCTTAATGCATTTCTCAACATTAAACTAAAATCTGTCATCTGGGGTTTTAACAGCTGTAGTTGTAGTATGTCTTCGATTGCTAAAGCTCTATGTCATTTGTCAGCTATAGTATGTCATCAGCAACAGTTAAAAAAGCTAAAAGCCATTGTGGGTAGAAAAGTATGTATTGAACCACTGTGTGTTAGATGCTTGGATGGAGTAAAAAAAAATATCTTAGACAGTACAAAAGTCTTGATTATTGACAAATATAAAATCTATATTAGGATTCTTAGGATTAAGACTTTTTTTTCTCATTCTATTGGCAAATAATTTTGCTTAATTTTTTCGAAATAAATGATTTATATTAGAAGCAATAGTCAGTATGTAAAGATGTGAAATGCTATAAAGAATTACCTGTCAACTCATTAATTAAAGTCATCTATAGCTGAAATAGCTCTTTGATAGATTTTCTCACTATTCTGAGAAAATAAAAGTGTAACACATGTAAGTTATCATGATGAGCTTAATTTGTACAATGACAATAAAGCTAACAAAAGAAAACCCAGCATTTTTTTTAAATTGAATATATATATAATTGTTCAATTGACTAGCAAATAATCTTTCTGAAGCAAAATTTTTAAATTTGATGTTTATTCCTGACACTGGGGTATGCAAATATGAAAAAACTAAATGGATAAAAAGTATTTAAATTAAAATGAGTAAAAAAAAAATGAAAAGAAACTGAACAGAACGAAAGTGTAAATGTACTCATCTCTAAAGCTAATAATCTCTGTTAAACACTATTGAAGCGCCTACACAAGTACACATACACAAAATATTAAATGGCACAGTACAAATTAGTTTGCTAGTTAACAAAGTTAATAATTGTATTTTTTTTTTTTAAGCATTTTAAAATAATTTTTCTCACACCAGGAAGCTGTCGAAAAAATATAGCTTAGTCATAGTTTGGCTTTGTCCCAAATGCAACAATTTTCTTATAGTAAAAGCTAAAATACACTTCATGATCATTTGAATTAGCAAAGGAGCACAATTTCTAAAATCTTTAATAATTAAAAAAATTGATTAAAATAAAATAAAAAAGTAAAAAGGTCTGTCCTAAGACTTCTTTATTACCAGTGGTCCAACAGATAGATAACTGAATTTAAACAAAGCATAACTATGCGTATATTTTTATTTTTACATAGCTGGGGTCACAGATACAATGTTTGAATTAAAAGAATGAATTTTTTTTAATACTTTACTTTAAATAAGACACAATTAAAGCCTGGAAGAGCGCACAGGGACACTTAACAAACAAAAATCTGTAAGCCTCTGCTAGGCTTTAATTGAGTTTTTATCTCTGTAAAATAAATTACCTAACTGCTAATTGCCCTAACATTAGGTATCCCAAAGACTACATTTGCGCAGTTATGCTGTTGTGTTTCCAGCACTTCAATTTTTTATTTTTTTTTTTACATACAAACAATGCATTTTTTTAAAAGCACAAAACAGATATAATGAGTTTCTGAGCTCCGTATAATGGATATCATTACTTTATGGCAATGGGAGATGATCCTATATGAAAACGAGTGAACGAATGATGGCTGAAGAATCCATCTGTGTTTTTGTTGTCACCAATCAGTCCAGCAGCTGTTTCCACGGCTACCAGAGAAATGCAAGAAAAGTAAAAATGAGAGGAAAAAGAAAATCAGCATTCATTGCTATAGGCTCCATTACAGGTTTACATGTTTATTATTTATTATTATGATAGTGTTTTTGTGTGTGTGCCTGCCTGCTTTTATCTGTGCTAATGCACTATTTACTTTCTACCAATATTTATTAAATTGCTTTTACAAACATGAGCACACAAACACACACTGCTTGTAGTAATAACAAAATGACAATCTCAGCAGTACACCTGACAATCTCAGCAGAGGACATATAGCTTCTGGGGTAAACACATATTTGAACTTACTTTTGTGTGCTTGCGCCTGTAGCACAGTAGATTAAAAGCGATGTAAAACTCAGTGGTCAGAGGAGACAGAAAGACAGAGACAGTTAGAGAAGATGGACAACAGATAAGTTTTGATCTTCCAGTGCTACAAATTGACATTTTTGCGACAAGAACCTAGTATCTCAGCCCATTATTGTTTTTAAATGATAGAGCTTGCCATTAAATGTGCTAAAGGACCCTAAGGCACATTGAATGCAACAATAATTGTTGTAAACAAATAATGAAATGACATTAATTATGTCAAAAATGATCCTTTAACCCCAATTTGTTCACCAGTTAACAAATAAGGGAGAATAAAGACTAATGCATGTTCCTATAAAATCAAAAAAATTGTGCTATATATAAACATATATAATTTTTTTTTATATATATTTACACTCATCAATCAATAACATGACCATGACCGCCTGCCTAATACTGACCACTGTAGACCAGGAACACCACACAACACCTGCAGATTTGGAGATGCTCTGACCGAGTTGTCTAGTCATCACAAAATTGTTCACTTGCTGCCTAATATATCCTACACACTAACAGGTGCCAAGATGAAGAGATAATCATTGGTATTCACTCACCAGTCATAATGTAATAATGTCACAATATTATGCCTGATCTGCGTATGTAGTGTACATACTCTGTGGGGGCCAAAACTATTATTTACAGGACTTTATTTCCTCCACCGCGCTGAAGAAGACCTCGACCTTGAAGTTCTTCCGCAGAATAAATTTGGGGCCACTCAAATGCCTCCCTGATGATGGTGCATGATGGATAAGTATCTTCTTGCATTTCTCAGCATTGAGGACACTATTAATCCTGACAAAATCTCCAACTGCATTTGCAGAACTGTAGTCCCAAACATGTGGGAAACATCATTGCACCGTTCTCCAGTCCTTCAGCAAACAGCAAGATATTTCATTTTGACTCATTAGTTCAGAGCAACATCTTAACCTTGTTTCCAAGTCAGAGGTGAAGGTTTTTAGTCTTCTATTAAGACCACTTTAGGCCAGACTTTTCCAGATGGTAAATGGGTCCTTTTGGTTTCCACCTTATTTTTGATGATAGCATTGCTGAATGTCTTCTGATGTGAAGTAAGCATGATGTGCTGTTCATCGTTTAAATGAGGTTTTCTTGGCTGACCACTGCACCTATAGTCCTGAACATTGCCCATTTTTGTTCTATTTCAAAACAGCTTTGTATAGCCAAGTCTTTGCTTGTAGATGCAGTATATAATATAATATAATATAATATAATATAATATAATATAATATAATATAATATTATATAATATAATATAATATAATATAATATAATATAATAGTCTTTATTCGTCACATATACATTACCGCACAGTGAAATACTTTTTTCTTCGCAAATCCCAGCTTGTTTAGAATTTGTCTTGGAAGCTTAACTTGGAAGCTACTTTGTGTCTTGTTGCTGTGCTCAGTCTTGCCATGGTGTATGACATGTGTCAAGAAACTTTAGATTTTGTTGTTCAGACTGGGTTATTCACCCAGTTTAAAACCTATTTAACAACTGTTTCAGTTTCAGTTTCAACCTACAAATGCAATTGATGATTGTTATCACCTGGTTGATATAATTGGTTATTCAGACACCTGATTCTGATCCTACAAATGCCCCGAAGTAAAAAAAGTAAAAAAGTACGAATTAAAAGCCAAAGGGTGGTCACAACAAATATTTATTTGATTCGGATTTATTTTCTATTTATTTACTTTCCATTTTGTTAATTGAAAACATTCTTACATTACAGCATTCTTTCACAACTGCCTTAAACTGTTGCACAGTACTTATACACTCACACTATACATACACTATATGCCCATACAGTACCAACAATACCGTTCCTTGCAACTTTGAAATTAATAAATAAACTTTGTTTAATGAGAACTTGTTGTAAAACCATGAGCATAAACACACAGTTCTTGTGACAGTTTATGTTTAGTAATGTTATTATTGCTGTGTATCTGCATCAATGGAAAATTCTTTCCGTAAAAAAATATGATGCATAGATAAAAGAAACGTTGAACTGCATAAAATAATAAAATATAGTTCTGAAAGATTGTTAGTTTTACTTTTGGTACTTTACTACATTCAAAAGCAAATACTTTTCTGTATTTACCCAAGCAGAAATGTGAAAGCAGAACCTTCACTGTAGTTATAATTAAGCAGGTGATTTGTACCACATCCAATACTGATATTATATCTAAAAGAGTTCATTTAATAATTACTGGATTATATATACAATTACTAATATTTTTACATATAAAAATATAATCATATACAATTACTATTATTTATATTCAATTTATACCTGTAACACAATACAACCTGAGATTCTAGGATGCTATGTGTGCTGTCTATAATCGTATTTAAAAGCGATTAAGCCAAACACAATGCGTTCTCAGGCTTCTCGCACAATTAGACAAATCGCATTAGCTGTGGGTCATTTTCTACCATACCGGACAAAAGGATTAATTGATGTGGCTTTGAATGTAAAGGGTAAGCTAAATTCCTAAAGCTAAATTAAATTAGGTAGTTAGAGATGCCAAGCAGAGATTCTCTATTGATGGTGAGCGTATGTGTGTGGTGTTAATCTAAGTGTAGATAGGTGGTCTGGATGCCCGGACACTCGGTAACACGTCTTTGATTGTTGCTTGAGCATAGAGGCCAGTCTGGGTCGATATAAGGCATTGGGATTAACATCCTGATTTAATTAACCTGGATATTTTGAAGCTGATCAATAGACAGGAGGGGTATTAACAGTAAAATAAACAGAGCTCATAGTGATTAGCAGCTGATATTGATTTGCTTCAAGGAGCACAGCTGCAAAGTGCCCCGTCGTTTACCCGAGGAGGATTAGTGAAATGTGCTTGTTTGTTTACCAAGTAAAAAGTGAATAAGAAAAAGATGGTTAAAAGTAAAAGAGGATATTAATGACATGCATGGCATATTAGATGTCCCGATAAGTCTAAACTCTGAAGTGTCTGATTGTCTATTCCCTGAGGCAACAGACAAATCATTTGAATGCCTGAATTGCATTAAATCCAGATTTTATTAAAATTTTAAATAAAAAATCGTCTAACAGGCCTTCCAAGTGTTCACTTCCAAGCTATATTTAATCAGCATCTACAGGGTTGCAAAGAGGTATCTGCAATGGGGTGGAGCAGCTGCTGTTTTCCTTTTTTTTTTTTTATCAAGACACATGTAATAGTTGATTGAAAAACTGCTGTTTGTGTGAGTGTGTGACTGTAGCCAAGCCCTGGAGCTAAATTCTACTCAGTTGGCAGTAATTAGCCACAACACTACAGAAAGAAGTAAAATTGTTTTGGGAGCAAAAGTGTTGTCGCAAATGTGTTGCATTGTGGCATTTTTTTTTCCTTTTTTTTTTTTTAGGCCTATTACAGAAAATTTGAAAGGGTAATTATATTGCCTATTTTTTTGTGACTAATCATAGGAAGAAATGCCCAAAGAATCCTGAAGGGTTGTTTAGAGTTGGATCTACCCTCAAATTGTATAAAACAGGTGAATGCATAAATGAAATGCTATAGTAAATGTACACTGTATATTTCTTATAGTGCGCACACACCCTGTCTTCTTAAACTTAATAACTTAATGAATAAGAATTCAAGAAATGTCACTCCAAAAACATCTGTCCTAAAAAAATCCCAGTCAGTATAAGCTATAATTAAATAGAAATTTCTATTTATAGCTTTTAAAGAAATGCTCAAGATCACATAATAGCTCATCAGGTAGTGTTGCTTCCTCATAATTCCAGGGTCCCCAGTTCGATTCTAAGCTCATGTTACTGTTTTGCATCGACTCTCTGCTTCTGTGTGGGTTTTCTTTGGGTTCTCTGGTTTCCTCTCACCAAAACCCAAAATATGCTGAGGAGACTCAGATGAAGGATCAGGATTTTAATCTTTTATTTAGTTTTCTCAGACTTTTGAAACCCATTGTATAAAATGGATAATATATAATTTCTTATCATATTTCTTATCATATTTACCATATTATAATATCCTCCGATATTCTGGGAAGACTAGCCAATACATTTTGGAGAAAGGGTGTGGGGATTTGACCATTCAGCCACAGGAGCATTAGCAAGGTCAGGCATTGACATTGGGTGTAGGGTGAACTGGGATAGAGGCTTCGTTTAAGTTTATCTCAATGGTGTTCAGTGGGATTGAGGTCAGGCCACTTGAGGTCTTCCAGCCCAATAATAGCAAACCATGTCTTCATGGACTGTTCATTTAATTTAATGCAATTAAATTAATTTTTATTTGTATAGCACTTTTAACAATGCACATTGTCTCGAAGCAGCTTTACACATATAAAGTGGTTATAAAGCTGTATAAAAGAATGTATAAATTTTAATGCCTGTAAATTTGTTTTTTTTATAATTGCAAGTTTATTCCTACCAAATGAGCCAGTGGTGGCAAGGAAGATGCCTGAGATGGCATGAGGAAGAAACCTTAAAAGGAACCAGACTCAAAATGGTACCCATCCTCATCTGGGTGGAACCGAATGACCACTAAACACAGTTCCATCATTGTTGAAGTTTGCAGTGATAGGGCCTTAAATGCAAAACTGTTCATGTAGCCTGTGGTCCTGAGCCATTGTAGTAGACTGTTAATATTAATTATAGTTCCAATCAAATGTCATGTTTGGAATCATTGGTTTCACTGACAGAAAACTGTAATGTTACAGCATACAATATGTCCTATACAGTTGCGTGACTTCATCTTTGCAACAACAATTTCGGAAAGAGCCACATATGTGCATGATGTTCAGACAGAACCACACCTGATGTGAACCGGGCCACACTCAGAGTTATTAATTTCCCCTCACTCTGATGTATGATGTGAATGGTAACTAAAGGTTTTGAGCTGAATCCTCATAATTTTGTGCACTGCACTACTAGCACATGATTGACTGGTTGGATAATTGCATGAATGAGCAGGTGTACATGTGTTCAACTCTGAAAGTTAGTTGCTTAACTCGCTATTAAAAACATTGATATTCAAGAATTGTGAAATGGGGCATCGATGGAATTCAAGCATTTTAATGAGGTTTTTTTTTTTTTTTATCAAAAGAGGAAAAACAAGTGCTCATTTTATGATTGCCTATTCATGGAGATTTTCTGGAATATAACTTCCTGCCTCTGTCTGACAAACTAATTGGGTTCCCCCTCACCACCAATTGCCAGAGTTCAATTCACTCGATTTTACTGCAATTTAGAATTGAAGCTTCTCTCTAAGTGTGTGAGAGTGTGAGGGAATATGTAAGGCAGCTGGAGGGATTTAGGAGTGAATGAATTAGGACAGAGCCAGCAAATCATTGTGAGTTTTGCTCTGACCTCCCCCTGGTGCCTGCTGGGGGAAAAAGTGTCAGCAGATTCATTCTTCCTTGACTCATACTATCTGTTCCCATCTTTCAGCCAAGCACAAAAGAATGTGATAAGGGATGTGCAGAAATTAAATGAGTAAAATGTTCCCATGGAAACCCAATCTTAACAGGGTTTTAATTGCATCCCATTATTTTGAGTGTGAGGATGGAACAAAATCTTTAAAAATGATTTTTAGGTTTAAAAATGAGAAAAAAAACCAGTATGCCACCCCAATACAAACAATATTAACAGAGAACAACAACTATACAGTAATATTCACATTATTAGAAAGGTTTGGTATATGGTACGTATCTACAAAATGACAAAATGTCACAATGTGAATTTAATTAGTGTAACTCTTATCAGACCCAGGTGTGCTAATGAACAAGGCTAGTAGCTTAGTACAATGTTAAAACACCTAGCCTGGGAATGAATTGAACTGGGGTGCTAATGTTACACCATACTAATTAAACCTCCACTAACAAGATCTGCAGTCATTGCTTTAGAAAAACCAATTTCACTTGATACAGCACTCTAATTTGAACCTTTTCATATATTAGTATAGTGTTGCAACCTTGAAAAGAAATTGGCTAAATTGAGATCATAGGTGTCAAATCTACACAAAAAAAAATCCCATTAATTATAACTCGGCTAAAGACAAATATATTTTATAGAACATATACAATGAAAATGGTTTGAAATAATGTATATAATATAGTGACAATTACTAAATAAACTCTATGAATCAGCTCCAGTTCAACCAGTTGCCGTCAGAGGTTATGTACTTAGCCAAATAGCATTAATATGTGTGCAATTATTGTACTCAGTGATCTCAATATAAATACTCCTGTTTCTGGAAAGTCCCAGAATTTTGTTTTTCAAGAGTTACAAAGGGAGTAAATTGAACATAATATAGAGCAATGTTATATGTATTATAATAAAATAATAGAGGAAGAATAATGATAAATATGAGGCAATTGTGTCTCCACATATTAGTGTCTTTAAATTATTTGGGATGAAAGGAACTGTTTATACAAGACACCTAAGGGCCAAGGGTCAGGAGATGCTGAGAAATCCACAGCACAGATGAGAAAAGCTGCATCATGGAAAAAAGGAAGAATGATTAGAAATATATATTGTGAATTGTTATATAAAATGTTCATATTGCTATATAACATTTGGAAAGTACCAAAGGGCTTTTTGGAGACTCAAAAAGAAATATGAATTTGATGAGATCAAAATTTTAAGTAAAATTCATAGTGAACAAAGTGCCATGTTTGTAAGAAACCCAAAAACGCCACCAGCCTGAAAACATAACATCTACTTTAAAGCATGGTTGTAGTAGCATCATGTTGTTAAGATGCCAAATATGGGGGGAGACCTAGATAGAACTCTGTGTAGACCTCACACCTGCAAGAAACTTTATACCAAAGCAGATTTTTATCTTCCAACAGCTCTACAACACAATGCATACTACCAACGCTACAAAAATGCATGATTGGTTTAGAATTAAAGAAACACAAACCTGTTCCAGCATAACAATGCTTCACTGTACAATGCCATCTCCATAGAAATATGGTAAATGTGGGTTGAAGAGAACGATCTTGAGTGGGCTAAAGAGCTTTGACTGCACCCCAGGCCTCCTTACCCAACATCAGTACTGACTTTCCAAACACCTTTGAGGCTGAATGAACACAAATCTCCAAAACTACATTTCAATATCTCCTGGTACTTTTTCCCAGAAGAGTGAAGGTTATTATAACAGCAAACAGCAACAGCTTTTTTTGATACAAATCGTATAGTCAGGTATCTATAAACTTTTGTTCATATAGAGTTCTCTAATGACTCAAGTGGTACAGTATGCTAGGCATCATAATATCGTACATCTTTGTTATGTGGAAGTTTATTTATAGGTCAAAATGCATGTATAATACTTGCCAGTAGACTGGCTTTCCATTTAGAGTGTATTTTTTCCATGTGGCCAGTATAATCAAAATTGGCTTCATATCCACCTTGCAGAGACTGAATGGTTACATCATTTGTTCTCTTTTCATGTGGTTAAGCCTCAGAATTGATTTTTATCCATAAGTAAAAGCTAAGCAGAAGCTGTAAGTAGCTGCTTGTATTGCATTAACAACCATCAGCTACATTTCACACATTACTTACTTCTTTCCCCCTGGCCATTTAAAGAGAGGATCGTTCTCTTCTCTTCTAATGTTCAAGTGCAACGATAATTGTGCTTTCCACATGCATTGGATCACACAGCCTTGACATAATGTTTCAGAAAGCTTGACCCCTGTTGAACACCAGCACTGAATGCATTCTTGGAATTAAGTTTGTTTATTTGGCTTCACGCATATACACACACACACACACACACACACACACACACACACACACACACACACACACACACACACACATAAAGATTTATTTTAAATGATGGCTTGGAATTCATATATACACCAAGCTCAGAAGTGACAGTATGCAAGCACAGATATTCCACACATATTTTCAAACATTTAGACACTATCACATGTGGAACATTGTGGTCAGTTGGTAAATGGGACATTTTTCATTCCTCAGTCCATCTGGTTTAACGGCATCAGTTCATTTGAAATGATGAAAATTCTGAGAAATAGTGCTTTGACCCTGCTTTACATGGCACGTACGGGCAGGGAGAGTAGGCATGCTGGTGCTTAATATCTCAGGGGCATATTTCCCCTTGTAACTGACAAATCTAAAAAAATTAAGAAGAACTGGCTTCTGTGTGACCAAAGATTGACAGAAGGCTCTGGACTCAATGTTCATTACCCTGTAGCAGATAGGAGTCTGTCTTTTAAACTATACCAAATAACCACTGTCCACCATATACTGGATGGACATAATATGGAATCTACAGCATCATGTACAAAAGCATGCTGACAACAAGCATGTTCTAATAAAAAAATGTGTGCATATAGATACTGTAAAGCATAATGTCTTCTGTCTGTATACAGTACATCTTGGAACTAAGAAGACCAGTTGCTGAAGTTTTGGGATTGGAATCAGGTCCCATATGTGTTTGATACAGGATTCTACCTGCTCAACAGTTCTAGGTGTCCTTTGTTGTATTTTTCGTTTATTATGAGCAATATGTTTTCAAATCTTGAAAGGTCTAGACTGCAGGCAGACTGCACTTAAAACCTGTATATACAGTTGAGTATTGATGGACCCTTTTCAAATGTGCAAGCTGCCCATACCACAGGCACTGATACACTCCCATACTATCAGAGATGCAGCTTTTTGAACTGAGTGCTGATAACAAGTTAGATGGTGAGAAATCGAAATTCTTAAAATGGTACATTTCCTCAGTTTAAACATTGGATATGTTTTCTAGGTTCTATTGTGAAAAAACTATGGTTTTAAAAGATTTGCAAATCATTGTTTTTATTCACAATCAGTTTTATTTACATTTTACACAGTTCTCAACCTTTTTGGAATTGGGGTTATAATTAGACTCATTACAGAAAATATGTGTTAATGGCTTGGGACTATGCACCTCTTGTTCCATGTCACATGACTGTTTGCACCTGTTTTACATTTTCAGTTAATGAGCATTTGTATCAAATGACAGCTTGCACCTCATCCATTGTCTTGCTTTTGCCATCATCTTGTCTCTTGTTTAGGTTGAGTTTTATGTGTTCACATTTTGTGTTATGTTTGTGTCTGTTTTTGTGCATGTGGACAATAAATACAAATATATAAACGCGCATCTGCCTGTTTGCTTACTACATGGCAATATGGCGCCTTTAAAAGGGTCTAAAATTTACAGATGATGTATGTTACATGAAAATCAAGAAACGAAATAGACAAGCCAAATATATTTTAAGAGAAAGTGACATATCTTGTTAATATTGTGTCATCTGTAGTTTTGCAGTATAGGCAAAGAAAAATAATTTGATTAGAATACGATGGCTAGAATATTGTCCCCACAAAATGGTTATTATTATCACAGAAGACAGGTGATGTATCACTTTTCTGTCACCAACCAAAAAAAAAAAAATAAAAAAAAAAAGGGTTCCTATTTATTAAAGAGAGCTCCATGTAAGGAATTAGAGATCATTTCAACAGACACCTAAAAGGTTGGATTACCAGTTAATATATATATATATACAATTTTAGTCTATTCTTGTGTTACAATTCATGATTCATGTGAATCTTGGTTCAGTTTTTGATTGTTTTGATTGTTAAAGCTTCTGATTGCAGCCTGGTAGTTTTTGGGTACATCAACCATACAATGCAGAACAAAAATTGCTATCGATATTCCATTATACATAACTGCTGAATTTAATCCGGATATCTGCTATAAACGCTTCAGAGGACATTTCTGTCATGCCCGGGTGATTCTACTGTGCAATTCATTACTTCAGTGTGAACGTTCGGCAATCTGCCTGCTAGTCGCCTGAGCAACAGGTGATCACAGATTTAAAGCACAAAAATGGCACTAATACTCAACTGCCTTGAAACAAACACTTACAATATTTTTTATCCTGCAGTTAATGCTTCACAGATCTATTTCCCTTATCAAGTCAGGGTGCCAGTGCAACGAATTCATAAAAGTTGTACGAACCTCTAATGAATCATACTGTAATACGCTCAGAAGCTTTGTTAAGTGGTTTAATGCAGATCAACACAAGTGAAAGTGGAATGCAGCCAGGAAAGCATGTGGAATAGAGAATTTGTTTTAACACAACCTAGTGAGCAAGACTATGGTCTAAGACAGTGGTCCCCAACCCCCCAAAACAGCACCAGTCCGTGGGTCAACTGGTACCGGGCCACAAAGAAAGAATACATAACTTACATTATTTTTATTTTATTTAATATCTGATTCTAAACAAGGTTGTATTTTGAAAAATTACCGGATTCTCTCTGCCACATCTGTCTATGACTCACTCTTGATAAATTTTAAGATGCTTGGCTCGGTCACATGTCTTACCTACATCCGCTACCTTTATAAAGAGGCTGCTCTGGTCGCTCACACATAATATATTACCGCTAAATTCAAACCCCCAAGCTAGCAAAATGAACAAAATCTATGATAGACAGTGACTGTACTGTAGATGTACATATGATTTAATGAGCAAGTGTGTGTATGCTGTATCAAAGTTACTGGCTGTCATTAAACTTAATCAAGCCCTTTAACACATCAGCATATTATTTGAACAATTGGGACAAAATCCTGCCAGAGTTTAGAATCCCTAGCTCTGCCTTAGTTACTTGATTACCCATTTGGACTGCCTTATTGTTTTGTTGAATTGAGCCTTATAATGTTTGATCCTTGCCTCCACTATTCTCAAGTTTGTTTGTCCAGTCCGTTTTAATTTTATTGATCATTATATTATTTTATAATTTCCTTCTGAACATCCACAACCTTCTCTATGTTAAATGGTAAGTCCAGAAGACAATGTTTAACATGGATCTGGTGGTTGAATTAAACTTACATTCATTCAATTATTGCCAATTTTTATGAACACATGGGCCAACAGTTTCAGCAAATGTTTATTTATTATGTTTATTAAATTTAGAAGAACTAAGTTGCCTAATTCAAACACAATGGAATCACTCCTGATTGCATGCATACTTGGATGTATTCATACAAAACCTCAATTTCTCAATATTTTTCAGATGGCCAACCAATGAGATATATTAGGGATATACAAAATCCTCTCATATAAAAAAAAAAAAAAAACAACAACAAAAAAACCCAACAAACTGGACATCACCCTCAATTTCTCAATATTTTTCAGATGGCCAACCAATCTAATATATTAGGGATATACAAAATCCTCTCATATAACAAAAAAAAAAAAACAACAACAAAAAAACCCAACAAACTGGACATCACCTCAGGGTGAGATACAAATGTCCAGATATTCATGATTAGTTTTTAGCATTGCTAAAGTTTGCTGCAAAAAGACAAAAGCATAAGCACTGCATCCTTATCACCTAAATACACTGTTCCATTGACCCCACACCTGAAGCAATGAGCAAAGGAGGACAAGTGAGAAAACCTCTGAAGCAGCATAAATCCGTTCATAAGCAGTGATTGACAGCAGACATTATCCTCAGCTACGCTTGAATCTCCCCAAGGTGTATGGCAATCAAATTTAGCACATACTATAATTATATGTATAATTATACTGTATATATATATATATATATATATACAGGGAGTGCACTTATATTGATTTGATTTAATTTTCATGCACATGCACTGAAGCATACAAATGAAATAAACTAGAGCAGCTTAAGGCGATGCACATTTAGACCTGTCCTCAGACCACTTATAAATATAAAGAATAGATTCATTGTATTGTGTCAATTCTAGTAACACATTTTAAACAGTGTATACTCAGATTATCACTAGCTTTGTTCATTTGCAGTGGTTATAAGTCAAATACATTTTTGCTTTTTTTACTAGAAAAATGTAAGGACTTTATAAAACCTTATTACACTAAACAGAATTGGCTATATTTTGTTTGTCTTTAATTCTGCAATAGTAAAAAAACCAAAAAGACACCATGCCATATTCAGTCCCCATTTGCTCTTATACTGAACTTAACAGTCTTCCACAAAGATGTTCCACTAGATTCCACTAGATTGCAGTCAGCGTTCAAAAAAATCTAAATGGTGGCTGTGGACTGATCATAAAATACTTTATATATTTTATATAGTGTATATTTTAAACATCATTGTACACTCAGTGTGGGCTACAGTATATTTTATATATGGAAAAACAATTTCAGAGATTTAGGTTTACCTTCACCTGTCATACACTGTTCTCTTTTTCTTTTCTTTTTTTGCAAAATCTTCTCTTGCATATATCTTGATATACAGACAAATCACAAAAAATAAACAAAAATGAAAGATTATTAGAGCTGTGTTAGTGGTAATTTTATTTTGGTGGATTAAACAAATGTTCTTGATTAGAAGCAGTTATAAGGTCGCATACTTTGAAAGGTTCCTCATTTTGGCTAACAGCCTCTGATGTGCTCTATGAAATTCAAATGAGTTCTCTGAATGGTGAACATTACTTCATTGTCATGTCATAAAATTTGCAACTTGATGACATAATTGTTTAGATTTAATTTAATTTTTTACAAAGTATTGCCATCACTGATATACAAGTATCATGTGACCATACTGTACCTAGCATTGCGCTTCTGTTTTTAATCTTTCTTAGAGCTAGCTATTTTACGAAGTGGGAATTATTCTGCAGTTAGCATTTTGCACTCACTGTTAAAAAGTTAGCATTTATAGGAACTGGAATAAATCATTGGCACTGTAAAAAACGTATTCAAATATCATTCCAAAATAACAAACTAAACAGCTTGGAATAGATCTATAGAATTAGATTAATCTAACTGTCTTAATTATGCTACCAAAATTCAAAACCTTGCTATGTAAATGAGGTTTGATACACTGGTCAGCAGTTCTTAGCAAAGATTACTGTAAAGTAGATCGCTTTGAACAGATGCTCTTGTTTCAATTACTATAACATTTAAAAGTAACACGATCTTGGTTTCACATTGCCTTTGGGAAATTCTCTAAACCTAGAGCAATATATGGATGTGCTTTTGCCTTTCTTCCTGCTCTGACTTCCTATTAATGCTCATGCATTTGGCATTGCTAGTAAGATATGCTTTATTATTCCGGATTTACACCAGATGCATCATGTCAAGGGTTGCATCAAGCATCACATCAATCCCAAAGTCAATCCATACCAGACATGTCTTAGTAGCATTTTCCTGTGATAGGTAAAAGTGCAAAAGGACACTTTGATTTTATTGGTTTTAGCAGCTACTGAAATCACATAATAAGTGAAAGGTTAGAAGAGTTTACTGCAAAATCCTTTTATTTTTTGTTCAAAGAGATTTTCAGAGTTTAATGTTTAATAATTCATAAAAAGAAACTAAGCTTGAAAGCCACCAGAAACCCCAGAAACGTCTCTAGGTTAGGTATGTAACCCTGGTTTCCCAAGGGAACGAGACGCTGCATCAACAATGCTTTGAGAATGCCTCTGCGTGACCACGTTCTTAACTACGTGTGTAATCAGCCCAATGGAAAAGCATGATGTCACCCCACATGTGGGGTGGTATAAGCAAGTATAAATGCACATGCCGTGGAGAAGGCGCTAGCTTCGAAAGTGAAGGAAGCGCTCGCAGCGATGCAGGGAGTGTGGCACTGAGACCCAGCATCTCATTCCCTCGGGAACCAGCTAGGTCGAAGGACAGAGGGGCCAGAAGTGGCACTAATGTCAAGGCTATAGGACCTGATAAAGGTCAGTAGGGTCGACCAGCCAGCAGCATTGCAAACTGCACTCCAGAGGACAAGGCCATATTATATAGCCAATAAACAGCTGGTCCGACTTTCTCCACAAGGCAGTTCTATGGACGTATCCCAGCTTCTTAAGCTTCTCCTGGTTGGGGGCCTGAAAAAGAGGAGGAAGAATGCCTGGAGCACAACTGGTCGTGGGGCAACCGAGGGCACCTTGGGGACATGCTACGGCCTGGGGTAGAGGAAGGCACTGGCCATGCCTGGAGTGACCCTCAAACAGGAGGGGCTAATGGAAAGGGCGTGAATGTTGCCACAACTCTTTAGAATTGAGATGGCCAGTAGAAAAACAGTCTTAACTATTAGACTTATAGACAGGGTCTCCAAATCCAGATGTGTAATGTGGAGATAACGTGTCACTAACGGGTTTTTCCCTAGCAACTGCTGAGCAAGCATAGCATGATAAGCCACAATAGTGGACATGTAAAACTTTATAGTGGAATGAGAACTGTTCTTGAAGAAATCTTAGCACTGGATCCACTGGGCAGTTAACTGGATCTAACTGGTGACCATATAGTGAACAGGCGCCATTTTAAGGCATACAACTTTCTCG
>MU563656.1:9805187-9830187 GCA_024362625.1 Silurus asotus
AGACCTAAGCATGGGTCCACATGGCATCATGATAATTGATGAGTAATAATAGGTAATGGTTTGACCCTTAATGGTCTTTTGGCTGGGTTTATGTATTTTGTTCCTGAAGTAATGTGGTGCAGTGGTGAGTGGTTTAATCCACTTGTACTTGAAATTCAATGTTAGTACTTACTAAACACTAGGGGTTAAATGAAACGCTTAGCAAAACGTCTGCATGCTGTGACCTTACAACCCTCTATTTTAGATTTATTCAAAGGTTTTCCTCGTGAGACTCACTTCCAGTCACATTCCCCTCACCAAAACCAAATTTGCCAGCACTCAAATTACTACGGTGTAAGAACAGTGTGATTTGTTCAAGAAGTGAAAAAAGAACAGATAGGGGATTTGAATTTAATCTTATTTTAATAATTTTTAGTAGAACTAAATCATAATTGGTCAATTTTACACCACAGGCGTATCCATCACAGGAACAGTAATTGCAGCACTGGATTTGGAGCCTATACAATTCCCAAAGCATGCAATTCTTTATCATTTTTCCTAAATAAACTAGGAAAACAATGTACTAATGGATACTTATTTATAAACCCATGAATAGAAATTGTGGCGACTGAATTTTGTTTAAAGATCCAAATTAATGTCTTCATTAAAAAATTGGATCAGCCTGCAGCAATACATTTTTAATACCTATACAGTATATTATAAAATGTTTGCATATTTTTTTTCTGTAGACAGCTAATTTGTGCATTTTAAAATATTTCATTAAAAAAATTAATTTAATACACATTTTATTACGATTTAATCTAGAGCAAGATCTGCATGTTCGCACTATACTTCGATAAGCAGTAATTAGAGTGTAATTGCATCAGTATTAAATTTTTAAATCAAAGTGGTTATTTTGTGAATACAATTTTATTTAACATCAATTACCATTTTCTAATCCCTCAGAAATAAGTATTTGTGT
The DNA here is from genome assembly GCA_024362625.1 of Silurus asotus. Taxonomy (NCBI): domain Eukaryota; kingdom Metazoa; phylum Chordata; class Actinopteri; order Siluriformes; family Siluridae; genus Silurus; species Silurus asotus. The sequence goes on from MU563656.1 coordinate 9,806,149, forward strand.
CAGAAGACGAACTAAAAATTCATTAAAAACGAGTTTCATTAAATCATTAAAAATACCCTTAATACCCTTAATATCCAATTCTGAGAATTTCACCACTTTTTTTTAATATTCTGTCTTTTTCTTTCTCACTTCTAGTGAATCACATACAGATGTTTACTTTTTATAGCAGGAAGTGAAATAGTACTAGCACTAGTATAATTCTTCTTTTCTTTTAAATAGCTTTAGAATGAAATATTTCCACAGGGAATACTTTGTTCTCACTGGTTTTATAATCTCTTAAATTTACATTTACATTTATGCATAATTTAACATATTTACAGAACTGAGCAGCTAAGGGTTAAATCAAGTAAAGTTTATTTCTATAGCACTTTTCACAACGGACATTGTCTCAAAGCAGCTTTACAGATACAGGGTAAGGGTTAGGGTTAGGGTTAGGGTTAGGGTTAGGGTTAGGGCCCTGAGGCTTGGTGACCACTTGATTTGAACTCACAACCTTTTAATCAGAACACCTTAACCTACTGAGGCATACTATGTATTTGCAGTGCAGCTTTTGTTGATCTCTGAATCATTTGGTCCGTAAATAATTGCCTCTGTAATTATTACTTTCCCTGATTTCCTTTATGTGCAGGCGATTTCAGCCAGCTCTGCTTAAATGTTATGCATCAAACCATGTTATTACAAATCTGAATTCAAAGCAGTGGACTGTCTGTCTGTCCAGTTGTTGACATTATCTCTACAAAGCCCTTATGAAGAGGCATTTCGGTGTGTGTGTGTGTGTGTGTGTGTGTGTGTGTGTGTGTGTGTGTGTGTGTGTGAGCGAGAGAAAATAGGCACTAGAGTATACTGATGTTGGGAGCTGACCTTTCTCTTGAAATGAAAAAAGGCCAGAGGGCTTGATGAGAAATCACCTGTGGTGGAGATGAAAAAAAAAAACAAATTCCCAGGAAACATTTATGCAAAAACAATCCAAACTGTCAAACCCCCCAAAACACACACAAACAGACAAATCCCATTTTTATTCGGCTATATCAGCTTAAAAATACAGAACCAATATTAGAAAGAAAGACATATTTTCATTGTTATTGATGAAGAAATCAAACAAACAAGTGTGTATTTAGTTCAGGTCAATCAATACTAATACATTTTAGATACATGTAGGACTTTACACTTAAAACATCAGATTTATAGAAATGTTGGATGCAGCAGAATACTGGATCCAGAAATGCCAAGAACCTTATTACATAACACTTATAAAGGTGGTTTGCTATGACCAACATCTTCTGTATCCCACCCTACAAATTCATACATTTTAAATATCACAACAATTTATTTTGAAATAAACACGTACAGGGGTATAAAAGGTTCAGTGGCCCTTGTTCCAGTCACAGCTTTAGGTTGTCTTGACAAAAATAAGCCTCGTAAGGTATCTGCATAGTTCAGATTCTGTTCCCGCAGTCTTTTTCTTTGCATTTTGGTAAAAGTTCACTGTGAGTATTGTGCGTAAACAAAATGCCAACTTGGGAATAACATTGCTGCCATTAAAAGCTTGGACATTAGTAAACATTTGTTTGCATCACCTATTATGATGTCATGTAGTTTAATCAAATTATCTGACAAAGGCAGCTTTACAGAAATATAGATTATGATAAATATGAATATGTAATAAATTATGAATGTAAAGTTTTAATTTATATACAAGGAAGAATATCCTAGCTGGGGAAAAAACCTTGGTAGGAACTAAATTCATACGGGAACCCATCATCATTTGGTTTATACTCAATATCCATGTTTACCACTGTAAAGCATCCTATATACAGTACATCCAGTAATTGTCTTTATTCAAGTTTTCTGAGAGGAATATTGTCCCATTAGTGGATAATATCGTATTCTAGCTGCTAATCAGTCTGGGTATTTTTGTCATATTTTTTATATGATGTGCCAAATGTTATTAATTGATGAAGGGAGACAGGATAGTTCAGCAACCGGACTCATCTACTGCAAAACTATGCTTTTTGGGAATTAAGCTTGTGAAAGTTTACCTTATTAATAACCAATAAGGTATAAGGTAATGGCCTAGCGATGGTAAAAAAAAAAAATGAAAAAACCCTTTATTATCATTTGTCAAAATCTCAATGGAATTCATGCATAAATGTTGTTTTGTTTTGCATACAAGTTAGAATGACTTTGCACTTTCTATACACATTCCACTATAGAGCTGTAATTTTATCAGCAAGCCAGGGTGGTTATCTCTAAAAGCATGGACATGAGTGTGGAAAGGTGAAAACCACATTTTAGAAAATGTAACCTAATTACAACACATGGTTTAGCAAGCTAATAGACCACAGTTCTCTGCCAAGTTAATTCCTGTCAGCACTGTCATGTGTGGCCGTGTGGGTTTGTTTTTAGTTCTACTCAATTAAGCATGGGCCAAGCTCCGTTTATGGATGAAATGCACCAGATCTCCTTGTGATTCCATTTTTATGAAATGTTGAAGATTATTGTAGCGAATGTGGAATTTTTTAAGAGAATAAAGATAGTTCATAGTAAAATTAAGGGCAAGATGTGCAACAACCTCGCAGTGATTACTTTCAACTGCCTTTGTGTGTACTGCATCTAATTGAATCCAATTAGTGTTGTAAAGAGAAACTAATCTTGGTGATGATTTATTGTATCTTCACACGTATTAATATCTCGTAAGCAGCTTCAGCTCAAGTTTTCTTTCTGTAGCTTTTTCCCCCTTGACACTTGACATAAACCCATCTTGGGCATTACACAGCACTGACTACATAAATACTCAAACATTGGTGAAGCTTATATATAATATACATATATATACAATCATGTAATTTATTAATTTTTAATCTAGTCTACAAATTAGTGTATTTTAACTGCATGTTTAGATGATATCACCTTGTTGCTCCAATTCAGTATATATTTAATATAATAACAGTTGATGGAAACACACACACACACACACACACACACACACACACACACACACACACACACAAGCCCTATTTTTTCACATTACCAACACTGATTGCAATTATCTGTCTGAGTGATTTTATATTATCTGAGCCTCCTTCAATCCCATTATGTGGATGTCATTTGCATGCGTTTTCCCCCCTCCACTGGAAATGGATGCTAAATCGTTTCTCATACAACTCATCTCCAGTTCGTTCTCATAATCAAACAACTTTTCTCTGAACATGAAAGAAGAATGAATCAGCCTTACCAAAATTGTCCTTATGTTCTCATTTCCTTGGTGTGTGCATGATAAACCACTGTAGCGAGCAAAAGAACAGATCCTTTATGAACCGCTAAGAAGTAGTATATCAGCGACTTTGAAGTTGTGATGTTTGGGAAGTTGTAAAGAAAGTGAACCTATACGAGTTTTGTTGTCTTTCTAAATGATGGTATACACAAACAGACAAGTTTAAATAGCTTACACACATAGGTTTAATACAAAACTCAGTAATTTCCTATAAATCAAAGATATCAGGTTATACATAAATTAACCCAAACATAAATATAGCAAGTAATGGCTGACTTGCATTATTAGAAAATGGAATGCTGCATGGTTTTAGCATTTTATGGGATTTTTAGCCATCATTTGTGTTATGATAATGGTTATGCACATGAAAAGATTTAGCATTATCAACATTTGGCCAGGATTATTTTTTGGTCACTAATGACCAATACGCTTACAATTCTACTAAAACATTGATCAATGTGTACCATTTTTACTTGATTAGGTTGGTATGTATAATGTTAATAATAGACATAACATTGCATATGTTATGTCTGCTGATTGTTAGATAATTTGCTTGCCTACATTTTCTATAATTGTCTATCAAATCCATGGAAAAAAAAGGAAGCTAAAATGCTGGATTTGTAGCATCTATCTATCTATCTATCTATCTATCTATCTATCTATCTATCTATCTATCTATCTATCTATCTATCTATCAATCAATCAATCAATCAATGGTTAAGCTCTATGACAGGCCACTCAAAACCTTTCAATTCACGGCCATTATTAAGCTGGAACAGGTTTGGGTCTTCTAATGTAGTTCAATTGAGGGGAATATTTCATGCTAGCACATCCAAACACATCCTATAAAATTGTATGCCTCAGAGTTTGTGGTAACAGCTTTGTGAAGAACCATATGCTACTGGAAAAGTGTGCCAAGACATTTGTCTGTATAGTGTAAACAGACTGAAAATCCTACCTAAGAGAGAATAATGCTTCTCTGAGCTGTGAAAAGTGGAGCCATAAAAGTGTCCGGTCATCTATATCGACGTTATGCTGAGTTTTTTGTTTCATGACAAAACAAATAGTGATTCAACATCACTCTCTCCACCTACAAGGGAGTCACTCCTACAGTTGCATCAGACTTCTTGGTTAAGACACCTATGAGTATAAAGGTGCATATTCTGGCAATGTTAGGAAAATGGGGTCAGAGATACTATTAAAACCAAGCCCCTGGAGCTTAAAGGGTTAAGGGCCTTGCTCAAGGGCCCAAGAATGGCAGCTTGGTGGTACTGGGGCTTAAACCTTCCAACCTTGTGAGCAGTAACCCTGAGCCTTCACCACTGAGCTACCACTTATATAGTATAAATATATACCCCAACACCCCAACCATGGATGTGCAGAATTTATGATACATTTATTTCAAATATGTATTAAAAGAATATAAAATATATAAAATAAAAATATAATAAATAAATATAAATCTATAAAATGAATTGTATTATTTTGTAATTTGCATTTAATAGGGTTGATGAACATGGCTTCATATTTCGTATTAAAATACTTCAGTGTTTTGTATTTTTGTAGTTTTATTCATGTATAATACTTTGTAAGAAGTCTACATGATGACATCATAAAAATGCAGCCATTTTGATTGGTACCTACTCAGCAGTTTGCCCAGACTCGTTGAGATCAGAACAAGAAATTGATCCATATGAAAGAAGGTGGTGAAGGTAAGAAATGTGCAGGCTGCTATCTTTCAAATAGGTGTCCAATGACTAATAAATAAATATTCGATTGCCGAAAATTGTACCCTAATTGAAATAGCTGTTCAGTAGGATCATGATTTTGCATACCATTGCATGAATGACTGCCCAACACATAATATACTAATATAGTTATGATTAACAATCAAATGATTAATTAGTTAGAAACTAGTTGCTGTGAATGCAGGTGTCATCACTTGTCTTCTTTTGAATTATTTGTTTGTTATTAAGTCAGTGTTGCTGATGCAAAGTAGGTCCTTCGTTATCAAACACCTACTAAACAACTAAATTAGGATTATGAGTCTTTCGCAAACTGTTAAACATTAAACTGTTGGTTACTTTAAAACTAACCTTCATCTGGGAGATCACAGGTATATGTATGTAAATATTTGATCTGCTAACTGGTTGCATATATCAGATTTATTGCATGACTCGACCAGAGAAAACGTGTTGCTATCAAACATTGTTTACTTAATCAGCTGAGTCAGTGTAATGGTGATAGAATAAATCATATAGGCCAATTGATGGAAGGTTTGTGAAGAAATGTCTTGCTGTCTTGTAAAATCTTTGATATACAGTATCTTTGCCCTACCCTGACCCTAACAATGCGTGAACATGATTAACTCTTATCACATATTAAACCAGGATTTAAAAATAAATAAATAAATAAATAAATAAATAAATAAATAAATAAATAAATAAATAATAATAATAATAATAATAATAATAATAATAATTTAATGAAAAATTATATTGTCTCTATGTATTTGGGGCTAAATGACAGCTGACCAAATTTTTGTACTACAGTGAAAACAAAAACATTTTCTTAATTTAGTAATTTTAGCACATTGAACAAGACTATGGTAATATTGCTCTAGGATCTGAAGTGTAATAGATGCATGCATAGTGTAGATACATTTCAAGCTGTATTGTGAACTTTAAATCGCTAAGCAACTCCATGAGCATGTGGATATAAATTTTCTTCCTCTGTTCTTTTTTCCATTTTCTCTTGACATTAAGTCAGTGTAGGTGTGTTTGTACAGATTTGCATAATTGTTCTTGCCTCTTTTATTCCGCGTGCTCCCCAGTATGCTTTCTTTCTCCACGTATTTTTACATTTGTGCATAAGAAAACTGAATAGAAACACTTAGAATGTATGCACAATTTTACATGTCTGAGGTGTGAAAGTAACAAGAAAACCCATAAAGCTATAAAGAGAAGATGTGATAATATTATGGAAACAGATTCTGTAAAACTAAATGAGTGGTTCAGTTTTTTCATGACTGGTGATCTTTTGATGATGTGCTCTTTTTCTGCCCTTTGTAAGAATATTCAAAGAACTGTAACTGATGCAGATACACAACCAGTGACATTTTCTTTTACTGACATTTCAAGTTTAATTTCTACCATATTATACTTTATCCGTCCTTTTAAGTATATCTGTATAGATATAGATATAGAAAGTCACAAATCAAATGCCACATGATTTATTTAAAACAGGATACTATAACACTGTATTTATATATTGTCTTGATGAACTGCATGATCCTTCATTTTGTTTTAAATTCACATTAAAATTTCATTTCTAGCAATTTTCTTAACGACAATAAATATCTTTGAACACTGATGCAAAAGGGAACTGTTGCATTTGATATTATCCTCTTTAATAATTGGAAATTGTGATGTGATGAAAACAATGATTGCATCAATGTTGCATAGTTTGATCATCTAGCTTGTCCCTTATGTACAATACCGCACACTGATAACCGTACTTTGTGTTATGACACGACAATAATAAAAAAACGAAACGTTTTAATACTCAGCTGCACATCTGCTTTTAACATTTAAGCTTTGCTTGCTGCTCGATTTCACATTAATTTACAGTATTCACTGTATATTTGAGGCATGATAACAGGCTATCACTTGAAAAATATTTCTAGATTTACTCCATGGTCCATAAACTTATACAAAGTCAGAATGGTTTTACAGTATCTTTTTGGTGCTTTAATTGGATTCTTGGTTGTATTTCAACACAGCAAAGTTTCTAATTGGTGTATTTATATAATCTACACCTCTACATACAGAGCCACTGCCATCTTTTGGGGAATTTGGAGAATTCTGTGTCTATGTAATGAATACAAATATCTAAGAGGCCATGGAGTGGTGAGAAGTTTACTAGCAATTTATATAAGAAAAAAGTGAGGATTTTTTAATTGGATACACTATTTTTAGAGAATCAAGCACTAAAATGCAAAATGTGGGTACTAAACCATCAGATTATTCAAAACAATAAAAATTATTGAAATAAATGTCAGTACAGATGCAAATGCCAGTGAAGACAATTTAACTACAATTTATAAAATATAGAAACAAAGATAAAGAAACAAAACAATAAATAAGAGCAAACATAAAGAAGAAAATCATAATCTGAGCACAAGCAAACCAAGCAACAATCATGTAAGGATAAATAAAAAGTGAGTCTATATACAAGTGCTAATTAATTGTGTATGAGAAACAGGTGCTCAAGCTTTCATGTGACATGGTTCAGTGCAGTGCATTGTCAGATTGGAAATGTAGCTCCAGTCCATGCTTACTGTTAATGAAACTGCATTGATGTTGAGTTATACAGCCTGTGCTATCAAACAGGAATAGACCTTCTGCATGAACAGTTATGGTTTGTCAAGGACATAAACACAGCAGGCTTTATAAGGTTGTGATCATTCCATTAATTTTTATCTAATGGAATTCTGTCTATCGAGTATTTCAGCTGTGCACGTAACCATAAATAGAAAAGTAACCAAAAACATGAACCTGAGCTAAATGTCATACATGGTAAAGTCACAACCTAGGATTTCTCTGTTTCAAATGTATCCTGTAAATGCTTTCACAATCAAAATGTGTATAATTGTGAACCTATGTAATAAATATGATCATATCTTTAGGCCTTTATATAGTATAATTACATTTAGCCTTATATACCCTCTCATGCTGAAGAGTAGAAATGAAAACAGATTAAAAAAACACTTGCTATTCCTAGCTAAAAAAGATCTGCACTGTTAGACCTAAAAGAAAACAGAGAGGGGCAAAAACACTCACCATACACTGGAAGTGCACTAGGTTTCATATTATGGCTATTTAGCTGAGAATAGCAGACTGTTTCGCTACTTTTTGGCAGGAAAAAGGCCAATTTGTACCCTCTAATGGAAAATCATTCAGCTTTAAGTGACAATTGTGGTTAGGTTTGTATTAATGTGCATCTTTGGGACGGTAGTTGTTCCGTAACCTACAATTGCATAATTTCTGCATTTCTATTTCCACTGTTATTTGTTTAATTAAACTCAGTAGAACCACTAATAGATTTTTTCAATGTTTGTAATGGGACTTGTAATGGTTTTAATTGAAACTCTAATGGTCTAATGGCATGTTGTGTCTGGTGGATACCATTAAAGACAAATCAAACACTTTTGGCCACTGGTAGATCGCATGCTGGTGATTAGGGAACACCATCAAAGATCATCATTAAGCATCCAGTCAACTCCAAATCAATTTCAGACAGAATTTTTCCCCAGCCCCCTCCCACCAATATCAATAATATATAATAAAACATTATATATCAAACTAGAAATTTCATAGTATTCAGTCACTTGAAACTGGATTGTGTTTAAAAGTTATAGATTCTATCATCATCCAATTAACCCTTAAATGTATGAAGCCTGATAAAGTGACAATCTAAATATTACCTTTTATATTATACACTCCGCTTCATTGGGAACACATTCACTTTTACACAATTATTTAATCAGTCAATCAAATGTCAGTGCATAAATGCAATGCATAGAAAAATACAGATTCAGGTTCAAGAGTTAAATTACACAGCAAACATCCGAAAATGGGAAAATCTACTTGTAGAGCAAACATATTGTTACTGTTGGTAAAAAGGCAAAACAAATGCCAAACATCAGGCAAGAGCTGGTTCTGACAGAAATGCTATGATATTGTTTCTTTGACATAAGGGGTGATAAGGTGGACTCATTATCTAATACCTCATACTTCAATAGAGAGAAAAAAAATAACAGTGCAGGGTAAAAGGCAAGGCTGCAAGGGTCAGGCACTTCTGTGAAATTGAAAAGGGAACAGATTAAGTTATTCTGTAAATTCCCAGTGAGTGCAGCTACTTCACTGAAAACATTCAATTTACGCAACACCGGAATCATAGAGGTTGCAATAAGGTAGGTATTAAAGTGCTAGTGGATATTGAATGTGAGGGCCAAGGTGTCTCAGAAGGCTTAGTAAATTGGAGGGGGTTGAGGTTGGGGTGGGTTGTATGATTTAGCGCTGTGGAGAAGATGGTTATGAAGAAAAGGAGCATTAGCAATAAGCATTGTATCAGGGACTATAGCAAAAGAGAAACACAAGGGCAATTAAATGGAAAGTATGAGCTATTCTAGAAAGGGAACACTCAATTACCACATTTCAGGGATACGACCTGATCACAGTATCATTTTCCCTGTGTATGTGTATAATTTAGTACCAATTTCATTACGATTATTCACTTTGAGATTGGGACAAATAGTTTTAATAAGCAAAATAATAAACAAATACTGCCCATGGGACAAATATGCTAATCAGTGTAACAATAAATTATTATAATTGCAAAACTATAGGTACTTTCAAGTCAATAAATAAAACTTCAAAATGAAATGATCATTTAACATCTAATTAATGTATAAAACAATTCAATCTGTTGCAAGCAGTCTATAATAAACTATTGTGAATGGCAAGAAACATGCTTTTAAAAAAGATCCAGCCAAATATACAGTCCTAGAAACACTTGAACACTTTTGTCAATGTCAATTGTGTTCTTTTCTATGGTGTAGTCTGCTGGGAGAGCAGCATGACTGCAGGAGATGCTAAGCACATCAATAAGCTAATCAAAAATCCATCTCACTGGAAGCTATTACAGGGTAGCAAACTAAAGATCACCATGAATAGTTTTGCTCATCCTCTTCATGGCACTTTATTTCTAGAAGCACATTTAGCCAAAGGCTTATACCACCACAGTGTTAAAAGAAATCCTACTTGCCCCTGCTACTGACAACCATTTCTAGCCAACATCTCCTCCCAGTGTGACCACTTTTAGTGTCTAAGAATGAATGAATAATGAGACAATTTATGCATTCATGGCTTGGTTGATCTGAATATCTGCTGCTGCAGTTTCCACCCCTTGTTTTATTTTTACTATTACATTCCCTTTTTTTCCGAACTTTTTCTTCTTCTGCATCTTGGATTTTTGCACCTCCTCGCATGGCCAATCTATATATTGTGTGCAAAAGCCATGTCAGCAATTTTCTCTTGCTTACTTAGGAATACATTGGCTGGTATTGTATCTGGGTAAAAAGAAAAAATATACAGTGTGCATTAGTCATGAGAGTCTGGCTAATCATTTTTACTTGCTACCTGATGAACTGTTTGCCTTTCCATAATTATTCATCATTTATTCTATATTTTCTGAATGTGTCTGCATGTAAAAAAAAGTATATTGCCAGTGATGATATTGTTCAATGAAATTGCTAATTTGGGTTGTTTGGAAGCTTGAAGACCTAGAAGGAGTTGAGATTTGTGTCACAGAAGAAGACGACGACGAAGAAGAAGCAGCTTTTATTGTCACATATACACTTACAGTACATTGAAATTCTTTGCTTTCCAAACCTTAGCTGAGAGAGTTTCAGACCATGCTCAAGAGTTTGACATGGTCATTTTGGCAGTTCTGTGGCTTGAATTTGTGTTCTTCTATCATTAACCCAGAGCCTTAACCACTGATCCTTCACATCCCATTTTATATCACAAAAACTCTGATCAACATCATCTGTCAAAAGGAATGGATTACAGAGTGGGCATAGCAAGCAATGTACCCGGAGCTCAAGGAGTCAAAGGTCCGAAGTCATTCCCGATACACTGACCAAATAGCCTATACAGTTACTTTGAAAACTTCAAAGTACAGGAAATGAACAATTTTGGCAACTTTGAAGTGAAAGTTTCTTACTTAAGATTTTTTGTAGGGCTCTGGGGACTGGATCCTTACTGCTGCCAGTCACTATGAACTGCACATCTCTTGAGAAGAAAGCATGAAGAAAAGACAAATCAATGGTGCCTTTATGTTAGGTTCAAATTTACTGCCACTATCAGAGACAACAAAATGTATTGCAATGCATTAGAAACTTCAAGGATCTTTTCAGTAGTGCCCAGAGAAAAATACACTGACCTACTTTCACAACAATAAATAAAAAATAATGTGACAGTTACTTAAAGCTGCGGTTCATGAGAAGATTTATTTCAATCTAATCTGTCTGAATAGAGCTTAACTCTATTCTATAAGAGATCAGCATACAACTGTTTCATCACTTGACCATAGAGTTGTATTCTGCAGTGCAGTGTGTTCTGTTAGAGCTACTGAGAGGTTGCCTGTTAAAGTATCCTGTCCTGTGAAATATTATATACCAAGTAACCTACATTGTGCTCTTGGGTTGTGTAAATTGGGTGTGCTGACTCATTGAAATATGTTCTGCTAGGGCCAAATTGGAACAAATAATATACAAGCAAGGGAAGCAGATATTTAAAATTAAAATAGAATAAAAAAATTGATGAGAGCGACATCACTGAGTAGGCTACTGATCCATTACTTGCTGGTTAAGCACTGTGGGAGAAATACAAAAAAAAATAAAAAATCAAAAACATCAGCAAAGCTGTGGATTGTAAACATAACACTAACAAAACCATGACAAAGAGACACAAACCACAACTTAAAAAGGATGCTCAACAAGATCTACCAAGACACATATAACAATATGAGGGAAATTAGTGAAATATGACAGTCATGTGATATGTAGGGGCATGATGGGTAATGAAAAAAAAGGTGTTCATGGCTAGTTTTGGTATACTCTTTTTTTTAGCATTATTTTGCAGTGAAGAGATATAAATCTGGATAAAGCACTAGAATCATTGAGTGATTTTGTGGCTGCACTGACAGAGACCAGTTCTGAACATACCTGGTGTTAGCCAGAAATGCAGACACGATAGCTGTCAGAGAAATATGTGCCAGACATTTGCTGATGAGAGAGGAGGTTTGAAGGTTTTGACGGAAGACACAACTTTCAAGTAAACGTGTTCATGGGTGCCACTGACAAGCTCACTCTGAGCCTCAGGCATCTTTGCAGTTTGTGCGGCTTGCTTCTCTGTGCAGAATCCCAATCCAGTGAGTATTTTAGTACTGGCATTTGCATATCCATCTGACTTGATGGCACATAATGAACTAATTCAGTTTCGATCATTTGACGAAGCCTGGAAGATGATAAAAGCTCAACAGGACTGATAAGAATAATTCTGGTTTTTAGCATGCACTATGTGTTTTCCAAATGTGTTATGACTTTCTTTGACTCAGGCTGTCATTAACAACAAAAAGGAACTGTCTTTCTCAATTCTGTCCAGATTTTGTACTTACCCAGGGGCCTATTTACTTATAATCCTTTGCTGCCTGTCAATGACGATACTAAGCCTACTAGTTCTTTTGCTCCTGGATTTCCCAGTTTTGAATATATCCATCTTTGTATATGCTTCTATTTTGGTCTGATTTTTTTCATACTCCTATTTGCCCACATTTGATCAATCCACTCTGATGTGGCTGAATTCTCATTACTGAAAACGCTTATAACGTGCTCTTAAAAAAGCCTCAATGTACTGTGTAGCATTTTAGGAAGCATGGGATTTTATCTTGCATTGCGTTACAGAACAAAAATGCAGTACATGCTGTGCTACTCTGTCTCACAAAGCTTCCATCAACTCAGCTTATTCCTTCCTCTTGGAAATTCAGTAGCTATTATCCACAGATGTTCCACATCTGCAGCTAGTGAGTCATCTGTATACATTACTTGGCTTGACACCTTTCATGTGCACTCAGGCACAATGCCAGACCTTCCTGTAATGATTTCTGTCATTTGATTAGAGCGCCTGGTGATGAACTGCAAAAACTTGAAGCCAACCCTGCTATGAGAGCCTGAGAGTAGCCCACAAAATGATTAAACAATATCGGTTTTTCTTATATACTGGCTGACAGGCTTTATGGAGATATTGGTTCTTTCTATCACAGCTTAAAGTCTAAAACATCTAAATAGAAACTTGAACTATTAAAAAAAGAGAGCCCCGACCGACCTACACCTAGAGCTGTACAAGATGGCGAAACTGAAGAGAGTTTATATATATATATATATATTTTTTTTTTATTTATTTTTTTTTATTTTTTAAGGGGTGGAGCTGGATTAGACAAATGAGAACTCAATAGAAGTGACCTACTGCTTTCATGTGTCACATGATAAATGTGATGTCAGCACATCTATTGAAGAATTAAGATCAAGTTCATACATCTTCATTGAAAATGATATCCGTGACAATTGTGAGCTACTTACTAAAAAACGATCTTAAGCTTATGAAGCTATCCATTTACGAATGTGGATAACTTTAAATTGATTTCTTTTAAAAGAAACCAACAAATGATCTGTACAATATAGAAGCCACATCTTATGTCTGCCAGTTCCTTCTTGCATACTTCAATAAAAAAGATGGATGAACTTATTCTTCAAGCGAATGAAAAAGAAATTCTGACTAATCAGCATCGGATGCTGGGCATAGAAGGCCAAGTAGTAGGTGAAGGAACACAGCCAAGATTTCTCTCTGGGGCTCATTTTAACAGGCTCATTTCACAGATTAATTTTTAGCTAGCTTTATTTTGTTGACACTGAATCCATAACAAGTCTCTAAACCTACATATGGAAAAAGAAATAGTGCACAGAAAAACTAGCCAAGTGGTCCTAAATCAAAATAGTTAACGCTCTTCTTTAAAAGCACATTTCGAGTGGAACTTTTTCTAGATCATTGCGAGAGAAATCTATATTTTGTGAGAAGAGCTAAACATGAATAAAAGATTAAAGAAAACTGGAGGAAAACAGTAAGTTAAAAGCTGAATGGACTGAGGAGATGTGTCATTGATTTGGAGATGGTGGAGGCAGTCAAAAGTAAAAACATGAGGCACTAATAACATACGCCGTTCATATTTTTTAGCCATTTATACTAATAATTTATTATTGCAGAAGGTATTGATTAATTGTTTATTACTGGTTATGCATTATAAAGTGATCATAGTGACCATTCAGTTATATTATTTATTAGGAAATTTTGTGTTCTCAAAATGTTATTGAAGTGCAGATCCAGAAAACAAGCAGACAACAATAAAAAAATACAAATGTGTGATAATAAGTTGCAGACAAAACAGCACGAGTCAAACTAATCAATGGCAAAACAGAGAAGGCCTAGACATACTAAGTTAAACATGGCAGTGAAAAAACAAGACTCAAAGATTACCTCTCAATCAGCACCTCACTTCAGAAATCAGGGGACTCACTCAGCCATTTTAAAGGCTGTCGAAAGATCACTTATGCAAGAAATGTATTAACTTGGTGGTTGCTTTAAATTAAATACAGTTGGTTTGAGTATAGAAACAAACAGAAATCCACAAGCTAGTGTTCAGTCCTGCTCGAAGTAGCCTGATGAAGTCGTGTTATTAAGATAACAAACATATATTATACTTATACTATAATCTTAAAGATTTTAATATTTCAAATATATTTGGATTTTTATCAGAGACTGATGGGTGAAATCAGAATTTTGTTAGTCATGTTGGCATTTGAGTCATCAGTATCCCATTTTTTACTAAGCCAGGTTTTTATTAGTGTACACAATATACTAATTCATGATCTAGGAAGTGACTGTAGCGAGCTGAATGAGATGCATCCAAAATCAAACAGAATGCCCCGTCAATGCAAACAAAGAAGCCCATGAGAAGAGCAGCACTTGTTGCATGTCAAGCTGTGCTGCAAACTGTAAGAGGGGAACTTCATGACTACTGTTTTCCCAGGAGATTTGTGAGTTGCTTGGAATGCACAGAGAATGACAGCATGGCTTATATTGCTGTGGAGTAGTGAGTTATGCTTGTGTCTGTGTAAAAATACAGCTAATGGGTGGCAACTTTGCTTCCAGGAGAATGTGGTCATTTTTCAGCATGGGTTTTTTCAGGGTTTTTTGGTGACCAACTTAATCCTTTTGATCCTGACAGAGTGCTTTAAGGTAGAAAAATAAATTTTATTAGTCAATGCTCATATGTGTGTGTGTGTGTGTGTGTGTGTGTGTGTGTGTGTGTGTGTGTGTGTGTGTGTGCGTGCGTGCGTGTGTGTGTGTGTGTGTTTGAGACTATGATGTACTTTAATCTGTAACCCATGCAATCCAAAATCTTGGCTTCAGTCTAAAAAAAAAATACCTTGTGAAACTTTATTTTGCTTGTGTGAGTGTGTGTGTGTTTGTGTGTGTGTGTGTAAGGAAAAGGAGGGAAGGAGAGTGCTGATGCTAACATTTAACATTTATTAAAATTGGCTTTAGGGCAATAATTAGGATTAAACATTGTGTCAAGTTAAGGTACTTCAATAATAAGATTATATCCCACAGTTAGACACACACTATCTTATACTCTCTTTTCTCTCTCTCTCTCTCTCTCTCTCTCTCTCTCTCTCTCTCTCTCTCTTTCTCTCTCTCTCTCTCTTTCTCTCTCTTTTACTTAATTAGTTGAAGCTTTTGTACACGTTTTTTATTCCTCTGCAGCAATGGAATTCCTTCTGTTTTAACGAGGTCCGGTGAACAGGGATAACAGATGTCGTTTTTTTTCATTAGATCGCTGTGCTCGTAAAGCCGAACGCAATTACGATTTTATCTTTATGCTATGATGAGCGTAATTATTGCAGACTCGGTGAACACATGATAACTAACTAAATAAATAAAAAAAAATAAAAAATCAAGGCCACAATCAGCAGTGCGCAGACGTTTTTCCTTTTCTCCTCATGATGCTCAGTGAAGCAATCTAGACTATGAAACAAATACAGAAAAAAAACAAATCTAATAAATGAAGAGGCATTCTGTAGACTCGATTCACAATAAAATTGGAGTTGGAAACAATACTCAAAGCATGGATAATTGACTTTTTTTCCAGATTTTCTTTTCAGGCAGGAAAAAGAAAAGCTTCACTATTATTTATGCATATTCTATTCATGTAATTCCCTGTAAGGGATTCAGAACAATGTGTTCTGATTGAGAGTTTCTATTAACAAAGTCTATCAAAGTGTTCTATCAGGATCTCCACGCCTTCCAGGAATCAATCATATAAATATTAGATACGCTTCATTTTTTAAACATGGGGCACAGTCTGTGTATTGGCATTAAGTGAAGTAAGGTAACGTTTATATAGTTTAGTTCAGTAGATGGATCTAAAGACACACACACACACACACACACCCACACCCACACAAGTCTTTAATTATCTGTCATTAAGAGATATTATGTGTGTGACAAAAACAGATGAGAGTGTGAGGGGGAAAAGGGGGAAGCAAGAGACATATTCATCTACCATGTACACTATATAGCCAGAAGTTGTGTGAACACCTGACCATAGGATTTGCTTTTTAAACATCCCATTTCACATCTAGTCCCTATTTGCTGTTATTATATCCTCCACTCATCTAAAAAGAAGTTCCGCTAGAACTTCTTATGTAGGGGGTGGAGGCCTGATCTGCAGTCAGCATTCCAGTTTATCCCAAAGGTGTGTGGTAGGGTTGAGGTCAGCGCTCTAAAGCAGACCACTCAAAAACCTTTATGGAGCTTGTTTTGCACACAGGGAATTGCCATGCTGGAACAGGTTTGGGTCTCCTAGCATCTAGCACCTAGCTTTTAGAGAGGCGGTAGCTCAGTGGTTAAGGCTCTAGGTTACTGGTCAGGGGTTCAAGCCCCTATATCGCCAGCTGCCACACTTGGGGCCCTTAAGAAGGCTCCTATCTCTCTGTGCTGCAGGGGTGCTGTAACATGGCTGACCCTGTGCTCTGATCTCAGCTTCATCCACATCATGGGGATTGCTAAAGAAATTTTATTGTGAAATTTATAAAGTATTGTAAATAAAAACAAATCTTAAAAAAGAAATAATATAACATGTAGCTGTGTTTGTTTTACAACACAATCATGATCACATTTTAAATACTGTGTTCAAATTTGATCACAAGAATTTTAAAAAATGAGATCATACTTTTTCCTGTTGATTCTTAATGGTTCATTATAACATGTCAAGGAAGAGGGTCTGTAATTTTATTTTCTGTTTCTAATTCTGTTCTGTTTTTCATGATTTGAAGTTATATGGCAGGAACTTGGTCCCAAAAAAAAATACCTAAAACAGCTCATGACTCTTAATAATAATCAAACAAATAACAAAACATCTGCATGAATTCCAATTGAACACATTGAAACACAGGTCTACAATCAATGAACCAATGCAAAAGTAAATAATGTGTAGCAAACATATTGATATCCTTTATATTAATAGTAATAAATCCTCAGCAATCAGAAGAAAAAAAACATATTAAAAGATATGAAGTGAACATGACAAAAAGTCCATATTTGTAATGTAATTGACATTTTGAACAAATAAAGAGGTACAGGAAAGCAAGTAAACTATGTGCAGTGAACTTGAGAGTAGCTTCAAGACTTCTTGTGTCTCTGTCATTGAATGATTAGCACTTACTCTTTGTCCTGGTGTCTCATTAAGATGTATGATCCCTGTCACAAGAAATGGGAAACTGGGGACCTGCTCAATCAGTGATGATACATCTCTTCCTGGCACCCCTATGGTTTATCTGCCATAATTACTCCCTGTCACGGGTGAACGGTTTGCCTTTGTCCTCTAATTGCATTAATTGAGAATGAACTGGTGGGACATGATGGATGGGACAGGAAATGACAAGTTCTTTGGTCGTGATGGGACAACGTGAGCTCGGCAGATGCCGAGTTAGTTGTTTTATGACCTCCGAAATCTAGAGAGTTATAGAGGGGATTTGACCTTCTAAAGGGTCTAATAGATTGCGGATTAGGGATATAGGTACAATGCATTTATAGATTTGATATAATTATTCACAATATTTGGCAAGTGGCTTTATTGTCATATCAACCATATACAATACAATACAATACAATAGAGTACAAAGCAATGTTCCTCCAAGACCAAGGGGCTACATAAAATGACATATCTTAGCAACATTAAATCATTTTTTGAAAGAAATCACATTTTCCAACAGCAACAGTATAATCTCTATGTGTCTTGTAACACAGGCAAAAGTGGATGAAAGTACGGAAAATTTTAATAAAGTATAGTGCACAGAAATCAAACTCAAGCAAGAAACCCATTAACAAGAACACGATGACCATGAAAGACAATTCAATTGCTGAGGTGTATTTACTTATTAAACAAAAGAACAACATGGAACAAAGCAGTGGCTTCTGGGAAACATTGTCCCGTGTTATAAACCTGACAGATTGTAATATAGTGTACAAGACTTCCTGAGCCAAGAAGAAAAATAGTTTGTAATTTCACTAATTGTTTATTTATTACCTCTTCCATTAGCTGTATTCTTTTAAACAAGCTGTATTGTTGAAGCCTGTTCAACTCTGACATTAATCATGGTGCAATAAAAGAGAAAATCAATATAGTGTATATATCAAAAGTATTTACACTATTTGCATAGTGTATATTTGCATATTTAATGTAAAACAAACACCGTGTGGAATGTTACACTTCTTTTTTTTCCTGCTGTGTAATGAAATGAAGATGGTATTAGGAACTAATATCTAGTCTAGAAGTCTATATTACACAGGCAATTTAATATAATGCTGATCTTAGCAGAATCCTGACAGTTTGTTTTCCATCCTTCTGTTTCTTTTTTTTCCCCCTTTCTGTTTCTTTTCTATTCCTTACAATTCTTATTAAATCCCTGTAATAAAAGCACACTCATCCTTTAAAGTTTAGTTCTCGTTTGACACTGAACACACCATTTTCCTAAAATAAGCACACCCATTATTTCAGCAAACAGCTTTTTCTTCTGCTCACTCGGTTCTACTGGGTTTATTTTGTGTAATATTCTGTACTGTAAAGCAGTTCATTTGTCCATTTTTGCTAAAGTATGCTGAATAAAATTGAGGTAATATTTCTGAAAAAATAAAAATAATAAATAAATAAATAAATAAATGATATTGAATAGTATAAGGTTATGTATACTGTAGGTACTCATTAAGACTTCATAATGAATATTAGCTTCAACACAAAACATGGAAAACAGTGTAAATCTGGATGAAATGACTTGTTTTAGCCTCAAATTCATAATGCTGACATATATTTATTCTTTTAATCTGTATTTTATGGATTATTTTTGAACCCGGATTAAAAAAGAGAATGATTGTGCTTTCTTTCTCTCTCTCGCTCACTCGCACACAAACCCATGCGCAAACACACTACAAACACACTACCCAAAAAACAATCTAGTTGCAACATTTTCATTAAAGCGCATGGTCTGTACTTAATTATGAGCAATAATGACTTAATCAGTCAAATCATAACAGCGTAATAATATGCACCCAAACTAACAAGGCCGTGTTTGGACTACGAAACAAATGAAGATGTGCAGCAAAGAGATGCGCCATTTAGTCCCCATCCAATTAGAGATCATCTGTCTTTATCATGCGTTATTTTTCTCTCATTAATATGACGAGTAAAGCCATTAGGAGGTTCTCGTTTTTCTCCCATCAGTCACTGATCCAGAAAAGGGTGATATGGCAAATGGAAGATAATGTCATACATAATCGATGCAAAAAAACTGGATGTATCATACATGAATCATATTTACTTTTGAATTAGACAAAGATTTATGCAATAGTTTCATTATTTTGTTCTATTAACAGACTCTCAAATTCACATATCTCACAGACATATGTCAATCACATATGTAAAAAGAAGTAGAAGCTTAATAACCAATCCAGTTATTCCATGTGAAATCATGTTTATGAGTTTGAAATTTACAAGGCCAATTCAAAAGTGTTTGTTGAAAAGCAAAAAGGTTTCAGTTCTTTTGCATGTATGTATCTGTTCCTATCCTGCCATACAATGTTATTTTATATTACTTCAATAAATTAAATAGCTAAAAAATAACATGTAGTGTAATTAGCTTATGCCAAGCACGTCCATGCACTCATTTAGCATCACTAATAATCTTAATTGTTAACACAACAAACAGGTGTTGGCTTATTAACTTCATTATGGATTATAACGAAGCTAAACAGTAATTAGGGTAGTTACACTATTTCTGCTTCTTTTGAAAATCATAAGTTATTTAACTTATTAAAACAGTTATGTGTTTAAACTGAATCCATGGAAACTAGTATAAATAGGCACCGTAGATGAAGCCAGAGATTTACATAAATGGCTGCTGCTGCGAAAAAATGTAGCTGCTGCACAAAATCCAGTGTCGGTATCTTGGCAAACATTTTTAGCTACAAAAATATTATTATTATTATTATTCAAACATTTTTAGCTACAAAAATATTATTATTATATTATTATTTTTATATTAAAAATATTATAAAAACATTAGGGATAAAGTGTTATGTATGTGTTTTTTGGAAATTAGTTTAAAATATTTAGTTTTTTTAGATGAGATTAGCTCTGATATTTCAAAATACAATGCGTTGGGGTACATTTTTATTTAGATGCTATCAAGAATGCGGACTTCAGTGCGCAATTTCCTTATGATAAAAAGAAGTGAAGACATAACCGGTCTCTGACAACCCATAATAATAATTCACAGTCAGTATTAAAGGTTTGCAGGTTTCAAATATGCAATGCTAGCAAGGTCTGGTGGTAAGGAAGGCATCAGCAGGTGGCAAGAAAGTCTTCAGCAGCCAACGAGAAGAAAGAGAAAGAAAGAAAGCAAGGTTTAGAAACCATGTGAGTATTTTGAAAAGAGCAAGGCTGCCTTTTTAAATAATTACCATTCACTCTGGGAATTGTCAGTCTAATTTCTGGTAAAATAGCTCAATTTTTTTTATGATAGGCTGAGTTAATCTTTGACAAGCCAGAGCCCGGTGTTGGGAGCATACAAAAAGGCTAAACTGACAGTCTGCTAGCTATATTAAGATCTTACCCGGGTTGACAGAATATTTTATTAATTTTGTTGTAATAATCTAATTTACTTAAAATTCAGCCTGCATTTAATCTGATGGTAGTGCTACTCAATATTGAATCTCTTCAAGAAAAAAATCTAAATCTAAAGCACTAATTCTAAATTAAGCTTCAACTAAATCTAAACTTTTTCAGTGATTTTGCTGTCTATTATTATCCGTCAGACAAAAAAATTCTGAATGGAATAATTGCTATTTATTACATAAAACCGTAAAAATAAAACTGTATGTTTTTGCTAAGTGTGTGCCTGAATTTGCAAAACGAGCCTGTCAATGGTATGTTGTATCTTAATTGGCTAGTCTCAAGTTCTCCACCTTAAATTTACCTGTACTTTGGCTTCAGAATAACCAGTGGAGAGCATCAAAGTTCATACAGTAAATTGAATATCCAAATGGCAGAAAATCACTCATGGATTCTTGGTCGCATCACTGGCTGGCTGATAAACTGCATCTCCACAAGTTGTTCACCTCAGTTCAATCCGCTGTTCTTAAATCTCAACTATGCTAAAGGTTTGCAATTTTAATTCATTCTGTTTTGTGCTACATTCTGGAAAGTATTTGTCCAAAGTGGCTTTAAGGGTGTATGAATAATTTCTCTCGAAATTACTTAAACTTGACACTTCTTGTCTAATCAATACTGTAGCTCAATAGATTACAGCATAATTATTTAAAATTGATTTCATTTTACTCATGACATTCCATCTATCATGCAACATGCTCCATCAGTACAGGTAGCTAAACATGACTTCCTTTTGTGATAATTGGCTACAAAGTATTCATCTACTTGATCTGCTGAGTTGAGAAAATCATCTTTGACAAAAATATCATGAAGGTATGTTACTTAGGTTATAAAATAGACATTGACATTTTTGTAAACTCATCCAACTGAATTCAGATAACAAATTTGTTAGTTTTTGTGGATATTTTCGTACAAACTGGACATAACAGGTCACCAAGGTCCAGGAATTGGAAATTTAGGCAGAGCAATCTGAATCTAAATAGAGATTTCAACATAACTTTTAATAATATTCAATACTAGATATAGACAAGTCACAATCAGTGTTTGTGACTCAAACGCAGTTTCAATATTCCAGTTCAGATTAAATACCAATTTGTTTATTTAGGCGTTTTGAACCACTTTAAGTTCATTCTAGTTCATTGCTTCTCCCTGGTTGATATATTAGTCTTTTCTAAGATTCACTTCTTTGTTTACTGTATGAGCAAAGTGTATGTTAAAGGTGTATGTGGCAATCATTGCCTGGGGCTCATAATCTTACAACTTTTCTGAAACTTTTTTTTGCGTGCAATGCATCCCAAATAGCCTGATGTGAAGTCTCCATCATGTGCTTGTATAACTAAATCTATAAAAACTGTATTTTTTCTAGCAATCACCATAAAAAATAACCAGTGAGAGAACTGGATTCCTTAAAACAGTAAGCTCATCTTGCATGCATTGGTGGCCAGGTGATTTTGGCATGATCCTGTTGTTAAACACGTATTTTCTGAATCTTTAGTAGCTATTCATTGAACTTACAGCCTTTAATGTTGGTAAACCTTAGGGTGGTTGGTATGGTAGCAGTACTATTTGGACCAAACTGTGGCTTTTCATTTCTTAGATCATTTGCCACACCAAAAAAAACAGGAGATTGTTGGCAATCGGTGGCAAACTAAAAACTCTCTTGTCCAAAAGGATACAGCTGATGTGCCTTAGCCCTCCCAGCATTAGAGTCATGCATACTACATTCCTCTTTACATAGTTAGCTGGAGCCACAGTTGGCTAGAGCTAAATTGGCCTTTACACAACAAGCCATTTATCATTCACCAAATGCTCAATATATTTGGTCAGTTATTAGTAGGAAGTGCTGTTATTTTTGTACAAATAAATGCAATAGTGTAGCAACACTACTACTACTACTATTAATAATAAAAAGGTAATAAATTGATCCCGGAGAATCCTAATATGAAATAACTGACCCACTTATCCAGGACTTTAGGAGGAAAGCCTCCATTTCAGCCAATTTACTTCAGGATTATAAAGGTGGAACATGTCAACTCATGGTCTTCAAAATCATAAAACTCTTGAAAAATGAATTTGAACTTAAAACCTTATAATCTCTTTCTCTCTTTCTGTCAAGCTCCTGCTCTTTGCACCAACCTGATCCGGCCGGATGACTCATTTCTGCTTAAAACTTTCATCACCTGAAAATCTCTCTCTGCTGGTAAGGATGGTATGGGCAGCTCAAAGATCAATTTACGATCATTATCAATTATACTATATAGAAATCAGAAAGATGCTTGTAGAAGTTCTTTTCTTGGACAGCCTTAGGACAAAATTTGCTAAAAACACCTTTCTATAACTAAACATATACATAAACTTCAGTTTGATACAGTACACATAAACTGTAAAAAATATAATGATGCAAAACTTTATACAAAGAAGTATAAATAAAATAATAAGGGCAAATATTGCGAGAGATATTTGTTTTGAAGTTATAACTATATGATATTATATACTGTTAATGCAATTGGCCCTTTTTAACCACAGTTATAAAAAAGAAATCAGTTTTAATTGTAATCTGGTGTCACCCAGGTGAGGATTGTTCCGTTCTGAATCTGATTCCTCTAAAGGGTTTTTCTTATGTCACTTTAGGGAGTTAGGCATTATATAAATAAAACTGAATTGAACTGAAAATCATCTCCGGATCTGCCTGGTTCTTCCTGACATTCTACTTCGGGATGGAGTCCTTCTCAATTGAGACCACTTTGGGCAACATCTACAGCCTAAAGATCCATGAATTCGCTGAGCAACTCAAGAACTTTGAGGAATGACTTGGACTTTGATTAATATCAACAAGTCTACTACCTCAGGACTGTTTG
>MU563656.1:9832294-9947294 GCA_024362625.1 Silurus asotus
CTCCCTCTCTCTCTCTCTCTCTCTCTCTTTCGCTCTCTCTCTCTCTCTCTCTCTCTCTCACACACACACACACACACACACACACACACACACACACACACACTTACACATGCCTTATACTTACTACCTGTACAACCTTTTAAATTCAGCTGACGATGCTACATGGTAAACAAAGTTCTTTTATGGTTTAGCGTCTGTCACACACACACACACACACACACACACACACACACACACACACACACACACACACACACACACACACACACTCACACACACAGTGTAAAGGCAACATTGCACATTCATTCATACTGTATGGTCTTCCATATTTCTTTAGACACAGATCCCCCCATAGGAGAACACAATCTCTCTCTCTCTCTGTCTCTCTCTGTCTCTCTCTCTCTCTTTCTCTCTCAATCTCTCTTTCACTTACACAAACACACACACACCACACTCACAAATAAACACCACATTGTTTTTGTTTACACAATCTGTCCTGCCTGCCTGTACAGGTCATTGTTTTCACAGTTCTCAAGAATAAAATTTTTTTTATGGAATTGTTCTATAATGTTTTATATAATTACTTCTGGGAGATGTTCCACTAGATTTTGGAGTGCTGTTGTAGAGATTTGTCCTCATTCAGGTTAAGGGTCAACATTCCAATTCATCCCAAAGGCAGTAGGCTTGCGGTCAGAGCTCTATAGCAGGACACTTAAGATATTTTACTCCAACCCATTTAAACAATATCTTTATAGAGCTGGCTTTGTCACAGGTGCATTGTCATACTGAATCAGGTTTGGGCCTCCTAGATGAAGTCAAGGGAAAATGTTTTCATCCTATACAATTGTGTGCCTCCCACTTTGTGGTAACAGTTTGGGGAAAAAACACATATGACAGGAAAAGTCAGGGGTCTAAATAATGTGTGTGCCAAAACAGAAAAGAATTTTGCTGCATGATTGCTTTGTGGCCTGAGAAGAAGTGGGACCATTCAAAGAGTGGTGCAGTATCAGAGGAAGCGAATTGCAATGCAGGGTGAGTCACATAAGTGCTTTAAATTATCCACTGGCTTCAAGCATGACTCAGGAAACATGGTTTAAAAAAAATAAAAAATAAATAGTTTATATGATAAAATCCTTTAAAATGTGCTTTATCCAAGACAAATGCCAAGACAAATGCAAGACAGCATCAGCTTTATATTACATTTCTGAAATGCATGTGATAAGGAATAGCTATTCACCCCATACATACAATTGAATTTCATTTATACAAATGACCTCATTTTACTAAATGATCCCCTTGTGGTTGAAAATGGTATAGTACAATACTCGTAACCATTTATATCTGCCAGTTTATTCTCAACTTGGTGTCCTGATTTATTAGCTCATGATTCACCAAGATCGCTCTTTACTCTTTTTCGGTTCATTATCATATTGCATTACTTTCCACCTCGACAAATGATCCACTGCACTACCATAGCATACTGTATCTATTTCTTAATCTCTATCTTTCTTTTTTCTCCTCTCTCTCTCTCTCTCTCTCTCTCTCTCTCTTATATATATATATATAATTATAAGTTAGATACTTTTAGTATCCTTCCTACACTCTGTACTGCAGCAATAAGGAAAATTCTCTCTGGGATGAATAAAGTGATCTATCTGTCCGTTACTCAACTGCATCCATCAACCGCTGCTCTCTACACCTGCACAATACACAGTGACTATAATCTAAGCTCCAAAATACTGCACAAACCACAGACTCTAGCTTTAACTTGATAAGGGGTGTTTTCTCATGCTGGACATTTCTACTGTATTCCTGTTTTCCTTTTAAAATGGTAACCCTGTGGGTAAAAAGAGCAAAAAAAAAGGGGGGGGGGGGGGGATACGGGGGAGGATACGACGACAAAATGAGAAAAATAGCAATTGATTTATTCAGCATGCGAAAATCTCGACACCGAGGACAGAGCAGTCAGAATACTAATGGCTGCAAGGTGTTTCAGCAGTGCAAGTTCATGACACCAAAAATCCTGTCGCAAATCAATTCCTATTTGTCATAAGGACATGAATGGATCATTTCCTATATTGTGAATGTTCTTGTAGTATTAAGATGGGTAGAAGAGGAATACAATATACTGTTATGGTAGAATGGGAATGCATCTAATGAATGCATTTTTATTGATGCTTGGATAGTGGTTGTATGAGGTGTGTGCATGTGTGTGTGTGTGCCTTTGTGTCTTTGTGAGGTGTGTCAGCAGGTTAGAGGTCAGATGTTATGTGCTTTTAAGCTCACTAAACTAGAGTGACCTGGATAATACAATGCAAAATAATTACCATGACCTTGAGGGCTTTTAAAGGATAATATATGAAATAAAGTCAATTTATGCAAAGTGAATTATAATAAACTACAGCAGTTATAGCGATTGAAATCTAAAAGCAATATGAACATATCCATGAATTTATTGTTTAATTTTATAATTATCTGTAATTTAAAGATTTTTCTTATACATAATATAGTTCTTAAGGTTTTACAGCCCATTTTAATAGTAAAATATAATGAAACATTTTTTAACTACATTTTGTATTCAGCTGAAACCAACCCAAAACTACATATGTCATTTACTGAGGAAAAAAGGAAATGCAAATGGAGATCAATTTAATAAACTGCAAATGCACAAAAAACCTGCAAAAACCCAAAACAAAGTCCAAAACCTGAGACATCAAACATGTATCAAAATGACAATCATGGAATAACAAACAAGTCTATTTAAGTCCTAATTATCAGCAAATGTGAATCAGGTGCCAAAACAGACTTGTGCGCAGTGCAGGTGCTGATAGGAAGTGTAGACTGTCACTAAATCCTGACACATACAAATCCCTGTTTTAGTGAGTAGTTCGCAGCCCATCAAGCACTGTTTATGTTTCCAGTTCATGTTTTTTTTATTCATGTTTTGCTATGGTATTGGTTTGTTCCTTTAATGTTTTCACCTGTACCATGCTCTTCCTCGATTTTCATTTTTTTTTTCACCTGTTGTCCTCTTTGTTAGGTCATGTCTATTCCACTGTATGACATTTGTAATTTTTTCTGTCACCCACCTTTGCTACTGACACACTGCTAATTCAGTTAGCATAAAACATACATGGGATAATGTCTGAAATGCTTTACACTGTGCCTAAATAACAATGGTAACTACCCAATGTTTAAAAGTATAAACAGGTACATGTGAACAAGACAGAAAACAGCCTCTAATGCCAACAAATCTGTAAATGAATGTTTAGTCAGATATTTATGGGCATAGCACTTATATATAAATCCTTTTAGTGCTAGTAAACAAAAGTAGATGTTCATACAACATAATTGCAAAATGACTTGAATAGCCCAGCAACCCTGATGCAACCAGAGGTAGCAAAAGTACACTCATCCTTCACAAGAAGAAGTACAGATATTCATGTTTTAAAATACTCTGGTAAAGGGTAAAGTACTGACTATACTTTTTTTTTTACTCAGGTTAAAGTAAAGAAGTTTGCGCTCTGATAAGTACAAAGTAGCCATTATTACTACCTGTTTTAGTGTCACACATCAATATATAATATTAATATTAATACATATTAATATTGGGGCTGTCAATTGATTAAAATAGTCAACCCAGCCATTAGGGAGGCACAAGCCAGTGCATTCTTAGTGCCGGTCCCAAGCCCGGGTAAATGGGGAGGGTTGCGTTAGGAAGGGCATCCAGCGTAAAACACGCGCCAAATCAAATATGCGGATCACAAATGAGACTTTCATACCGGATCGGTCGAGGCCCGGGTTAACAACGACCGCCACAGGTATCGTTAGCCGACAGGGTACCGGTGGAAATTGGGCTACTGTTGGCCGAAGAAGGAGAAGGAGAGGAGGAAGACGTCTACAGAGACGGCAGGGAAAGGAGCAGTGTATGAGAGTGGAGGTTAGGGTTGGTACTTTAAATGTGGGTACTATGACGGGTAAAGGGAGAGAAGTAGCTGATATGATGGAGAGGAGAAGGGTAGATATGCTCTGTGTTCAGGAGACCAAGTGGAAAGGGAGTAAGGCCAGGAACATTGGAGGTGGGTTTAAACTGTTTTATCATGGTGTGGATGGAAAGAGAAATGGTGTAGGGGTGATTCTGAAGGAAGAGTACAGTAAGAGTGTAGTGGAGGTGAAGAGAGTTTCTGATAGGGTGATGATCGTGAAGGTGGAAGTTGAAGGGATGATGATAAATGTCATCAGTGCCTATGCTCCACAAGTTGGCTGTGAGATGGAGGAGAAGGAAAGATTCTGGAGTGAATTAGATGAAGTGGTAGATGGTGTACCTAGGAAGGAACGGTTGGTGATTGGGGCGGACTTTAATGGGCATGTAGGTGAAGGGAACAGAGGTGACGAGGAGGTGATGGGTAGGTATGGTTTTAAGGAGAGGAATGTGGAAGGGCAGATGGTGGTAGATTTTGCTAAAAGGATGGAAATGGCAGTGGTGAACACTTATTTTAAGAAGAAGGAGGATCATAGGGTGACGTATAAGAGTGGAGGAAGGTGCACACAGGTGGACTATGTGCTATGCAGGAGATGCAACCTGAAGGAGATTGGCGACTGTAAGGTGTTGGCAGGGGACAGTGTAGCTAGACAGCATAGGATGGTGGTCTGTAGGATGGTTTTGGAGGCGAAGAAGAAGAGGAGGAGAGTGAGGACTGAAAGAAGAATAAGATGGTGGAAACTGAAGGAGGAAGACTGTAGTGTGAGATTCAGGGAAGAGGTCAGAGAGAGGCTCAGTGGTGTTAAGGAGGTGTTGGATGATTGGGCAACTACTGCAGGAGTGATGAGGGAGGCAGCTAGAAAAGTACTTGGTGTGACATCTGGTAATAGAAAGGAAGACAAGGAGACGTGGTGGTGGAATGAGGAAGTGCAGGAGAGCATAAGGAGAAAGAGGTTGGCAAAACAGAAGTGGGATAGACAGAGTGATGAGAAAAGTAGGCAGGAGTACAAGGAGATGCGGCAGCAGGTTAAGAGGGATGTGGCGAAAGCCAAGGAAAAGGCATATGAGGAGCTGTATGAGAGGTTGGACACTAAGGAAGGAGAAAAGGATTTGTACCGATTGGCCAGGCAGAGGGACCGAGCTGGAAAGGATGTACTGCAAGTTAGAGCAGTAAAGGATGGAGAGGGAAATGTGTTGACTAGTGAGGAGAGTGTGTTGAGAAGGTGGAGGGAGTATTTTGAGCAGCTGATGAATGAGGAAAATCAGAGAGAGAGAAGGTTGGATGATGTGGAGTTGGTGAAGCAGGATGTAGATAGGATTAGTAAGGAGGAAGTGAGAGCAGCGATTAAGAGGATGAAGAGTGGAAAGTCGGTTGGACCAGATGACATACCGGTAGAAGCGTGGAGATGTTTAGGAGAGATGGCAGTGGAGTTTTTAACCAGATTGTTTAACAGGATTTTGGAAGGTGAGAAGATGCCTGAGGAATGGAGAAGAAGTGTGCTGGTACCGATCTTTAAGCATAAAGGAGATGTGCAGACCTGCAGTAACTACAGGGGTATTAAGTTGATCAGTCACACCATGAAGTTATGGGAAAGAGTAGTGGAAGCCAGGCTGAGAGAAGAGGTGACCATCTGTGAGCAACAGTATGGTTTCATGCCGAGGAAGAGCACCACAGATGCCTTATTTGCTTTGAGAATGTTGATGGAGAAGTATAGAGAAGGACAGAAGGAATTGCATTGTGTATTTGTGGATTTAGAGAAGGCGTACGACAGGGTGCCAAGAGAGGAGTTGTGGTATTGTATGAGGAAGTCAGGTGTGTCAGAGAAGTATGTGAGGGTGGTGCAGGACATGTATGAGGACAGTGTGACGGCAGTGAAGTGTGCAGTAGGTACGACAGACTGGTTTAGAGTGAAGGTTGGACTGCATCAAGGATCGGCCCTGAGCCCTTTCCTGTTTGCAGTGGTGATGGACAGGTTGACGGACGAGGTCAGACAGGAGTCTCCCTGGACTATGATGTTTGCGGATGATATTGTGATTTGTTGTGAGAGTAGGGAGCAGGTTGAGAAGAGCCTGGAGAGGTGGAGATATGCGCTGGAGAGAAGGGGAATGAAACTCAGTAGGAGTAAGACAGAATACATGTGTGTGAATGAGAGGGAGGGCAGTGGAGTGGTGCGGTTGCAGGGAGAAGAGCTTCAGAAGGTGGAGGAATTCAGGTACCTAGGGTCAACAGTGCAAAGTAATGGAGAGTGTGTTAGAGAAGTGAAGAAAAGAGTGCAGGCAGGGTGGAGTGGGTGGAGAAGAGTGACAGGAGTGATTTGTGATAGTAGGGTATCTGCAAAATTGAAAGGGAAAGTTTATAGGACTGTGGTGAGACCTGCGATGTTGTATGGTTTAGAGACAGTGGCATTGAGTAAAAGACAGGAGGCGGAGCTGGAGGTAGCAGAGCTGAAGATGTTGAGGTTTTCGTTGGGAGTGACGAGGATGGATAAGATTAGAAATGAGTTTATTAGAGGGACAGCGCATGTACGATGTTTTGGTGACAAGGTGAGGGAGGCGAGATTGAGATGGTTTGGACATGTGCAGAGGAGGGACATGAATTATATTGGTAGGAGAATGCTGAGGATGGAGCCACCAGGTAGGAGGAAAAGAGGAAGGCCGAGAAGGAGGTTCATGGATGTGGTGAGGGAAGACATGCAGGTAGTTGGTGTAAAAGAGGCAGATGTAGAGGACAGGGTGGTATGGAGACGGATGATCCGCTGTGGCGACCCCTAATGGGAGCAGCCGAAAGAAGAAGAAGAAGAATTGATTAAAATAGTCAATATTAAAAAAAAACATTTAATACACATGGGAAGGGACAAATATTGATGCTTTATGCAAATGTATGCTTATTATTAGTAAAAACATACTTAGCAAAGAGGATGAAGACAAAATATACTTCTAAAAGTAATTATGATGTTTTAAATTGTGTAAATCATCAGGATACCAAATGGGACCTTTGCTATGTTTCCACACGGACGGTTAATGAGGTGATACCGATCACAGATTACATAATCAGAAAATACTTGTTTTTGACATGAATTGGTTCATTTAAAAGTAGGCATTTTAAGCTATTTATATAGTTGTTATATGTGTGAGGCAACTATTCACTGGGATTCAGGTTGTTTTATTTGTGTGTCTGTGAAGAGAGATGACGGCAGAGAGCACACCCTGTCTGTTCGCTTCATTTCACAAGAGCACAGCGTTTTATTATGAGTGTTACTATGAGTATATACAAATAAAAGTAGACTCTTTATAGATTCGAATAATGTATTGCTCTTATTTGTATGAACGAAAAAAGACTAATAATTCAAGCTTGTTTCGACATTATGAGGAAAAAATGCCACAAAATGCGCCGGTACGTTTGTTGACCCCAGAGGGTTCATTGAGCGCATCATTGATTTTGGTGCTAATTTGACACTTGGAGCATCAGAAAAAAAAATCTAAACAAATGTTTACTGATTACACTTTTTTTTGTTGAAGTTTATTTTTTTATACAGTATATAAAGACAGGATGTCCTGTCTTTAATTTCGCCACCTTTATATTTATTTATATTTTTAATAAAAACAGACAAACAGAAACGCATGCTGCATTAATCACAGGCTTTCTTTCGGCTTCTTCCATTAGGTGTTGCCACAGCGGATCATCCGAATGTTTGATTTGGCACATGTTTTTACGCTGGATGCCCTTCCTAACGCAACCCTCCCCATTTATCCGGGCTTGGGACTGGCACTAAGAGTGGCTGGGGTTGGAACCCGGGCTGCGGCGGTGAGAGCGCCATATCCTAACCACTAGACCACCAAGTGACCCCTAATTAATATATTAATACAAAACGAATTTTACATTTTCATACCTAATAAATGTATCTAAGGTAACGAGCCTATTTTGCAAATGTAAGCAGTAGAAAGTACAGATATTTGTGTAAAAATGTAGAGTGAAAGTAAAAAGTTGTCTGAAAAATAAATAGTGTACTTCCTTACAATTTTTGTACTTCCAAATTCTGAATGCAATTTTTATTATAATCTGACTAAAAAAAAATCAATCTGAAAAATGTAATCCAGGAATTGGAACAATATTTGCCAAAATGCAAACTAGCTCAATTTTATACTACTGAAAATAAGTGGATACTAAATAATACTAAGTTGTGGCCTAGCCTGCAATGATCTTACATATACATGCATACCTCATATACACCAGCATACAAATATCTTAATTTGCTTACATTTGTTTTAATGTTATGTTCATGGCAATGCTTATGATACAGCGCAGAGGATGTCATAGTGGCATTAAAAGCCGAGCTGCTGCTCAGCCGCATGCCATTAACATATTTTTACTATTTCTACGTTAGCTAGTAACTGTGTCTAGTATAGCTACAGCCTTAATAACAACATGACCAAGCCTTCTAGCTTTCTAGCTATTACCTAGCTAGTTTCTTGATGTCGACAAACGCAATCAAGCTGAAGCATGTAGGTTTTGTTAACTTGATCTGAATTAGGTTAGCAAAACAAGCTCTAGCTAGCTTCTTAGCTGAAATGAGTAGTAACAAGACAAGCTAATTACCCCTCCCAATTGCCTGTAACTACAACCGTCTTTTGTTGGCTTGGGTACATGTCTAATTTAAAAGAATGTAGTTATTGAACATGGAATATAACTACCCTTATTTTGTTTTGGGACCAGAAAGCATGTTAGGAGGCTAACATCAGTTTGTGTTCCACTCAGGGGTTTATAGTGTGTGCACAAATACTTTTGCACATATAGAAAACCTCATAAATTAAAATAGGTAATGAGATATCAGCTGACTGATCAATCTCCTTTTTTTTTCCTGTAGGTGCTGTTTTTTTTTCTAAACATTGTCCTAATTATGTCTTAACCCTAATTAAGTAGTCCAGACAGGAAACAGGCATAATTACTGCTACAAGGCCTCTCAACGCAACGAAGGCTAGAGAAGCAGTTCTCACCGAAAGATGTAATCTCCTGTTGACTTTTCTGACATGTGCATTCACAGCACATAAGAGTAGCTAATTAAGAAGTGTTCTGGTTGGGCAAAGAAGGAGGGGGGGAGTGAAGAAAGGAGAGAGTGAGTAAGTGAGTGAGTGAGTGAGTGAGATAGAGAGATCACACATTCATGTTTCTATGCATACAATGTTATAATGAGTATGTTTATTATAAACATTTTTTTTTCACTTTCCTGTAATGTTTTGCCAGTACTATATTTGTATAGTATATAGTCATGCCAACATAGCTCTAGTTAATTGAATTGGGAAAAACTACAGGAACAAGTACAGGAACAGGATCCAGAGCAGGCAGGGTGGCAAGAATAATCTCAGAGACCTGAAAAGCCAGTGAGGTAATCTGGCTGGGAGTAAATGTTTTATCTGTCCTTAAATACCAGGTGGCAAGGGAAAAACGGCAAGATGGCCACTGACCCGGAAGCGTTCGCCGCGAAACACAGCGAGCCCGGAAGATCCTGACATTATGCAATTGTATAGAACGTCCTCAGATGGATAGTAAGACAAACATACTGTAGTAAACATACATAATTTGTGTGTATGATGTCATAAAAACCCTTCTTTTAAAAAAAAAAAAAACTTGAGAAACCTTTTCTTGGTCCAGTGCTCTATTCTATCTATTTTCAACACTGTTAAGTCTAAAAGCCGTTCTTTTGTGATCATAACACACAAAAAGGGAATGAAATTGTAGCATTAGCGTGTGTGGCAGACTCAATTGTGATCGTTTTACACCCATGAACACAGCCACTTTCTGAAATTGTAAAACAGGGTTGGGTTCGGAAATGAGGAATACATTATCAGGAGCTGTGCCTGGGTGAAAGGCAATCAAATATAGTCGTCTTAAACCTTTTAAAAGAAATGAAAAGAGAATGAATTAGAACGTGTTTGGTGCTGTGCAGTGACATTTGAAAAAAGAGATTTCATGGTGCATCTGATTTCATGTCGGATATGGATGTATGCCAAATACAGCGAATTAAATGTCACTTAACTGGCACTTTCAATGTAAGATGTGTTTTCTGTGATTTTAAGTTCTGAGAAAAGTTGATTGTTAAAATGGACACCTGACTTTACCTATCATATGTAGTTTTTCCTCAAACGGTTACAGAAAATTACACAAAATTAGAGGCACACACCTGTGTAGGGTTCAGTGGGAGAACGTCTCTAGGTTCCGTATGTAACCATAGTTTTCTGAGGGACCTTAACCTGTCCTTAACCCTACTGAACACCTTTTTGGATGAATTGGAAGAACGACTGCACCCTAGGCCTCTTCACCCTACATCAGAACCCAGCTTTACTAACACCCTTGTGTCTGAATGAGCACAAATCTTTACAATCACACTCCAAATGGGGAAAACATTTTAAACGTGATGTTTAAAAAGCACAGACCAACATTTTGGTCAAATGTCCACAAACCTTTAAGATAGTTAGATTTAAGAGTTAAGATAATTGTTAATAATACTAGTTAATCAAGTTTATATTTACCTTTAAAAAATAAACATTGATTTTTACGCTGTTATCCAGTGGATATTATTTATTCAAGCCAAATCCAAGAAGTAAAATCAAGAAGGACACAAATATCAGACATGTACAGCCAGTCGAAGAAAAAAGTGCATTTGTGTGGGAAGAATAAATAGATTATTAAAAAATAAATAAATGAGCCCAGAGAATATGAAGTTGCCTTGGCATATTTTTTTGTCTCTATAATTAGAGACATGTTGTATGTACATTAAAAGACTTGTAGCTGCTGACACTATTTAAAAAAATTGTTTTCTGAAGCCTATGTTTACTCTTGTGTTTAATCATTAAACAGAGTCGTGCTGTGATTTAGAAAAAAACGAAAAGAAGATGTGAAAGGTGTCATCAGTTCTTTTTTCGCTCTTTTTGCATAGTCGAATAATTTCTATAACTTCATAAAAATGATTTGAACTGGTATTTCAATTTGCATCTCCTCCACCTCCATTCTGCATTACCTTCCTCAATGATTCTTATTCCTCCTGATTATTTCCTCTCTTCATTCTCATACGTGTCTCTTTCTCTTCAGCTCTGCACACCTGCCTCCCTTTGCTTCTTTCTCGTTTCCCCCCCTCTCGGTTATAATGGAAATTCTCTTATTTCTGCTATTCTCTCAGGCAGAACCAACGATTGAAAGGTCGGCACCCCGCCTTTATCTGTACCTTACTACCCTGATTAACTCCTGCTTTTCTGCTCAAGATGCTTTCTCTATCTCAAATGAGCTTTTTGGAGCTATAGTGTAATATACAATGCAATGCAGTGGTACATATGAAATTATTGTTATAGAGCAACTCCGTATGTTTTATATCTCATGTTATAATGTTTTATTTATTTGAAAAAATGTACTATGTAAGATTCATCATAAAAAAAACCCCAGATATTACAAGATAAGACATTTCTGAAAAAATATATAATAATATAACAAAACAACAACCATCCTTTATCTGTTCAATATTTCTTATTTGTCTTTAAGACATGTTTACTGAATTAGTATTGACTAGTAGGTGCTTCTTTATCTCTCATTTTCACAGATTCACAGCTTTTATGCATTCCGCTAGATTCAACATGGAAGCTTAGCTGAAAGGGCCGGACGTATGAAAATAAAGCAATTAGATTGAAATAATTAAAAAACTAAAAAAATTAATTTTCTGTTATCATAAAGTTAAAGGCACACAACTGTATAAGATGTATTTGTATGCTCCCTTCATTTAAACTAGGAGATCCTAACCTGTTTTTGTATGACAAAGCCTCTGTGCACAAAGCCAGTTCCATAAAGGTATGGTTTACATGGGTTACAGTAGAAGATCTTGAGAAGACTGCTATTAAACCAATAAGCTATATATACACACACATACACACAGAGCGAGAGAGAGAGAGAGAGAGAGAAAGAGAGAGAGAGAAAGAGCAAAAGCAAGAGAGAGACATCTTGTAGCACATATTCAAGACAGCATGAACTTTAGGACATGCACCTAATCCACATGACTGCTGTTTCTATTGTTTGTCATTAAATCCGAATAAGATTAAAGTCCTGTATACAGTACTATGCCGACAGCAGAAGCTTTTGTCTAGAGTATCATTAATCTGTCAACACTCTAGCAAATCATCCTAATAAACACCAAACCAGTGAACAATACACTAAGCTAATCACATCAAATGACTGCGAAAAAAAAAAGCTGCTCTGCTGTGCAGAAATGGGATTTGTTTTTGGCAATATAATGCTAATGACACGTCGAAAAAGCAGGTTATTTGCTTTTGTGATTTGGTAACTTCATAAAATTGTTTACGTTTTTTTTTTTCTTCTTCACATTTTCAAGAGCAATGCCAGTAAATACTTTTTTTTTTAGCACTGATGAAAACACGTCACAGACACTTCTTGACAGATTGGAGCTTTGAATGTTGTAATGATGATAATAACAATAATTGTGTAATATCAGTTTTAATCTGCATCATAAAGAAATGCTTAACCAAAGGCATTTCAATAATACTGATACTTATGAAACTGACATCCTACACATTACAAACTCTGAGGACTGAGGCTGTTACCTATAATGATTCCAACCACAGAGTAGTACTTAAGACTCTAATCTCGCACCTTTTGTGATCCACACTGAACACACCGATAGCAAAGGGAATAGGAATAAACATGAACAAACCAGGTAGCAGAAATATACCATGTAACATATTGAGATTTTAATTCAAAATTGCCTTAAAGGATATTATTTATATAGTAAAAAGGGCACTGCACATGCTGTATTACAGAGTGTGAGGAGAGGTTATGTAGGTTTAATGGTGTATTATGAATGACACATGATGGAAACAGGCTACTGTATATGTACACTGTAAGAGTAAATGTCATAATAATGGTGTGGCATTTCTCTGTGCATGGATGTGTATGTGTGAGCTATATATATGTACGAGTATATATAAAGAAAGAAGAAAGAGAGTGAGCAGTGACGCAGTGACACACTGTAAATACTGTGCTGCTGCTGTAGAAATCTACACTGGATTGTCATGTTGTTCCTCAGAGCCAGCAAAAAACTGGCAGGCTTTTGCCTCACTGATAAATTACTGTGTGTGTGTGTGTGTGTGTGTGTGTGTGTGTGTGTGTGTGTGTGTGTGTGTGTGTGTGTGTGAAAAATGGAGACATTTTTTTTTATATGTGTGTGTGAAAAAAAAAAAAGAAACATTTTTTTTTAAATATGTAAAATAATGCCAAATACCGCTTTCAAAGCCCAACCTTGAATCTTCTTTCTACTGAAAAATTTCAGAAATAGATCCCTTTTCAAGCTTGAAGATGTTTCTACTTTCATAAAAGATGGAGGGCCTCACCCACTGATTTACTTGCTAACATTTGTTGTACAAAAAAAAAAGAAACTACTCTTACGCCTAAATGACCTTGACAATAATCTTTCTAATGAAACTGTTTTCTAATCATGATGTCTTTTTTATAGAAATAAGCACATAAATATCTGATTTCTTGCCCCATCTATCACAAGACGTGTACGATTACTGGTGTGTGTGTGTGTGTGTGAAAAATGGAGACATTTTTTTTTTTAATATGTAAAATAATGCCAAATACCGCTTTCAAAGCCCAACCTTGAATCTTCTTTCTACCGAAGAATTTCAGAAATAGATCCCTTTTCAAGCTTGAAGATGTTTCTGCTTTCATAAAAGATGGAGGGCCTCACCCACTGATTTACTTGCTAACATTTGTTGTACAAAAAAAAAGAAACTACTCTTACGCCTAAATGACCTTGACAATAATCTTTCTAATGAAACTGTTTTCTAATTATGATGTCTTTTTTATAAAAATAAGCACATAAATATCTGATTTCTTGCCCCATCTATCACAAGACGTGTACGATTACTGATGTTTCCTTTTATTTATTTAATCAATGTGTCTCATCAGTATGTCTAGATCACTTTATTGTTATTTGTTTTTCTTGCCCTTGGCTCCCTTTTGCTTATCAGAAAATGAAACCTGAAATCAGAAATGCAGATGCTTTTTGTTCTTTTAACATATCAGAAATCTTTCATAATGCTGCAAAAAGACAGAGATCTCTCAAAAAAAAGTGGAGAAAACGTATGACAAATTACTAAATTAAGAAACTAGAAAATTGGAAAAATTTAAAGGCATACACTATGTGGTTCTTCCTGTTACCACAAAATTGGAGGCAAACAATTGTATAGGATGTTTCTTAAAAAACCCAAAGCTGTTCCAGCAAGACAGTGCCTCTGTGAACAAAGCTAACTCCATATGAAGATATGCTTCTTGAGTGGCCTGCTATAAAGCTCTGACTTCAACCCCGTTGAACGCCTTTGGGACGACTTATAATGCTGACTGTGTCCCAGGTCTCCTCACCCTACATCAGTAACTGACATTACTAACATTGTTAGTAGACCCCCTGAACCATACTTAGAAATCTAGTGAAACATCATCCCAGAAGAGTGGAAGTTATTAATAAGCAAAAATAGCGGCTAAATGTGGAAAGGGCTGTTCCACAACCACATCCAAGTCATAGGTTAGGTCTCCACAAACTTTTGTCCATATAGTGTAGTTACACTGTGAGGCATTTCAAGTTGGTTAAATTTCACAACTCCTGCTTAAGAATTCAAACAAAACACTGATTTATATTGCAGAAAAGTCTTATATGTCATGAAAGGCATTTATTTACATTTAAAGTTCATGTATAGTACCCCAAAATATGTAATATTAATTTAACAATCTGCAGCTAATTAGCTACAACATATGCACCTGATAATGATGTCACCTAGTTTTCACACAACAGTTATACCATTTACATAACTGAGTAGATGAAGGCTAAGTGACCGATTGGCAGTGCTGGAATGTAAGATCATTCATTGAACTTCTGGTTAGAGGTCTTATGCCTTGATCACTGCGCTACCAGTGTAAAAGTAATACTAATTGAAATTAATTTGTAAATGAAAATAATAAATTATTCATGTTAGTAATGTGGAATGAAACAAGGGTGTCTAAACTTTAAGAAAAGGCAACCATTTGAATTTAACATGCAATCAGTGAAAAAAAGAATCAAGAACTAAAAGAAAAGTATTTACGTACAATAAGGTTATTACCCATGGGCAAGCAGAGGACCAAAAGTGCAAACAGAAACAACCCTGAGTCAATTTGTTTCATAGAAATATTTAAATCAATTTACAGTATAATAAATGATGTGTATATGGTAGCATTGAACCTGATGCTCTGTTGCATCCAAGCTTATCTGATTACTATATAAGAACTTCAGTTGAAAATATAAATCAGGAATGTGTGTAAATTTGTTATATAAACTGGACACAATTGTTCACACTTGTTTGCATTGCTATGTGGAAAACGCACATGTACTCTACGTATGCGCCAAACCAAACAATGGGTTCCAATTATTTTTCCACCCTTTCCTGCATGCATGAGCTCACAGACACCAGTGACTTTTCCATTTCCATTTATGACATTTAAAAGACACCCTTATCCAGAGCTACTTTTATCTCATTTATACAGCTGAGCAGTTAAGGGTTAAGAGCTTTGCTCAAGGAGGAGCGATATGAACTCATGAATTACTGATCTAAGGCCCAACATCCTGACCCTGAAGCTACCACTTTCCAATGATTGGCTAGTGTCTCTGTAGTTGATAGAGGGGAGAAAGTATGTGTCAAATTTTTCTCACGTGCTCTCAGCAATGGATGGCTATGCCATCGACAGGATTTAATCTCTGGAAGATAGCAGAAACGATTATCTGTTATGCCACAAGGGAACCCACAAGTGCCAACTGAACAAGTTGAAAGAGAGTGCAAATCACATCAGAGAATGGATTTTAAAACATTCCTCCACCTTTAACAATATGAAAGTGTTGTTTCCAAATGCTGATAGAAAGCGAGTTGTTTGCTTTTAGGGGAAAATATGATGGCCTTTTGATTTGATCAATTATAACCTTGGGTTGACTATTACTTTAATCTCCTGCTTACATCTCATGAAGAAAACCCAACTGGGCCATGCTTGTCTTATCAAAAAAACCTTGCATCCTTGTTTTTGTCAGAAACAGGAGAAACATCTTGTTATGACATCATGCAGACAAAATGCGTCAACTAACATGAAAAAACTTCAAAAATACTTGTTTATTTCTGAGTCAGGAGTCGGGAATTTAAGAAGTGAAATACATTTCCTCTCCTGAGACAAAGATTCATGTATGAGGTACATAGAGACACAGAAGCATTAAGCTTTATGACATATTTATTTCAATGACGTATAAATGCTGTATATTCACTCATACACACCCACACACAGTACATTGTATAATGTGTTTAATCTTTGATGGGATGAGGTAAAATTAAGCAATAGCATCACGTTCTTCATCGCTGCCTTTCATTACAAGAGTGCGTAGGATAAACATTCCAACAGATTTGATTTATTTATTAGGCATGACTCAGAGTGTGATGTATGGAAAAGGGGGCTTTTAAATCTGAGCTCTTTACCGGAAAACACTTTATTTCAGTTAGTGTGAAGTGTTAAGAAAAGGAACATGGTGTGCTACACACCAATCTACCAGCACACCAATCTATTAATAGAATGATATTAATGAGTTGACTGATAGATATTAAAATGTCATGAGCCCTAAACTTATATAAAGTGTAATAATATAAATAATAATATAATATAAAACTTAAAAAAATTTAAAAAATCAGGCAAATAAGGCCAGCGGTGTTGTGGTAAGCTAAAGTCAGGAGTTTTTTCCATCATTTATTCCTCTCAAAATGTTATGTTTGCTGTTGAACTGATGCTGAACTGTATGTTTATGCTAAGTAGAAGTAGACCACCTAGCGGCAATCAAAACAAGTTCAAAACAGAGCCTGTGCTCTACCCTGATTGGTGGATTGCTGTGTTTGATCAGTTAATAAGAAGGGACAAATGATGTCACAAAATGTTTTGAGTAAAAAGTATTTTACCAAAAAATTTTGTAAAGTTAAATTATAAGTTTCCCCAAATAGAAATACAGTGGAACCTCGGGTTACGGTACTTTATTCATAACCTGAAAAGTTTGTATCCCGATACAAATTTTCCCCATAATAATGAACAGAAACTTCGGTAATTCGTTCTTGACAACCAAAAATATTACTTAAATAAAAATAAAGCCAGTATTTACTAATATTATTTACTTTTAACATGTTATATTAAAATCATACCACATAAAAACATACAAAAGAGGAAAAGATCTTTAGCGGGTACTTTCCCTTTGAGAAGACTCGCTGCAGGAGATGACGTTCGTAGAAGGGGATGGAGGGAGAGTTATTGTTTGGAAGGAGAATCTTATTATATTATTTATATATTATTATATATTATATTATAGAATATTAAAGACAGTGTTATTAACACGAACGCTGAGACAATTGTTGCATTAGAGGGAAAATGAGAGCTGTTTCTTTAAGGCTACTATCAGTTGGTATTGAAGTCCAGAGTGAAATTCATTATGGGTATTGTACTTCGGAAAAGACTGTAACCCTGCTAATCTATCTTCATAAAAACAAGTAAAGTGGTTATGCATCGGCTAATGTTGTCCATCTCATCATTCCACGAGCATCAACTAACGAGTTGTTACGCTGCCGCCGGGAAAAGTTCAAGCGGATAAGTAACACGTTGCTTTCGCTAGGGACACAGGACGCTAACTGATGTGACGAGCTGTGTGGATAGAGCAAAAACAACCAACCTGCCTGCGATTTTCTGGTGAGCGACGTTCGTATCCCGATATATTGTTCGTAACCAGGGGCAAAAAATTTTATGAACTGCGATTCGTAACCTGAATTATACGTATGCCGGGGCGTTCGGAACCCGAGGTTCCACTGTACTTCAGTAAAGTACATATACGTGAAAAAGCTACTTAAGTTACATTTAATTCGTTACTGTCCACCTCTGATGATATTTCATAGTAAGTCGCTAATTGAGAGACAGACATTGTTTGTCCAATCAGGATTCAACCAATTACAGGTGGACTGAATTAAGAACACATGGGAAAAAGAAGATGA
Organism: Silurus asotus; assembly: GCA_024362625.1. Classification (NCBI taxonomy): domain Eukaryota; kingdom Metazoa; phylum Chordata; class Actinopteri; order Siluriformes; family Siluridae; genus Silurus; species Silurus asotus. The sequence continues at coordinate 9,850,368 of MU563656.1, forward strand.
ACTGGAGAATGGTGACACTGCTTTTTCCCACATGTTCTCAAACCAGTCCATTTGTACCTAGCTACATTTTGATTGGACTTATAGTAGTTTTTTTGGAAAATGTATTTTTAAGTATGTCCGAGACTAAATCTATTTCTTTTCCTCCATAGGCATAAAAAAGTCTAACGCAGATGTATTAATGTGTGCAGATCGCTACAGACGTGTTTTGCCAGTTGATCTTGGCTGTAACAGTTTTTCTCTGAGTAACTAATCAGAGGACAGAAAAATTCTGCAGCTATTCTGTGAGGCGAAATTGAAATCTGATAGGTTAAAGAAACAGACCCACTGATAATAGGGACTAAAAGTAAAAAGGCCAGCAGGACAGACTTTGAAGGCGCTGGATCAGATTAGATTGAAATGGCAGCACATAGAAGCTGAAATCTGATTGGACAAGAAATCTAACATTCACATACATGTACTGGAAGCAGTGCAGCCAAGAGAAACACTACGAAATGAAGAGAATAAACTGTTGGGAATAAATTAATACAATTTCATGGAACAAATATTAAAATTAAGGTTGTAAATGTAGGTCAGTGCTTCTGATAGGCTTTGCCCTTTGTGCCCTAACCACCCACCACTGGTAGATAATAGTAACTATGAAATCCATACGCTTTTGTCATATGTGATTATACATTTTCAATATGTTGAATGCCTCATATTGTGACAGCTCGGTAATGCTGTAAATAAACATACTCCCAGTCAGCAAAAAAGCAAGCAAACAAACAACTGAACCCTTATTAAATCCTAATTAACCCTTATACTGTAATTAGTTTTCGATGGTTCTTTAAAATCACATAGGAAAAACAAAAAAACGTAAGCAAAACCACAAGGGAGAGGTTGTTTAGGGAGTTTCAAACTGACAAAGTCTAAGTGTGTAGAGTAGGTGCGGAGGTGTCGTTATTTACCTCTAAAATTAGAACCACATTACAAAATATGTCACGTGGCCAATTTCATTGTAAGATTAGTATTTATTTTCTGTTTTCAAGGATACAGCTCACAGAATTAGCTGCCAGCTTTCTTGTTGATTTCTCAACTTGGCAGAAAAAAGAGATTGTGTGTTTGCAAGCTTTGTGAAGACAAATCTATTTTTTTTCCCCTGGTAAATAAATGGTGAATCAAAATAATTAAAAAAAATGTTATGGACACATTAACAAAAGATTTGGACACATTAACAAAAGATTTGGGGTAATTCTTAAACATTCCGTTTGACATTTAGACTGAATTTTCTATTAGAATAACCTCCCGTTCTCTGGGAAGATGTTCCACTAGATTTTGGAGTGTGCTTGGTGGAGGTTTGTAATTATTCAGACACAAGGAAGTTAATAAAGCCAGGTACTGATGTAGGGTGAGGGGGCTTGGGGTGCAGTCCAGAAGGTGTTTAATAGGATTGAGATTAGAGCTCTATAGCAGGCCAATCAAGATCTTTCACTCCAACTCATGTAAACCATATGTTCATTGAGCTGGAGTTCATTGTTCATTGATTCTGGAACAGTTTTGGATCTCCTAGTTCAAGTGAAGGGAAAATGTTATGCCATCACATCCAGAGACATCTAATACAATTGTGTGCCTTAAACTTTATTGTAATAGTTTGGGGAAAAACTGTGAATTTCTCTCTGGCATGATCTTGAAAAAGTCACACAGTGTATCCTGAATATACAGTCAGGTCTGTAAATATTTGGACAGCTACAAAATTTTGGATAATGACAGAGAAACAGAGTGAAAGCAACCCAAGAATTTCACCTGACCTCAACCCAACTGCCAATGGAATTTCAACATTTGATGATGTCCATGGTTCCAGATTTTAGACATTTATTGACTGCAAAATGATTTGCATTCTTATAAAACCACGCTACTGTAACTTAAAAATAAAGCTACTTTGTAAAAAGGGTCTGAAATCCCTATGGCTTTGTTAAAGTTTTGAATTACTTCAGAGCCAAATGTTTTTATGTCCTTCACATTATAATTGTTTCATTTGTACCCCATTGCAATGGTGTACAGAAGCAAAAAATAACAGAAATGGAGTTCTTGTCCAAATGTTTGTGGAATTTAACCATGTATGAGTGTGGAATTTAACTCATGTATGAGTTTCTTTGTTAATAAAAGAAAAAAATGAGTAGATTTTCATGTAAGTGAAGTTTTTCCTTTATAATAAAAACAAAATGCAGTATCTTGTGAAGTTTACAGCTCATGGGTAAATTTTGAACAAATTGAGCAAATGAGTAGCAAATGTTCGACAAATGATTTGACACGTTTCACCGTTCATCACTAAAATAGGATAAAGAAACATCTTTAATTACAGGCAGAAGGCTGTAATGATGATAACACATTGTGAAGCTGATATGTAAGTTGTTATGCAATTAACACTATTTTGTAGCAGAATATGCACTCTATGTACGTGTATATTAAAGTTATCTTTTGAATATATTGATTTACAGTTATTCGAAAGACACATTTAAGCTCTGAGTGTGTGTGTGTGTGTGTGTGTGTGTGTGTGTGTGTGTGTGTGTGTGTGTGTGTGTGTGTGTGTATGAAATTTATTTTTTTTAGGTTTCTGCAACATCTACAAATGTGGCTCTGCATTTAAAGACTTTAAGCATGTTCCCTTTCAGGGACTCGAGCTGCGTCGAAACGCTTTGGGACCGCCTTGTGTTGTCCACGCCCTGAATCACGTGTAAAATCCGTGACGTTATCCATGCCAGTAACCAGACATGTCAAACGTGTCTCAGTGGGTCCTGCGTCAATAGAGGTGGGCTACTCGATTTAATTCAGGTCCTCTCCTCCACGGTTCAACGCAATGTGTCCTATGGTGGTGGGACACAAGCAGGCTCTGCTTTTGAAACAGGAAGTGCGCACCCTCCTAAGGAAAGAGGCCATCAAGGTCAAAGAGTCAGGCTACTACAGCTAGTACTTTGTTGTTCCAAAGAAGAAGTTCAGGTTCAGGATGCTTACACCCAAAGGGGTCGTGTCTCAGATCAAGTTTGAGGACTGGATTGTCACGATAGATCTAAGCGATGCCTATTTCCACATAGCCATCCTTCCTGGAGGTTCCTGAGGTTTGCATTTGGGGCGAAGCCTTCCAATATCAGTTCCTCCCCTTTGGCTTAGCACTCTCACCCCACACCATCACAAAGTGCATGAATGCGGCTCTAGACCCGCTATGACTTCAGGGCATCCACATTCTGAACTATATCGACGACTGGATGATATTAGCTCAATCAGAGCTTCAGGCGGTCGAGATGTGGTTTTCGCCTGCATAAAGGAACTGCAGTTAAGACTGAACGCAAGGAAGAGTGTGCTTTCTCTGTTGCAAAGAACCACATTCTTGTGTGTAGTGTGTTACTCGACTGTGTTTTGGGCACAATTGTCTCCCGCCTGGATCGCAGCCATACTTACAGCAGTTGGAGGAGTAAGAGAAGGCCAACCACTCACTGTGAAGCAGTTGCAGAGGCTGCGGGGTCTCATGGCAGCAGCCTCCAACATGATTACACTTGGCCTCCTCCATATAAGACCCCTCCAGTGGTGGCTCAGAGACAGAGGGTTCTCTGCTCTTTGAACCTTAGATGTTTGGAGAGAACACACGATTCTGTCTCAAGGCCCTGTCCTGGGAGCGCCTTGTCGTCGCATAACACTAACGACAGAGGCATCCCTCACAGGGTGGGGAGCGGTCATGAGTGGTGGAGGTGGTTGGAGTGAGCTACATCGTTCATGGTATTTAAACTGCCTGGAGATGATGGCTGTGCTTATAGCACTCAAACACTTCCTCCGAGACCTGAGAGACTGCCATGTGCTAGTCCGTATGGACAACACGTCGGTGGTCTCATACATCAACCACGAGGGGGGGTCTCCAATCTCGCCCCCTGTACAGGCCCTCACTGAGAGCAGTTTACTTCTTGGGCCAGTTGAAATGGAGAGCAGATGCCCTTTTGAAGGTTGGGGAATGGAGGCTTCACCCCAAGGTGGTGGAGGAGATATGGCAGAGATATTAGAGAGTCCAGGTGGATCTTTTTTGGACTTGGGAGACTTTGCACTGTCCCTTCGGGTTCTCTCTCTCTCACCCAGCTCCACTGGGGCTGGACGCCATGGTGCAGACTTGGCCAAAGTTACGTCTGTATGCCTTCCCTACTATCGCGCTGCTCCTGCGGAGTTCTGGAGAGAATCCCCCTGGTGGCACCTCGTTGGCCGGTTCCCCTACAGGACATATGTTACGCTGCAGGCTTGTCCACCCCTGTGACCTTCATCAGGTTTTATGACCTCGACGTCAGAGCCACTCCTGGCTCCTCTGTCCTGCACGCTGGTTGTGCTTAGACAAACTAGGCAGGGACATGTCCTCTCCTCCACGGTTCAACGCAATGTGTCCTATGGTGGTGGGACACAAGCAGGCTCTGCTTTTGAAACAGGAAGTGCGCACCCTCCTAAGGAAAGAGGCCATCAAGGTCAAAGAGTCAGGCTACTACAGCTAGTACTTTGTCTAGGCAGGGACTGGTCAGTATGGCGTGATTGGACACTCATTCTCAAAGCGTTTCGACGCAGCTCGAGTTCCTGAAAAGGAATGTCTCGTGGTTATGTTTGTAACCCTAGTTCCCTGAATAAACGAGACACTGCGTCAAACGGCCATACTCCCTGCTTTCTTACCTTTTCTTATTTTAGAAGCCAATGATGCTACCATCTCTAAGCCATTTTGTCGCATCTTGTTTTATGGGACGTCCCCCACTGATGACGTCATGACTTGCCTATTGGCCGGATTTCACACGTGATTCAGAGCGCGGACAACGCGTTCCCAAAGCGTTTCAACGCAGCATCTGTTTCCCTCAGGAAACTAGGGTTACATACGTAACCTAGAGACATTCTTGTTTCTTTCTCTCCAGCTTCATTTTTGACTTATCTCTTTATTTCCCCCTTTTTTTATCCACTTTCTTTTTATTTCTCAGTGGACAATGATGGCTTTCCTGCTCAGAGTTTATGCTGCCTTACATTTGATTAATTGATTTAATTACAGCACACTTTGCACACACACACACACACACACACACACACACACACACACACACACACACACACACACTTTGGTTAATTAAAAAAAAGGATGAAAAAGAGCGTGTGTACGCTGTAAATGACTATCACTGCTGTATGGGTAAACAGGAGACACTCTTTCTTTCTTTCTTTCTTTCTTTCTTTCTTTCTTTCTTTCTTTCTTTCATGCTTATAATGTGACCTTAGCATGATCTTCATAAAATATAGTAACTCATTGATGCCCTGTGGTATTTAATTTACCTTACTAACTATAACAATGGATTGACTTTCTATTTATGCAGCTTTAAAGGAAAAACTTTTTTTTGGGAAACTAAAATAAGATGTTAGTCTCAGACAGGGACAATTTTTACTTATTTTTTATTATTTAAGTTTCTGTACCTAGGATGGTAATTTCTCTTTATGGGATCACAGTGTACTGTTCCCTATTCCCACCAACATCGCAATGGGAACAGAGTCAGCAGCAATGTGGAACTGGTTCTTTATTCTACTCTAGTGTTAAGCAGACATGTCACATATGTGTTTTTTAATTATCATCACATCATACAAAATGTAGAGTGAAAAATTTTCATTTCTCCCCAAGAATTTCAAAACTTACACGACACACACTCACCCAAAGACTCAAGGACTATCACATTCCCCTAAACTAAGTTTGTGTGTGTGTGTGTGTGTGTGTGTGTGTGTGTGTGTGTGTGTGTGTGTGTGTCTGGGAGTGTGTGAGAGTTCCTGGAATTACAGGTCACACAGTTGGACACACACACATGTCTGAATTCCAATAACTCAATATGTGAAAAAAAACAAGGTCAAGGAGAAGCAGAAAGTTCAACTCTTTCACACAAAGCACACATTTAAAGCACACTTACTGGAACACATACAGGGGGTTCTCTCCAACATTAAACACCATCAAATTTTTACTGATCCAGTATCTAGGAGCCAAGGGCATCTTTAATTGCAACATAAATTCAGGGACCACTGTAGATACCCTAAATAAATGTAATTAAATTTCTAATATGAGCAAAATATGCCTTCGGATTTTACTAGGGTTAGGGATAGGGTATACCAATAATAGTAGTTATAATAGTAATAGTAATTATATATAAAATCAATCAGTCTATCTATCTATCTATCTATCTATCTATCTATCTATCTATCTATCTATCTATCTATCTATCTCTTTCTTTCTTTCTTTCTTTCTTTCTTTCTTCCTGTTAATTAAAGATTTTAGTGTTATATTATTATTATTTAATAAAAACAATCTAATCAAACAAATAATAATAATAATAATAATAATAATAAGAATTAATAATAATATAAATTATATTGATATTAATGATAATTATTATTATTTCAGTTTATTTATAATCAAATAAGCTGTAATATATATAATAACTAAGATCTTATAAGAATAAATGAATAGAATAAATAATAGCTTTATACTTCTGGATACTTTTGTTTGAAATTGTTACAAATTGTTCATACTCTGAAAAAAGTGTTCATAATGATATCAATTATTTATTTAAAAATCAAAATCAAATCTCTGTTTACTTTTGAACTGGGGACTTTTAATGCCCCCTGGATGCAATTAAGTTGCTATGTACTTAATGTAGATTATGTTTGTGTATTTATTGCCTCATTCAGAATTATTTTTTTATTAAAACAATATTCTTGTCTATGTAACTACACATTCACACTAGCAAAGTGACAAATTAACCGGTGTTTTATTTTATAGGTAGGTTTTTGCTACGGAGTCACAATTTCAGTGGCAAACAACAAAGTGACAGTGTGACATTCGAGCTGAGCTTTTCTCAAATCACTGGTTCAAATGATTAAAGTTGTGTGTAAAATAAAAAAAAAAAAACCTCAGACGACATTTTTTTTTAGTTTCTTACGCATGACTTTAGCTTCCAAACTGCAAATAGTACACATTTATTGTTTAAAGCACAAAACAACAACAACAACAACAAAAACAACAACAATAACATATAGCCATAACATTATACTGTTTAAGAGTTTTTCTCAGTCGCTTTGGAACGTTTGACAATATAAAATTCTTAAAACTACTTGTTCAACTTGCACATCATTTTGTCATTTAAGAACATTTCTTGATGCTTTGATCAAATTGCGATTGCTTTTGTACATTCATTTAATCAATTGTGTACAATTGTCTACTGTTTCCTACAGTTGTGTATGTCATGGTAATCATAACCCACAAACATCTCAGCATCAGTTCATTGCATATGCCATTGAAAGCAAAATGGATAAACCAGTTGTCATCATCACCAGACCAACTAATGATCAATTAGTTCTCTAAAACAGGTCAAAGGTGAATCTTGTGAACCTTTAATTGAAGAGTTTATACAGAAAGAGCAAAACGAAAAATTATACTTTTTGAAAATTGAATAACAACCAAAAAACAAACAAAGACTTGCAAATCCTTTCCAGTCTCTTGCAATCAATATAAATCAAATATGCAATCGAATAAATACAGTTGTTTATGTTCATGTTGATCCAAATACATTATACTGGTTTCACCTGAATAGTCTCAACTCCTAAAACATCTCCGCATCAGGTGACTGAATACGTCATTGAATGCAAAATGGTTAAACCAATTGGCATCATCTCTCATCTAAAATTTCTATAAAACTTTTTTCTTGTAAATGTGACTTGAATTAATGAATTGTGCAGATGAATCTTGAGTGTCACTAATGGAGGCGAGTGAACGGCATCAGATCAACCAATAAATAACTAGTTCTCTAAAACAGGTCAAAGGTGAATTTTGTGAACCTTCAAAAGGAGAGTGTATACAGACAGAGCAAAACAAAGAATAATCAATTCTGAAAATGGATTAACAACTAACAATGGATGAACAAACAAACACTTGTACAGAACAGTAAAAAGTGTGAATCCTATCTCTTGCAATCAATCAAATAAATACAATTTTGCTGCTGAAATCCATATATGCCGTACAGAAGGAAGTCAGATTTTGTGCATTTTCAGTCACTGTGATCCAAACCATAGTTTATATCAAGAAATCCTGAAACTGTCAGTCATACTGACAACATGACATGATTTTGATTATTTTATTTGAACATTGACAAAGAAATGAACATTACTTTTGACAGATACTAAGGATTTTAAGAAAGGTACAGGCTTTTGCAAGTAATCCAGTGTTTTGTGCTGTTTGTACAGATTGTTTAGAGAAACACACTGACTGGTTTGCATATATAAAGGATGACTTGAGAAATGCTCCAAAGCAGCTGAGAAATATTTTAATATTTTCACATTAAACTTTCTTTCAGCTTCTCCTGTTAGGGGGCGCCACAGTGGATCCTCTGCATGTTTGATTCGGCACATTTTTTTATGCTGGATGCCCTTCCTAACGCAACCCTCCCCATTTATCCGGTCTTGGGACTGGCACTAAGAGTGTCAGAGGTTGGTTCCCTGACTAGGGATCGAACCCGGGTGGCACAGGTGAGAGTGCAGCATCCTAACCACTAGACCACCAGGAAACCTGTAATACTTTCAAATTAAAGGTAAATGTAGCTATCAGAGATTGGTGGTCCCTCTGGAGCAGGTATGCAGACTGTGAAGTTAGTTTGTTCTTCTAGTTATGAAGCTAGTTTAATGTGTGTTAGCATGTTAGCATAAATGTGGGTAGCTTGGGAAGAAAAGAAATACCAAGTGTGACTGTGCCTTAACTGTTTCATATTTAATATAAACAATATTGGAGGAAACCATACACATAAAATAGAAATCAGAGTCCTAACAGAGCAGATACCTTTAAAATGTGTAAAATGATTAATTATAAATCCTGAATGAACACACTTTTCCCCCTTCTTCTCTTTCTCTCTAAAATCAATGCATATAAACACTCTCATGAACATGCCTTTCCTTGATTTTTTTTTTCTTTTTTCTTTTACAATTGCCCCTCTTAATTCTTCATTAACTCTGTGAAGCATTGACTAAAGCCCTCGATCCCTTTCCTACTCAAGAGACTGAATATGTGCTTCATTAATCTCGACTCAGAGATGGATAAATAAACGCTCGGCTTCCCTCCTCTCCACACCCCGCTTTTTTGTAAGTACTGACTCTGAATGAAACCACAAAGGATAAGGAGTGACACTTATCATGATTAACACTTCCCATCTTCATCAAATGCCTCTAGATCTTTGCTTCCTTGCTTGTGTTATCCCTCTTCTCTATTTTCCTGTCTTTCTCTTCTCTTGTTCTTTTTTCCCCCCAGTACTTAGAGAATGAGCTCCGTAGAGGATTACTGTCGGTTCGATTCAGTGTCTGTGGCTACTTCATTGGCATTGGTGTGTGTGTGTGTGTGTGTGTGTGTGTGTGTGTGTGTGTGTGTGTGTGTGTGTGTGTGTGTGGCCAGCTTTATTTATTTTTTGCTACAACATGGCGCCTCCAAGCCAAGCCACCAAACCACATACACCAATTGTTGGTTTCCAGAGTCTCTCTCTCTCTCTCTCTCTCTCTCTCTCTCTCTCTCTCTTGCTCTCTTTCATGCTCTCTCTCCTCTCTCTCTCTTTCATAGTCATTGATTTACATTAACACAGATGCATTCTAAACCTCCACAAACACAGAAATAATGAATAAAGAACTTTTTTTGTTCATTAAATTTGCTGCTCAATTTAACTTTTTCTTTACCTCTTTAATTTGCTTTTTCAGATGTTTAGTGCCATCATTCAAGCAGTCATGGGGTGTGATGTATGATGTGTGATCTATACAGCCACCTCTTTGCTTACATTTCCATTTTCACACTCACTTTCTCCTTTAATAGCAACCCTGTTCTTTGTTAAACGTCTTCTTTCCTCTACTGTCTGTGTCTTTGAGAGTGAGAGATGCCAGAAGACACATTTCTGTGTGTGAGTGTGTGTGTGTGTGTGTGTGTGTGTGTGTGTGTGTGTGTGTGTGTGTGTGTGTGTGTGTGTGTGTTTGTGTGTTTCCCAGTTCAGATTATTTATAAAGCTCTGCTGTCCGCAGGGACCCTATCATCCCTCCAGCCATATGTTCAGTACAAATCCCATTAACAACAACAAACTAATGTAATTGGACATCGCTAAATGCAGCGTTAAAGTCAATAAGTGGTGCACTAGTGCTCTAACCTACTACTTAAGCCACTATGTTGGAAGATTAAATAAAATGACAGCCAATCAGTAAAGAAAATATGTATGACTTAAGACCAGGAAATGTATTAAATTAATAGTCTTTACCCCCAAAACATCCAGGCATTACTTCATCGCGTAAGTCATTGAAGTCATTGAATGGTAAGACTAGTTGTCATAATCTGACAAGCTTATCACCTTCACAACTTCCGTTGTCATCAACATCCTGTCCTGGTCTTCTGCAGTCTTTATCCCACATTTTGTAATGTGTACATTTGTGCTGTTGAAATTCATAGATGCAATACATTTTAAAATTCAGCCTTGTTCATGTTCAGTCATTGTAATTCAAACCGTAGTTTAAAACAAGAAATACTGAAATCGTATTTGTTAAAAATAAAATAAAAGAATGTGCCATTCCAAACAATGGTGGATAGTGAATTCTCTCTTTATCAAGGGTTAAATATAACAAATACATATTAGAGAAAAAACATACCAAACCAAAATAATAATAAGACAAATGTTTTCAGACAACTGACTTTTCCAGCCATATGTAGTTCCTCCCCAACTATTACCACAAAATCAAGGCACACAATCTTTTGGATGTGGTAGTGTTCGGATGGGCAGATGGGAAAATACTATATGGTTTACATGAGTTAAAGTATACGACCTTTAATGGCCTACTTTTGACCTATTGAACACCTTTAAAATGAATTGGAACGCTGACTGGACCCCAGGCCTCCTCACCCTACATCAGTACCTGGCTTTACTAACACCCTTGTGGCTGAATGAGCTAAAATCTCTTCCCGGAAGAGTGGAGTTTATCATAACACCAAATGATGTTTTAAATGTGGAATGAGATGTTCAAAAAGTACCTTCAAATCTTAAGGTCAGATGTCCACAGATCCTTAGTGTAGCTGTAGTAGGTGGTTGTTCTGGAGGTTATCGGGTGATGACTCCAAAAACAATTTTAACAGCAGCAAACACAACACACAAGGATAAGAAGGTGCATGAGCTTTTATTATTTTATCACAAGCCTCTTGACAGCGCAAACAGAAAACAAACAGAGCTGTTGCTTAGATATTTTACTGTACAGTGCTAGCAAGAGGTTGTACACGAGAAAGTGCTTTAACCTTTTAGTCACACTACAGCATGGAAAAACTCATTTTGCATTCATTCTAATGTACATGATAATGCACACCCAGTGACTGCTGCAACATGCTCACAAGAGGCAAACAACCAGCAGTACGAGTGACTCGTCTCCTGCTAGTGTGAACATGGGGTTAGTGTTCCAATTATGTTTGTGATTCAGTCTGTTCTCACCAGCAGGTCGCAGCAAAAGTGTCGGCCGCCAGTTATCTCGATCTACAGCACTACACTACACAGCTAATCAGCAAACCAACAAATTCAACAATATATTTGTCTTGAGGTCAACAATTTAAATGCATATACACTGCCCAAAATTCTGAGATCACCAGGAGAAGAATAGCCTTTATTTCTCACATATACATTAAGGTGAAATTTGTTCTTTGCATATCCCAGCTTGCTCAAAAGCTGGGGCCAGAGCACAGGGTCAGCCATTATAAGGAGCCCCTGGAGCACAGAGGGTGAAGGGCCTTGCTCAAGGGCCCAAGAGTAGCAGCTTGGCGATACTGGGGTTTAAAACCACGACCTTCTGATCAGTAACCCAAAGACTAAGAGTGTCTGGGGTTGGTTTCCCTGACCGGGGATCGAACCCGGGCCGCTGCGGTACATAAATGTACTGTGTACACTTTTTATGTGAGAAATTTTTTTTACTAAAGTTTTTTTTTTTTTTTTTTTTTTTTTTTTGTACTGTATATTTGAAGTTAAATGTAAGGTTTGAATTGAATTTGGTATGTATCCTATTTCCTTTGCTTTAATAGCAGTATTCACTTAAAATTGAATACACACTGGAGTAGACATTCAAGTCAAGTTGCTTGTTATTGAGTTGACATTAAAGCCACATACAGTTACTAGAGTAAAGATAATTCTTTGAGGACCAAGTTGCTCCACAAATCAGCACAGCATTAGAACAACTGGTAAATTTCAGTTTACAGCAATGACCAATTTAATTTAATTCGATTAATTTTTGTTTTTCTAGCACTTTAAACATTTTTTTAAAGCAGTTTTACATACTGTAAATGTTTTGATAAGAATGAATGAATAACATTGTTTTTTATAAGTGTATATTTGTCCCTAATGAGCCGGTGGCAACTGTGGAAAAGAAAAACTCCATGAGATGGCATAAGGAAGAAACCCTGAGAGGAACCAGACTCAAGAGGGAACCCATCCTCATCTGGGTGGCACCGAATGTCCATTTATTACAGCTAAGCAATGTTGAGGTGTGCAGTGATTGTGATCAAACCCAAACTGTGGTCCTGAGACAGTGTAACAGACTGTTGACATCAAGTACAGCCCAAATCCATCCTCAAAACTTCTGTGTTACTCCGTAATTTCATTGATCCCCAGGCCATTTATGTGAAACCATGCACAGCTGCACAGAGTGGCCTCCAATCGAATAGAACACAATGCAGAGGCAGGCCAAGATGAATCAGGCAGATCTGAGGAAAGGAGATGAGAGAGGCAGAAACAGTGGTTTCTGGTACCTCAGGAGCATGTTTAACTCGACCGAGAGAGAGAGAGAGAGAGAGAGAGAGAGAGAGAAGGGAGGTGACAGGAAGAAAAAAGATATGTATTATTAAGTATTCTTATTATTGTATAAAAGTTAAGGACTTTGTGCAGTTGGGGACTCCGGCAAGACTCGCTATGGCAGCATAACTAAAATGAAAAGCCTGAAGGTAACACAGACATAATGGGGTTCTTTGGGATAAAAGACGGCGCACCACACCACAGACAAACCTAAATAAACGTGTGAGAGTGAGGTGGCGACAGCAAAAAAATATCCCAGTTCACCAAACACTCTATATCCCTGATCCTGATCCTTTACCCAACAACAATCTACAGATAAAATGCTTGAATAAAAAAATTTGTTTTCAGCTTTGACACTAAAACTGCGTCTGAGTCCTGAACACTAATTGGTAGGGCTGTTCTTCAACTGTGGGGCTTTATAAGAGAAAGATCTGCCCCCCTGCTGTAGTCTTCATTATTTGAGGTACCAACAAATAGCCTAAACCTTTTGATCTAAGTAGGAGTGGGAGATCATAATGGTACAGAAGTTCACTCAGATACTGCAGTATGAGACCATTAAGTGCTTTATACATCCGTAGTAGTATTTTTTAATTAATGCAAGATTAAATTGGGAGCCAATGTAGACTGAATTAAACACGGTTGATGTGGTTATATTTTATAAATCTAATCTTATGCACTTATTTGAACACCCAGAGAGTAAAGAGTTACAGTAGTCTAATGTAGACGTAAGAAAAGCATGAAGTTTTTCTGCAACATCATTCTCCTGTAACATCATAGTTGTAATTTTTGCAATATTTCTAGTGTGATAGAAGGCTATCCTGGTAATGTTATTGACATGAGCCTTAAAGGACAGGCTAGGGTCAATAATCACACCAAGGTCTTTGACTGCTGTAATCACTGAGAAGGTCAGAAGGTTTACTGCTAGCTGCATGTGTTCCATGTTAAAGGTACTTCAGACTTTTCCGAGTTGAGCAAAAGTTATTAAGACCGTGGAACAAAGTGCAAATAGACGCTGTCTATTATATAATGATACATACTGCGTATTTTAAACAATTTCTGAGTTTTTAGGAGCAGTTGTAAAAACTGAACATTCAATTGTTCATGTAGAAAATCTGACCTTTTTTTTTAAATCGAGAGGCTTTTATTGTCATTTTTACTATACACAGTGGCAAAATCGAGACAATGTTCCTCCAGAACCCTGGTGCTACATTAAACAACATAGAGCTACAACACACACAAAAAAAAGCTACATAACATAAAGCTACATAAAATGCAAGCACCTGCATACTGCTTTTAGTACAAAGCAGTAATAGCAATTTGCTTATATTTTAATAGAGTAGAAAAAGTGCCTAATAATTATATCCTAAATAATCAAAATTCAGTACATTGAACATTTATTTTCTATCCTTGAAATATGTTGAAATTCTGAAATCTTCTTTTTATTTTCATCCACAAAAAAAAGATATTTAAATGTCCCAGATTTTTGGAGCCATTTTTGCAACAGTGACTGAATTACTCACACTTTTTATCCTTTCTTTAATAGACCTTACACATCTCCTTCTGTTGTCACTTCACCGTGCCAATGTTTTACATCAACAGTTTTAAAAGATGGGAGAGAGCGCTACAGCGCTGAAAGACCACTGCAGTGTCTGTTCACACAAACCCTTTTAATAATCACCTGGGAATTTTAAGATTGTGTGGTTCAAGAACTGCTGATTAGCATGTGCTAATTAATCGGCTATAATCACGTATATTACCTTGTGGTGCAAAACTTTTTTAGTTTTAGTTATCTAGTAAGTTACCTTTCATGGGTGAAAGAGTGTGGGGATAAGGTCAAAATTAAAACTGTTCAAGTGAAACTTATTAGTGGCAGATCCCAGGTTGTAATTGTGTGTGCGTGTGTGGTTGTTTGTACGTGTTCATTCAATGCATAAATATTCACTAATTACTTTTATGCTTTTAAGTACCACACACACACACACACACACACACACACACACACACACACACAAATAGGATTCAAAGTTTAATTAAGTGGAGTGTTGGAGGAGATAGATAAGATTTTGAACTGGAGACAAAAAAAGGTGTGAAAAAAAAAAGAAAAACTGTGTCCATGAGAATTGTGTATTATTAAAATACCTCTGGGGAAAAAACATGTAAAACTGGTGCTTCTAAAAGAATGCAGGTTTCTTTTTGGTTACTATTTTGGTTAAAGGGGGGTTTAATGCTATATCATGCATTCTGAGTTATTTACATTATTCGAGTTTGATCCTTATGCTAAACATGGCCAAAGTTTCAAACTACCTGGACTTAAAGTATGACAAATGACTGTATTTCCCTGCCAAATACACTCCTTCTGCGTTTGTATAAGTTATGGAAAGTTTTTTTTAAGTATGGCCCTTCATGACATCATGAAGTGTGCAATTCCTTGTATGGGTGCTTCTCCAGAAAGAGCATGCACACACAGCACTAGAGCAACCAGAGTGAGAGCAAGAGCCACACCCATCACCATGCTTCTTTTGGTTACGGAAGTTGAGAAGAATGTCTTTAAAGAAGCGTGTATTTAGATGTGACGGAAGAATAACCTTGTTCAGTGGTTACCATTTAGACACGTCCTGCTGTAGTTGTTTTTGCTGCTGTTGTTCGGTATGTTCAATTTCAGATTCGGGATCTGATATATGAATAGCTGGATCTAAATGATAGCATTAGTTTATCTAAAATTATGAAGTTTTTGTTCCTGTTTTATTTATAGTGATGTCATAGCTTGCAGACAATTGCTAAGCAAAAGCTGCTTGAGATTCTTCATCCTTTATAAATCTGCTAAAACTAAAGTCTCTTCTTAGATGTAAAGGATGTAATATTCATCTATTAGATTAACATACGTTTGGGCGAAACTGTGTTTTTATGTCCCCTTTAAGGGTAGATGTAACATCATTTAACTGCATTAATATTTACTGTATGTCAATAGATAGTCTTCATTGCTGAATATAAGCAGTGTGTGTGTGTTTATGTGTTTTTAAATTAGATTTTCATGTAATGAATAGGAAGTGCAAATGTGCAAAAATGTTTAACAAAGCACACATACACAATGCAACTAAACACAAAGTAAAGGAGGAGCAAAGCCTGAAATGTGGACTAAGAGATACAAGAAATGTATTAAAAGTTGGACACTAAGGAAGAAGCAAAGGATTTGTAGTGATTGGCCAGGCAGAGGGACCGAGCCGGGAAGGATGTGCTAAAAGTTAGCGCAATAAAGGATGCAGATGGAAATGTGTTGATTAGTGAGGAGAGCGTGTTGAGAAGGTGGAGGGAGTATTTTGAGAATCTGGTGAATGAGGACAATGAGAGAGAGAGAAGGTTGGATGATGTGAAGATGGTAAAGCAGGAAGTGGCCAGATGACATACCGGTAGAAGCATGGAGATGTTTAGGAGAGATGGCAGTGGAGTTTTTAACCAGGTTGTTTGGAATCAATAGATGCCTGAGGAATGGAGAAGGCGTGTGCTGGTACTGATCAAACCTGCAAAACTACAGGGAAATAAAGTTGATCAGTCACACCATGGAGTTATCAGAAAGAGTAGTGGAAGCCAGGCTGAGAGAAGAGGTGACCATCTGTAAGCAACAGTATTACATATTGTAATTATAAAGTTTGTATATTTTAAATAAAGTAAAGAGTTTATATATTTCTAGTTTGTTTATATGTAAAGTTGTTTTTATTTTTAAAATAAGTATTAAAGTTAGCCTTATATTTGATTATAGAGGCATGATTACCTTATTATTATTATTTTTTTAAGTTGAAATTAAATTAATGAGACTGCAGTCAGAAGCCGTACTGATTAACCAACAAAAGCTTAAAAGTCCTGTTTCCCAAGTGGCAGTTGTACATGAGGGAATTAGATAAAGGGCAGGGTGAAGAGAAATGATGATATCTAACATTGCAGCCATAATCCTACTTAACCCTGGGCTCATATCAGCCCTGATCTGACAATGCAGTGTGGCAAAGCAAAATCACAAGCTGTGTGATCTGGCAAGTATGGATGAAACCAGATAGCAAAGTTGGTGTGGTGCAGATGTTGGCCACAGCTGGCATTTCCTTGTGGCCCACATAATGTGTGGAATTGTGGCCAAATGCCAAATACATTAACTTTTAAATATTGCCTTGCAAACCTGTCTACCTATCTCAGTGACAGTTATACAGTATGAACTAAAGCACTGGGACACCTGACTTTATTCATATGTGGTCCTTGTCCACTGTTACAACAAAGTTGGAGGTACAAAATTGCATAGGATGTCTCTCTTATGTATATATATATATATATCATTAGAAAGAGAAAAGACTTATGTGATAAAAAGGTTGATAAAACATGTGGAATTACTATCATATAATGAGGGATTTTGCTAATGAAAGGACAGGAACAAGCGGTTTAGTGCGCTTCAAAAGGGGAAGCTTTCGGCCTTATTTCAGTAGACTACTATAATGGATGTAATGAAACATAATGCATTGATCGAAATGATTAAATGAATGTTAATGGGACTGTTATGGAACACTTTGACTTACACAGAGAAGTAAAACATGGAGACGTGGAAAATAAAAGAGAGGGTTTTTTTAAGACAAAGCAGAAATAAATGTCATGAGCTTCATAATTTACATTAACATGTAAGCTTAATTACAGCCTGGGCTAAATGAAATCAGTGTGTGGATGGCTTAAGTGGGTGTATAAATGTCAGTCAAATGAATGATAAACTCATAAACACTGAATTTGTTATGCATGAAAATTAGGAGGAAAATTTTAATATTACATTTATCGATAATTAGTGACAGATGCATAAAGGTTTAGAGAGAAAAGGACATTACGTTCAATGCCAACTGGAGAAATGGAAAGAATCTGATTACAAGTAATTACAATTAGAGCTGTTTTATTATGTCATGTTTTTGTCTTCTGAGTGTAGAGTCAATCGCAAAAAGCTTTATTCGTGACTCTCGCAATGTGCATGCAAAAAAAGAACAGGATTTGTGACCTAATGAATTTATAATGTGATTTTAGATTTGAAACTACAAAAAAAGTCAAGTGTTTGTCATTGCTGTAAGACTAAAACTAAATTCTTCCACAATGGAGGCTCCACAAAAAAAACAATGACAGCGTAGAACTAACTATAACTTAAGCAGAGCTACAAACATGGCTACACAAAGTAAACATATGCACACAAACTACACACAGTACAGTACAGAAAGAACATTTAAACAATATCAGATTGACTCACAACTAATTTGGATGTAAAATAAAAGCAATGATTATTTAAAGAATAATAAATGCTGTATATATTTAAGTTTTTAGAACAAAGTTCCAATCATCATGTTCATTGAATGTGAATCAGTCCAGTTTCTTCATACTACAGAAGTTTTTACTTGTCACATGTACATTATGGCACAGATGGTTTCTTTATTTGCATATATCAGCTTGTTTGGAAGCTGGGGTCAGCAATGATAAAGCACCCCTGAAGCAGAGAGGGTTTAGGGTCTTGTGCAAGAGACCAAGCATGAAAGCTTAGCAGTGCTGGGGCTAAAACAACTGCAAGCACAATTTAAGGCATTTTATTAAAAGAGCCGGCAGATAAATCCACAGAGTGAATCAAGATTATGTACAGGAAACAGACGGAGGTCAGACAACCAACAATGATATCCAACATGATCCAAATACTTGACTAAGGTAAAAGAACACTGTGTAAAACAAAGAATAAACACATATTGAAAATTTAAAGCTAAAAGTTTTAAGGAAAAAAAAATTTGGGACAGGGCCATGTTTACCACTGTATTGCATCACGTCTTCTGTCCATATACATCTGGGATCTGAAGAGACCAGTTACTAACGTTTTTGCAGAGAACTGTTGCTTCATATGTATCTGATACATGATTCAAGCTGCTCAACAGTTCTGGGTGTCCCTTGTTGTGTTTTTCATTTCATGATGCACCAAATGTTTTAAATGGTAAAAGATTTAGACTGCAGGCAGGGCAGTTCATCTTCTGAACTCTTCTACTATGAAGTCATGTTATTATAATACAGTGTGGGAAATAATTATTTGATCCCCTGCTGATTTCATGAGTTTACCCCTTACAAAGAAATGATCCGTCTAGAATTTTCATGGTCGGTTAATTTTAACAGAGAGAGACAGAATATTTAAACAAAGAATCCATAGAAAACAAAACATTAAAGAACGTTATAAATGAATTTCTATTTGATCAAGTGAAATAAATATTTGATCCCGTGCCAAATTAGCAAGAATTCGGACTCCCACATACCCCTGTCCTTTTAGGAAAGTACTTCTAATATCAACTCATTATGTGAATAAAAGACACCTGTCACAGAATCAACCTCTTCCATTCAAATGTCTTCACCACCATGGAAAAGACAAAAGAGCTGTCAAAGGACATCAGGGACAAGTTTGCAAACCTTCACAAGGCTGAAATGGGCTACAGAACCATGTGATTGTTGCCTTGGCTGTATGTTTTGGGTCATTTTCATGCTGGAAAACTCATCCATGATCCATCTTCAGGCCAGAAGGTTCTTATCCAAGATTCTACAGTGCATGGCCCCGTTCATGTAGTGAAGTCTTCCTGTACCCTTAGCAAGGAAACAGCCCCAAAGCAGAATGTTTCCTCCTTAATGTTTGACAGTGGGGATGGTGTTCTTGAGGTCATATTCTGCATTTCTCAGCTTTCGAACACAGCAAGTCGAGTTGATGCCAAAGAGCTCAATTTTTATCTCATCTGACCACATCAAATTCTCCTAAACCAAGAGGTTTGAATGGAAGAAATTGATTCTATGATGGGTGTCTTTTATACCCATAATAAGTCGATATTTGGAAAGTATTAGATTTTTTTCTGGCTTTTTTTATATTCTGTCTCTCTCTGTTAAAATAAACCTACCATAAAAATTCAACACTGTTCATTTTTTATGCACAAAATCAGTAGGGGATTAAGTAATTATATCCCCCACTACACTGCATATTGACTATGTTCTATTGTGAATAGAATTTGGGTTTGTGAGATTTGCAGAATTATTGCATTCTTTTTTTATTTACATTTTACACCATGCCCCAAACTTTTTGGGAATTGGGCTTGTGAAAGCTAGACAAAACCAGCCAAAGAAACTATGAACTTTACTTTGCACAGGAAATGTTTAATAATACCATCTAATCAAAGGTTAACACAAATCAGGTGTGAGTAAAAAAGAAAGACAACCAGTGACAGGGCATGGGTGGAGACAGGACATAAACTAAAATAATGCATGTGTGGCAAAGTAATCAATTCCTCAAGCAATATGGAAGTGAGAGCCTTAGAACCAGAACAAAAATCAGAATAGTTTAGTTCAGTAGATTTCGTGATAGTTCACAATGTAAGGTTATTCGTTAGTTATTCAGTGGCGGGACCTTCCCGACTTAATCCACCTTTTAATACCACCACTATCATGTCGCAATTATAGAAACCATCAATACTCAAGAAAACGCAATATAAGAAAGAGTGTCATTACAGAGAGAGATGTATTTTACATATTGAGGGTGAATACCATTTTACAAAAGCAAGTAACCCAGTCAAGACGCCAAACCTCTACACTACCACCGCAACTGTGCCACCTACATCATCTGGAGCAGTTCAGAATTAATATTTGCCTAATAACAAGACAAAAACATAATGTAAATAAAATACAACATATACATAATAGCATCGCTCCTTAAAGGCTGTAAACCAGTGGTACTGGCTGAGACAAGCTAGCTAGCTTCGGGGTTGGCCGACCTCTCCTCACAATGTCTAGCTTTTTTTCCTTCTGAGCAACCAATCACAAGGACAGAAAAAAGCTGACGCTTTTCTGGGCCAGCTAGCTGTGAGGCAAATATGAAATCTGATTGGGTAAAGAAACAGGCCAGCAGTACAGACTTTAAAGGGCCTGGCCAGATTAGACTGACATGTCAGCACATAGAGGCTGAAATCTGATTGGACAAAAAAATCTAACATCCACATACACGTTCTGAAAGCAATGCAGCCAAGAGAAACGCTACAAAATAAAGAGAATATAAACTGTTGGGAATAAATTAACACAATTTTGTTAAAAAAAATATTAGAATTTAGATTGTAAATGTAGGTCAGTGCTTCTGATAGTGTTTAGGCCAGCAGAGAAGGCTTTGCTCTCCCTGGCTGCCCACCACTGTAGTTATCAATCCACATATTTCAGTATTTAACGAAGAGATTCCATTTACCTTAAAATGGTTTTCTTCAAAAGCTTGTTTGATTGACATTGAATTATGCTACACGACTACGTTTCCCATCAGCCACTGCACCAGCACATGTCACGTCATGAGCTCTGCACCTGTTTTGCATTTTCGGTTAATTAGCTCACTCATTGTCTCATGCTTATCTTCCCATGGTGGTTGTTGTTTTTTGACAGCCCTTGTTTTGATGCTCAGGTTATGGTTTATTTTTTGTATTGTGTTTTGTTTTCTTTGTATTAGTTAGTAATTGTTTGCACTGGAAATAATCTCACTTGCATCTGCCCTCCGCTTCATTATATGACATGATCTGGAGCAAACACTATACAATACAATATATTTTACAATATAATATGTTTTCTTTTCCTGCATTATTTTTTCGTACAGAAAATATATCCGTGAAGGATTTATTATGGTGTTACAACCGAACCCACACCATGTTACAAATGGTTCCTTGATTTCATTTTGTCGATGCACCAACATGAAATACTATGAATTAGACCTTAATATGCATTTTTTTTTCTATTTTATTTTACTTTAATTTTATTGTAGACAAATGCATTTCAACAATTTCCCTGTGGGATCAACAAAGTATTCTGATTCTGAATCTGAAATACACTATATGAAAAAAAGTTTATGGACACCAGACTATAAGATTTGTATGTGCTTATTAAACATCCTATTCCATATTTAGTTCCCACTTGCTGTTATAATAATATCCTTTCTTCTAAAAAAATGTTTCACTAGGTTTTGAAATGTGCTTATAAAAAATGTTTGCTCATTTAGCCACAAGGGTTTTATTGAATTCAGGTACTGATGTAGGGTAAGCTGACCTGGGATGAATCTCAATTTATGTCGTTGACATGCAGATTGTAGGGTCATGCATCATACATGCATCATGCATTTCTGGGAGAATGCTGAGGCTTTTAATACCAGTCGAGTGTTGTCTAAATGCCACGGTATTATTACTGCATTCACCACAGTTTACCCATTTTCTACTCTCTAAATCCAGTATGATAATACAGCATGGCACAGAGCACAAATCGCCCCAATCTGGCACCATAAACATGACAATGACATGCAAACTTTGAACTGAACTGAAGTGAACTGTCAGAACTAAATGAACTCACTAGCCCTTGATTTCATCATTAGAACTTCTTAGCCAGATCAAGAATTGCCATTAGAGATAACAATTCGGGAGTATAGTCAAATGATCTCTTATCCAACAACCATGAGTTCTTTAAAGCAGTTAAATGTGGATATGAGAAATAAAATTCATTAATGCGTAAAAAGCAGAAAAAGGCTTCAAAAAGATATTAGATTTTTACTGTCCAAAATGGCATTAACAAATCTTAGTTATGGGAGGATTAAGGCAAAAGGGAATCAAGGCAAGATCTGAAAAAAGAGAGAACTGCAAAGTGCAAAAAAATGCACAGTGTCTATTTTGCACATACCACAATTACTGTATAATAAAAAAATATATAGATGTCTACAGAAAGTGCTAAGAGAAATCAACAAAATATGTGCTTTGCCCTTATCAAAATGTGCTTTTCCTTAATCTGAACTCATATGGGGTTTATCTGGAAAAAAGAAAATATCCAGTTATCACCACAGGTCTACAAAGTCCTTATTGAATAGTTTTGTTGGCTTAAACAAGTTTGTTGGAAAGATGTGAATCGTTAAATCAGGTTAAACCGGCAAACAAGAAGAATATTGTTTCTTTAAAGCGGCACCACGGAAGGAGAACTAAAAAGCATTTCAGAGTTTTTTTAAATACTGTTACCAGTTTTTGATTGACTTTGGACACCTATGGTGATAATGTGGTAGCCGCTGGTCCGTGTACAGTAAAAAAACAATGTAGTTACATAATTTAAAGGAAAACTCTAAAGCTTAGGCTACTTTTGTTCCACCACTGATGTGCTTTCGAAAGGGATCGAGATGCGAGCGGGTGTAATGCCGCACTCACTCCATCATCCGCTGATGACCTTTGTTCTGTTCGGCTTTTAGGAAGAAAAAAGTAAACGAAGCTGTGATTAAATGTTGCTTTTGTTCCAGATAAATCTGTGAAGAAAAAAGTGCTGTGTGGTGCGCAACCTTGCAGGAAGACATAAGCGCAGTGTTGGAAGATCAGAAGCAGGTCCAGGAAACACCATGGTGCATTTGACAGCTTTCACAATAACAAATAAATGTGTGCCTGAGGCAGGCCAGGTCTGATAACCTGCTGCTAGAGACTGATGATTATTCAGAGCAACCCCAGCTGACAGCTCAATCAAGGCAGCACAAAAGAGTTGCACGTTGGGAGAAGACAAAGAACGCTACTCTCGTTATCGAAGCTGAGAGCTAATGAATCTCTCTTCCTTTCCTTTCCTTTCTCTGTCTCTCGATCTCTCTTTCTCTCTCTCTTTCCACTCAGAATCTCTTGAGGAAGCTGGCTCTCCAGCATGCACTTGAGAAGATGAGGCCACCCTCAATTGCTAATCCAAACATGATGCAGACGCAAACTGCTCGCAACATGTAACACTTTTTTGCTCATAGAGAGTAAGCAAATTCATTTCAAAAAGTTACGTTAGTATTTAAAAAATGTTTTCGTTTAACTCAGATTCAGACTTAGATTTCGACTCAGATCTAGTCTCAAGCTTAATCTGAAATGTTGGTAATACAAGAATTATATTCAGGTTCATATTTCAGACCGGAAAAAACCTCAAAGCTTAGACGTATTGCAATGCAAAATTCAAAACCAAATCTGTGTGTGTGTATGAGTGGGTGTGTGGGTATGAGTGTGTGTGTAGAATGCAGTAGGTCATGTTATAAAATTTGCAGAATGCTAATCGCTTTTATTCTTTGTCCGTATCTGGCTTCCTCCATGACTTCAATATCGATTTCACAAATTGAGAGAGAAAACAATATAAGTACGATTTGATGTAGATGCATTAGAAAATGTGCAGACTCATCATGTCAGTGCTGATCTGTAAATGTGAGGGGGGAAAAAAGGGAGTGAGTGAGTGAGTGAGTGAGTAAGAGAGAGAGAGAGAGAGAGAGAGAGAGAGAGAGAGAGACGAATAGAGCAGCTATCTAGGGAGACTGAGCTGTGATGGCATTTTGATAACCTTGAAGCTGGCCAGCATCTTCTAATACACAAATTTATTTCTCTTTTTTTTAATATCATCTTCTTTAAGTACTTGTATTTTACAGTAGCAAGTGAATACAAGGCCTAAACCTAACCCATTACCCAACCTCTCTTTCATTATATCTTCCTTGCTCCTCAATAATTGCAGTGTGTTAGACAGTAATGATGTTAGAGATAAAAAAAAAAAAATGTATGAGCTGCTGTGAGTCATCCTGGCCATCCTGCAATAGTACTTTAAATGCTAACATCAAGTTTGTCATCATTTTCGAATACATGAATCCTTTGAGGTAAAAAAAAGAAAAAAGGGTAATCAAATACACAGCTGAATAGTTTTTTTTTTTAGTTAGCTAGCTAAATTGTGTTGCCAATTGCTTTGGACTTGGCAATGTCCTAAGTACTTTTGGCTATGGATTCAAACAAAAGGAGACAAAACATGTTTTTTTTCTACCAATAAAAAACTGTTTGCTGGTTAAGTAGTGTACTGATCCAAAAGATCGAGGGGGTCAGAGATGCATGAAAAAATAAAACATTTGCAACCCACGAATTGACTAATATTAGCATGCTAAATAAAAGGCAAATTCTGCCAATATAGCTTGAACATTTGTGTTACATGTGGCTGTTAACTGGTGCATTTAGCCAAGATGGATCATTGCTGAAAGCACTAGAGCCAACCTGCACCATATGCATTTGCACATGTCTTTGAATTTGGCATTGAATTGTAAAGGGGATAAAGACATTTTCTAGTGGCCCACATCTGACATGGAAATAGCATACAACCAGGGTTCTTATGCATTTTATGTATTAAGTTTCAATCCTGAAGCTTTTATGAAAATCATGTCAGCAAACCTTAAAGTGCTTCCGTCTATAATTATAGCTTAACAAGGGCTACATATGTATATATATATATATATATATATATATATACACACACATATAATATTCTAACCTAAGTACAGTCATCAGTAATGTATAATAACATTATGTGACTCTGTAAAAGTTCAGCAACTGGTTCTAAAAACGTGATGCTGCTGTTGAATAACCATTGATATAAAAAATGTGGTAGAAGTCACCAGTTGAAGCCTAGACAAATAATAAAAAAAAATGGTGTGTTGTTTTATTTGTTTGGACAATTCCCAAAGCATGATTCTTAAAAACATTATTTCATATAGTGATGTTTTAGTACTAATTCTGAATTAATTAATACAAAAAATACAAAAATTGTGAAAGATTTGAAGCAATTGTTGTTATGAGGTAAAATCTTCTTTTGGCAGCTCCCATTAGGGTCCCACAGTGGATCATCTGTCTTCATACCCCCCTGACCTCTACAACTGCCTCTTTCAAACCAACTACCTGCATGTCTTCCCTCACTCCATCCATAAACCGTTGTTATGAAGTAAAATAATGATCTATAAAGTTATTTATAGAGTTAGATGAAGTAGAAGGGGTCGGAACATGATGATTGATAGTGACATAACACAACAGACATGACGTTGGCTGAAAAATGATTAACAAAAGACAAGTTCTAAGAAAATAATGGGTTTGCTGTTGACATTTGAGGTGAAAACATTTATCAAACACAATCTAAGTCTAAATTAATTTGTAAAACACCACAAACTGGAATTAAAAGAATTGAATAAGATGGAAATCACCATTTGTACAAACTAAGCTGATATATGCATGTGGTTCATTTGGTTTGTCACCTTTAGAATAAGAAAACAGGAGAAAAAGTCATTTGAAAAATAAGTAACAAAAAACCTAAAACAACAACATAACAAGCCTTGTGTTTTGTTCATATCTTAATCAGCTAAATAAATGTGTTGTTTATAGAAAAATGGAAGTCATAGCTCAGTGGCTAAGACAGTAGACTTCTGGAAAAAGTTCAAATCCCAGCGCTGCTTCTGGGCCCTTAAGCCTCATACAGCTCAGTGGTATAAAAAAGCCACTCTGGATAAGGGTCTTTGTCAAATGCAATACATGTAAAATCCACTATACATAAATGCTGTTTATAGCATAATGCTCTATACACTAAAGTAGAAATAAATTATGACTTTTTGTATTTTTTTTTTTATGATGTTGTACCATTGATAGCCTGCACGAATGTAGCAGAAAGAGCCATTGAACGAATCAGTGAATGAACAAAAAAAACTGTTTTGATAAATGGTGTCTCGAATGCGAGGGGACGCGGATGCAAGTGCAAGTACAGAGTCTTAAGTAATATCAAGTTTAGAAACTGACAGTCGTAAGAAACTTGACAAGGTCAATTGATTACCAAATGGGAATAAACAGGGCTAGACAATGGCATGAAATAGTAAAAAGTTTGCCAATCAGAGAATGTAATATCAGTAAAGCTGCGTAAATACAAATGCAATTTTCTGGTGAAATCAGAGTCTATGTATTGGCATCAGCTGGTGACTGTAAGCGTTGTGTACTGTGAAAGCAGAGACAGGGTGTTTTCTGGGAGATGGAGTTTGGCTGTGACCTGACAAAAGACTGAATCACTGGGAAATTACACCACGATTCTCATGCTGATGTATTGCTAATGTTGTGCTTGCTAACACAGTTACTGCTAGAGCAAGTCTTTTTTTTTTTTTTAGTATTGCAGACTAATTATTTCTTATATTACTTATTGTATGAACTATTTGCTCACATAAAAATTGACAGTAACATTTTATTCACATAGAAAACATCTACCGTAATTTCCAGACTATAAGCCCCTCCTTTTCGCACTCTTTGAACCCTGCGGATTAAACAACAAAGCGGCTAATACATGGATTTTTCCTGGGTTTTTCGTGGTTTTACAAACTTCAAGCCAAAAAACTGAGCCCTTCAACATTAGACCAATGAAATTGCTGAACGTTTTAAGGTGAACCAATGAAACTCTTATATTAAATCGCGCTCCCACTGAAACCGGCCGCACCACATCATAAATATGGATGCGGTTCCTATGACGTTTGACCTGCTGCTCACTCGGACTGTCTACAAGAAATGCGAATCATTTGTCATGCTGAATACAACCGGGCATGAAAAAAACGCACTTCACCTGTGTGAGCTGCACGCTATCGGGAGAAAAGCTGCACCGATGGTGATTTTTAAACGCACGACGATGCCAAAAGAAAAACTCCTGAGGAAGACAGTGAACAATGACTTTCTTGGTAGGCTACTGTTTAGATACAAGCTGTGTAACAGACACTGTCTTTCGTTAATGTCTGTGTAAAGTTCATTTTATTCAGTGTGGCTTATATGCAGGTGCGGCTTATTAATGTTCAAAATAAAAATCTTTGTCAAATTAAGTGGGTGCGGCTTATATTAGGGTGCACTTAATAGTCCGGAAATTACAGTAGTCTCTAGATATGTGTGTATCAAAAACCTAGCAGATAACTGTCATCAACTAATGGTATACTCTATGTCCACAGTTTGGGTTGTTAATGTTTAGTAGATATTTAATGCACTGCCATCTTGTACATTTCATTCTTCCAGTTTCTTTAAATGGGCCTCATTGTTTTTGGTGTTTCAGACGTTGACTGTCTTAAACGTTTCATGTGAACAAAGTGATTCAAATTCGATGTCCGTATTTAATATTTTTTGCGAATCATTTACATAGTAACATCGAGGAAATAAAAGAAGTTTCAAAAGAACCTGGAAGCTACTATGATTCTATATCTCTTTGAACATGCAAAACATCTGCCAGCTACATCTGTCTTATTAAAGCTATACAACAACAAAGTGGTGACTAAACTGTTCAAAGCACCCAGAATTTTTGAGTGCCAATACTGGAGCATCTGGAGAGGGCTTTATTATGTTTTATATAATGCAATCTATTTAAAAAACATTTTGTTCTACACAGAATGTATTACATTATTGTTCAGCTAGACAAGGTTCTTTCAAAATTTTGTAAAGGACGACAATTTTTCATTGTGGAAAATATGATTCTAAGAAATGTTTTACCCAAACCTGATCCTTTATAAATAATAATTAAAGTCACTTTAAGACAATGCTGGAATCGACAATAACCCCAAAACCATGCTAGAAGTAAAAAAAAAACAAAAAAAAAACAACCTCTTAAATGTGAACCTTCCAAGCAGTGACATGTCATTAGAGCAATGAGCAGAACAAAGTCTCCACTATTCTCTTGAGGGGTGTCATGATAAAAAAAAAGACACACAGAGGCACCGATAAAGAAGCAGCAGTTTTGGATACGTTGGGAATTGAAATAATGTCTTGTCACTTGCCAATTATTTTTGGTTCAATCGGTTCTGTCTATCTTAACGGTCATTTTGATAGCAGTATTTGATGATTATTCAAATAAAATACAATTTCTATCAATACACACTGATACACAGAAATCTGGTAAAATATTTACATGTGAAATTTATTCATGAGCAAGACAGAGGCAACAGTGACATGAAAAAGAACTCTCAAGAGGGACCAGACTCAGTAGGGGACCAGGCCTCATCAGGGTGCAATTATAAATGATTTCCCCCTTATCTCGTTACAGTATCTCACAAAAGTGAAAAAATCCTTTACATTTCAGCAACCATTTAAGTATATGTTTTTAAGAGACAATACTATAGAAATGAAACTTGGATATATTTTAGTCAATGTGCAATAGTCAGCTTTAATTGTAGCATAGATTTTCTATCCTCTGAAAATAACTCAACATACAACCATTATTGTCAAAAATAGCAACAAAAGTGACTACACCCTAAGTGATAACAGTTTTATGTTAATTAACCATACAAAGCCAAATGTCCTGTTCATCGTGTTCATTTTTTCCTTTTCCTGACAGGACAAATTTGTGTATCTTGTATTAAAGCAGTTAAAATTTGGTGCTTTAAGTACACAATTATCTCATACTGACTACTGGATGTTCCTCATGACAAGGAACTCTCTGAGGATTTGAGAACTACAATTGTAGTTTCTCCACAAAGATGACCTAGGCTGTAGGTTTGGTAACACCCTGAAACTGAGTTACAGTACAGTTGTCAGGGTAATAAAGAGGTTTTCCAAGAGGGATTCCACTCAGAAATGGCCTTGCAAAGGTCCATCAATGTATACAGACACATGAGTGCTGCCGGCATTGCTTTCGAGGTTGCATAAGGTTTGTTTGTCAGTGCTCAGACCATACGCCTCACAGTGCAACAGGTCGGTTTGCATAGCCGTCGTTCCAGAAGGAAGCCTCTTCTGAAGCTGGCTAACAAGAAAGCCTGCAAACAGTTTGCAGGTCTGGTAATATCCATGCCCAGGAGGATTAAGGCAGTGCTAGATAACAATGGTGCTCACACAAAATATTGACACTTTGGAGGACAGTAAATCAGTTCTGATACACAAACTACAAAAATCGACTTTTCTATATAATATATACGAGTTTTATTTCAATAGTATTGTCCCTTTAGAGGATATGCTAAAATGGCATGTACTCAATTTTGTGAGATATTGTATACTACTGTATATACTCCAAATGTGAAACTTTAGTTGCAATCATTTCAAAGTAAATATCGTTCACAGTTTTTTTACTATTCTCTACATTCAAAACATTTGCATTATGAATAAACTTGCAGTGAAACACTCGTATGCATCATGTAGAACAACACAAAAAACCCTCCTATTGAGACAATGTGATAAATGAATGAAGGTTCAGGATCAGGGTGAGAAGTTGGGGAAAATAAATGTCCAGATGACTAGCTGTTAATAGTTTTTTAACTATTTCTGCCACTGAGTGATATATGGGTATGAAAAAGGAGCCAACAACCATTGGCTTTGCTAACAGATTTGGTATAGCAGGTCAGTAGTTAAAATGCCCAGAACACCACTGAGATCACTGATCTTGTTCACAAATTCCCTGCAAGAAAGCACAAGATGGTAACACTTGTAAAGCACTTTTAGTACCTTTTTTTTTAAATTCATTCATTCCCATTTAGAGCTGAACTTCAGTGTAAGTATATCAGTGCAGGGGTAAATTTGTTTGCACTTACACCACTCCATCGGCAGGTGCTCCTTGACCCTCCGTTCTTAGGGAATTTTGCTGCTGGAGGAACTGTCTGTAAAAATAAAACATAAAATAGCAAAAATCTAATAAATAATTGTAAATCCCTCAAAATGAAGCAAGAGCCATATGACACAATATATTAATTTACTAGAAATTATAAGCATTTCTAATCATTGACCAGTAAGAACCAGCTTCAGAATTAAAATACGCCCTCCGTTCATCAACTCTACTGCCACAGCTTTCAATCTAGAACCATTTATAACAGTGTTTCATGTTGAATAAGGATTTGTCAATGCTTGCTAAAAGCTTAGAGCAGGTATTTCTAGACATTGCTTATGTAAAGCAACCTCTTTAACTCAAGTGGCTACACTTGGAAATTCTATGCTTAATTAGAGCTACTTAACGTCTGGTGGTAAAAAATTAAAAACATTACTTTATAACAAATACATTTCACCATTTGTCACTAAACATCCTGTAGCCACTGTTGTTTCTGTTTGCCATTGTTGAGTGTTTTGCTATGCCACATGTGTGTTTTGCAATGTTTTTATGATTTCACCTATTCTAGGGGTTAACATGCACACAACGCCAGTATCCATAAAAGATTTCTTCTCATTCAGTGCTTTGAAAGATTAGATGTCTCAGTTTCATAATGTGCTACAAATGCTGCTCATATGGTTGATTGGGCATGTATGGCATGTAGTTGAAATACAAAGGCTATAGATCTCTGTGATTCAATCATAGTCCTGAAAACACTGTCGGATAGTTTAGGTCTAATGCTACTACAAAGGAGAAGCTCTCAAACATCTTATAGCTAATAGAACACCATTTTTTCAATACTGCAGCATTTGTTTGAGCTGCACGTTGCATTGTGAGCAGTCTTGGCCTCTCTCAACACCCTTGTAACTTTCTTAAATAGTGGACATGAAATAACTCATGCCCATGGCTTCAGGTTCTTGCTCCTTTCAATCAACCCGCTATTGAACTGGCAGTGGGAGAGCCTTTCCGCATTTCAAATAAGTCCAGTGGTACAAATGGTTCTTCAGAAAGTTCAAGAGAAAAGCCAAAAGTTTACAATTGCCCTTACCATAACTTCAGAATTATTTGAGGGTCAGTGCAGGGTCGAATCTCTAAGTGCAACTATCTACTTGATGCAAGATTCAAAGCTCGGTCTTTTGGATGTTTTAAAAATGCAAGTAGATCAGTGAGAACTCGCCATGAGCATTGTACAGTCATTTGTTTAAATCTTAAAAATAATGCAGCCTCTGAGGTTGATTTTAACAAATTCATGGGCAATTTTACCCAGAGTCAGAATGTCACTACTGATACCACTGTAGAGGGGCATATCTCTTTGCACTATTTCTACCCAGAGGAGTGGATGTGCTGGATTACTTAAGCAGGCATTGTACGATCTTCCCTCATATAGTCCAGTTAACAAAGTTATTTCCTTTAATTCCAGCAATCTCAACGCCATGTATAAATATATTTTCCAAAGCAGGAGAGATTTGGGAGGAAACATGAACCATCTCGGCCCAAATGCAGTGGAACAGATAATGTTTCTTAATAAAGATAATTCAATGAAATCCAGGTTGTTAGCTCGAAGGTTCAGTTAAGCACTCGCCCACAAATCTGAACAGTATAACTAAATATGTGCGAAATGCATAAAATATATTGCCTTGATTCACAAGACTAATCAACTAATCAACAAGATTGTTTTACCAGTTACACTAAAACAAGTGTCACCTGCATCACGAAACTACTCCAGTTATCCTGCTGTACCAGTAACCAAACTAGCATTCAAACTGCTTTAAGTTGGATTATTAATTACTTCATTTGAACATAATTAATATACCATAATCTTGTATATGACGGGTTTGTTGTTGTTTTGTATTGTTAAGACATAAAATATTGTGGTTTAGTTTGTGGTGCAAGATCAAGACTCCAAAAATAAAAACTCATTAGGATTAGAATTTATAATGACAATTTCTTAATATTTTTGAATTTGTACATATGAAGAGGGGTGTGCCTGAGAAAGTGACAGTGTGTGTGTTGGTGTGTTTGTGTGTCTGGCAATGAAGTCCCAAATGCTTTGGTTAACTTTTTCAGATGAACAAAGAGTAAAAAGTGTCTGCAGTCATCCACAATGCCCACCATATACATGATCTAACTTTCCTCAGTCAGGTGGATTTTCTCACCAAGAGGTAACAGGTGATCATCTGGAGAGAGAGAGAGAGAGAGAGAGAGAGAGAGAGAGAGAGAGAGTGAGGTGTATGTTCCCACAGTAATTCAAATCATATAACATAGGCAGGGCTCAGACTCCAGACTCCTCTTATACAAGGAGACACTATTATACCACTACCTGAACCATTGCCAGGAAGTGAAAATAAAGTTCATTAAATCGCTGACAATAGGAGGAGTGTATATGAGCTATATATTTGTGTTTCTGTGTATGAGTGTGAAACTTTCGCTCCAGTTGGCTCTCGCTCCAGTCCAAAATCAGTGGACTCCAACATGGTCAGATGTTGAACAGGTGATGGATATATGGGTACAACCTGCTCTCATAAGAAATGATTTTTATATATATATATATATATATTTTCAATTATTATATATTTTTTTTGTTATTGTTATTATTATTTATTTTTTAATGCCATGGTCTTTTCTGATGCATTTAACTCACAGATGTTCTTTATTTGCTGCAAGAGATTGAGGTGGGTCTGGAACCTCATCAATAGCAGAAGTTTGATGTGAAAAATGAAACCCTTTTCAACAGCTGGAGACTGAAGTGGAGCTGAAAGTTGTTCAACAGCTAGAGCTTAAGATAAAACTGTGACTACTTTTGGGACACTTGCTTTAACCTGCATGCACCCCATCCTCCGCAACTTATGCTGCTGGTGGTTTTTCTGAACATGCTACCAATATGACTAACTGATGTGGACTGAAATACGCTCACATGACCAAATTTCATTCACACGACTTATACTTTATGCCTTAAACAGTATGGCATTGAGTCACTCCTCTGCATAATCTGCTTCCTCTGCAGCTTTAAACTGGACATAACCATACACTTTCAACCCCATCTTGTGACTGGCAACCTTCGGAAAATACACGCCAAGTGATTACTCACAATTAATATCAAGCAGAATTAATATAGACATCAGTAGATAAAAAAGCAGATGTATTCAGATCCAATCAGGTCAAAGCCTGAATCTCACTGGACAGGACCAAGAAGGTGCCAAAAAGGGCCATGCCATCAATCAACCTGTCCGGGTTTCCTAATGAACAGGATTCATTGTGGAATTCCACTGAGACCACATGACGCACATGCCTTTCCCCATTAGGAATTCAAAATTAACCTGGGACACAATATTTTTAGGCACATAATGCAATAAAACAGTAAAACAATTTATAAACATGTAGCATTAAGTACACTATTACCTGGTATAAACATGATAGTGTGCTTTGTGTCTGTCGACCTGCTGCTCAAAGTTGTTACGTGAGAAGTCAGCGTTCCAGTCCCTGCCGAGTCGAATGAAGTTGTGAACGTGGCCTGCAGAGCTGAATTTCTACACCAGCATGGGCACATTGCAGTGCAGCTCACCCACATACAGTGTGGACACACCATAGCTAAAAACAAATCAAACTCTTCATGGTGGAGAAAAGCAAATCTGCCAAATTTTCATTTTGAACATTATTATGAGTACAGTATAATCACTTAGTTCTTCTCTGATATTTTGAAGAATCGTAAAACAAAGAGGCCTGATGGTTCTTGCATTTCTTAGTATTATAATAAGATTAGAGCAGCACTAATGAAAAATGGGCTAAAAAAATACAAATTACTATAAAAACAGGTATAAACTGAGAGATCGAATGTTTAAAAAGGAAATTAAACCTAGTAACCACTACTAGTTGTTATTCAGTGCTGATCGCTGCTAGTTGATGCTACTTGCCCCTAGTAGGCTGGTTACTGAAGGACTGAAGAGAAGTTTTGCTGGTGCAGAGCTCCAAGAAAAATATGATGTAATAATAGGGGCACTTTTTCTATAACACTGTTTCATTACCACATATTGTTACATCACTCTAGTGAAGCTGACCAACTAAAAACACGAGTCTCAAGGTAGCACAGGACAGAATATGGCAATATACATAATATATTTATGCAATATAGTGTATAAATTGTGATTATACATTCAGTAAATAGGAGCAGTTTGAATGTTAATTGGCTGCATGTCACATTTATTCATTAATGTTCATTTTTATTATAATTATCATTAATGTCTGTCATGCTTTTTTTTTGTTTTATATTATTATAAAAATTATTTCTCTTTACACTGAAAAATACTGTTATTTACTAATGTAATTAAATTGGTAATACAAACAACTCATTACGATTAACCATTTTATGTTAACTCATTAAAAAGATTGTTACATGACTTGCTTACCGCTGATTCATCACATCACATGATCATTTTATTCCTCTTTTTCTGTTGACATAGCAGAATCAGCACCCTGAGCACCCTGAGTGTGTGTGTGTGTGTGTGTGTGTGTGTGTGCGTGCGTTTGTGTGAGTGTGTGTGCAGTGTCACCGAAAAAAACAAATCTGCTGTCCCTCTGCCATTATTGCATTGTCGGATGTCTTTTCTATTATAATTAAATGCAAACTAATGTATCTTTGTTCATTAAAACCTTCTAAAGCAGGGATACACAGTGTCTCAATATGCACTTTTTATTTTTATTTTTTTGTCTCTCTTGTGATTCCTATCAATCGCATGTCCGTGTGCAGTGTCACCAAAAAAAACAAATCTGCTGTCCCTCTGCCATTATTGCACTGTCGGATGTCTTTTCTATTATAATTAAATGCAAACTAATGTATCTTTGTTCATTAAAACCTTCTAAAGCAGGGATACACAGTGTCTCAATATGCACTTTTTATTTTTATTTTTTTGTCTCTCTTGTGATTCCTATCAATCGCATGTCCTCATTTTCGCTCCTCGAAGAACATGCTCCTGACACATCCTTCAACATTATTCATCCCTACAACTGTTTGTGTTCTTGTCAATAGTGTCCTACTTCGCCCCTTCAGCTCCCCTGTCACTTCAGGTGCCAAAAAAGAGCCCCAAGACATTCTTTCCCTTGCTGTAATCTGTCGCGCAAAGCACTGGCCTTTTTTGTGCCTCTCAGATAGTATTGAAAACATGTCACCCATGCTGTTAACACAGCAGAATACTGATTAAGAATGCTGTGATCTTTGAATTTAAATATGTTGGGAGAAGACAAAACATTATCCTTTCCTGATATACAGTATTCAATGTAAAGTAGAGTAGGATGCTCATTAAAACATTTTCATACCACATTTTGGGGTTTCTATATCTTATTTAAGAGTGTTAGGCAGTAGGCAGCAAAAAGTATTACACTAGCTAGCTAAATAACTTATTAGCTAATGCTAGCAAGACCAGTGTTTTATTTTTATTTTGTTTGTTTGCTTTAAACCAAGTTCACCACAGGATTTATGTGTCATTGAGAAATATGTGCTGTAAATGATAAACCAATGAGACAGAAGATTTTCCCATTTAAGGATTCGAAGGCAAAAGTATTGAAATTGATGTAGGATAGGAAGCTTGTTGCTAAAAAGTTAGCAAGACTTTCTCCACTCCCACACATCAAATTTCTGTAATTCATACATTTTTAGCATCTGTTTTATTTTGGTTAGGGTTGAAGTGCATTATAGCAACAATGTGTAAGTTCCTTTGCTGTAGATTATATACGTTGTATTTTTTTTTTATATTTGGCAACTGCTTATGCCCTGAGTCAGTATTGTGTGAGGGATTCAAAGCAAATGTCCTGTAGAACAGAAAGAACACTAGAACAAATCATAAAATGAATAAGCATACGATCAAGACAACCTTGATGTTGACACAATTATGATGATTGTGGAAGACAAACTGAGTGTGGTGTGAGGTGAGACTTTATACAAGTGCTAAGACAGAACATGATTCAGGTGACATGAAACATGGCCGTGCATTTTGATTATAATAAATGTGGTCCAGTGACATAAGCTTCCCTGAAGCTACACGCAAAAAAACACAAATTTGTACGCACAGATTGGTGAAACTTTGCATCTTTAATTGTATGAGAATCCCCCCACTAATATATATACTATTTATACTCATCTTACTGACCAGGTGTCAATTAACCTAATTAAATGCAAAATGTTTCTACAACTGTTTTATTTTAATAGCACTTATTTTTTGCAGACGTGTTGCAGACATTTAAAATTAAGGAATTTTTTTATTACATTTCCTCATTTTAAGCATTACATCTGTGTATTTTTTTGTTTATTTTATTCTGAATAAAATATGGATTTATGAGATTTGCAAACTATTGCATTCTGTTTTTATTTACATTTTACACAGTGTACTAACTTTTTCGGAATAAGGGCTGTATTATCAATCAGTGATAATTAGAAGGCATGGCAGGAAAATGGTATATTGTAAACAATTTTGTGTTCTAAAAACATTCATTTCTTTTTTGTATTAGGCTGTAAATCAGTTACATACATGGACAGTTGTTGAAGAGGCAACAATTTTCTTTCATTTGAATATAATTTAAAACGGACAAAAGTAATTGGCATCACATTTTTTCAATTAAAATTCAATATTGCCCTTTTTGAAGAATATTTTATAATTCAAAATAATTGAAAACTTTTTAAAATAAAAAAAAACAAATGAAAATTTCGTGGACAAAATTCATCGGACCCTTAACCTAATATTATGTTGTGCAAACTTTAAAAGGCATTCATCGTGTTTGAGAAAACTGCTCCAGCTGCCAAACACTTGAAAGGGTGCCTTCTCCAGTCTGCATGTTATTTTCTTAGATGTTCAATAGGCCTCAGATCAGGACTCTCCAAAATAGTCCAATGTTTCGTTCTTAGCTCTTGTTTGTTCTTTTGTTCTTTTTGGGTGCTTTCAGTTGTAGAAAAGATAAGTTCTACTTTTTCTAGATATATTATTGTATGGGGATCTGGCTTCAGCGATGGATTGCTTTCACACCCAGTTTTAGGTTCTGAAACATTGTTTGTTGGATATCATCGTTTCACCATTCCACAAAAAATGCTCACTTTCCCATGTTCATCACCATTGATTTGTTGTGTCACAGCCCTTACACGGCACCCGCTCATGTTAAATCTCTCAGAAAAGACTAAGACACATATCACACTCCTCCCAGCTGTTCCTCACCCACGCACTTCCAAGTTCGCATCCTTCATAGTCGAAGCAAAGTTAAACACTCATTAAGTACAAAAAAAATATATTTTCCCAAACAACACACAGTTTACAGGAGGCACCAGTCACCACAGGACCTATCACTTTCTGCTCTCACATCTATCCTGAGCTTCATATCTAAATGAGTGTGTACAAATTCAATACACAGTGCCTTCAGCCTTCTTCACATTTACACACACTCACCCACACTGACACACACACACACACACACACACACACACACACACACACACACACACACACACACACACACACACACAAATAAATAGGCGCATGCTCTGTTGATCAGGAAAATGACTGCAGCTTTTTTTGTCTGCGGCTAAATGATGACTCCTTTATCTGACTCTTAGCAAGAGTGAGTCCTATTCATGGGCAGATTGGAAAAAAACAGGAGAGAGAGAGAGAAAGAGAGAGAGTGAGAGAGAGCTGTCTGTGAGAAGAAGAGCACAAACATGTTATGCATGTAATTAATTATGCAATTAAGTCAAGTGACATAATATCAGAATAATAAAAAAAAAATTATATATATAAACATTAGACTAATATGAAACATTAGTCTTATGATGCCAGAAATGTGCATGAAATTTCAGTTTCTCTCTCTTTCCCTCATGTTTTCTTTGTTCATCTCAATGATAGCTTTGGTTTTATATGCATCATGCAGATGTTCAGGCATGAGAGAAAAAATTAAAGAGATAGAAGTGTTGAAGGCATTGGGATTAAAGAATATGGCATTGGGATGAATATAATGTTCAAAAACTTTTGACAGACATAAAAAAAAAATAATAATTATGTTAAACGATTGTGCTTTAATTAAGTCCACAATGCAGATGGATCTCTCACTCTCACAATGAAATCCCTCGAGCTCTGTGCTCAAGCCACAAATCCACTCACCACATGATCTCATTTTACATTTATGGCATTTGACAGACACTCTCATCCAGAGTGACTTAGTTATCACATCTATACAACTGCGCAGTTAAGGGCCTTGCTCAAGGGCCCAATAGTGGCAGTTTGGTTGTGCTGAGATTTAAACCCCTGATCTTTTGATCAGAAGTCCATCCAAATCTCATCCACTGTCCTACCACTTGCCCCATTGTCTATCTCATTGCAGATAGGAAATCTTATGACAGATTCAAGATTTCGAATGAATAAGATAAAAAAGATAAAAAACAAACAAGAATGTTACACAGCAGTTGTTGTTCCTGCTATACAGTTTGATATATAATTTGTAATGTAACAGTGGATGGAACTTTCCAAACAGCTCCACTTTTCATTTGTCTATTTAACAAAATGCTCTGCTTTCCATCAACATTGCATTAAACATAGGCTATAATTCAAGGCTTTTCTTTTAGGGTTTGAACATTAATGGCCATTCAAGTGTTAAGAATAAAATAAGTTTTGCCAACATGAGAATAAAATAATATATGGATAAATTGGCAAGTAAATTGTTATGTGGGAAACAATAAGATGTCCTGCTACATATAATTCCTAAAGTTGAGAAAACTATTTATTTTTATTCTCCGTTTTGCTTTGCAGTGGTGTTTCATGTTACCACTTTCGAGAAGTGCCATAGACTCTGTACAGATGAGAGAATAAATCGCTCAGGCAGAATTTTTGTCAGTTCTTTTTCAAACTTTCTATGTTATCATTAAAATCTCAAAAAATCTGAACATTATCCCTTTTCTGATTAAATCTTGAGCCCTAAAACCCAACAGTCACTGTTCCAATGAGCTGTTTACAGCATTTGAGATTGCCTGCAAAATAGGATCTACTACAAAATCTGCACTGGGTCACGCTGGCTAGGTTTGATTAGATAAGGTTCAGCTTTATTGTCACTGTCAGAGTACAGGCACAGATGCAATGAAATACACTAAGCAGTTGTTCACATAGCAAATAAAATGAATGAAATAATGAAGTAACGTTATGGTGCAATGGATAATATAACTGAAAGTTTGATAATATATTTGATAATATAACTGCATACATTTCACGTTATGAATGCTTTTGGATGAACTGTAATATCACATTACAATCTTCTTAGACTTATAAAACATTTTACTGTGTGCACAGACCAGCATGTGGTGATGAAGTTTCTTTTGAACAAAAGCGTAAAACCAACATACTGTATCTACACTTCAAGCACAGTATGGTGATGGGATGCTAAGACATTTAAATAGTGTAATGGTTTCAAAGATGGCTGTTTATCCATCAGTGATGATCCCAGTTGTAGTGGTTCCTTGATGATTAAGTAGGCTGTTCTAGGATGGTTCAAGCAGTGGTGGGCGGTCAGGACCAGCAAAGCCTTCTCTGCTGGCCTTAACAATATCAGAAGCACTTCAGATTTCAGCCTCTATGTGCTGCCATGTCAATCTAATCTGCCCAGCGCCTTCAAAGTCAGTACTGCTGGCCCTTTTACCATAGAGAATATTAGCAACAGGTCTTTTTCTTTAACCAATAAGATTTCGTGTTTGCCTTACAGGGACAGCTAGCTGGCCCAGAATAGCGTTAGCATTTTTTCGTCCTCTGATTGGTTGGTCAGAGGGAAACTGTTACAGCCAAGGTCGACTGGCAAAACATGTGTAAAGCAAGCGGCACACATTAATACATTTGAGTTAGGCTTTTTTATGCCTATGGAGGAGGAGAAATAAATTTGGTATAGGACATACTTAAAAATACATTTTCAAGAAAACCTAGAGATTGTGAGGAGGTCGGCCAACCCCGAAGCTAGCTAGCTTGTCTCAGCTTGGGAAGGTGTTTAATCGGCACTTCCAGACCAGTGAGTACCAGCGGTACCACTGGCTTGCAGCCTCTGAGGAGCGGTGCAAATTATGAGTCGGCATCTCTGGTGAGTAGGTTGGATTTTATTTATATTTTTATGTTTTTGTCATGTTATTAGACAATTATTAATTCTGAACTGCTCCAGATGATGTAGGTGGCACAGTTGCGGTGGTAGTGTAGAGGTTTGGAGTCATAACTGGGTTTCTTGTTTTAGTAAAATGGTATTTACCCTTAATATGTGAAATGCATCTCTCTCTGTAATGCCACACATTATTATATTGCGTTTTTTTTCATAGTATTGATGGATTCTATAATGGCGACCTGATAGTTTTGGTATTAAGACTTGGATTAAGTCGGGTACGTCCCAACTGAAGGCCAAGGTACCAAATGCCACTGGGTTTAGGTGTACTTACAAATCATTAAATGACAAATTAGGTATTAGTTAAAAGTAAAATAAGTGTATAAATGTAGCAGGGAAGTATGTCCAAATATAAATGCAGTTTCCACTCCTCGTTCTTTTATTTTATAAACTCAAAAGTCTGGTTTGACTTGAGCGTCCATTGTACATTCGACATTAAGCTAAACTGCATTAATATAATAAAAAACATTTCTTACACCACTTTTAATTTAATTTAACCTGCAAAGAGTGTAACTGATCAATATGTATATCATATAGCATTGCAAACACCAGAGAAAGCCGGATAGAGCAATTTTATACAGTAAAAACTATTTCTTTTTAACCCTATGAAGTCATTGGCTGTTTTAAGCCCTGTTTCGATAATTAGCTTTAAAAGTGAGCATTAAACAGTCAAATTGTCATTGGCTTGTGATAGTACAAATACAGAACGGAGGATGGAAATGAGAAATGTGTGAGAGGAAAAGAAAGAGAGAAAGAGAAAGAGAGAGAGAGAGAGAGAGAGAGAGAGAGAGAGAGAGAGAGAGAGAGAGAGAGAGAGAAAGAGAGAGAGAGAGAGAGAGGGAAAGAGAGAGAGAGTAAAATACAGATGGAGAAATAGCATGACAATCTATGGCATTGTGCATATACAGTAAAAGTCTGTAAGTTCAATTGCACAGTATGTAAGAACTGAGTATATTGTTTGACGAGGTTAATACCTAGGTATTTTGAGCTACTCTTTTGTTAATGCATGAGGTGAAGGTGGTGTGTGTGTGTGTGTGTGTGTGTGTGTGTGGGTGTGTGTGAGCGGCGTGTGCATGCAACCTGAGCCACAAACTTTATAAACGCCTTAAAGGTGAAAGCCTCCATTTCCTCTATTTAAGCACATTTCAGATGATTGGCTGCTATTGTAACATGTCCATTGATATGGATATCTTTCCAATGTGTGTGTGTGTGTGTGTGTTTGTGTGTGTGTGTGTGTGTGTGTGTGTGTGTGTGTGTGTCTGCATGCAACCCTGTGCAACAAATCTTATAAATTCTTTCAAGCGATTGAACCTCCATTTCCTCCATTAAAAAAACACTGCAACTGATTGGCGAGTAACATGTCAACTGATCTCTTTTTTATTTCCATGTGTGTGTGTGTGTGTGTGTGTGTGTGTGTGTGTGTGTGTGTGTGTGTGTGGTTTGGGTGAGAATGTGTGCGTGCACCATTGCTGG
This sequence comes from Silurus asotus, assembly GCA_024362625.1. Classification (NCBI taxonomy): domain Eukaryota; kingdom Metazoa; phylum Chordata; class Actinopteri; order Siluriformes; family Siluridae; genus Silurus; species Silurus asotus. The sequence continues at coordinate 9,892,259 of MU563656.1, forward strand.
AGGAGTTCCACTTTTTTTCATTGCGAAAATCTAATCTACCTGTGCCATCATCTCACTCAGGAAACCCAAGGACAACTTTCATTAGTTCACTTTCCCTTGGTGTTAGCGAGAGTGAAAGATTTTTTTCCTCTTCATCTGGATAATGATAGAGAGAGCGATTAAAGGAGGCAGATGTCTACCTACCAGTCTGTCAATTATCATTTCCCTTCTGTCGTTCTGTTTCTTTTTTCCTATAGCTTTTCTAATATCTCATTCTCCACTTTGCCCACGTTTTAGACTCTCCTTTTCTGCTCAAACCTTTTCTTCTCTTTCTTAAATATTCCAGGTTTATGAAAATGTTCATACAATGTGGATTTCTGCATTAGTTTCACATGCAAATCTGGTCTGACTTTGAACTAGATTGCTTAAATATTGAAAGAATTTGATAAGGCTCATAAAAAACACAAACGGTTTCGTTAGTTTGTGCTAAACATATTTAAGGAACAACAAAAATTGACATTTAGCAAAACTGTGTGATTGACATAATCCATAATCTTGTAGATAACAAAAATTACATACAATTACATAAAACAAAGTGAAAACATAAAAAGGATATAATAGCACATTTATTGTTTTTCAGTCTTAGGGCTTCTATACAACAGGATACCACTGCAATCAGAGAACTTTGCCATGGTGCTGATCAAAGGATCAGGATCGTGGCAAATGAGCCCAAAGCACAAGAACAAAAATATGTAAGACTACGATGGCTTTTTTGTCACGTAAGTTATAATCTTTTAAAAAACAAGTCATAGCAATAAGAGAACTTAGAATAAGAGCGTGTTGAGCACACCGGTGTTTAACTGCTTCAAGGTTGTTTTCTTTAATCTCCCTCAAAGTCTCTTGAGACACAACATATTGCCTTCGAATAGCACACAGATGTAACCATTGATATCCTTGGAGTCGATCACTGGTCGCCATTTCAGACTGCACAAAAGAGGCAATGTCTGTCTGATTTTTTTTCTGCTAAATAAATAAAATTTCCAGTGTGATGAAGTACACAAACCATGTACTTGATTTAAAGTAGAGATATGCTATAGAAAATATCACTCAAGTAAAAGTTTTCACTTGAGTGAAAGTGTGACCATGAGGCATCCTGAGGTTGAGCCAGCTCCAGTTGTGTCCCACCTCATGAAGATTATAGACCTTTAAAGAGTAGATGCCGACCCAGCAAACATCCCGAACCATCTATAGATGAACCAGTACCATTTGGACCCCACTTAATGTAGAGTTTGAACATTAGACTTCTTTGCACGTTCAAAGGCTCTGGCATGGTGGAGCTGGTGTTGGATCTATGATGATCTCCCATTTACTAATTATAAGTCTGTACTGATGCACCAAAGACAAATAATTTTCCTATTTATAAATCCTAACCTAAAGTAACATTCAGTCAAATCCTCCACATCCATTTTATGCAAAAGAGTGAAATGTTTCTTGCAATTTTGTGAAAACTTTCCAAAATATTACAACTTTAATCTTGTGTTGCTTTGACTTAATTCTAAAAATTAATTTAGACTTAATGTATATATATTGCAATTAATTTATTCTTATAATCTTTTTAGTATTTTAACATGCCACAAAAACACCTTCGTATAAGACCAAGCAGCCCACACCTGGAAAACAATGATTACCCCAAACAGCCCCAAAATATTTATCATTTGGAGGCAGACAGCTTGCAGAGAAAAAAAGAACTAACCCAATCTTAGACACACACTTACAGTAGCACAGCAAAGATAAATAGATAATAAAATATTATGTTGTTAGGGGCTAAATACTAATGCGAATCTATTTCATATGTAATTATATTTCACAGTTATTATTTTCTAACTGTTTTGAATTAGTTAGTGACTTCACAGATACTGGAAAAGATGTGCAGTTACAAGAATGAGGAATGTCTTGACCTTCCAAAGAGACCTAGGTGTTAAAGATGTAATAGAGCCTATCCAGAGAACATTGTAAACATTAGTCCATCCCAGTGCACCTTGCACACACACACATTCATACACTGTGCACAAAGAGAGGAGCAATATAGCAAAGCCAATTCACCTTACCAATCCTACCATACATTTGGGAAGTGGAAGGAAAATGGAGAATTCAAAGAAATCCGGCATAAACATTGGGAGATTGTAAACCCAATGCAGGCCGTGACACAAAAGGTCAGAAACATACCGGAGGTCATTGCAACACTACCTACTGCACCACTCTGTTTAATCATATAAAAGTTATACATTTATGTTAATGAGGATGAATGATGTAAACGTCAATCAAAAAATTCATTTTGGAATTATCAGAAATTTAAAAGCTCTAAAAAAATCGCTGAATATTTTTTTAAAATGGAAAAAATGTGTTTGATAATTAATTGGATTATGTATGTAAAATAAATGTGTGCTTTGGTACCGTATTTCACCTTTATGAATGGCACTGGTCAGATTCCACAGAAGATCTACTGCAGCATCAATTGCTAAAAAGTTAATGCTGGCTATGATAGTCCGCAATTGGAATGTGTAAAAAAAGGTGGCCTGGTCTTACAAATCAAATTTTATTTCACCTCATGTAAATTGCCAGGTGCCACCAGATGCACAATGGGAAGAAGGCAAGCCGGCAGGTGCAGTGTGATGCTCTGAACAATGTCCTGCTAGAAAAACATGGGGTTTTGGCTTTCATGTAAATGTAATTTTGACACATATGACCGACATAAAAATTAGTACACCATTTCCTAATGGCTGTGGCCTCACTGGGATAATGCAAAAGTTCGAAAAATGTACAGTAATAGTTGAAGGTACATGGAAAAGTGTTTGAGGTGTTGACTTGTCCTTCAAATTCCCCAGATCTCAGTGTAATCAAGCATCCGTGGAATGCATTGGACAAATAAATCTGCTCAATCAAGGCCACACCTTTTCACATCAATGAATGACTAGGTCTAATGCTAACATCTTGGTGCCAAATATCACAGCACAGATTCAATGGTTTTGTGGATGCCATGCCTTGATGGTCAGAGCTGTTTTGAGGAAACTACACAATATTATGCAGGTACTTTGAATATTCTGGCTCATACGGTGCATTGAGGACAGTAAGACAAAGAGAATGTGGCAAGGCATTAACTGTCTTCAAGTGTATAAGTGTTGTTTCCTCCTTTGTCAAGTTCATTTCACAGTATGATAACAATTAGGTTACTCAATTCAGGTAACAACAGGCTTTGTTTTGGTTTTGTTCCATGTGTTCCTGCTGAGCACTTCCTCGTTGACATGTTTAATTAGCCAGGCACTCTTAGTTGTTAACAATCTGCCACAAAATAATTAGGAAGCCTACATGCTGACATGTAAGATCCCTAATCTAAATAATAGGTCTTGCTAAGAATGCTTAAATTCTGCATACAAGTGGAACATCTATCACATTCTAACAAAAAGGTACTGAATGCATCACATGGTGCTTCTATGAAGAACTTAGGAACTGGCAGTTCAAAGAGTCAAGCTCTAATTCTATTAGTGTCCTTGTGCTCATTAAACATAGAGTTATTTGAAAAGTACATCAGTGCTGGACATCTGACCTCTCAGGTGACATTTCTTTCTCTTACCCTCAACTAAAGAATATGAAGCAGGAGAAACTCACATGGCTTAATTACTTACAGCTTTATCATTTAGGAATTTGCCACAGAGATGGAATTTGTTTTACACTGTTGAATTTCTTATAATTGATCATACTTTATGAGATCATTCCAACAAAATATCGGCTAAAATCTATAATAAACTAAACAACAACATGTCATAAATCTCCTTTAACAATATACCAGCAGTAATACCTTCAGCATTCGGTGTGTTGATTGTAGTCTTGCATACTTCCTCCTCCTTTTAATGACTTTCAGTGTCCTCTTTAAAAGGTCTTTAAGTAGTCCTTTTCGATATGAAAATGTTCTGATGTTGTCAGATGTCTTTGTTCACAAGAGCACTATGTCAGTCGTTGGTGAGCATGTCACTTAATGCGTTCTAAAACAAGATTTAAAATATTTTCAACTGCACATATTCAAGATGCCTGCAGAATTCTGAAGTGGTGCTTTTGCACAACCTGAGCTGGACTTGCTAAAATAGAATTTAGCACACAAACATTAATGGTTTCCACGGTAATGCCATTATAAACCATCAGCTGTTCACCATTGAAACCATTACTACACTTCTTTTGTTATTTAGTGTGTTTGTGTCCACCATTTAAAAAAATGATCATCAAACCTTAATAAAGGTATTAAAATCTAAATGCTTGTCCTTATAGTCCCTATTGGTTTTAAGTAGATAATAACATGTGATCTACAAGTGGCCAAATGTGTTCTGGTTATCCTTAATGTTATCCACTGAACATAACATGCCACCCAACAGAAATTACTAGTAGATAATAATGAGGATCATTAAATTTTCCATTCAAACTATTTTGGGCAACTATGATGGGTTCCAGCAGGTTATTACAAATTCTGTAGAATGTTCTTTATAATATAAACCAGCAACTGGCAAAGCCTCACCTTGTATTTATTTGCAGTGAAATTTTCTAAATGGATTTTTCTGAAATGTAGTACATTATGCAGCAGGTTCAAAGTTGTCAACACCATCAACAAATCATGTATTGTTATTCAACGATAAAACTAATCCTAAATCGGTGCAAATATGGATGTGCAAAATGTATAACATTTAGTACTGAATATATTTTTGCTCCAATAAAGTTTAACAGTGAAAAAACACCAAAGCTGCCAAGTTTGAACATTTTGTCCTAAATACTACCCTGTTATTGTCGTTATGAAGCCAATAGTTCTGAAGTGAAACTTTGCTTAGAAGGTAGACATGCTGTTATTCCAGTATATTATCTTTAAACTCTTAGCCTCCACAGCTACCCCTCTGTGTTTTGTTCCATTGAACTGTCCTTATTCCCCTATTCCTTCCTGTTTCCTTTTCCCAGCAGTTCTTATTTCTTGAAGTAAACAAAGCCACAAATACTGTCTGCTCTCTATTAACGTCTAGCCGTGACAGCCTTTGTCCTCTATTTTCCAGATCATTTGTGCAGTACCTTCCAACCCCTGGCAGTCTAATGCCCTCTGAGGACCACAGATAAATATCAGGACTGTTGAGCGGCAGGAGCAATGGTGCAAGTGAAATACCCTTTCAATCTGAATCATTATCATTACCATTAGTGAAACTACATACTATGTGAACAAGATAGGCATGCATGTTAAATTGATCTTTATTTCCAATGCCCTTATTCATTCCACAAAAAAGGGTTTGGCCTCAGAATGATAATACAGTTGGTTATTTCAGCAGGCAGACCTTCTAACCACATTGTTTTATAAACAATAACACACTTCACATCTTCATAAAAATAATACATTTTTATTCCTCGCTACAATGAAACCATCATCTAATCATCACCTCTTCTTTGCAGCAATAGCACACATTATCAAAAAATTATCTACGACAACACAATTTTCCTATTTTGTTTGAACAATCTCGAGTAAAAAGACGCAACCATGATAAATATGGGGGGAAAAAAACTAGCTCACCTTTGTGAAAACCTAAGAGCATAGGAACATGTATTCTTTTCTTGTCTCCAATAATCAAGTTTCGTGTTTGCGTCAAGCACACCCAGTGATCTGAAACTGCTCATGGAAAATTGGCAGTTCTTATAATGTTTGGTTTATCTGCAGATTTTGATTTTGCTGCTCAATATCTTCAACATTTTGTTTAAAATTATTAAAGCTTCTAAATCCTCTGGAGGTCAACCACTATATTCCTCAATGACAAAAGTGAAATCCAGTGTGGCTTCAAATAGAAGCTCAATGATGCACTCACACTGTAAGTGTAGCTCAGGAAATGGCTTTTGACTTACTGAATAGATCTGTAGAGGTCCTGTTACTCCAGAGGAATAGGTTGGAGAATAGGAACTAGTGGGCTGTGAAAAGATGAAAAGAACACTGAAGCATGAAACCTTTGCAATCACTGAGATTATTGTCATAATGCTCTGGTCTTGACACAAGAGGAAGTACCCATATATATATATATATATATATATATGAAAAGTCATAGGTGACTAATAAGATTTAGTAATTGTTAAGAATATAAGATATATTTAAGAATATAATATTTTACGAAATCATTAACATTTTAAGTGGAAGATAACCTCTAGCCTTCATTTGGGAATAAGCCCGATCTGCTCTGCATGTTACAGATACTACAGCCCCAATAATAGGCAGCTCCATGTGACAAAGTTTCTATCTGTGTTTAGGAAAAGAAGAGTTGACGTGTTCTCTGTGAAAGGATCTAATATGTTTTTGGCAGGGACCCACAAAGGTACATAGGTACATCTAATGTCTCCAAGTAAAGCTGTTATTTTTTGCCATTGCAGGTGTGCTGCCAGACAGAGCTGGTTCAGCTTTAACTGGTGGCAACTCCATGATGAATTGCAGATCAGGACCTATTGTTGTTAACTTTTTTCAAATGCAAAAAACACTGCTGGTACTTTTAGGTCCCAGCTGAGGGGTTTTTGGTTTACCATTGAGTGAGAATTGTAGGTCAAGGAGGCTGAAATGCACAGTTCAAGAAGCATTTTAAATATTTGGTCAAGAAGTGATGTGGTCATGGCATATTTGCTTCTCCCTTTCCATATATAATATATTAGGGCTGTCAATCGATTAAAATATTAAATTGAATAAACAGAACCTTATCGCATATTTTAATCTGTTATAAATGTACCTTAAATTAATACTTTTCAAGATATTAATAACCTAATCAACATGGGCATGGACAAATATGGATGCTTTATGCAAATGTGTAATAATAATAATAATAACATTTGGGAGTTTTTATAAAAAACATTTTTATATCTAGTAAAAAAATTACGTCAAATAATGTGTGTTGCGTTGAAATGTTTACATTTTTTATATAAAGATTTCTATATTTAATTATTGATATTTTTTTATAAAAATGGTCAAACAGTAATGCACGCTGCATTATTTCATTACATTAATTACATTTCTGCCATTAAAATAAATTTGCATTAAGGCGTTATCAACGTGGTAATTTTGACAGCCCTAATATGTATATATTTCCAATCTATCTTCATTGAGGATGTACCCTAGGACCTTAATTGAGGTTTTGTGAAAATCACACATTATTAGGAGAACATCATTGCATAAGTGGTGCTTATCACTGAAGAGTTTAAGAATCTTTGTATGCACTTCCAATGTGTGCTATGGTAAAATCTATGCATAACTCGATATCTGCTCGATAGTCACTAGCAAGATAAGAAGACAAAAGACAGAAATACTGTATATAACGCATATTACATGACAGCTAAAGTGAATTCAAATAATTCAAATGGATGACACAAGTGTGTATCAAGTATAGAACAGAAATGTGCCTGTGATTGCAATGTTTTCAATCTATTAAAGAGTAAAACATGATGCTTTTTAACTGTTTAAAGATGTTGGGACATCTGTTAGGCAAGTTTTCCTGCTACCACTTGCCTTATACTAGCTTCCATATAAGCAGCTGTTCCCTCAGCAGAATCTTTTGTATTTCCTCTTAAAGTTAATGAGACAAAACATGCATTGTGCCATTTTACAAAGAAACCGAAGAAAAGCTCAAACCTTTGTTCCATTGTTAGGGAACTTTCATAAATGTTACAGAAACCTTTAGTAAAAGAAAACTTCTCCAATGGTATGTTTTTCTATGTTTTAATAGAATATAGGTTTTTTATTAGCCATGGATAATCTACAGAAATTATCAGAAATTTTAGACATACTGTACAGTACTACAAAAAACTATGCTGTTACAGAAAAAAGACACAGAGCTTCTGATTGGAGAATGCAACACAGTATATAAAATATAATGCCATAAGAGCGTAATTATTGGAATTTTGAACCATGTGCAAGGGATTTTGCCGTTTATTGAATATTGATTTATTAATCTGGTTGTCACCTTATGATAAGCAATATAATAAAGACCTTGATTTAATTATGTTCGGTTTCTATGCAATTCAGGTGTCAGTATAATCACTACAACATCTGGCTCAACTGGAAACATTCATACTCATATTTAAAACATGACCTTATCCAGATCAACTAAATTTATCTTATTTATACAAATGAGCAGCTATGGGGAGCAGCTAAAGGCCTTGTTTAGGGGCTTGGGAAAGGGCAGTTTGGTGTGGCTGGGATTTGGTGGGGAAAAAATGTTGGACCCTCAGATCCAACTTCCAATGCCTTAACCACTAAAGCTACCACCGCCCACATTGCTCCAACATGCTAAACCCGCTCTGCCTTAAGTCCTGCAAGCTTGCCTGCCTGGAATCTGGAAGCTCAGGGGCTTCATGGAGGAGATTGCGTTGCGAGATTGCACGAAGGAGTGTCTTGTGTCTGCTCCGTGATGGGGAATGCTCTTATAAAATTGTAGAAAGCAGAAGACATCTTCTCTGGCTCTTCATGACCACCCAGAAGAAACACTGATTCACATTCTCCTTTTTTTACATGATAGCAGGTCCTATTTTTTTATTTCACATCCAGCCTTAATATGCCAACTTCTCTAATCTTGTACGATATATCAATTATCAACAGAACCTTGCTGTTTATTCAGCAATGGTGGCATAATACAAAAGCACTGGTCCAGGCTGAATGAAAGCATTTGCTTATGATATTCTTTTTTGTGCAAATTCATGTTCAAACTGTAGACATCGGTCTGAGTACATACAGTTTTGAGGACTTTTTAGGCTTATCGTATAAATACACTAGCTAGAGCATTCAATACATTTAACCAAAGTATCTCGCCATGTGTTTTTCTCTCTCTCTTTTCAGTTAACAACTGGGATTTTTTCCAACACTCGATGGCTGTTCTGTTAACACAGCTGTAATCAGCAGTGACAGATATCCCAATATGTCTCGTACACACGCACATGCATAATACATAAAAAATCGGTGGTGACTGAAAACTCTCATAGCCAATCCTACAACTGTCACTTTCACCTACAAGCTTCATTTGACACAAGGAAAATGGAAATCCATTTGATTATTTATTTATTATCCATCCAATCATTCATTTACTGTAGCTGCTTTATCCTGTCCAGGGTTGCATTGGATCCAGAGGAAGGAATATACCCTGGATAGGACTCATTTACATGCATTCGCATGTTCACACTCTCATTCCCCTCAAGGTCAAAACTGTCAGATACTCCTGCCCTTGTGGGGACATTTTTGGTTCAAACCAAGATATAGGAATATGCTCTTACATGCCCTTAGGCAGGGACAGGATGGTGTAATATTTGATTATTTTTCCGATAGCAGAATATACAAACGTGTTTTATAGTGATACAACACAGGAATTTTAGCAGATGATACAGTCTTTTTAATGAATTAAAGGGGACTGACATTATGTTTTAATGAAGTTTATAATTATATTGTATAGATACATATAAAAAAATATCTGCCTTTAGAAATAAATGAACTAATTTGGTTTTCACACCAGGCACATTTGGTATTCTTTCTGTTTTTTCCCCCATAGTCTTGGTTTTCCTGTGTTTTTGCCAAAAGTGTGCTATTCCATTATTATGAGGTGTGATATGGTACTTCCTGAAAAATAAGTGTGGACCCAAGTAATGAGAGCTGTTCACATTTACAGAAACCACAACACAGTTATAGGTAAATTCCGGTTTGGTATCACAGTCCCCCTGAATCAGTGTAAAAGCCCCCTGAAAGATCCAACTTCGATTCCTTTTTCATTACTCAGGTTAGGCTTTGGGTTAGACTTTGATTTAGTTTTGGGCATGGCATTAATTAACTGCATTAATAATATGTCAGTGGAAGGTAAGACAAATGCATGTGTGAGTGTGTGTTTGAGAACACAGCATTCTCTATATATTTTTGCTCCATGTGATTAATTTACAAAGCCATGGAAACACACTTGTGTTATTCGCCCCTCAGACATACACAAATGCTCCTGTATTGCTTTTTTTTCAAGCTAATTGCCCTGAACTACAGCGTAGCCCATTAATCATCAGACAAGGGAACAATTTTATTTATTTATTTATTTATTTTTTGACTTTTTTTATCCAGCATAATGGATGTTTAATAAGACTATGCCTATGAAGTTAAAAAGCAGTTTTAATTTACACATTTTTTTTTTACATGTGCTTCACATAAACTGTACAACTGAGCACTTTTTTTTTATCATTTATGGTTGTCGTGCACTCATTTTTTCTTTCTATTAAATTTGGTATATCCTTAGAATGCGTTGTTTAATGGGGGGAAAAATAAATTATGATAAATGCTGGTGTTTCAGCGAAGGTGAACTGTTGAAAATTGAATAATAACCTTCAGTTTTTCGTTTTTGAGCCTTTAGGTATATATGAACTCCATAGCAATTACTGGATTTTTACATGAACTAATGTCATACTTCATTACATCTTTAGTCAAGGAGGTGATCAAGATCCCAACTGTTACTCTGAAAGAGCTCCAACATTTCTCTGTGGAGAGAGGTGAATCTTCCAGAAGAACAACCATCTCTGTAGCACTTAAAGCAACTCCTCAGTAAAAGGCACATGACAACCCAACTGGAGTCTGCCAAAATGCACCTCAGGTGATGAGAAGCGAATATTGAACTCTTTGGCCTGAATGCCAAGAGTCATGTCTGGAGGACACCAGGCACCACTCATCACCTGGACAATAACATCCGTATAGTGAAGCATGGTGGTGGCAGCATCATGCTTTGGGGATGTTTTTCAGTGGCAGAAACTGGAAGACTAGTCAGGATCGAGGGAAAGATGAATGCAGCAATGTACAGAGACATCCTTGATAAAAAAAACTGCTCCAGAGCACTCTGGACCTCAGACTGGGGCGATGGTTCGATGGCGAAGCACACAGCCGAGATAACAAAGGAGTAGCTACAGGATGACTCTGTAAATGTCCTTGAGTGGCCCAGACTTGAACCCGATTGAACATCTTTCGAGAGGTCTGAATGGCTTTGCATCCAGCCTGATGGAGGTTCTGCAAAGAAGAATGGGAGAAACTGCCCAAAAATAGCTGTGCCAAGCTTGCAGCATCAAACTCAAAAATACTTGAGACTGTAATTGGTGGCAAAGGCGCTTCAACAAAGTATTGAGCAAAGACTTTTCCACATTTTTTCTATCTCTGTTTTGGTTCCACATTTTGGAATTGTGTGCTTCCTGCATATCATTTAATAAATGCATATTTCTGAAAATGTATCTAGTTCAGTTTAATTTCAGCAAAAAGGGTTTTATTTCTTCAATTAGGCTTGACTGTTTAATGAATCTGAAAAGAATGGGAATATATTTTGACATTTTGTTTCCAAAACTGATACATGTAAGTTCTAAACTGTATCTTGTTGACCAATAGAAACATGTATGAATTATGTTGTTTCTTTCGGCTTCTCCCGTTAGGGTTCGCCACAGCGGATCCTCCGCACGTTTGATTTGGCACATGTTTTTACGCTGGATGCCCTTCCTAACGCAACCCTTCCCAATTTAACCGGGCTTGGGACCAGCACTGAGAGTGGCTGGGGATGGTTCACTGACCGGAGATCGAACCCGGGTCGCAGCGGTGAGAGCACTGCATCTTAACCACTAGACCACCAGGGGACCAGAAACATGTATGAATTATATTTCTTAAAATTCCAATGTTGAGAGCTATAATTCTTATTTATTTGCTTTTAACCCTATTGCAATTTGCATTACTAATTGGATACTCTGCATTTCTAACAACACAAAATGTATATTTTAGTTCCCACAAGAGGCTTCATGTATAATTCTCTTGTGCAAATGATGTGCAATTGGGTGTGAAATTGGGTGCTAATTTATTTTTGTTAACTGGTCAAGGTAGAAAGTGCAACTGGAGGTACAAAGGTTTTGGGTAGTGCTGATTTTCATTTGTGTATACTGATCAATCATAATCATTACATGGTACATTAACAAGCACATTCACGTAACAGCGGATTTACATTTAGCCAAGCTAACAGAGAAATTATGCAAATGTATACAATAACAAAAATAAAAAATGGAACACAGGAGACAAATGTTTTTTTTTAATCAATTGCAAACTGGATTTTACAATTAAATTTGTTAAAATCCAGCTTGCTTAATAAGGCTTATTTTAGATAGAACAGAAGTACAGCTCCATTCCTTCTGAGTCCAAATCACAAAAAGCAGAAAGCAAACATGTCATTTTCTACAAGGCAAAATGAGATAAAAATTAGATATTTTACTGATCTGCATTCACTTCCTTAGGCTAAGACTGAAGGCAAAAAACAAACGATTGTTGAAAATGGACCCATTTTAGATCTAGCAGCATATCACCAGAAAAGATGGCCAGCATCTGGAAATGAATATGAGTCACAAACAACAACAGACCGCACACATGGCACACAAACTGGTAGAAATACAGTATAGCTTTTGCAGAGCTTCAATAGAGAAGATATTCGACATCTGGTAATGAATATGGCTTATTGAGTTCAGGCAGTCAATGCTTACACCTATGACAAACTGCAAAGGTATTTATGCAAAGTTTACTGACTTGTTCCATTGTTCAGTCTCCTGGGGAATGTATCATCCTTTCAATAGACTGTTATTTCCATATTTAATAAAAAAAAAAAAAATCATACGGTTAGGTATTTGAAAAAGTATGGATACCCTTTTTAGTGAGTATTTAGTAACACCCCCTTAGGCAGATACAGTATCACTGTTTGTTTCTCTTATAGCCAGCTAGTTGCCCATCTATTCGCATTCATAACTTCACCCACTTTTCTTTGCAGAATGCTTCCACTTTTAAGATATTTTTGCTGTGTTTTGCATTCACATTTGAGATATACCCCGATACTGTCAAATATGATTAAGTTCCTCGAGTTCTAGAAGTTTATGGTAAATTTTGAGATACAATTACAACCATTGTTCTGTTGTAAAAGTCAATCTCTTTTTCATTACAGTTTCTTGACCAACCGGTTCACATTTACTTACAGAATTTTTTGATATTAACTGAAATCCATTCAAACAACAATTTATGCAATATTTCCTGTGGCATTGGCTGCCACACCAACCCAAACTGAAGCAGATCCCCTTCTCTTCTCAACACTCTTTCTTTTAATCCAATGCAGCTCTTTTTTTCAATATACCTTTGGTGTTTGTGAGTTCAATTTTCCAGTCATCAGTCTAAAAATGCCTCTGGCATATCTAGATATCATTTTGCATACAGCAGATGCTGTTTATTGTAAGGTTGTAGGGAATATCTCAGGTGAACCTTACTTTTGGTTCTCTGCCTCATGTTGGGGATTTGATTTGTTTTTCTGCCCAGTTGTACTTGAAAATGTTCTTCATCTTGTAGATGTTGCCTCGATTTCCACAATGATCATTAACCAATTCTTTAATAGCTCTAGTAATTTTTGGTGCCTGGACCTTCAGTGGGGACTTACCAGACTTAATCCACCTCTAAATACCACCACTATCACGTCGCGATTATAGAAGTTATCAATACAGAGAGAGAAGCATTTTCGCATATGGAGAGTGAATACCATTTTACTAAAGCAAAAAACCCAGTTATGACTCCAAACCTCTACACTACCACCGCAATTGTGCCACCTACAACATCTGGAGCAGTTCAGAAATAATATTTGTCTAATAACATGACAAAAACATACAAATTTAAATAAAATACAACCTACCTACCAGAGATGCAGACTCATATTTTGCACCGCTCCTCAGAGGCTGTAAACCAGTGGTACCGCTGGTCTGGAAGCACTTTACCGGGCTGAGACAAGCTAGCTAGCTTCGAGGTTGGCCGACTTCTCCTCACGATGTCTAGCTTTTCTTGAAAATTTATTTTTAAGTATGTCAAATAAATTTCTCTTCCTCCATAGGTGTAAAAAAGTCTATCTCAGCTGTATTAATGTGTGCAGCATGCTACACAGGTGTTTTGCCAATCGAACTTTGCTGTAACAGTTTCCCTCTGACCAACAAATCAGAGGATGGAAAAATGCTTACGCTATTTTGGGCCAGGTAGCTGGCCCTGTGAGGCAAATATGAAATATTTTTGGTTAAAGAAACAGACCCGTTGCTAGTATTCTCTATGTTAAAAGAGCCAGCATTACTGACTTTCAAGGCCCTTAGACTGACATGGCAGCACATAAAGGCTGAAATCTGATTGGTCAAAAAAAAATCTAACATCCACATACACGTACTGGAAGCAGTGCAGAGAAACGCTATGAAATGAAGAGAATAAACTGATGGGAATAAATGAATACAATTTCATGGAACGAATATTAGAATTTAGGTTGTAAATGTAGGTGAGTGTTTTTGATAGTGTTTAGGCCAGCATAGAAGGCTTTGCTGGCCCTGACCGCCAGCACTGAGTGATAGTATTATTCTAGTGGTAACTCTGGCAAACCGTGAAAATTGTGAGTTCTACAGTCTTTCTGATTCTCAGTCAGCTGTGTAAAGTCCACAGCTGCTGAATTTTTACAGAAGGTTTAAAGAAGTGTTATTCCTAATGACACGTGCCTAACAACAAGTCCACATTCCAATTACTTTTTTGTTCTAATATTATTATTTATTTTTATTTTAGAGTTATCTAATATAATGTATGTTGTTTTTGCAGATATTCAATAAATACCTTGATACAGAAACAGAGTGTTTTAGGTGATTCCACTTAAAGAAATCATGTAATACACAAACCTTTGCATACAACTGCAGATTCTTTTTCCAACACACCACACTAGCCTATTGCTAATTATCTGATGAGATAAATCAAGAAGGCTAAATGAGGTAGAAGGCTAAATTCTGCAGTGCTGTAGCCTCCCAGGACTGGAGCTTGACAGGCTGGTAATAAGCTCTCAGGAAATGATTAGCATGCCTTTCATTTCACATTCTGTTTGGCCCCTGTGTTTAAAAAAAAATACATTTTGATAACTGCATCAAATGAATTGTATAGTCATAATGTACATTTATGCAGGGTATGACTTTATCATTTTAATTATATTGATTATTGCTCACCCATAGATTACTGAACAAGCCATATACATTGAGACCTTGAAATTGCTCATTCTAACCACTTAATCACTTAATCCCATGACTGTTAAGTAGATGTTTTTTTCATTATTGTTTAGACAATAAAATAGAAATAGAAAAAAAGTTCTAAAATCTGAAAGGGTGTCATCTCAGAGTATAATACAGCATTCATGATGGCTTGCAAGTGGTAATTTGCAAGCTGCAATATCGTCAATTCCCATTTTGGCATATTCAATGTGTAAAGTGGAAAAAAATCATGGATGTCTTCAGAAAATCATGTCTTTTGTTTGCTCTGTCAGTAAACATAAAGCTTATAAAAAGCTACTGTGACTACACTTAAATACAATTAAAATGTCTATGTAATATTTTGGACTGAAAATACAAACATTGTGACATAAAACATGGTGTGTCGATTATCAATAAGCTAGCCAGTTAAAGTAGGGGCTAACTCTAATATTGATGATTACCTTTTCAAGACAGACATTAGTATGCTTAATGTTAGGTTTTAGACTGAACCAAATTCTGTATCTGTATGTTAAAGATTATACTGTTGAAATTGAAATATTGTGAAATACAACATTAAAATAAGAGAATAAACGAACTTCCACTTTTCACATTGTGATTTGATGCACTCTATAAATAGTGGACGTGGCTGGTGAAAAGTCTACTTCAGAATGACAAGTTGAAATTTTATGTTGAGGGAGTATTTTTTGTGGCTTTTCTGAGGAAACTCCAAGCCATATACTAAACAAGTCACCTTTTGAACAAGCTTTTGGGATTTAGCTATTAGTTACAGATCCACTGAGGTAAAATTTATTTTAATGTATGGCGTAGCATTAATACATTTATCGATTTGTACTTTAGGTCTATTTGAGCTGTAACGTTGCTTTGAGACAATGTTACACTGTTTAAAGTGCTATACAAATAAATTGTAATTGAATTTTATTATTGAGGTCACAATGAAATATTATCAAATTGTGGCTGTATATTATGGCCACTTAAACTAGAAATGTCACACTAAGTACATGGTCTCCAGTGGATCATTTGATGCAATGAGAAAAATCTATCTACCCAGTAAATCAACTTAAGGTGACTACAGCTGACTACAGTAATGTATCCATGATGCAACATCAGAAACTCCTGCATGGCATCATTCCAGGAATGAAATTTATATAAAAAATTAAATCAGTGTTTAGGTCCCCTCAAAATCTAGTTCAGTTTATTTTCTGTATAGCACTTATTTTAAAATATAAAATGTGATAAGTAAAGTATTGTGTGGCTACAAAAAATAGATATTAGGAAACTTACTAATATAATATAATATAATAATAATAATATTATACTATATTAAATTATGGCACCCAAATAAATATAAATTTTCTCCACCTTATGGTTATACTAGCAAGCACCATAAGAAATTGAAAGTAGTAGTAGTAGTAGTAGTAGTAAAAGTAGCAGTAATAGTAGTAGTTATATAAAGCTAGCTAATGTCAGATTAATTAAATACAAAATGCAATATTCTGTGTAAAAAAGATTTTGGCTATGTAACACTCACTGCATCTTCCTTCCATTAATTATTTTTATTTAAAATATCTTTGTCCTCCTAATTAGTCTGTTGTTATGTCACCTACTGGGGTGAACCGAGGAGTGAAAGTGATCCTAAGCTGGCAGCTACAAAGTTTTTTATTTTTAAACAAGGCACTTGGATTTATAGCTGCGTTTCATTGTTGAATGAGGTACAGCATTCTGTTTCCTGAGTCAAAGTCCAAAGCCCTTGTTCTGAATCAAAAGTCAAAGATACTGATACTGATATATACTGATCTATGAGAATTATGTTACAATAATTTATGCAATCCAATGTTTCATTCTCCTGCACATTATACCTTTTTTTATTAAAAAAATATATTTTATTGTTACAGACACAAAGTCTACACTTACTCTATGGAAACTCTGTCTAGAATAGTGGGGTTTGGCTTGTGGTCTTGCTACAGGTCCTCATTTAACACAATTTCCTTGTATGTGGAGTGTTTCCTTGTATGAGGAGTGACATTTTTCTGAAATGTAGAAGAACAAATTGAATATATTATGCATAAATATTTTGTGAAATGAAAAGAAAAAATACTGTATTCATTCCACTACACTACATACAGACAGAGCAAGTCATACTTTAATCTCACAAACTAAATGCATGATCGATTGGGCGGATGCTAGCGCTGGGTAAGAGTGTTGCCGCTCCGACATAACCCCCCACCCCCTAAAAAAAGGTGGAGGTCTTTTCTAGAACCTGGATCATGAGGCAGGCATTGTCTTAGTTCTGTAGCCAAGATGGACCTGCTTGGTTCAAGTTGCTGGGACCAGGCTTAGAAAGATGCACTATCATCCCCTTGCATGAGTCATGGGAGTCCGCCTTTTTAGTCTCGGGTGTGAGTGGGAAGCTGTCTCATCAGCCTCTAGTGTGAATTTTACATTTACATCTATGGCCTTTGTCAGGCGCCTTTGTCCAGAGCAACTTACATGTGTCCACCTAAGCAGCTATTTTTGTTAAGAGCCTTGTTTAGGGCTCTGGGATGGGATGAAAATGGATGGGATAGAATGGGATGGGATTTGAATTTTTTTCGAACTTGTTACCTTCTAATCCAAAGTCGAATGCCTTAATCACTAATATACCACCTCCCCAATGGATCATGGGAGGTCTTCTTGTCGACCTCAAGGGTGAGCTCAGCAGCAAGGGTTACCACATTGTCCTTGAGTTGAAGCTGTTCGTGGGATCTAGTCTTCCTTACCTTATAGAAAAAAAGGAATGAGTGGAAGAGGCTTGTCAGTCAGGGTGACCCTGCCCAAAATATTCTTTAGGTCACACTCCTTTTGCTCATCTTGACAAAAAAACCTTTAAAAGCAGATTGTATCCCTGGTACCTTGGGTCAGGAGGAGTTCAGGTCACTGGTGAGCTAGGCCAGTGAGCTTAGATAACAGGAACATGAGCCATTATCCTCAGGCTTGTGGTCCAGCAGACTTTTAAGAAAAAAAATTAATTTGTCTTTGCAAGAGGAAACTTCTAGCTCAAAAGAGCAATCATATGGAGCTGGGGAAGGAAATAAAGTCCAGTGGGGGAATTGAATCGAGTCATGTTCAAGTCGAGCATGATGATCATCCCAAGTAATTTTTCATGTCATACTCTTAATGCTCAACAATTGAAGTGAATGCAAGTGCAGAGTAAGAGTGTTGCCATGAACAGAACAAGGGGGGAATCTCTGGTACATATATGCAGAGGAGAGTGTGGCCAGTATTGTGAGAGAGTACTAAATGGAAAAAAAAAATTCTTGACAATATGCTCAATCATTCCAAATAATTATCAGATTTACCTTGGGGGAAAGAAAGTAAGGGAATCAATAACAACACAGTGACTCTGCATTTCGCTGTACTAACTTTACCGTTCACACACTCTCTCTCTCTCTCTCTCTCTCTCTCTCTCTCTCTCTCTCTCTCTCTCTCTCTCTCTCTCACATGGTGCTTCTCCACCTTTTGCTTAAAAATACCCACCGGTGCTCAATAGCGTTCAGGTCTGAAAACATACTTGGCCATTCCATCATCTTCACCTTCAGCAAGGCAGTTGTCATCTTGACGGTGTGCTTCAGGTCGTTTTCATGTTGAAAAACTGCCATGCGGTCAAGTTTCTGAAGAGATGTTCTGCTTCAAAATGTCACAGTTCATGATGGAATCCATGTTTCCCTCAATGCTCCAGCAACTCCTGAATACCCAGAAGCACTCATGCAGCCCTAAACCATGATGCTACCACCACCATGAGGGCTTATTTTCTTGATGAACTCCTTGCGAGGCCTGTTCCATGTAGAACCTGTCTTATAGAACCAATCATCTTATAGTCTGGGTCATCTTTGTCTAGATAACCAATTCAAATTCTTAAATCTTTGGATTTTTTCACGTGAGGTGCCATGTTGAACATCCAGTGATCAGTACGAGAGAATTTTACTCAAAGCACCAAATTTAAACTGCTCTAATACAAAATACACAAATGTGTATGGTCCTGTCAAGCAGACAAAACATTAACATGATAAATAGGACATGTGGCTATGCATGGTTACATAACATACAGCTGTTATTACTTAGGATGTACTCACTTCTGTCACCAGCTTTATTACAATGGGTGCAGGTTGAATTATATTTAAAGTACAATAAATCTGAACTGCTATTCAAGCTGCACATGAACTGCTCTATAGTATATCCAAGTTTTATTTTTATAGTATGGTCCCTGGAGACGATATACTAAAATGGTTGCTGAAATGTGAGGGGTGTATATGTGAAGTATATTATTTTTTATTTTTAAATACACCTAGAAGACTTGACACAAGAAATCATCCAACCACAATTTCCAGTTTCACATGGTTATAAAATATTAGGTAAGACATGCCAAATTCCATTAGTCATCACAATGTGTAGGACCAAGACATTCAGCTTTGATGTGCAACAAAGGGATGTTGAGCTTCACAAATAAGAGAAGAAGATGAATAAAAGAATAAAAAATGCACTTTTCCAACTTTTTTTTAATTATCATGCAGCCCCAGTCTGGAGCTTTACTTCATATTTAAATTAAAAGCATAGCCATGCAATTTTATCTTTTTTTTTTTTGGTTTTGTGTCTCTGAGGCGTTCTGGGATTGATTACAACAACTCCACAGCAGTCATTATAGCTGAATGAAAGCACACTTTTGACAGGAACAAGAATTTTGTGACTATCCGCTGCTCAAGTAAGCACAGGGTCACTCTCTAATGAGATACAGAATGCTTGAGTGCCATGTCTACAGATTTGAAGCAAACTCTCTGTAGGGTCTGAGTGATAATAATTATATACACAATTGGGGAGTTGTGTCTTTGTTTACACCATGAGCCACATTCTGTTTAACTGACAACATATATATAATCATCCCACTGTCTGTATTTGGGTGTTAATAAATGTGTAAAGCTATGCTGTTTGTAAATCCCCTTTATTCATGCCTAAAAATGATATTCTGCATTGGCTCAATAAAAGCTCGGCACTTTTAAACAAAATCAACTCGAGTATTCAGATATTTAAAAATATTCCGATTGCACCTTTCTTCAATAATCTCTGCACAATGCATATGATGTGCACTACGCCATTTGTTTTTTTATTTCCTCCACGGAGGGGATCAAATAAGATATTCATAAGCTGCAAAAGATATAAGCAGGAGATCTAATTTGAGATGCATTTACTTTCCAGGAATTGCTTATATTACCCGTATAACATGCGATGTAACACCAATTACCATAAGCACACTTGAAGAGTTGGAAAAAGCTGAATCAGGTAGATAATGTAAGTAGAAAACATGAGTTTACATGACATTCATGTTAACAATGTATTTACAACATGTAAAATCCTTATTTTAAAATCCAAGCATTGCTGATATATGGTTTATATGGTCTTGATCAGTTCTCTTTCATATTTTTGTATTAAATTCATTCCATTCAATGATGCAATACAGGGATTTCCTGTGTTTTGACACCCTCAGGATGAACGATTTGTTTAGCAATTTATACAATAGATTCATCATTAAACCTTGGGAACCCCCTCTCACTGGTACTGTACACTGGTTCTCCTTCCTATAATCAGGTTTGCTAGCTACTATCCACTACTTTTTTTGCGAATGCCCCACAAGACCTGCTGTATTCGAGATGCTCTGTCCCAGGCATTTTGATATCACAGTTGTCAAAGTCACTCAAATCCTGCAAGCCCATTTCTCCTGCTCCCAATATATTAGTTTTAAAAACTGACAGTTCCCTTGGTCCTTAAAATATCTCCCATTTTGACAGCTGACACTGTAAAGGTTTTAATCAATGTTATTCACTTTAACTGTGTGGGCATGTGGTCAGTTGTTGGACAGAGAGGAGTTCAGTAACCAGGCAGGGAACGCATAATGATTCTCACCTGTACCTTTGTACTGCCAGCTTATTTATATGTGTATTTTTGTGATTTTTAACTTCTGTACCCACAGAGAGAGTGGCTGAGCTAGATCATGCAGCACTCATGCACACACACACACACACACACACAGTGTGAACTTGAACTTCACAGAGCATGAGCTGCGTGTTTGTTCCTGTTAAGCCGTTTAGTTTTTGGTGAGAGTTTTCTTCCCAAGTCTTCTTCCATACCCTTACATTGCAGGGGTTTTAGCATTCACCTATTATTCATTTTCAGATCAATCGTTGATCAATCGTTGATCTGCTCATAATTAGCTCCTTTGAAGAAACATGGTGTGTTTTTGTTGCCCTTGATGGTGTGTGTGTTCATCAGGGAAATGTCTTCACGATGGAGTAATGAGGGGAACAGTGCAACGGCTCTAATTAGTGGAACTAGGATAGCCTGTATGCGCAAATATTAGGAAATGTAAAAGTACACATCACAGAGTTTGGACAGTACTGATAACATGAGATGTGGTTCGGCTTAGGAGTGTGTGTATGTGTGTGTGGGGGGCTATGACAAGTAAAAAGTGCTAAGTAATAGAAGGATTGAAATATTTACTGAACCATTTTCTAGTTCCTAATGCTGCAAAATGTCCATTTTTATGTAAATTACTCAGTTTTATTGTGTTAAGTATTTGGGCATACATTATGTAGGTCTCTTTATGTGTGTGAGAGAGAGAGAGAGAGAGAGAGAGAGAGAGAGAGAGAGAGAGAGATGTGTGATTTTCTTTTACTCCCATGCTTCTCAATGATTACTAAAAACAGCATACATTAAAAATACATTAGGGCTTAGCGCTGCAGTCAAAACCATTATCAAGTCCAAGACCGAAGCCAAGGCCAAGTCAAGATCAAGTCCACATAAAAAATAAAAACAAGACCTGAGATTTGAAAACCATTAACTCTTTTTTCATAGCAGATATTTACATGAATTACTTGACTTCATTTGTGTAATACACCAGGTATTAAGCTAGGTTTCCAAAAAACAGGGATTGCTCTGTGTCAAAAACAGATATCACAAGCAATTAACCAAGAGCAAGACCAATGCTCAAGATCAATATTCTAATAATTCTCAGACAAATGCAAGTAAAAATACCAAGAAGTCTCTGATGAGTTCGGATCACTATAATTGAGACCAGACAGCCTAAAGGCCTTGCATCAGTTAATGTTACAACAGCTATTAAGATGGCAGGATTATGGATTGGAACGTTATTTTCCACAATCCACTGAGCACTGTCATGTCACACAATTTAGGCTCTGGATTGACATTCATGATGATTAAAAATAGTTAAGCAGGTGACTCTTGTAAACTCAGTTCCATTGGTTCCTGGAGATATATGGATGCCCCCTCAGTGAGACTCACCTCATCAGAAGCCAAAGCTTTTTTAGTGTTCCACATGGGAGCCACGATAGAAATGTTTGGTGTTTAGTAGAGAATATAAAAGTTTGTACCTAAAATACTTACAAAGTTATTTATATTGTTGCTAGGTATCATGTTACGTGGTACGAGGAAGCGGAAAGCAGATGCAGGTGCAGACTAATAGATTAAATGTGCAAACAACGAAACAAAACACAAAATAACCAGAAAAACCAAACCAAAGACAATGTTCAAGGTGAGGTACTTGTATATTGACAAGTCCTGAGTTTTCTTTTAGATATATTTTAGATGGTATTTTGCCGCCACATGCTCAGGAAGTCACTGTTTTTCTGTAATGAAGATATTTGGGAAGAAAAATACTAAACAAACCTTTGTGGCATACTAAATACTATATTGTAATATTATTTACACAGTAATTAATATGCTAAGAACATTTAGACTCTGTCCTGATAAATATTTGACAAAGTACCTCAGGATAGTTTCTGGAATAGTGTTTTTTTGACAGTTTGTTTGTTTGATATAGTTTAGTACTTGCTTCAAACACCAACCAGACATTACTTTGTGGCCACCAATCAGGTATAACATTATGACTACCTGTCTAATATTGTGTGTTCACCCTTTTTTATACCTTAACAGTCCTGACTAATCGAGCATTAACTTCCTCAGCAATTTGAGCTACAGAAGCTCGTCTGTTGGATTGGACCACACGGGCCAGCCTTCACTCCCCACGCGCATCAATGAGCCTCGGCCACAAATTACCCTCTCGCCGGTTTACCACTGTTCCTTCCTTGGACCTAATTCGAAAGATACGGACGAATGCAGACCAGGAAAATCCTACAAAGGCTGCAGTTTTGGAGATGATCTGACCCAGTCGTCTAGCCATCACGATTTGGCCCTTGTCAAACTCACTCATATCCTTTGATATTTTTCCTACTTCTAACACATCAACTTTGAGGACAAACTGTTCACTTGCTGCCTAATATATCCCACTCACTAACAAGTGCCATAATAAAGAGGTAATCAGTTATTCACTCAATGGCCATAATGTCATAATGTTATGTCTGGTTGGTGTTTGTCTGTAAATGACCTGTAAATTACTGCCTAAGTCTATTTAGGCACTGATACAGTATGGCCAACTCATCCTCACCATTCTCTGTGAAACAGCAGTGCTCTTCGGGAACCAAACTATCAATGCCATTTTCATTGTTTGGACAAGGTAATTTAGTAAACAGTTTTGCACTTGTTTTCCCACCTATTTACTACCAGAAGCAAAGTTGTGTATTTTATTTTTAGTCCCTATTTGCAAATGTTTACATGTATGTTTTAAAACCTCATTGCCAATGGATTTCATATTTACTATAGCTTAACCATGCTAAATTGGTAGAAAGATAATTAAGTAGATTTTTTTTGTTCACGTAAAAGAATTTTGTGCTCTTGTGATCGCAAAAAGCTTAATATAGTCCTCAAATGAGCTTTCAAAACAACAACAAATACAATACAAGCAACCAATTATGAGGCTGCATGGCAATGCATATACCAATTATGCGGTTGAATGCTAACAAACAGCTTCAGTTAATGTACACATCAAGCATCAGAATTGGGAATATGTGATCTCAGTTAATGTTACTGTTACTGTTTGTATTGAGATGGGCCTCACACTAGTTCTCTAAATGTTGTCTGTTTAGTGTCTAGAGGATCTTTACGATGTGTATATATATATATATATCCAGCACAGCTCAAAAGTTTGGACACAACTTCTCATTCAAAGAGTTTTCTTTATTTTCATGACAATGAAAATTGTAGATTCACACTGAAGGCATCGAAACTATGAATTAACACATGTGGAATTATATATGGAATTATATACATAACAAAAAAGTGTGAAACAACTGAAAATATGTCATGTTGTAGGTTCTTCAAAGTAGCCACCTTTTGCTTAGATTACTGCTTTGCACACTCTTGGCATTCTCTTGATGGCTACTTTGAACCTACAATATGACATATTTTCAGTTCACTTTTTTGTTATGTATATAATTCCACATGGGATAATTCATAGTTTTCATAGTCATGAAAATAAAGAAAACTCTTTGAATGAGCAGGTGTGTCCAAACCTTTGGTCTGTACTGTATATATAATATATATAAACTTTTGGTCTGTACTGTATATATAATAAATATACAGTACAGACCAAAAGTCTTTTAACCCAATCAGTAACAATTTTAGCTCAGGTTTTGTTCCAGTGTGTATATACTTGTCTGTTATTTGCATCAAATTGTAACAGAACATATGCGCCATTCTGTGTGCTGTAAGATTGTTCCCTGATCAGAAAAGACACCATGGGCATCGCAAATCGTGTAAAAAACCAATCCAAGAAATGAAGTTTATTTTGGGCATGAAAAAAATTTGTAGATTCACACTGAAGGCAACAAAACTAACAGTTATCTTGCCATACAACATATTGTTGCCACATGAACTAGTTTGACTATTTCAGATGTTGCCCAGCTCCTGGGATTTTTATTCCTTATTATTTGCAAAGGATGGTGTGGGAATAAAAGCTGACAGTATCAAATAAGCACTCTTTACAACCGTGTTGTGCTGAAAAGCATCTCAGAATGCACAACACATCAAACTGTGTGGCAGATGGGCTACAAAAAGCAGAAGACCACATTGGGCTCTCATCCTGATGGTAAGATAAGAATTTGGAGTTAACAGCATGAATCCATGGCTCCAAAATGGCTTGTGTCAACAGTGCAGGCTGGTGGTGATGGTGTGTGATGTGGGAAATGTTTTCCACCAATCCAGCATTATTTGAATGCCACACTTGAGTATTGCTTGTGCTCATTAAAAACGATAGTCACTTTTGAATGAATCTGATAATAGCTTCCAACATGTACTGTATATTCATAATACATCAATATATGTGGAAGTGATAGTATTAAATCTTCCCTTCAATTGAACTTCAGAAAACCCAAGCCTGTTCAAGCATGATAATGCCTCTGTGCACAAAGCCAGCTTCAGGAAAATATAGTTTATATGAGTTCGAATGAAAGATCTTGTTATAGATTCCTCACCTCAACCCTATTTAACACCTTTGGCATGAACTGACTGCACCCCATGCCTTATATCACTGTCTGACTTCACTTACAACCTCGGTGTTGCCTTTTATGACAACAAATCATTTATATTTTATAATCATTATGTTTTTATTATCTTTTTTGTGTTGCCAAAGTCAAATTTAATTTCTCCACAACTACAATGTGACACATACTAGTATGTGGTACTAAGCGCAAATACGCAATAGTTTGAGTGCCGGACAAAGAATACACATATAGTAACACACCAACAAATAGACATAACATAAACAGTGGAGTGGAGGAGCAGGATTAGTAATATCTGTAGCACATATAGCATTCCAGATGTGTGAGAGGCAGAGTGCAGTGGTACTGTGGATTAGGTTAGAGGGTATCTAGGCTGAGCAGAATGTTGTTAATACTCTGTATTCATAGTGGAGGGGGGCAGGGGGTAAAATACAAGTAAGATAAGATGTCTCTAGCAGCAAGAAATGATAATATGAGGAAACAGGGATCCCTGCTAAGCATTGTGGACAGGCATGATCAGGAACACGCTAAGAAGCTCTCCAGCTGAGAGAGGATTATAATCAGAAATCCAACATACACAGTTTCAAGCCTCGTCTGTTCTCCTGCGTTCCAAGCCGAGACGAGTTACAGATAGAAAGTGCAGACTTTTTACTGCACTCTGCCTGTCTGCCTGTATCTACATCACATGTACATTAGGGATGAAACCAGACACAGATGCATTATTGGGAATGAACAGATAATGTGTTGCAAACGGATCAAAGGATGGCGCTGCATTATTGACTTTATTATTTATTTTACTGTAGGGTTTTTTTTTGCTTCTCAAGGTGTCTGGTTGAATTTAAACATGATTAATTAAACGTGATTATTGTTGCCTCATGTTGGGTATTTATAATTGGTTGTCAATAGGGTTAGGCATTAATAAGGGTTTCACTTCAGCCTAAACCCCTTCAGTCATTGCTGTACTCTAAAAACTCTGTTTGTGTATGTTGTTATGTTTGAATGACTGAAGAAAAAATAAAGTAACTAAACTAACTAACTAAATTAAAACATTGTGCAATTGGAAAGTTTGAATTTTCATACAGTTGTGAAGGGAACAACAAAAAGGCCAGATTCATGTACTGTACTTATGTTGTGTTGTGGTGGTTTTAGTTAGACTTCATGTTTTTTTGTATTTTGTAAAACTGAACCAAGTAAATCTATTTGAAAAAGTATTATTATTTATTTACAATAAATATTCGAACAATTACAATGATTACTGTGTGAACAACTTGGTGCTTTCAATGTAACTATCATGTAATTGATGAGATAAACTTTCTTTATGCACAATATAAATGTATAGGGATCTCCAAAAACAAGTCATGTAACAGTATTAATGTGGTGCAGTGGTTCTTTATCATAACTCTGACAGGTACATGTCTGTTTTCACTTCCCGGACTGTCATTCTGTAGTCATTCACTCAAGTTTGTTTGTCTATTTATACTCTGAATTCTAAGTGCAAAGTCTTGTGCCATGCTCACATTGAATTAAATGAACAATGGATATTTGGTGCAAGCCAGATGAGGATGGGTTCCCTCTTGAGTCTGGTTCCTCTCAAGGTTTCTTCCTTATGCCATCTCGGGGAGTTTTTCTATGCCACAGTTGCTCATCAGGGACACACATACTTACAAAGAACATATTTACGTTTAATCACCACATTATTTGTGTAAAGCTGCTTTGAGAAAATGTTCATTTTTAAAAGCGCTATACAAATAAAAATTAATTAAATTGTTGTTTTCTTGTGTTTGAGGATGGGTTATCGGCCATTTCTGTTGCTGCCTGTATGCACTTTCAACCTGCTACTGACTCTGATGACCGTCTCACCTGAACTCACATTACGAGTTGAACAAATAGTGAACCCAAAAATTATAGCAAAAATGGAGGAACTGTCATGACAAAGAAATGACTTATGGAAATGCTTACATTTTTTTTATTTCTGCTTTTTTTTTTTTTTTTTTTTTTTTTTTTTTTGTTTGTGGGTGGGGGGGGGGGGGGGGGGGGTGCATAGTGATAAGGTTTATAAAAACAAAACAATTAAATAAATATTTGCACTTTATTAGCCATGGCTAATTCAGTTTTAAATCTGAATGCAGTTATCAAAATTTGTAATGTATAATAAATACAGGGGAACAAAGACATAATTAAGCTTGGAAAGTGTGTAATAAAAGAAAAATAAGACAATTCTGTTTGCTTTCTGCATTTTCTCTTCTCTTCTCTTCGCTTCTCTTCTCTTCTCTTCTCTTCTCTTCTCTTCTCTTCTCTTCTCTTCTCTTCTCTTCTCTTCCAAAATGTTCACCGGTTATAAAATACCTCTTCTTCTTCTACTTCTGTGGCATAAATGCATTCATTACACTCTTTCACTCATATCGTCTCTTCCTTACTTCGATCGCTTCTATTTTTTATCTCATTAACTCATTTAACTTTGCTCCCTCTATTTCCTGCTTTACTTTTCACTTTTTGTTCACTGATGTCTTTTCACCTTTTACTTCCCTTGTTCTTAACAATTGTTTAGCTTATGCTGATTTCTTATCTCTGGCATCACACGTTATCAGATTTAATTTTCGGTCTTTGTTTCTGCTCTGAGGAATCATCTCTCCTGTGCCCTGTTCTCTTTTGGTCTTCTGCTCTCCTTCTTTTTCGCATTTGTCCACTTCTGTCATTTTGTCCTTACATGGTAAATCAACCCTTCTTGCTCTCTATTTGCAGTTTTGATTGTCTTCCTGTCTCTTTGCTTTGTGAGGGAGTTAAAATGCACTCTCAGTTCATAAACAATCTCAGTCACGTGTTGTTTATTTTAAGATTAACCACAGATTGTTGATCCTTGAGTTATGTTACGTACATTTACGCTATTCTGGCAGACACCCAGAGCGAATTATCTCATTTAAATTCATAGCAGTTGAGCGTAAAGTGCTTTGCTCAAGGGTTGAGCAGTAGCAGCTTAGTGGTGATGGGATTTGAACTCACAACCTTCCGATCAGAAGTCCAACAGCTTAACCACTGAGCTACAGATTTCTCGGATGACAGTTATAAGGCTGTGCGTTATAACAAACAATTTTCCAAGCACATATATCCACTATATGGACAAATATATTGGGACAGCTGTTTTTTCCAGCCATATTTGCATCTTTAATAAACAGTTGTCACAAAGTTGGAGGCACACAATTATATAGGATGTCTTTGGATGTGGCAGCATCACATTTTCCCTTGAAAAAGGAGACCCAAAACCTGTTCCAACATGACAATGTTTAGATAATAACCAGATGATTTTTATTATGTCTTGATACATAAAACCTTTGATTTAAATGCATCATTATATATATTGTATATAGAGAAAAGTATATTAGTCATCCAACATTTCAGCATGAATGCAACATTTCTGTATAGTTTTTGCTATTTGTTGTATTTGTTTTTTATAGGTCCCTAGGGTAAAAAAAATCTTGACCCAGTGACACACACACACACACACACACACACACACACACACACACACACACACAGTCAAAATCGATATCAGGGCACACTCAGTGGAGGTTGGATGTTACCAGTTACTAGTGCTGTCACTCGTAGGTGTGTGTGTGTGTGTGTGTGTGTGTGTGTGTGTGTGTGTGTGTGTGTATGTATGTGTGTGTGTAAGAAAGAGTGAGAGAGACTCTCAAGAGTCTCGTTACCTCCGAGGTCTCAAAGATCAGTTAGTGGTCATGGCTGAGGTCAATATGGAGTTGACAAAGTCTCTCATTCTCTCTCTCTCTCTCTCTCTCTCTCTCTCTCTCTCTCTCTCTCTCTCTCACGTATACACACACACACACGCACACATTAAAACACCTTAACTCTACACTTGCATTACTATTTATAATGTCAGTCAAAAGATTGTCAGTGAGACTGTTCTTGTCCACATTGAGACACTATTCTCGTAAATCATTGAGACACTGTTTATGTATTGTAATTAAGATACTGTTCTTGTATTGTCATCGAGACACTCTTCTAGTCTTCTAATAGAGACACTGTTCTTGTCTTGTCATTGGGACACTGTTCTCCTTCCACACGTATACTATATATATATATAATTGTAGAGTCACACTGAAGGCATTAAGGGCTATTTGACCAAGAAGTAGAGTGATGGGGTGCTGCGCCAGATGACCTGGCCTCCACAGTCACCGGACCTGAACACAATCGAGATGGTTTAGGGGTAAACTGGACCGCAGAGTGAAGGCAAAAGGGCCAACAAGTGCCAAGCATCTCTCGGGGAACTCCTTCAAGACTGTTGGAAGACCATTTCAGGTGACTACCTCTTGAAGCTCATCAAGAGAATGCCAAGAGTGTGCAAAGCAGTAATCAAAGCAAAAGGTTGCTACTTTGAAGAACCTACAATATGACATATTTTCAGTTGTTTTACACTTTTTTGTTATGTATATAATTCCATTTATAGTTCCACATGTGTTAATTCATAGTTTTGATGCCTTCAGTGTGAATCTACAATTTTC
Organism: Silurus asotus; assembly: GCA_024362625.1. NCBI lineage: Eukaryota > Metazoa > Chordata > Actinopteri > Siluriformes > Siluridae > Silurus > Silurus asotus. The sequence continues at coordinate 9,922,311 of MU563656.1, forward strand.
ATAGTCATGAAAATAAAGAAAACTCTTTGAATGAGAAGGTGTGTCCAAACTTTTGGTTTGTACTGTATATATATATATTTAAACAGACAACATGGAGCAGGATGTTGTACTGCAGTTGTTAGAACAAAATAGAATATCTTTTATTTGTCACATATACATTACTGCACAGTATCCCAGCTTGCTCTATAGATGGGGTCAGAGTGCAGGTTCAGCCATGATATGGCTCCCCTGGAGCACAGAGAATCAAGGGCCTTGCTCAAGGGCCCAAGGGTGGCAGCTCTCAAAAACGAGGCTTGAACCCCCAACCTTCTGATCAGCAACCCTGCACCTTAACCACTGAACTTCCGCCCCTATTGTGCCTGTTTTCCAGTTTGATAGTGTTGTAAAAGACAAATGTCACTACAACTTCTAGTTTGCATTATTTATTCAAAAGAGAACAGAATGCATCAATTAAAACAGACTGAGGTACCAGTTGAGCAGTGCTTCTGTTCCTTTCTTCTTTCCAGATCCACCTCATCCATCCCGACAGCCTACCTTTCGATGGTGTTCCCTTAAACTGCAGATCACTCTGTACAGATAAGGAGGGTTTACATGAACACACAAAAAATGCATAAAAATCAACTTAAGAACTATGATGAGGCATTTGGACTACAGGTTGCATGAACAGTCCTGCATTTTAGCATCCATCACAAAACAATGCATTTTAAGAATGATCAAACCATAATATATTGATATCGAATGACCTAGATGAGGATGGGTTCCCTTTTTAGTCTGGTTCCTCTCAACGTTTCTTTCCCATACATCACAGGGAGTATTTCTTTCCCACTGTCATCACTGGCTCTCTCATTATGGGCAAACCTATAGGCAATAACATATAAATTCACAATTTATAACCTATTTGAATATGTAAAGCTGCGTTGGGACTATTTCCATTGTTTAAAACAAGGCAGTCTCACCCCACAGCGTCCACATCCGACGCCAAGGGTACCCCCTTCGCGTCGCTTTTCGAAGTAGAGAGATGGTACCTCCCTTCGCTTTTTCGACGCAGATGGTTGAGAGCCCATGTGCTACACTTTTTAACGCAGATCGCTGTCCTATACACTGAATAAAGTGTTATCTATCATTATAAGTGTACAGGAATAATTTTTACATTTCGCAAAATCCTGAAGATGTCCGTAGCCCTAACCCTAACCCAAACCCTAACCCGAACCCTAACCCTAACCCTAACCCAAACCCTAACCCAAACCCTAACCGTAACCTGCAAATAGGGTCCCGTCCATCTGCGTCAAAAAAGCGAAGCGAAGGGTTTCCCGTCCCTCTACGTCGAAAAGCAACGCGAAGGGGGTACCTTCGGCGTCGGATGGCGTCCAACATCCACAGCGTCGATATGTGACGATGTGGGGTGAGACTGCCCTGTTTTAAACAATGGAAATAGTCCCAACGCAGCTTTAAATATTCAAATAGGTTATAAATTGTGAATAGTTGCTGGGGGTTGACAGCACTGTATTTGATAAGAAAACGAAAATATAATCTTTAAAACTATCCAGATGTCAAATTAGCCTTGGAAATTGCTAACAGGTTTATACCCAGCATTAGGGATTCATACTATGGTTCTATATTACATGATCTTCCTAACGCCATATTTTAAGCTTTAGGGTTTGTTTTTTTCTACTATCACATTTATCCTTCTTTACTCTATCAAACCTTTTTACATTATTCTGTCCAGCATTATTATTTTTTTCTTTTGTTTTTTTACTGGTGTCTTTGTAAATGAGCTGGAAGTAGACAAAAAGAGAGCTATTAAAAGGAGGAAGGACATGATCACCTTGTTCCAATTCCATTTACTCGAAATCAGCTATGGCATGGAATAAAACGACAAAAGTAAAGGCATGTTTTGCGCATTGTGAATTGAAATCAATCGGAAATAGCAGATTTATTCCACTGAAAATGCTGGAGAGAATTTGGAGAAATGGAGAGAGAATTTTTAAAAAAAGAAAAAAAACAGATGATGAGAAAAACAGGTGCTGCAACAGATATCTCACAGTAAGCAGGTGGTTTACACAGTCACACAGTCTCTCACTCAGATATACATACACACACACACACACACACACACACAAACACACACACACACACACACACGAGAGAGATATTTTTATACCTTTTAGGTTAGAAAAAATGTGGCAAAATCTCAAATGAAGCGTAAGATTGAAGTTTACACTCACACTTTGAAGTGGCACATTGAAAGTGGCCAGATGCTGTGTGTGTTGGTGTATGTGTGGGGATGTGCGTGGGTGTATGTGTGGGGGTGTGTGGGGTTGTATGTGCATGGGTTTATGTTTTAATTTATGCTTTTAGGAAAGAAGGCATTATATATCCACCCAAAACCCAAGACAATACTCTTGTAAATAAAGTGACCCCTTTGGGATGAATTGGAATGCTGACTGCACCCCCCAGCCTCCTCACCCGACCCTACTTTATTACCAGGCTAATGGCTGAACTCTCAACTCTCGTGTGGAGCATATTTCCAGAAGCATGGAGGTTATTATAAGAGCAAATAGGTAGTACATTTGGAATGGAATGTTCAAAAATCACATATCAATCTTATGGCCAAGTCCAAAAACTTTTGTCTGTATAGTATAGTTTGAAAAGAGATTGATGACATTATGTTGTACTGTATGCATCATTATGATTATGTATCATCTTTACTCTATTGTCCTCAATTTAGATCAAAGTGTTAAAAACTCTATATGTGAAAAAAAAACGTTATCGTCTCCTAGATTTAGGCTCATAGTTGTTTTGCTTTCGGCATTCCAGAGTTCATCTGCCTTGATGCTTGTTAAGCCAAAAATGTTTATCACACCCTTACATGTTAGTAATTCTCTGTTTTATTAAAAGAAAAGTAATGAACAATTCAGTGTGTTTACACTTGTCCTTGGGGTGTCACCTTAGAGGATATAATGTACATGAAAAACTTATTTAAGATAGATGATTTGGTTGCTGATACCCCTTTGAGGATACATGTGCATTAGTTAAACCTGCACTTAGGAAAGGTGCTATATACTAAAGTATTGTACTTCATTGCACAGTGACAATGTTTCTTTGCATATACCAGTGATGTTAGGAAGTTGGGGTCAAAGCGTAGAGTCAGCCATCATACAGTGCCCCTGGAGCACAAAGGCGCTAAGGGCCTTGCTCAAGTTCCCCAACAGTGGCAGATTGGTAATCCTGGGGCTTACATCCCAAACCTTCCAATCAGTAAGCCTGAGCCTTAACCACAGTGTTCAGAATCTATACAGCTCGATGGCATGTTCCCATAAAAAAGCAGTCATGTGTTTTTTGTGGGTGGGACTTGTGTCCTGCAGCATTTAGTACCTAAACAAGATCTGAAAAAGGGGGTGTTTTTTTTTTTTTTACTTGTCACAAATACACTACAGCCGTAAAATTATTTCTTCACATATCCCACCGATGTTAGGAAGCTACGGTCAGACATGATACACAATCCCTGGAGCACAGAGTTTTACAGGCCTGAAAAGTGGCAGCATGGCAATACTGGGGCATGTACCACCTGACCTTTCGATCAGTAACCCAGAACCTCAACCACTAAGCTACTGCTTCCCAAAAGAAATATATTAATGGAAAATATGTTAATCTATAGAAAGGAACAAAAGCAATGCATTAACATAAAAGATTGCTTCAGAATTGCTTATTCGTTCATAAGCGGAATATCAATATAAATGTGGACTTCTGTACATTTTAGAAAGCTGTAGCTTAGAAAGAAAGCTTCTGGCTACATTTCAACATCGCAGATGTCTGCATGGTAGTGTTTTCTTAAACTGATACACAACTTAAATATGTTTTGCCACATCTGTGTACAAATTGGCCACTTGCAAGGAGTGCAAAGTTGTTAGGAAAAATTAGTACTCTGGTGACAAAAGAGACATTTTTTAGTTAATAGGACCACTGCCTGCTGCTGTGCTTAAGTGCGATTTATGGATATTCGACAGAATGACAGGGAGGTACATTGAAAGACCAAATATTGCATAGGTGAACACGAGGTTTATTGCAATAAGGTGGTTTGATTACAATAATATATAAAGTAATGTAGTTTCCTATAAACATCCAGAGTTTTTTTTATTTCATTTCAAGGCAATTTGCCAACAAACACATTTGCATTCTAATCGTGGCACCTTTTTTTTTTATTTATAGCAAAGCAATATCATTGGAGAATATTGTTTCAGAAATGCTATCCTTTGTCCTGGGGGCTTTCTGGGTCTTGATGTCTCTTGAAACCTCTAACATAGTAGACTTCATTCGTTTTGCTCCAAATGCTTAAAAATACTTCAAATGCAAAATATACCTATCCTAAAAAAAAACCCACTGAGCAAAATCTCCATATTCATAATTTACACAACTTTTTTTTAAGGACTATCCACCTATAAAGCCTGATCAGGGTCACGAATTCAACTTCACGAGTTAAGAAAATCCTGTGGTCTCTATTGATATGTAAGAGATAATGAACCTCATGTTTTGAAAGCTCCATAAACCTCCGTTTGACAGGCAACCTTTCAAACTTCTCAGTATTCTGTATTCTCAGTATTTAATTAAAAGCACTTTCAACACTTAAGATCTGAAGCAATGACGGCTTGTTTGCTTTTATGAACGTCTGAGTGAAGCAAATCTATAATTTGCACCCTGCATTGATTTGTCCATATCATTTCTTATTTTAAAGCACACGCACATTAAGAAATATCTTCATCTTTACAATACAGTTGATATGAAAGAAGTTCAAGTGCTTCTGATTATTGCTGGAATTCCAGTCTAACAGGCATGAATCTGTACATTCAAAATCACGTTATTCATCACATACACAACCATAAGCAGGACCACATACAGTGAAATGAAATATAGAGAAAAAAAAATCAAAATAGAATTAAAAACACTACAATAAAATGAATTTAGATCTACTTTGTTACCACAAAGATGGAGGCACATACTTCTATCAGATGTCTTTGGATGTCATAGCATTACATTTTCCCTCCACTTGAACTAGGACACCCAAACCTGTTCCCAGAAGATATGCTTTACATGGGTTAGAGTGGAACATTTTAAGTAGCCTGATGTAGAGCTCTGACTTTAACCCTATTGAACACCTTTTGGGATGAAATGCTGACTGCACCCCAGACCTCCTCACCAGTCCATCAGTTCCCAAAAGCCCTTGTGGCTAAATGAGCACAAATCTCTACCATCAGACTCAAAACCTAGTGCAACATCTTGCCAAAAGAGTGAGTTTTTTTATAGAAATTTGTGATTGTGGAATTGGATTCCTAAAAAATCATAGGAATCTTGTGTCAGGTGTCCACAAACTTTTTTTCTACACAGTATATTGTATGTAAAGCGACATGTACAGTATATGCACCAGAATTAAAAAACAGTGACATATTCCAAATATGAAAGCATAATGTGTAAAAAAATAATAATAATTGATATTTGTTTCAAATGCAAACTTTTTCATGTATTGGATTATCAAGGGGCACTGCTTTTGTCAATTGCAGATAAATGTCTTCTGCTCTGCTAATTTACCGGTCAGTTTGTGCTGTTGGATGCCATCATTTTCGATGGTCACGGAGCTGCTCAACCTTCTGTGCCTATTTTGTGTGGTGCTTCTGCAAATACTATTTCAGTTTTTAAGTGATTTAAAGCTTTTCTTTCCAGCAGAGCAGCTGCTACACAATCACAGCCAACAAAGACCACCTATCTATCAATTTTGCTGTTAATAAACATTTATTATATGTACATTTTATTATACATTATACATTCAAATTGTCATGTGTAATCAATGCACATGTATTTTTCATTGGTGTGATATTGAAGTATGTGTGATCATTAAATGAAAATGTTACTGAAATCATACAAGTAATACATTTATTTTTAATTACAATATACTTTGCTATCCAATATGACTTCCAATTGCAAGCATTTTCAACTTTTTTCAATTTACATTTAATTTAAATGAGAAAAAGTGGAAATTAATGGATGTATATTGTAATATCATGTGCATCTTGTTAATAATATTTTCCCAAAACAAAGCCTGGGGAACGAGAAAGAAGATATGTTTCCCCATTTTAAATGGCTGAATATTTTGAGGTCTATGTCGATATTGTGTATTTGTGTGTGTGTGTGTGTGTGTGTGTGTGTGTGTGTGTGTGTGTGTGTGTTTGTGTTTATCTAAGCAGGCCACTCAGGAGTTTGTTTAGTCTCTCAGCCATTTATAGGCTTGACTACTGCAACTTCTGCCTCTGAGTGCTATTCAAACCTTGCAACTGATCCAGAATGCAGCTGCATGAATTATTTTGCAACATCTCTCCAAAATCACCCCATTGCTACATTCCCTCCATTGGCTTACTATTGCTGCACAGATTTAAACACTGGTGCTTACTTACTAGGCAAAACATGTACCAGCTCCCATCTACCTCAAAGCGCACAACTACACCTTCTCCATCCCATCCTCCTTCAAGGTTCTCCATCTTTTAATGTACAATACCTACCTCAGGACTCTTCTCTTTACTACCACTGAGGTAGTGGAATGAACGCCCCATAGATTTCTGCGCATCCGAGTCACAAGTCTGTAAATTAAAATTCTTCAATCCTTAACGTATTTTTTGTCCTTGACCTAATACACCAGTACCATGGTGTTTTTATTGACAGACTCTTAAAGCATATCTGTAAGTTGCTCTGGATAAGTGCGTGTGCCAAATGCTAGAAATGAAAATGTTAATGAAGGTGTAATTGCGCTGGACATTTTGCTAAAACTTTGGGAGCACACCTGCTCTATTCAATTCAGCTGAATGAAGATATGTCTAAATTGCCCAAAATGAGCTTCTAGACGGTGTACGTATTAACATTTATGGCATTTGGAAGATGTCGTTATGGAGTCTGAATTACAAAAGTGCTTTAAAGTCTTTATTGAGCAATACCTTCTGATACTAGTTCATTAGTAGGATGACAGATTAAGAATTGGGTTTGACAACTCAGGCTATACAGTTAATAAGAAGTGTGAATTTAACCACTTTTGGAAAAGTTAGGTCTTTAGACATTGTTTGAAAACCGCTTGTGAATTGGCAGTGGCGAGTCATAACAGAGAAGAGTCTTGAGTCAGGCCTTCCTTGCTGAGAAGCGCTAGAGCATCAGCTGGAGCATTGCGGTAGGTAGGTGGTTGCTGGTTTGTTTTTGGCTTTGTAGGCCTGCATCAGTGTTTTAAATCTGATGCAATCAACTACACACTGCCTGCAGAGCGGACGAAGCAATTGAGTGGTGTGAGAACCCTTAAAAAAAATTAAGAACCCTTAAAAAAAAAAAAATGAAACCAGCCATGAAATAAAAGTCCCCTGTTTAAATATGACTGTAGTAAAAAGTGCTGCTTTTACACTTCTATTTGAGTAATAGTACAAAGCACTTGCTGCTGACTGCCTTTAAATATTAAAATGTGTTGTGCATGAATTAAATGAATCAAACACGAAAGTGTGAACAAGACACGTTCATGAGAACCAATAATGAGACAGGGTTGCAGACAATAAATGAATTATGTCTGAACATATACACACATGGCTATGAAAACAAAAGTGGAAATGTGGCAGTGGACCTCATGGCCCAAAGTAGGATTAATCCATATCTATGAAAAGTGTATTTTAATAATGTATGCGATTCAATGTTTCATTCTCCCGTAGATCAGTTTAAAGAGAGAGTTTTTTATTGATACAGACACACTCTCACCAGAACCGTTTGGTTCTTAAGTCTTTCATGGCAAATATGTCATTCATATTAACCAGTTATGATTATTTTCTGCAGGTGTCTTGTATTTGTATATTTATATTTATGCAAATTTAAATGCATATTGAATTATATTAACAAATCGGCACAATATTATGACTCTCCCCTTTTTGGCTTCCAAACTCCACATGTGGTCCCTCTTTAGTCTTTTATACAATATTTTTTTGCTTTTAATCTTGTCTCTGCCCTGTCATGTCAACTGATTTTCTTTTTCTTTTTCTTTTTTGGATGTATGTTTTTGCATTAGAGCTCAGCTACTTAATTATTACTTGGTGTGTCTGTCTCCTTGAAAACTCTTTTTAATTTTCCAGTTTTCAGCATGATCTTATTTCCCTTGTTTTTGGCTGCACTTGCACCTTGCACTTTAATAAACAGCACTAAAAGAACGAGAGCTAGAAGTGATTAGTCTTATTAACAATCATATTAATTAAACTGTTAATTAGTAGTATTCATACAAGTACAATGTTTTGGATAAATAGATTTTTGCAATGTGTGTGTGTGTGTGTGTGTGTGTGTGTGTGTGTGTGTGTGTGTGTGTGTGTGTGTGTGTGTACTAACAGATGAACATTATTAATGCTGTTTCTGTTCTCATAGACACTAAGGGCTTTAGGATTCATTCACACCGAAGGTCCATTTTTAGCCTAATTGGTGTTTTCTTTCGTCTTTTCTCTCCACTGGCTGAAATGTGGATATAGAACATGAGCTAGCATTTAGTGCCCCAAACAAACGAGTGTATAACCACCTCGATTCATTGGCGCTGCAGGTTCAGCCACTTAGGAGTCCATTAAAAAGCACTCAAGGCCACCAATGGGTTTTACAATGATTACAATAACAGCAGTGCAGTCCAAGGCTATTGGGCTTCTGAAATAAATCCTCCACAAATAAAAGAGAGTCGATGTGTGGTCAGAAAGAGAGAAAGAGTAAGGAGGGGCTATTGAATAGTGGTTATACTCTTCCAAAGTATATTCAAATTTTTTTTTGAAAAGGCAAATGATAGCAAAATGATGACCTTTTACCCTTTAATGTCAGTGTCTCATAATTCTTTACTGTCTAAAAAATGAAATGTAAGGAGTTCTGAAATTTCAGTTAATCCTAGATTTTTTAAAGATGATCCGAAAACTAGTGTTATAAAAAAATATATATATATTGTTTTATTACATTTTAAAGCAATACAATATAAATGTGAATTAAAATGAGGTAAAATGTGGTTGGATCAGTGGTGAACAGTAGCAGTAACTCTGTTGCTGTACTTTATACTTTTCATGTATCTGATTCAATTCAATTAATTATTATTTGTATAGTATAGTGCTTTTAAGAAGTTCGTTCCTTATAATTTTGAGTTTATCCCTAATGAGCAAGCGTGTGGAGACTCTGGTGAAAAAAACTCATTGAGATGGTGTAAAGAAGAAACCTTGATAGGATCCAGACTCAACAGGTAAACCGTCCTCATCTGGATGGCACCGGATATTCATTCATGTCATCAAGCATTTTAGAATGTTTATATTATTTACTGTTTAAAGGTTGTTTTTTACTTTAAAATGTAAACTAAATGTTATTAAATAAGAACGTGGTGTGAAACAACAAGCATAAAATTCTGTTTTCGGAAACAGTCACCAATAGTAGATCTGGTATATACTGTATTATCATATTACAGCTTAAAATTAATATTAATTCTTTTATGTATTTGTATGTTGTGTTCATTCATTTTAAGTACTGAAACTAAAAAACAAATTGTGAATTAACTGTAAAATGTATTGTTTTTTTGCCACTTAGGATCTTGTAATTTGTATTTGATAAGCTTGTATTTTGTATATTTTGTATTAAAATACTTTTTTGTTTTGTATTTGTGCAGTTTTCTTTATATATAATACTTTGTAAGAAGTCTACATGATGACATCATAAAAACACAGCCTCTGATTGGTTCCTACTCAGCAGTTTGCCCAGACTTGTTGAGATCAGAACAGAAAATTGATCCATATGGAAAAAGGTGGTGAAGATAAGAAACGTGCAGCTTTCAAATAGGTGTCCAATGATTGATAAATAAATATTAAATTGCTGAATATTGTACCCTATTTGAATTAAGTGTTTAGTAGGATCATGATTGTGCATACCATTGCATGAATGACTGCCTGTCACATAATATATTATTATAGTTATGATTAACAATCAAATGATCAATTAGTTATGCAGGTGTCATTAGTTGTCTTTTTATGAACGACTTGTTTGTCATTGAGTCAGTGTTGCTGATGAAACGTAGGTCCTTCGCTACCAAACACCAAGTAAATTAGGATACACTTATGAGTCTTTCACAAACTGTTGAACATTAAACTGTTGGTTACTTAAAAACTAGCAATCATCTGGGAGATCACAGACAAATGTGATCTCCCAGATGATTGTTAGTTTTTATGTAAAAAAAAAAAATATATATAAATAAAATAAATAAATAAATAAATAAATAAATAAATAAATAAATAAATACAAAATAAAAAAATGCAGTTTATTTTGATACATGTTGTGGCTGCTGTATTTTGTATTTTTATTTTGATACATTTAAAATTAAGGTGTTTGGTATTTTATTTTAAGATGTTAACCCTTTTACCCTGCTCAGAAACAATAAAAAAATCAGAAGACAACCACAACATATATAGATCCCTTTAGTTGTCATTTGATGCACATTATGTGTTTTATTTATACCAACATATTATCATATCTTATGTGTGCAGGGATAAGCTTTTTTTTTCTGCCTGTTGTCTGCCAACAATTTACAATCATTTGACATACATTGCTCTTCTCCCAAAAAGAATGTCATGATTTGGTCAAACATGGGGAGAGCTACATACATAGCTAAAGTAGATATACTGTATTGTTTGTCATCAGATTGTGATCAGGAGGTCTGAGGTGGAGTCAGAGTTCCAAATCATCACAAAAGTGTTTAGTAGGGTTGAGGTCGGAGCTCTATAACAGGCCACTCAAGATCTTCCACCCCAGCCCATAGAAACAATATCTTCATGGAGCTTCTGCACAGAGGTATTGTCCTTTTAGAACAATTTGGGTTTTCTAGTTCAAGTGTAAGGAACAATTAATGAATCACAAATGGCTGAAAAAGTCATGCATCCGAAGACTTTAGTCCACTTAACATATTCAGATAATGCCAAACGTACAAACTTGTCAAACTGTATGAACATGGTCCCCATGACACACTGTAGAATCTTAGTTGTCATATTGTCAGACAATCAAAATCTTTCGCACGCAGGAAAAAGACTTGTCGGATGTTTTACGTCATCAATCCATGACGCATTCAGATCCGTGTTCTCTTGCTAATGGTAGCAAACAGCAGACAATACTTGCATGACCATGACATGCCTTGATAATAAAAGCGTCATAAAAACACCTATTTTCTCTCCATAACTCAATATGTTTCTCCTCTAGCTGTACTTTTTACCGGACTCGTTTCGACATTTTCCCTGAGGTGGTTTAAATTGTCACGCTTATTGCGTCATCAGGTTCGAGGGGCTCCTATTGGTTCTGAGTTTGACGGTCACCATAGGAAAAGTAACACTGCAAAAAAATATTTTTTCTCTGCTAGAATTTCATCAGCAAAAAAAATATTATTGCACAGACCATTAATCAGCTGTCGGTGAACATCATACTAGCAATCAAAGTCTACAGATTTTAGCCCTAAGATTATAGGAATATTTTAGGGTTTTCAAAATTTGTCTCAGACGACCAATGCACAGTGTGCACCTGGCTTAATGTACTTTTTTATCAGTTCTTTGTGGATCATTTTCTTTAACTGCATGTCCATCATGTGTATTTCCACTTCATGTAACATTAGATGTGATTAATACTTTTTTATTAGATTTTACCAAAAACTTAATTCATGCTATAAGCTGGATGCACATCCTGTTATTATGGGGCACAATATAATGCCTACAGAACACAGTGACGAGTACGAGTTCTGAAAGAAGTTGAATAAAATGCTATATGCAATTGTAACTTTTTATATAATAACAGTTACTGCTATTGCCCTCTGACTTCTGGACCCTGCAGCAGATTAGCATTCTTGTATGGACCGCAGACAGCATGCTGGGATTTCAGAGTCGTCAGTATATGTAGTGTTTTGCACTGATGTACCACTCTGGATTGTAGGGTTCCTTTCTTTCGACCCTGTGGAGTGAACAAGGGATCAAACAGAGCAGCACAAAGCTTTTTTTCCCCTGTCTTCTCTCCTATGGGAAGAATGAAGAACAAGTTCAATCAGAGACTTTGAGCCATTTGAGCAAGAAAAAAAATATCTTTTTTTTTTTTTTTGGCTGAGTAAAATTTCTTTTTTTTTTTCTTATTTCTTTATCTTTGTAATACTTTTTTTTGTTCTTGCTTGCTCTTTTTACTAACTGCCTTCCTGTGTTCTTTCACACAGCAATATTAAGACTGTAGTACACATATATTTAAGATCTAAGATAGTCTACATAAGCAGCTTCGGTGTTTGCCCCTATAAATTCTGGTATTAAACAGGAATAGAAAATTACCATAAAATACGATTCACTGTGACAAGAACGTTAAATCTAAGTGAAATGAGAAATCATGTTACAAGACCAACACAACAGCAAATGCAACACACCTAAAAATTCAACAAACACTAAGGCAAAAACAAAACCAAACAAAGGTCCTTATTGATTGGCTACATGAGATTAACAATGTCCAGGAATAACACAGTTCTGGAAGGGGACTTGGGCTTTGGGCCCTGTTATGTATTATAATTCTTATACAGTTCTCAGACAGCACTGGGATTTCAGTCTTGTCTATGTGTAGAGTTTTTGCACTTATGTACCAGGCTGTATTGTAGGGTGCCTTTTTTTGAACCCTGTGGAGTGAACGAGGGATCAAATAGAGCAGCACAATGCTTTTTCTCCTATGGGAAGTACAAAGAACAAGATCAAATAGAGACTTTGAGCCATTTAAGCAGAACAAAAAAATTCTTATTCTTCTTTTCCTCTTTTTTTCAATTCTTTCTCTTTTTTTACTTGATTTTTTTTGTCTTCTTTGCTCTCTTCTGGTTGACATCTACAGATTGGTCACACACACACAGCCTTCTCTGTTGGCCTTTTCATTACGTAGCGTTTCTCTTGGCTGCACTGCTACAAGTACATGTATGTGGATGTTACATTTTTTTGTCCAATCAGATTTCAGCCTTTATGTGCTGCCATGTCAATCTAATCTTCCCAGCACCTTCAAAGTCAATACTGCTGGCCTTTTACCCATAGTCTCTTTAAGAAATTGCTCTGATTCCTTAACCAATCAGATTTCAAATTCGCCTTACAGGGCCAGCTAGCTGACCCAGAATAGCATCAGCATTTTTCTTTTAAATGTTTGTTTAGAGGGAAACTGTTACAACCAAGTTCTGCACATATTAATACATCTGAGTTAGACATCTTTCTTATGCCTACAGAGGACGAATAATTGATTTGGTCTTGGAGACACTTAAAAATCAATTTTCCAGAAAAACTAGGCATTGTGAGGAGAAGTCGGCCAACCCTGAAGCTAGCTAGCTTGTTCTCCACTTCCACACCAGTGAATACGAGCCATACCACTGTCTAATAGCCTCTGAGGAGCGGTGCAAATAATGACTATGGATCTCTGATGATTAGGTTGTATTTTATTTACATTTTTTATGATTTTTGTCCTGTTATTAGACAAATATTGATTCGGAACTGCTCCAGATGATGTAGGTGGCACAGTTGCGGTGGTAGTGTAGAGGTTTGGAGTCTTAACTGGGTTTCTTGCTTTAGTAAAATGGTATTCACTTTCAATATGTGAAATGCCTCTCTCTCTGTAATGCCACACGTTGTTATATTGCAGTTTTGTATAGTATTGATGCTTGCAATAATTGCTACATAATAGTGGTGGTATTAAGAGGTGGATTTAGTCGGGTAAGTCCCGACTGGAGGCCCAGGTACCAAATTCACGGCCCACCACTAAACAATACAAAGAGAAAATGTCGGTTTACCTCACTATATATGGGGCCAAGGGGCTGTGCCAATATCACTAATGGCAGTGCATTAAAGAAACAGTACCAAACATGAAACCCTGCAAATCAGAAAACAAAACAGCAAAACCAAAAGCACAGCAACTTTGTGAAGTTTTCTCCCTGCACCAGATGGGTTTCCTTTGGGTTGTCTGGTTTTGCTAAATTGCTCCAGTGTGGTTGTATTCCTGCCTCCTGGGTGTATTCTTCCTTTCAAGGTGTATTCCTGCCTGCTTTCCCAGTGTTCCCAGACTGACAGAGCTGAGCTGAGCAAGATAAAGCAGTTACAAGAAATCAATTTAGTTTAATGTAGCATAACCATAGTCTGGTACAGAGCTCCAGCATTTGAATCAGTCTATTATTCCTCTCATTTTCTCGATCTCTTTGCCTTTCCTTCTCTTACCCTTTATCTCGGTCTTGTAATATCATCTATGATGATGTTTAACATTCAAGTCTCGGACAAAATTTCCCTGCTTGATGTTTTAAAAAAAATGTCTAACAAAATAGATCTTTGGCCATGTGGATGTAAGTGTTGGTTGTGTGTATGTGTGCCTACGGTGCGCAGCTCAATTTCACCCCGCTTTCACTTGAACATGTTCACCTACCTTGTTTTCTACCCTTCATTTTCTCCAGAGATCAGTCTCTCCTTACTTTTTAAACGAACAAAATTGGAGCAGCATTAAAAGCTCGCCTGCTTTAAGTGTGTCACTTTGCATAATTTTAGAGCACCCCTTTGTAACACCACGGAGAAGGTGAATTTGAAGAATTTGAAGAACATTCAGATATAACTTTGTTTGTCCCGACAGCTAAAGATTATATGGTGATATGGTACAGAAGCCAAGATGATGCCTATTTCAGGAAAATACAATACATGATCTCCTTATGTGATCCAAATCACTGTCCAGTGGCAGTGGCCAGGGTAATAAATAATGCACATTTATTGAGCCTACTGCTTTGGCTGCATGGGCTACATTAAACACAGGTTTATTGTAGATGTGACAAATTTACCTCATTTATCAGCCTGGTCAGTCACATCTCTAAAAAGTTGTCATCAAGCTGTAGGTTCTTATGGCTGATGCTTAGGTGCTTATTAATTACACTGTCCGCAATCCTGCAAGTGATCAAATGTTAAGCTTTAAATGGAATTAACAACAAATCGTGATTAGAAAACAAGCAATAATTAAACAAAGCCACTTTCGGGACCACCTTTTGCTCATTTACTTTTACTTTTGCTAAACTAGGGATGGGTGAACTGATCCTGAAGTAAACATCTCATAAACATCTATAAGCAACGACATAGCAATATTAATACAATATGATGTACAATAGTTTAACATTTTTGCTGTATTATCAATACATTTATATTTTAATTGATGCCAAGGCAAATAATGTAGGCTAAAAAATCTGTGCCTTATCATAAACACCAATGAATTGTCAATAAAGTTGTCTGACACAAGCTAAAAGCAAAGACTCTGGTGGCAAAACATTTACCCTTTTCATGGGGTTTCACTATGGACACCTTATCCTCCAGCAATATAGCATGATGTTTACTAGCATCAGCACTAGCAGTAGCAGTTGTAAAGCTCTTCGTAGCCATGGGGACAAACAATAAAGTTACAGATTCAGCACAAATGAGACACTCCGAATACTCGCAAACTCAAGTTTAAATAAACCTCCATTTATCAGATTGATGGAACATAGGCTTATGAATATAGACACTAAATAGCATGTCTTGTTTTTACACTTTAAAGTTGTTCAATGATTTTCTACATTACATGACAATATACAAAATTATTAAAAAGCTATTGTTGTATGATTTTTTTTGTTTGTTTTTTGAATTTCAAATATGGTCAATTAACATTTGACTGACCTAAAAATATTGCTACTAATAACTATTAGCACTCTTATTTTAAACAAGAACTGCTTTACTGTCAAAAACAATGGAAGGTGGGGGGTGCAAGTGGACGTATATCTGTAAATGGTATTGCTTTAACCCCACTGCAAAATTGAGGAAAATCTAGAAACAGAACAATCCATTGTCTTACATAGTCTTTTTGTAAGTAGAGGTAAAATTACGATAAATATTAGAAATGCTTTATATAAAATGACCTTATATAAAACTAACACGTGAGGGTGTCCAAAGATTTTTTTTAATTGTCTTTTGGGATTTTATTTATTAAAATATTAGTCGGGCTTGGGACCGGCACTAAGGTTTGTGCAAACCTAATGGATAAATGGGGAGGGGTTGCGTTAGGAAGGGCACCCAGCATAAAAACATGTGCCAAAACCAAACATGCTGACCGTCCGCTGTGGCGACCCCTAATGGGAGAAGCTGAAAAAAAGTTTATTTATTAAAATATTAGTGATTATTTAGTTATATGCTACCAAAGGTCTGACAACCAGCTTATTAATAGAACCAGGATGTACAGAGCAGTATTTGTTTAAGGAGGAGGTTTATGGATGTGGTGAGGGAAGACATGCAGGTAGTTGGGTGGAAAGAGGCCGATGTAGAAGACAGGGGGGGTGACGGATGATTCGCTGTGGCGACCCCTAATGGGAGAAGCAGAAAGAAGAAGAAGACCTAATCAATTATTTCTGACCTTTAACACCTTACTGTTTTGTCATTTTGGTCTTGTCCATAATTTGGCTTTTGCCCATTCATTTTATATTATCTCATCAAGCATTTCATCTATGACATTCATATATAGTATCAATGGTGTAATTTAGTCCCCAGCATATAAAATAGGTCATGTGACTTTGGCATGTATGGGCCAATGTTTTTTAACAATCTATTTTAGTTTAACAAACAAATGTTGAGAACAGAAAAAGATTTTACATTAATTATTATTCAATTTCAATGTATTTATTGATTGAAGGAATGTTCTCCTCACTTTTTCTGTGATTTTTGTTTGGACAGACTGTTGCTTAAAAAATGCAATTATTCATCGACTTAGCAAAATTGCTCTGTTATTAGATCCTTTTCTGTTTTTACAAGAAAACCCAGTGCTCTCTTTAAAGTGTTCACGTCTGTAATCCCTGTTCAATATTCCTGAAAGGTGAGAGGAGTTTTAGCATCAGCAGACTGGGGGAAAAATCGCTCGCATTTAAAAATCACGGTTCTATTAAATGGATCATGTTGTGGTGACCCAGTGTGAGAAAATGCAGGTCAATTTGTTTACACTAGTGAGTGCTTGTGTTTCAGGGAAGGAGAAAAGAGAGAAATATGTTCCAGTTCAATTTCAGACAAGTCACGTAGCTGCCAAAAAAAAATAACGTTCATATGAAACATTTTCAGCTCAGGAGAGAAACTGGCTGAATTTGCACACATTTAAGGCTTTTAACTTCGCTTTTATCTTACCTTTCTAACCATGGAATTTTTTTCACCCAGACATACACTATATGGAGTTCATACCAAGTAACATGGAGGGGGTCCAAAATCTGCTGTCCCACAAGGCTCAGTACTTTTCTCCCTCTATACCTATTCTCTTTTTGAAGTCATATCCATGGGTTTTCTTACCACTGCTATGCTGATGCCACTCAATGCCAATTCTCAATGTCAATGCTCAATGCTCAATGTCAATGCTCGATGCCATCTTCTTTCCTCCCTCAGATACCACAGCTTCTGCTCAGACCTCAGCATGCTTGGCGGACATATCTTTGTGGATAAGTGCTCATCAACTAAAACTCAACCCCAGCAAAACCGAACTGTTGGTCATCCCAAGTGATTCATCTCCAGTTCAAGATCTCAAAACAACTCTTCATAACTCTCTGTTCCCCTTCAGGAACTCGAGCTGCGTCGAAACGCTTTGGGAGTTCCTATTCTCGCAACCTTGAGGTGACTATGGACAATCAACTGTCCTTCTCCTTACATGTTGCGATGGTGGCTCATTCCTGTCGATTTCTTTTCTACAACATCCGAAGGATTCAACTAAATCTGTCCACAAAGGCTAATCATGTGCTTATTCAATCTCTTTTTATTTTAAGACTGGACTACTGCAACTGTCCGCTGGCAGGTCTTCCTTTCTTGTTTTCAACCTCCCCACTGCTGCACTCCCTCCACTGGCTTCCGGTAGCTGCATGTATCAGATTCAAAACATTGATGCTTGTGTATAAGGACAAAAATGAACCAGCACCCTCTTACCTCAGAGAGCTCCTCACTTCTCACAGAGTCCTTGATCTTCAGGCGACGGGTGAGGGTCTACCTCTTCCTGAAACACTTAAACTAACGCTTTCCAAGTTTGCTTTGTTTAAAATAAATAAATAACCAAAATAAAAATTTCAACACAGGTGTAGGGTTACGTATCTTCAGTTGTAATCTAGCGTACCATTGTAGATTCATTCATGAATGGAGACTCAAAGCACATTTGTACGTCACTCTGAACAAGGGCGTCTGCTAAATGGCGTAAGTATTTGGGCTCAGATCGTTTCAGTAATATGTCGTTCTTCCCCAAACTATTACCACAAATTTGGAGGCACACCTTTAAATCAGATGTGAATTGCATTAGATGCTGTAGCATAAAATTTTCCTTTAATTTGCATGAGTTACCTGGGTTGGACCTCAACCATACCGAACACCTTTGGGATTTATTGGAACGCTGACGGCCACCAATGCCTCCTTACCCTACATCAGCACCTGATTTAACTAACACCCTTGTGGCTGAATGAGCACAAATATTTCCAACCACATTCTGAGTAGGGGAGCTAAGGGATAGTTGTAACACTTCCAATCTCAGTAATAAGGAAGTAGTTACAAATCACCTGATTCAATTTATACATTCAAAGTTTTCCACATGTGAAAGTTGAGCTCTGTGGCAGACACAACAGATTTTTGTGATGTCAATGCCTAAATTTTAGTTAACCTTATCAAAATGTAATGGTCATTTTGTATCTGTTTAGATATTTTTATATATTTTATAAAATTGTAATGAAAGTTTTTGGTGCTAATGCTTTAGCTGTAAGATGTAAGGTGAGCTAATTTATGGATACAAGACTCTGGGTCAGTTGTAACAACAAGACAGTGGGTTAGTAGTAACATCATTAAAACATATTACAACCAACCCAAATCAAATTTAGTTAAATGTATATGGGTAAAATTCAGTTTGTTTAGGTCTTGGAAGAGAAAGACATGTCAAGGGGTATCTCTCAGGATTTTGAAGAGAGCATCAGATGATGTAAAACAGCTAGGAAAGTCTGTTAGATCGGTGGAAAAAAGTTTTAAAAAGGTTTTAGGAAGAGAAGTAATCAAGTGCAATTCCTGGAGTATTCTATCACAGTGAAAAAGGTCTTTACTAAGAAAAAAGAGAATGTGGCTTTACAATGCAGACATATTTGAGGGGAAATAATTTCACCTTCACATGTCACAGATCACATCTCCAGCTACTCATCTGACCACCACCAGTCCACACCTCCAGCTATTCATCTGACCACTCCTCTAGCTGCCAAGAAGACCACTTTGGAAATTTTCCACCTGACTGCTCCTCAAGTCCCACACTGGTCCACAACTCTAGCTACCTGCCTGGCCACTTCTTCTTAATTGCCAACAGAAGAACTGAGGAATTTGTCAACTTTAGCCCAGGTGACCTGCGACCCTTAACAAAAGCTGTACAAAGGAAAATCCCTGCAACAGAAACAAAGAGAGGACAGATAGCAATACTCACCTGTCAAAATAGACCTGGTAGAAGAGCAGAGAACAAAGTCTGACCAAGTGAAACGGAAAATAAGCTTGCCCATGAAAGGTCTGGACAACAAACAAAAGCCATGACATTAACAAACAAATGTTTAAGTTTTATTGTATATGGTCATTACTATGACTTGGAGAAACAAACTTACAGACAAACACATGCATGTGAGGTATTCAGTTTTATGACGATGATGCTCATAACACACACACATACACACACACACAAAACAGACACAAATAGTCTTTAATTGTTGAAGGTGATTAACATTTGCACATTTTATACAACTTTGTAACACACAAACACACACCAGTTATTTTAAAACATCAGTGTTGAATACAAAAATTACAAATTAATATTTCCTCATTCCTTCTTATTTCATTATGTTACATATCACTTATATTATAATGGTACAAATCACCCCAGGGTCTGTTACAACTAACTTAGACCTAGGGGAGAATTGTAACTTTTTATTTGACATTTTTGAAACTAAACTATACATTTTCTGTTGGTGCTGCAAAGATAACAGGTATGTCATTTAATAGCAGACACTTATAACTAGTTTGAATTGCATTTTGAATGCACGGGCTTAAAAAACTGCAAAATGCAGACAGAGATGAAAAAAACAAAAAAAAACAATTGCCAGTCTCTCCTACTTGACTTTACTAACACCCTTGTAGCTGAATGAGCTCAAATCTTGACATCCGCACTCAAAATACTCTGCAATATTATTTTATACAATTTTATTATAACAGCACATTGAATGTGAAATGGGATGATCAGAAAGCATATACATATCTCATAGCCAGGTGTCCAAAAAACGTTTGTCCATCACTTACTGCCAGGCCTTACAGAAAGAATAAAAAATTTTACATTTGTATTTTATTTCCATTTTACTGACTTTTGCGGTCTGCAAATTGGTTTTGAAAAAATGACCACCTCTGCCTCTTTCCGACACTTGTTTCAGCTCCAGTTTTTTCTATGCATTGATGAATTAAGCACCAACTAAATCTACATTAGGGTAAGTTGAGTTACATTTTTATTATATACTGTACATATTAATACAATTAATACTTAAATCATATAATCTGTATAATAATATAATAATATGAACATTATTGTGTTTAGCTATGCTAAAGTTAGTAATTCGTGGAAGGATAGTCTTGCGTGAAACTGGTCTGTGGCGCAAAAAAAAAAGATTGGAGACCACTGCCATAAGTCATTTTATGCCCTATAACTAAAATAGAAATGAAACGAAACATAAAAATAAACTAAATAGATATGTATCTATATACATTTTGCCTATACATTCTGCATTTCTACATAGAACCAAGAACATGAGTGATATACTGCCTGAAGGCATTGCAGGCCTGTTTAATTACAATTCTGCTGAGGAATTAAGCAGCACCTGTTTTTTTTCTCGGACCCACATAATTTTAACGCATAAAGCTTATCACAGCAAAACGGCGAAAATAAATAAATAAAATTCCAGACCATGAAAAAGTCCTGACTCATAAAGTAATCAAACCAGATGTATTTTAATGAAATCATGTTAGTAAGTCAATTTACCGTTATAAATTCCAGTACACTCATGTGCTAGTCAGTGCAGATGACTCATTCTATAGAATTGACTCATCCCAGTCAGGCAATGTGATTTATTCATGTTGACTCATCATTGCAATTTCTCTCCCCTTCAACTCTTACAGTCTGCTGGTGGGACCAAACTAATATCTATCACTCTGTAACTTTTGCAACTAATTTCACTGTAGTTAATGGATAATGTATGAACATTTGTGGATGAATAACTGGAGTGTATTAATTCCATATCACTCATTTCAATTGTTTGGTGTGAATATTGTAATTACCGTAATTTCTGGACATTTAAGCGCACCCAAATATAAGCCACACCCACTCAATATTACAAAGATTTTTTATTTTGAAAATAAATAAGCCGCACCTGTCTATAAGCCGCATGTCTACATTGAAACTAATTAACTTTACACAGGCTTTAACGAAAGACAGTGTCTGTTACACGGTGTAACGGGTGAAATATGTTGTGGCTCATTTAAGAGAAGAGTGGCATTTTGGGAATCGGCTGCCGCCGCATTTTTCCAGTATTACTGCATGTGTGCAAGACCGAGGAATATGTCCTTATTATTTTCTGATGCTCATTTCTAAGCTTCTTTGACTAACCCGTAACGCTGTTGCCAAAAAAAAAAAAAAACACAAGTTTTGTAAGCCTGTCTGTGCTTATATGATTTCTGTTGCAAATGGAGTAAGCCAGCTGTCCCATGACCCAGACTCAACGCGTTACAACAGCTTGTATCTAAACAGTAGCCTACCAAGAAAGTCATTGTTCACTGTCTTCCTCCGTCCTTTCACAACTATTTCTCTCGGGAGTTTTTCTTTTGGCATCGTCATGCGTTTTTCTCCCGATGCCGTGCAGCTCAGAACACAGGTGAAGTGCGTTTTTTCATGCCCGGTTGTTTCCAGCGTGACGAATAATTCGTTTTTTTGGCTTGAAGTTTGTGAAACGGGGAAAACCCAGGAAAAATAGATATATTATCCGCTTCATTGTTTAAGCCGCGGGGTTCAAAACGTGGGAAAAAAGTAGTGGCTTATAGTCCAGAAAATACGGTACTCCAGTTTTTATCCTTTGTGTATTTTAAAGTTTTTTTTTATTAAAAAGAAAAGTATTTCTTCACATTTTTTATACGTGTGCTGCTACAGTCGTGCACTATACAAACCAATTTTTGTGGACGTAATTTGTATGTGCTTTCTAAACATCACATTTCCCAATTACTGTTATAAGAATCTACACCCATCTGGAAAGACGTTCTATTAGAATCTAAAGTTTTATTTGCTCCTTCAGCCATAAGGGCATTAGTAAATGTAGGTACTGATGTAGGGTGAGGACACCTCAGTGTTCCTATACATCACAAAGGTGTTCTAAAGCAGGCCATTGAAGATCTTTCACTGCAACCCATGTAAACGATATCTTAATGAAACTGGCTTTTTAGAAACATTGTCATTGTCTCCTAGTTTAATTTAACGAAAAATAACTACACTCAAAACTACCAAATCCAAAGTCGTCTCATACAATTATGCAGCTCTGGATTTGTGGTAACAATTTGGAAAAGTACCAAAATGCCTGGAAAAGCCGAGTGTCCCAATACTTTTGTCCGTATACTGGAGGTTTTCCTGCATCAAATATTCATACTGTAAATCTATTGTGTCTGAAAATTTTACCCAGCAATAATTGAGCATTCCACTTATATCTCAGATCAGTTTTTTTGCTTTTCCAGCCTGACGCGCTGTAATTATTGCAGGAGCGTAGGTATTAATCTGAGTATGAGCATTAGACAGGGTGCTGAGACTCTGTGCTTTTTTTTTCACCTATTAAAAGCAGCCAGAGCTGAGCTGAGACGTGCAAAAACATCACTGACACTCCATTCATCTCAGGCATTGCATAATTAGTTTAGCCTCTCTCTCTCTCTCTCTCTCTCTCTCTCTCTCTCTCTCTCGCTCGCTCGCTCGCTCTCTCTCTCTCATTTTTGAAGGTTTGATGCGACACAGCAGGGAGTTCATTTTTACACTCGTCTGCCAGATGTTTACACAGCCAATTGATTCGAAATGTTCGACTTGTCTTCGCTAAATTTTGCTACCTAGCTCCAAAGTACAGGGAACATAAATTAGTTTAAAAGGAGAAAGTGTAGGCACTATAAGGAACTTGCTGCTCTGAAGCTTTTTTTTATTATTATTTGTTTAAACACATTTAACAAGTTCCTGAACTTATGTCTAATGAATACTGGTTATAGTTCCCTTCAAGAACAAATCCATTAAGCCAATAAATAGTTCTCGTTCATTTCCATGTACTGGCTCATATTTTTTCGTTTACATAAACTTCTGATTTAGAAGGTAATTTTACGCTTGAACAATACAAGACAACAGACTCTTTAACATGCCAGAATGAATCAAAGATCAAACAATTAGTTTCCAATTGACAAATAAAATTTAGGTTAACATTTTTATTCAAGCTTAAACAAAAGATGGTTGAAAATATTAAATATAGTGGGGTAAATGTACATATATTAAATAATAAATGTAGTTGCGTAGAGATTTAATGTTACTTATATCTTTATCACTCGAAAGTAGCCAAATAATTCCTTAAGTACAATAACAAAATAGATTTACTCAAATACTTAACACCACTGCTGTAACGGAGCATGTCATTGGTTGGAGCTTTTGAAAGAACATGTGTCTTAGTGAACAAGACATGGATTTGTGTCTAAACGAGAACCGTAATGATTCTGTACAAACAAAAAATTGGACAAACTGGTAATTGTAGGTTAAGACATGCTATGAGGAGACTCCAGGTGCTTTTTACTTGTCACATGTACATTACATCACAGTGAATTTCTTTCTTTACACATCCCAGGAGCGTCAGGGCACAGAGTGAGCCCAAATGAGGGCCTTGCTCAAGGGCCCAAACAGTGACGAAGTGGCAATACTGGGGATTGAACTAACATTCCGATTAGTAACACAGAGCCTTAACCACAGAGCTACCACTTTCCCCAGGGTGTAGCACTTTGGACTTTATATTTGACCCTAAAGCATAATCTTAATTCATGAATATGTACAGTAACTGATAATTGATGACCTTACTACGGTGGCCGAGAAGTGCAAAACACATTAACAAATCTAAAAAACAAATTAACAAATCCGAGAACAAATTAACAAATTCGAAATCACATTAACAAATCCGAAAACACAACGACAAAATTCAGAAAAATCGAACAAACCGGAAAAGCTAGGTATACTTACAGATCATTGGACAAGACACCTGTCAGTCAAGATATACAGGTGAATAACAGGTGTCTCATCCAATAAAGTTTCCATTCACAAACTAACTACCTTTTTTGGTTTGTCTCAATCGTTGCACGAAATACATTAACAAATCCAAAAACAACGACAAATCCGACAAACTGGAAAAGGTAGGTAGTTTGTGATTGGAAACTTACAGATCATTGGCTGAGACACCTGTCATTCACCTGTATATCTTGAGTGACAGGTGTGTTGTCCAATGATCTGTAAGTTTCCAATCACAAAATATACCTACCTTTTCCGGTTTGTCTGAATCGTTGCATGAAACACATTAACAAATCCAAAAACACAACGAGAAATCTGACAAACCAGAAAAGGTAGGTATAATTTGTGAATGGAAACTTACTGATGATTGGACAAGACACCTGTTTTGTTGTTTTGTTTGTGAATTTGTTCATTTGTTTTTGGACTTGTTAATTTGTTTTCGGATTTGTTAATGTGTTTTCCACTTCTCGGCCACCGTACCTTACATAATAAATACGATTCATTATGAAAACTGAGTTGTGTTTATTTTGTGTTTTTTTTTCAAAGTCAGCAGTTTATTCAAAGCTTTAAATTAATAAATAA
>MU563656.1:9952294-9975742 GCA_024362625.1 Silurus asotus
AGTAACCATGACAGTTCATGTTAAAAACTACACTATATTGCACAAGTATTGGGACACCTGGTCATAAGTATGAGCAATGCATTCCACATTTAGTCCCAATTTGCCCTTATAATTCCCTCCACTCTTCTGGGAAGATGTTCCACTAGATTTTGGCGTGTGCTTATGGACATTTGTGTTCATCAACTACAAGGGTATTACGAAAGGCAGGTACTGATGTAGGTGAGGAGACCTGGGGTGCAGTCAGCTTTCACATTCATCCCAAAGGTGTTCAGTAGGGAGATCAAAGCTCTGTATCAGGCCACATTATAGATCTTCCTCTCCAAAGCTTCTAAATTATATATTCAAGGAGCTCACTTTGTCCACAGAAGCATTGCTATGCTGGAACAGCTTTGAGTTCAAGTGAATGGAAAATCTAAAGACATCCTATAAAATTGGGTGCCTCCAGATTTATGGTAACAGTTTGGAAAGAACCACATATAGCAGGAAAGATCAGGTGACCCAATACTTTTGGAAATATAGTGTATATCAGATTTATATACAGAAGTTATTTGTAATTGTACTGTCCAGTATCACCTAAATGAGCATGGATTCCCTTTTGAGTCTTAAAGTTGTACATTTTGTCTGTTTTCTTCTGGCTTGCTCATTACTTAAACATTTATACATTTACAAGTTATAATAAATGTATACATTTATTTCTGTAACACTGTTTTGTGATAATGTCTGTTATTAAATGCGTCATCATTTTCGAAAGCCTCCATTTTCACAGTCCACGCTGTGATGCGAAAACTGCATTTTTAAGTGTATCCACTTTGGAGAGCATTTTTACAACTCGGTGTGGAGCGAAGACCAAAACGTAAAGAAAAACATGCTTTACAAAAGAAAAACGCATTAGTGTGGACATGGCCTTAGAGCGTCAGAGTTTCTCAGAAGAAAAGATGCCTCTGATCTTCAAGCCCTCGAGTGGCACTGCATTTTAACTTTGGGGGATAATTAACACTTTTATAAATCATTGCAAAAAGGAAGACATGGGTGACCATGATCCAGAAACGCCACCATCCTCAATGGGCCAAAGCTCATTTGAAATGTGCAAAAATTGAAAATTTTCAGTGATCAGAAAGAAAAAGCCACATGTCTGTGGTATAGGAGTGCATAAGTGACTGTGGAATGGGCAGCTTGCACATTTGGTAAGGCTCCATCAATGCTGAATGGTATATACAGGTTTTAGTGCAGCAACTTCTTCCATCCAGAAAATGTATTTTTTAAGGAAGGCCTTGCATTTTTGAGCTAAGTGCATACTGCATCTATTAAAACTGCAGCTAGAATCCCAATGGGACACATATGGAAGAGCATTCCTCTCCCAAAACTTTAGCAACTGGTCTACTCAGTTCCCAGATATTTACAGACAGAAGAGATGATTCTACACAGTGGTAAACATAGCCCTGTCCCAACTTTTTTGAAACCTGTTACAGTCATCAAATACAAAATTATCTTTTTTTTTCTTTAAAATGTTTTATATTTTTAGTTACACATTTGATATGTTTTTTTTTTTTGTTCTATTGTGAATGGAATATAAATTCATTTGATTTTTTTTTTTATTTGGGTTGTATACTAGGCAATTCTGACACCTTCTTAAGCCACTGACTCTAACAGAAGGACAATCCTAACGTCGAAAAAGGATACATTTCTGAAATTTTTAGTTTTTTTTAATGTTTAGGCTGTTGGCTTTTAGACTGAGGATAATAATATGCTTAGTAATATTATGCTTAGTAATTAGCAGAATCATACTGGCAGCATTCAGATCATTATCAACATTGGGATCATCAGGAAATGCGCTGAATAATTGACTGATTTAATGATTGATTGATTGATTGATTGATTATTTGATTTTAAAATCCCTCAAACCTTTTCGTTTATCTCTTTGTTCAAACGTTGCTCCTCAACTCAAATTGCTTATGGTCATGTGGATAAATATGTCCTAAAGCCCACTGCCAGTTTCCAGATCAGCAGGGGTTTTTTGTGCCAAAGGGGAGCTAATTTTCCCTTTGCTGGATAAGAGTTAATTGGTTTGCAATTGCAAAGAATAATGGCATGTTCTATAAAAACCTTGGTGTTTCTCTGCTTCACTTTCCCTTTTAATTATTTCTCATTTGGTAATGTCTGTTAATATAGTGATGCTGTAACTGTTCCTCTTGTATCCATGTAATCCATGAACGGTACACAGATCCATGTGTACCAAATACAGGTTCTGTATTTATCTTGCTGAATAAAAAAAAAAAAACAATTATAATAATGAAAACTAAAAATAACTCTTCAACTGTCTGGTGAATTTGAACATACAGGGAGTGCAGAATTATTAGGCAAATGAGTATTTTGACCACATCATCCTCGTTATGCATGCTGTCTTACTCCAAGCTGTATAGGCTGGAAAGCCTACTACCAATTAAGCATATTAGGTGATGTGCATCTCTGTAATCCCTGTATATGTATACATATATAATACATGTATTATATATGTATATTATATATACAGCTTTATTGTAAAAAGACTTAAAGACTGATCATCATGTAAAAAAACAAAGGTTAGTTTAAACACCAACCCGCTGCATGCTTAATTCTGAATGCTGCTTAAGTGTGAAATATGCCTGAGTTCTAAATTTTGAAGTCCTCAATATGCACTGTTAATTCAACTCAATACATTCAGTGATGGAACAGAAAAAAAGCCTGAATGTCAATTTGGCAAAAACTTGTACCCATAACTTTTTCGACACGTTTTCAAATTAAAATTTTTTTTAAGATGATTTGATGCTCTGTCATATTTTCTAAACAAATGCAGTCGTTTATTCATTGTATATACTTCTAATAAAAAATCTCAAACTAAAACTGGGAGAACTACAGTAGGAAACGAGCACACAAGCTAAATTCCTATGATCTTACCAAACTTCCCAATGACATACTGTTACATGCGTCGAATTTGCAGATTTTTTCTCCTTGCATGTAATTTGTTATTTTTTAGTAGCTAGAATTAATTCATTGCAAGTAACTAGTATGGTAGAAGGGAAAACAAACCTTGAATGTGTGTTATAATGGCATGTTAACCTTTTTGACATGTTTAATTGTTTTAGTGATGTCCTCCAGTACCCCCAATTATTTAGCATACTCTTTTAATTAAATCTTTAAAATGAAAAAAATTCCCCCAAGCCATTTTAGCTCACAATCGAATAATGACTTTGACATTAGTTAGTTGATTTTTAAACTGAATAAAAAGATGAAATATGTGGCTTAATAGGATTTATTTTGTTTAGGGTTTTAATGGGTCATGATAATTGATGTACGGTACGATACTAGATGTTAATGTTAGATTCTATTGTTTGTTATATGTTTTTTTTAGAGGTATTTTGATAATCATTTGACCATATGAACAAAACACGATTTACTGTATATGTGTGTTTTGAACGTCCCATTCCAATTCTTTCCATAAGTGTTCAGTAGGGTTGAGGTTGAAAGATCTATAGTAGGCCACTCAAGATCCTCAACCCATATTTAAACACAGCTGGCTTTGTGCACAGGGGTATTGTTATGCTTGAATAGGTTTAAGTCTCCTGGTTCAAGTGAAGGGAGAAGAAAATGCTACCAACACCAAAGAGGTTCTATATATTTTTCTGACTTCAGCAATACTTTTGTCTATAGAGAGCATATCGTTTATTTACATCTAAAGATATTGCAGAATTTTTTAATAAAAAATTACATCAAGTCTCGTACCAAATTGATTCAAAATGTATGTAAGCGCAAATTCTGGTATTGTTAAGTGGTGTTCAGAAAAACATGCACAAAGAAGTGAACTTGTGTTGCCTAAAATATACTTCTTTCTCAACCACACCAGAGTCACCCAACTCTGACCTGTAACCTACCTGAGTGACTTGATAACATCTTTTACTGGAGAAAAATGTTCTATTTTCTAATGCTATACTCTTTACTAGATATATTCTTTATCATATTAATAATAATAATAATAATAATAATAATAATAATGATAATAATAATATTATTAATAATACTCTCAATATAAAAGTGCTTGGATCACAGTCTGGCACAAAAAGGCTTTAAGGACAGATTCGTAACACGACACTTTTATAAAAGTAAAATGAGCATGTCCACATATTGGGCAGTAGCGGCTTTATATACTTATCGAGGCACAAACGACCTTGCTGTAGAAAAAGTGCTTGGACTGGGTTTAAACAATAAGGAAAAAACTGGCAACTCACTGGCAAGAAAAAAAACATCCTAATTAAGTATTTTACTGCTCTTTCATGGCTTGTTTCTTTCTTTGTTTCTTCTTTCTCTTTTATAAAACAGCAGCAAACATGTTCTATTTGCAGAGCACCAGAACGTAGCTCTGTGCTGCAGATAAAAAGAGCACATTTCTACATTAGCACCTCATCAGGAGTAGCTTGCACTTTGCATCATGCTAATATTATAGAATAAAGAGCTCCCAGTATGTCCGATGCTACTTGATAATTTTTTGATACTGTATATACTGTATATACTCTAGGTTTCCTGGTGGTCTAGTGGTTAGGATGCAGCGCTTTCACGGCTGTGGCCCGGGTTCGATCCCTGGTCAGGGGACCAACCCCAGCCATTAGGGTTGCACAAGCCTTAGTGCCGGTCCCAAGCCCGGATAAATGGGGAGGGTTGCGTTAGGAAGGGCATCCAGTGTAAAAACATGTGCCAAATCAAACATGCGGATGGTCCGCTGTGGCGACCCCTAATGGAAGAAGCGGAAAGAAAGTTTATATACTGTATATACTGTACCATACAACATTCATACTTGTACATAACTATATCATGTCATGTGAGCATGTTATCTCTCAACATCTATGCACAATCTTTTCACAGTTTATTATTGTTCTGTACTGCACTGTTTAGACCCCATATCTTTATTTATCACACTGCTATTTCTTGTAAATAGGCCACTTATGCATTTTTGGTTAGATGCTAACTACATTTCATTGGCTTTGTACATGTAGATTGTACAATGACAATAAAGTTGAATCTAATCTAATATAATCTAATTTAATCTAAATACATAGGGACATTAGTTGGGGAAGTGGTTAAGGTCCTGAAAGAAAGGTTTAGAGTTCAGCACAACCAAACTGAGACTTATGGGCTTATGGGAGCAAGGACCCTCAACCGTTCAATTGTATAGCTATTAATAAATGTAAATATACAGTTGGAGGGGAAAGATATGTTTTGTCCAAAATGTTCTGCAAAAAAAAAAAAACAACAACCAGAATAATCATTCTAATAAAAGGAAGTGCAGCTGTGTTTCGTTCAAATACATGTTTAAGTATTAAAAGTAAACATTTAGCAAATATGCAGTTTATGGTATTGAACTGATATTTTAATGGGTGTTTCCCCTCACTCTTTTCTTCCTAATTCTGCCCCACCCACCAGTCAGCTCACCCTATGACACAACAGCTACCAACCAAGGAAGGGTGAAAACCAGTATGCTTCCTCAGAGACATGTGATGCCAGTCAAGCACCACATCTTTTCGAAATGCTTTTCATGCCGCATCACAGAGCAGCACAAGACGCTCAGAGGAAAATCTGCCCTCATGACAGGAATGAGAAAGCATATGCCACCCAGAGACCGAGGCCAATTTTGCTCTCTTGGCTCCTGGCCATGGACGGCTGTGGCGTTTTCAGGATTCAAACTCAGAATCTTCCAACCATAGAGTGAACATGCCACTCAGGAGCCAGATAACCATTTCTAATAGGCCATTTAAGTATGTCCTTGGCTTGGGTTAAGAAATTGTCATTGGATTTGTACATCAGCTTGTCAAAACTTTTAAGAAAAACCCACCATGAACATATTCCAATATTAATTAACCAGACATAAAAACACTAGTTCTATTTCAAACTGGCCAAAATTATTCACAACTGGATGCGATATAAAATGAGAAACATGTAGATATCAATGAGCTAATAGAAACAAATCTAATGAGAATTCAGCTTTCTCTTACTCAGTTAAGCTCAACCAACCAACATTTTTAATGGTGTACAAAAATCAGTAAGTCAACTTTATCAATAGATAGCTTGTAGCTAGCTGTGCAGGCCACGTCTAAATGAAACGCAGCAATCATACACCTCCATAACAGGATCCTCTTGGCTAAACTTAATATGCAATATTGTGCAGCAGCCAAACAAGCAAGCTACCAGCTTTTATGCTATGTGCAGGTTTATGATCACAGAACCTTTCTACCAGGGACCACCAACTTGGAGAACAGCAAGCAATTCAATCCCTGCCATTGTTCTCCACTAGTAGTGTCATTTATAAAGTCTCTATTGAGCACACACAACAGTGCCTCCCATTGAATTGGCCAGAATGATAATAACAGGACAGGTAACTCTGCTGCCTACGGTTTCTTCCTTAACAACTAATGTCCTATTGTGAGATATGAAACTGATACAGATGCGGACTTGTACAATTACAACAAAATCAATATGAATTGCACTTATTATACATGTATTATTTAAAATCCCATATAAACTCTTACTGGCTTTTTTGACTAATGGTGCCACACTCAATCCCTGATCATATCTTTAAATATAAAGCCTGGTCTACTCTTACCAGCTCAAGACATGTCTTTGTGTAGAGGTAGAAAGTGGTGAAGTACAATTAATTAGTTACTGTACGATTTTTCTGTTTTCAGTACTTCCGGACAACTTTTTACTCTCCTTCATGAAAATTTGTACACAAATTTCTTTACTTTCTACTTATAAAATTTTCAAAACAGGCTCATTGCTTTAGTTTTAATCTACTTGGTGACATGATCGATGTTTTTTCTTCTCATCGCGTGCCGTTTTCAGACCATCAATTAATTTCTTGTCATTGCACGACTTTTTTAATCTACCAGTTGTGTCATTTCCTGGTTATCACCCACCACAGATGTAGGCTAGCTTACAAAGCGAACAACGAGCAAGGCAGAAGGCAACAAGAAGAACATTGACACCATTATTTTTTCTCTGCTCGTGTTCTATATGGTGGTTGTTTAGCCTGGATACATTCATTGGATAGCAAAATTGGAAATTATTTTGTATTAATATATTAATATTATGTGAGTATGATCCAGTTACCAGCATGACACTAAAACAGGTAGTAGTATTGGCCCAAACTTCTTTACTTTAACTTCAACTTTTACCAGTCTTTTAAAACATAAGTATCTGTCCTTTTACTTGAGTGAAGGATATGTGTATCTCTGTCTCTGTGTCATCTTTCTGCTTTCTCATTAACGTTGCCTTATTCTTTCCTTTCATACCCATTATTAGGAAACCTGGCCCTACTGAAATTTCACCTCTTTTATCATCCCAAGCTGAAATTCAGATAGTCCCTAAGTTACATTGGTTCAACTTACGATTTTCCGATCTCATGATGACTACAGCGCTACGAGAAAAAAAAATTACATTTTGCATGGCGAGCAAAAGTAGCAGCATATGCAGTACAATACCTTGGGACACTGCCATTTGTGCGTCTCTATCGTCTTGTGAGATGCCTTATTTTTGCCAGAGGTCGACAGAGTTCAGTTGTCTCAGTTGTAGAGCATTTTATTCTGTGTTTTTGGTGTTTCAAAAATTAGTTCTTGTCTCTCTCCTTTTTTTCATGTCACCAGTTTTATCTGACTCTGCCCACACACCTGCTAAAACATACATATATACCCTAAAGTTTGTATTTATGAACTGTAAATTGCTGTTTTGACAAATTATGTATTGTGATTTGTTAAATTATTAACAAACCACAGTATTGTGATAGAAGAGTATCTGCAAGAGTAAAAGGAAAAGTTTATAGGACTGTGGTAAAACCTGCTGTATTGTAGGTTTTAGAGACAGTGGCATTGACTAAAAGACAGGAGGTGGAGTTGGACGTAGCAGAGCTGAAGATGTTGAGGTTTCATTGGGAGACACGAGGATGGACAGGATTAGAAATGAGATTATTAGAGGGACAGCGCATGTAGGACGCTTTGGGGACAAAGTGGGAGATGCACAATTGAGATGGTTCTGGACATGTACAGAGGAGGGACATGGGGTATATCGGTGGGAGAATGCTGAGGATTGAGCCGCCAGGAAGGAGGAAATGAGGAAGTCCAAGGAGGAGGTTTATGGATGTGGTGAGGGAAGATATGCAGGTAGTTGGTTTAAAAGAGGTAGATGTAGAGGACAGGGGGGGGTATAAAGATGGATGATCTGCTGTGGTGACCCCTAATGGGAGCAGCCGAAAGAAGAAGAAGATTAACAAACCATAATATACTACCTCACATTGATCACCATTCTGGGTTGTGGGTAGGCTAGTCCATGTCTTAATATTTTTAGGTTATGATGGGGTCATAAGAACGCATCTTCATCTAAAGTGGTGGACTACCGGTACTGATCAAAGTTTTTGCTTTGCAGTAACAAAAGCCAAATGGTTTAAAGTGTTTGAGTAAATGTACATTGTTACTGTACTCTATTGTTTAATTTGCTAGTTTTGCTGAATATCAAATATTCAAGCAAATTTTACTACTTCTCAACTACACTTATGATGCAATATAGACTTTTTACTTCACCATATTTTATTGACCATAACCATTATAAATTACATTTTTACATGCCATTGCCTTATTTATTTTGTAGAAGAAGCAATATTTATGTTCGAGTCCATTGAATGCTAATGTTTTTTATTTCTTGGTAACACGATACTGTCATTTTTTTTGTTAATTGAAGATCCCTTGCTTTACTGCTTTGTCTTTTTTTTTACTAATTTGTTTGATCTTTGTTTCATTTCAGGATGTTGTGTTGATCCTTGGTTACTGCAGTGTTGAGGTTTACAATGTGATTTGTATTTCAGGAAATAAAACCATACAAAAACTAATATTCTACTTATGTATTTGTACTTTTACTTGAATAAAAGTTACCAATTTAAAAATGTACTCAAGTGAAGGTTAAAAAAAATACAATGTAAAATGTACTCAGGGTCAAATTTACTTTTTTTTAAACACATTTACAAATTAAAGTGCATAAAAAACCCACTACAGTCCATGCATTGGGTCTAAATTGAGTTATGCACTTTTACAGAAAAATAAATCTCCTGTTATAATGTCATTTATGATCGAGACAAATAAAAAAATGCAGATTCAGACATCAGACGGTGACAGCAGGCATTAAAAGTCTCGATGCGACGGCTTTTTCGCTTTCAGCTGGTTCTGCATCACTGGCATCTGTCTTGTCCGTCTCCACCTTACTTCTTGTGACATCTAGTGCATTTATTCCCTGCCCATCAATCAAATCGAATTGGTGACTTTTAACCTGTAATTGAGTACGTTTTGCAGGTATCTATATTTTTACTCAAGTACGATTTTCTTGTACTCTTTACACCTCGGCAAAAACCCAAATAATAGCATACATAGTAATGATAGTGCTCTTTTAGATGCCTTAAATGATTGCCTTGCTTGTACTGACTCTGGGACATAGACTTTCTTCTCGTTCTTGGACCCAGGGTGTATTTGTTTCCCACTCCTCCATTATTAGGATTACAGGTTTGCTGGGTTCCGTTTTTCCACTGCGTTCTTGTTTTGCCCACAAATCCACCACGTATTTTATGTATTATTTAGGTTTTATGTATTATTTTGTCCAACCCACACACTTCATCATCTGTCATTTCATGACTGTGATAAAAACAAGTCATTCAAATAAAAGTCATTCACTGCTTTTTTTCTTGTAGTCAGAAATACATAGTTCATTTCACAGTATCTTGTGGTTGATTTGATACCTTATGAGGTCATGCGTGATCAGAAATGTTTATATAATAAAAAGATTATTAATTCCTTTATTTCAGTATTGATTTGACCTATATAGTCGATCCACTGACCCAGAAACACTGGGAATGAGAGAACATTAAGAACAAGATGGACACGCAACCTGAATGGGACATTAGTGCATTTCAGGGCACCTTGCACACACTGATACACACTCAGAGCTATTCATCCATCCTCGTTAAAGATTTTTGGGAGGTTGAAAGAAACCAGAGGCAGAGGTCACATGCCCAATCCAATTCTGTTGTGAAAAACTTAGAAAGGCTCCAGTCTAGCCCACTCTTCAACGCGTTTTGATATGCAAATGAGAATCACGACGAAACAATCAGTATGCAAATGCTGCGCGGTTGTGACGTCACTTGGTGACTTTTGGCGACATTTTTAGGCATTCACTAGCTGATCCTACTGTTCCTAAAGCAACACCGGGTTTAACAATCCTGGGCTTGTATCGCACGCATTTTACTACACACTTGTGTTTGTGTGTTTGTGGTGTGTGTGTGTGTGTGTGTGTGTGTGTGTGTGTGTGTGTGTGTGTGTGTGTGTGTGTGTGTGTTTGTGTGGGTGTGCGTGTGTGTTATATTGTAGAATTGTTTATTAATAAAACTCAAGGGCTCGTGACTGTAGATCTCTGCTCTGTAATGTACTGCGCTGTTGCTCTCTCTCTCTCTCTCTCTCTCTCTCTCTCTCTCTCTCTCTCTCTCTCCCTCTTTCTGGCGAAGTGCCCCTGCCCAGCCCGTATCGGAGCAATGAGAAGCTCCGTAGCTCTCCCAGCTGTTCGTGTCTCAGAGTTTCGTGGAGCTCTTGGCACGCGCGGGTAGCTCCTACGAGCTCGTGGGTGAAGGACAGCACGCCAAGCACGCGCGCTCTTTCTCTCTCTCTCTCTCTCTCTCTCTCTCTCTCTCTCTCTCTCTCTCTCTCTCTCCATCCGTGTGTGTGAGTGTGTGCACTCGTGTTTCCTTTAAATCTCCTTACTCTCGGACATCTCACTCCAGGCACTCGTCCGCTCTCGTCCCGCTCTGGTGCATTCCCTTGGAGGACTGTTTGTTTCTTTCTTTCCCTTCTTTCCTTTTATTTATTTTTTTTCTTCTACCACGCAAAGCGCTTTTTTTTTCCCCAGCTCTTTCACTACACCGGCACGGCGCGAGCGACCGGATCACGGCGGCGCGCGCCTACAGATGCGTGCGTGCGCAGGGATCAGAGGCGCGAGCTGAGCAGCGATGGCGCGCCCGTGGAGCGCACGCTGCCTGTTCTGGAGCCTCGTGGCAGCCGTCAGCGTGTTCCTGCCACCCGCCGGGGCCAGAGGTGAGGGACACACCCACACACCCACACACACACCTCACACGCGCACGCACATGGTCAGGTGGATTATCACGAGCGCGCGAGGAAGAGTTATTAGCGCGTGACGAGCGAAAAAGTTACTGCGTCCCTTTAGACCTTGTGTGTATATATATATACAAATTATTTGATTATTAAACCTTATTTTAAAACCTTATTAGATTATTATACCTTATATATTATTATATTATTATTTTTTTTTTTTGTTATTATTATACCTTATATATATATATTTATATGTGCATATATGCATATATGCATACATGCATACATGCATACATACATACACACGTCTGTGCGTATGTGTGTGTGTGTGTGTGTGGGTTGATACAGTGCATTAATGTGTTTCAATGCCACATCTGCAGGATGGACATTTCTGTTTTAAAATCCTATCGTTTATTAGGCTTGGGTGTTATTTCTTGCATGCCATTGCATTTCTGTGATGCATTTCTAGGAATGCATGTCTGGGAGCATGATTGCGTTGCTGAGAGCTGAATGCAGTTTTAAATGAACCCGGTCCAGTGTTCAGTAGTTTAGTGATGTACTGCAGGACTTAATTCAGCTCTATGATATTTATTTGGCTGTATTAAGAGCGGCTTGCTAGCCAGAATCATGCAGTGCAGCCAAAATGTGCTGTGCATTAATTAGATTAAGTGAAATGGCAGTGCTTAATAGTGTGTTTGTGTGGGTCTGTGCAGGTCTGGGAGTGTATTATACATGTTCCTCTGGGCTATAAAAGAAATTCACGCTTGGTGTCATGCGTTGCACACTGTGCAACAGGTTTTCATGCTGTTTATCCCTGCGCTCTCTCTCTCTCTCTCTCTCTCTCTCTCTCTCTCTCTCTCTCTCTCTCTTAAATTCAGTTTTTTTTGTTCATATATTTTACACTTTAAATATAGCGGATTAGTAAACCCTGACCCTTGGTTATATTCTTGGAGCATATTTTTTTATTTGGAAAGCAATCTGATTTTGACATTTATGAGTGCAACATGCAATTGAGGCTCTGCGCTTGCCTGTGTGTGCAATTGAATCATTTATTCATTCGTCTTTAGTAACCACTTTATACTGGTTAAGATCGCAGGATGCTGAGCCTAACCATGAAACACCAGGTGCACCAGGAACACAGTACACCATACTGTACACACACACACACACACACACACACACACACACAATTTAGAGGAGCAGGAATTTGGAAGAAACACAAAAAAACTTAGAGGACACAGTATGCAAATGGACAACAATTAGGTGGACTGTAACCAGAGCTCACAATTAAACCGGGGACCCTGGAATTGCATGGTGGAAGAAAGTTTGCAGAATTTTCATATCTATTATAAGTGTAAGATTAGTTTTCAGTAACTTTTGAGAGTCGGTGCTGAGTTTAATTATAATGTCCTGGCATCGAAAAAGTAATGTAACCTTGTTTCAGACCTCTTTGGCTCATGCCAGGCCAAAAGCAGAAATGTGTGTGTGTGTGTGTGTGTGTGTGTGTGTGTGTGTGTGTGTATGTGGATGCTTTTACATCTGAGCTCCCTAAATGCATGTGAAATGTGAAGGAGGCTACACAGGAAACCGTGCCCCTCGATGCAGAAAATAAATGCCCCCTTCAGTCAGTTGGCGCGTTAGCCCGGCATTACATTTGCAAGTTCACAAATAAAGCAGGCTTGTTACATAAAAATGTTTGCACATGTACAGTACGGTCCCTGAGCGAGTATTAACTTTGTTACATATGATTAACACACCCATTAATGTAGCTATGGATATCGCACGTACGCGCCGAGGACCCAATCAGAATGTAGATGAAAGTCCAAAATGTCATCACCAAAATGTCATCATCTATTGCCATTATCTGGTAGATCATTTCAGCTTTCACAGTAGTACAGAACAGGCAAAGGGAGCAAAGTACTGAATTTAAATAAACAAACAAACAAATAAATACATTTTCTGTTTACCAGCCATGTTTGAGTTTTCCGTCTCTCCCTCCAACCAATTTATGGGTTCTTTAAGTTCTTGATGATGAGTGATGTCAATGCTCAGAAAATGGATTTTAAAGTGTTAAATGGATCTTGTATTGTTTCCAAAGCTAAGCTACATTTCCCTTTTTCCTTGGCACATAGCACCTCCGATTATTGGCATAAAGGTTGTAAATTCTTTTAGTTTTTGTCCGTACTGTTATACTGCTTCTTTTATTAAACAATAAAACACAGTTGGGACGTGGATTATATTACAGTAATGAACGCCACAGTGGTGTGATGGGGAGCAATGAATTTTTCCCATAACAGTTTGTCCTAAAGTGTTTAATAGCTCAGTTTATACATCATCAGTTTACCAACATTCATAAAATTTTATTTATTAAATGAAAAGAAAAATGACACACTGTACATTTTATTTCTTTATTGTTATGTGTAATATTGTAAAAATGCCCATGAAGCTAGTTTATTAACACTGACCTCTCACACCTGAAGCTAACAAGACAAACGTACAGCTTGTTATGTTACTGCGAAACTGCAAAGACATTCTATCCATCCTAACTATATTCCTGAGTGTTTAAAAAGCATTGACACTGGAGGCTATTTTAAAAAAATCAACGTCCCACAGGAAACGACAAAATATCAGCAATACATCTTTTGACATAAAGGGTCCTTTATTCTCCACAAGTTACTGTGAATTACTATGAGTTGTCACTATAGAAATGTTAGTATATTCAAAAAATCTATCCATCTATCTATCTATCTATCTATCTATCTATCTATCTATCTATCTATCTATCTATCTATCGATCTATCTATCTATCTATATCTATCTATCTATCTATCTATCTATCTATCTATCTATCTATCTATCTATCTATCTATCTATCTATCTATCTATCTATCTATCTATCTATCTAATCTAATCTAATCTAATCCAATCTTTCTAATATTACAGCCCAGTCTAGCAAACCAAAAATAAATTATTTTAACAGGAGAAAAAACGCCACCATCTTCTATATGATGAATTTCAATGTTGCATAAATATTTTTATTTTAATTTTTTTTACATACTGATGTTATTTAATTAGCATAATGATAGAGGAGAAGTGGGTGAACAACGAATTTTTAAAATGCTGCTATTCAAAGTACACTTGTGGCTGAATGTTAATATTCAGTGTATACAAGGTGCTGCAGAAAATCTCAATTTTAAGCTTTTTTTATTATATATTTTTTTTTTTGCTGTTATAATGTAAAATATCAAATAAAAAATTATACGCATACATGTTCGTAACAACAGGCCCGTGATATAAAATAGAATTTAAAAAAATATATTTGTATTAAATAAATATAAGAATGTGGTCTTTCATAGACATTTAATAGAATAGTTAATATTAGGAATTCAATAAAAAAAAATAATGTTGTCCTTCTTATACAATAACATTTCTGTAGTGCCAACTCATTTGTATGAAGGACACTTCACATAAACACAGATGTCTCTCATTATAGCATTTTCGTTAATTAAATTAGTCTCCAACATCAATGCTTTTTTAATACAACCTACAAATAGCAGAATTTCTGACAGGAATATGTTAAATCTTTGTTTAACCTGATAAACCTCGATTTTCTTATCAATCTGAGAGTGAGAGCGAGAAGGTTCTAAATATTAACAAACATGGATGTTCCACAACAGTCAACATAACATACATCACAAATAAAGCATACAAATAAAAGACCACATACTTTAAATAATAGTACATTGTTAGCATTTCACTATATACAAAAAGGTTTAACACGTAACACATTCTTTATAACATGTTATACGGTTATGGTATGTTCTTTTATGTTCTATGGCCAATCAAGATCTTCCACCCAACCTATGTTAACCATTTGTTTATGGAATTCGCTTCAGGACATTTTAATGCTGAAGAGAAGGGAAAATGTTATGATACCACGTCCAAAGACATCCAATACAATCGTGTGCCCCAACAGTTTGGGGAAGAACCCTATATGACTGGAAAAGTCAGGTCTCCCTATAGTTTTTGCCAATCAAGTTTCTTTTGAATACTATAAACTTTCTTTCGGCTTCTTCCATCAGGGGGCGCCACAGCGGATCATCCGCATGTTTGATTTGTCACATGTTTTTACGCTGGATGCCCTTCCTAACTCAACCCTCCCCATTTATCCGGGCTTGGGGCCGGCAGTAAAAGTGGCTGAGGTTGGTTCCCTGACCAGGGATCAAACCCGGGCCGCAGCGGTGAGAGCGCCGCATCCTAACCACTAGACCACCAGGGGACCTTACTTTTAAATACTATATTGTATTATTAATTGTTACTAATTATCACTATCAGAGATGTTGCTATAGATCAAAAACAAAGTCTTTATAAAGTTTAAATCCACCTCCAATGTTCCTGGCCTTACTCCCTTTCCACATGGTCTCCTGAACACACAGCATATCTACCTTTCTCCTCTCCATCATATCAGCTACTTCTCTCCGTTTACCCGTCATAGTACCAACATTTAAAGTACCAACCCAAACCTCCACTCTCCTACACTGCTCCTTTTCCTGCAGTCTTTGTAGACATCTTTCTCCTTTCCTTCTACTCCTTCGGGCCAACAGTAGCCCAATTTCCACCGGTACCCTGTCGGCTAACGATACCTGTGGCGGTCGTTGTTAACCGGGGTCTCGACCGATCCGGTATGAAATTCTCATTTGTGATCCGCATATTTGATTTGGCATGTTTTACACTGGATGCCCTTCCTAACGCAGCCCTCCCCATTTACCCGGGCTTGGGACCGGCACTAAGAGTGCACTGGCTTGTGCATCCATAACGGCTGGGTTTTTAAAGTAAAAGACTAAAACACATGAGAAAACGCTCTGATTGCGTTCGACAGCGAACAGTCAAGCAGCTCAAATTCGCTTATGCTGTCTCGCTAATTAGATTCATGTGTTTCAATGTTATTCTGGAAAATATTGTCGAATGTAACTGTATTGATTGTCTAGTTTCCATCACTGCACTAAATAAATGTGGCTGTAATGTTTAACTCAGACTTTCTTTCCCATTTATGAGCAGTACCAGAGCTACAGTACCTGCTGTGTAAAAAAATTGGCTCCCACACTTTTTTTTGCTATTAACAAACGGAAAAGGAACATGTCTGGTGTGATATTGGAACCTTCTCGCAGTGTGCATGGAGCAGGCGTGTATTTGAGTTTGCTATGATGAAGCAGTGTGTAGTAGATTTTATGTATTTAGCCTGACATTTATTGTCTAGGGTGTAGTGTCTATCAAGGGTCTAATGTCATTCTGTTTGCTTTAATGAATCTATATTGTAACGTTTACTAAATATTACATTTACTAAATATGAGAGTACATGTGACATTAAAAAGATGTCCTGTTACACTTTACTTTTATGGCATTTGGCAGATGCTCTTGGGCAGTAAAGGGTCTTGCGCAGGGTCCGTCATGCACAAAAATTCAAGCAGTAATTCTCAAGTATCCTGTGGCATTCAGGCAGTGATTACTTAGTATTATTGAGCCAAATGTGTGCTAAGGAATTAATTTGCACCTTAGCACCATTATACCAGGGGTATAATGCTATATAGGGGTATAGGGGTATATATAGGTGTATATATAGGGGTAAGCTATATAAGGGTATAATAACTTCACCGGCCTGGATGGTTTGCACAAGCCAGGTTGGTTCATGGATTCATGCTGTTGGCTCCAAATTCTGGCTTATATCAGTGTGCCTCGGCAGAAATCAAGATTCATCAGATCAGTCTAAATTTTTTCCACTCCTTGTGCCCACTGCAGCCTCAGCCTTCTGTTCTTGGCTGACATGGTCTTCTCCTGTTGTAGCCTGTCTGCCTCAAGGGTTGACGTGTTGTGCATTCAATCGGTTGTGGTTATTTGCATTACTGTAGCCTTTCTGTCTGCTTTGTTCTCTATTGGGCGCTCTCATCAACAAGATGTTTCTGTCCGCACAACTTCTGCTCAATAGATTTTTTTGTAACACACCATTCTGAGTAAACTCCAGACTGTTGTACTTAAAAATCCCAGGATATTAATAAGTATGTTAAATACTGAAACCAGCTCAATCTTCAACAGCCATGAACTTAAAATAACTGCGATACGTTTGGACATGTATTGCCACACTCAGTGTTTTATGCATAATATAACACGATGAAGCACGGTTTAAATGTTCGAGAAGCTGTGCTAATGTGTATTTAAATTAATAAAGCATTTTTATAGCTTACATATGTACATAATCAATCAATTTAATCATAATCATCTTTTCTAATTACCGTAATTTCCGGACTATTAAGCGCACCCAAATATAAGCCGCACTGAATTTTACAAATATTTTAATTTTTAACATAAATAAGCCGCACCTGTGTATAAGCCACAGGTGTCTACACTGAAACTAATGAACTTTACACAGACTTTAACAGAAGACACTAAATGCAATATGTTGCGCTTCTATTAGGAGCAGAGCGGTATTTTGGGACTAGCCTGCCACTGCAGTCTTCCAGTATTACTGCGTGTGTGCGACTGAGGATTATGTGCTTATTATTTTCTGATGCTCATTTCTAAGTTTCTTTGACTTACTCATAACGCCATTGCCAAGAAAAATAAAAAAGCACGAGTTTTGGAAACCTGTCTGTGCTTATATGATTTCTGTTGCAACTGGAGTAAGTGAGCTCTCCCTTCACCCAGACTCAAAACGTTACAACGGCTTGTATCTAAACAGTAGCCGACCAAGAAAGTCATTGTTCACTGTCTTCCTCCTTCCTTTCACAACTATTTCTCTCGAGAGTTTTTCTTTTGGCACCGTCGTGCGTTTAAAAATCACCACCGGTGGAAGTTTTTTCTCCCGATGCCGTGCAGCTCAAAACACAGGTGAGGTGCATTTTTTCGTTTCCGTTCGGAAATTTTATTGGTCTAATGTTATGGGGTTCAGTTTTTTTGGCTTGAAGTTTGTGAAACCGGGAAAAACCCAGGAAAAATCTATAAATTAGCCGCATCCTTGTTTAAGCCACCGGGTTCAAAACGTGGGAGAAAAGTAGTATTTTTCGGCTTATAGTCCGAAAAATACGGTACACAAATTTTGCTATTTCGAAATCAAATCTAATTATGTTTGTCATATACACCTACACACAGAGTACAACATGCAGTGAAATGCTTTTTATGACGGTTCCTTTGTTTAGCTATTTACAAGCTAAATTTCACTGTCATCTTGGCTTGAGCCGATTGATGGTTGTATAAGGAATTGCAAAAGTTTCCATCTTTAGTGATAGCTACACTATATGGACAAAGTTTTTCCCCAATTGTTCTGTTCTCCCACAAACCAAATCTGATCCAGCATGACAATACCCCTGTGCACAAAGCCAGCTCCATGAAGGTTAAGAGATCTTGAGTGGCCTGCTATAGAGCTCTGATCCACAAACTTGTGTAAATATACAGTAGTGTATGAT
Organism: Silurus asotus; assembly: GCA_024362625.1. NCBI lineage: Eukaryota > Metazoa > Chordata > Actinopteri > Siluriformes > Siluridae > Silurus > Silurus asotus. The sequence continues at coordinate 9,970,914 of MU563656.1, forward strand.
ATCAATGATGGAAAAAACATGTCTGCAGGTTTAAGGGCTTTAGCCACCTGTTTCTCTGCTTTGTGTAGAAAAGCTTAGCACGTTTTTATTTTTTTTCCACCTGTGTGGTAACCATGGTAACATCAATGCTACAGATATCACCTGTTACTTTTAACCCAATTATCAACCTCTGTGATTCTGAGTGTAATCTTTGTAAAGTTTGTTTGTTTTTTATTTGTGAAGGTGTTAGAATGATAAAAAAAATGTAGCTCAATGAAAAGTAGTTTATTATGTGCTAAAATTATTATTAGTAGTAGTTTCAGTATTTGTGTTAGAATTATTAGATAATAACAGTAGTAGTTTCACAATAGTTTATTAATTTAATTATTCACTAATTTCTGTATATTCTGCTGATTTTCTTTTTTATAAAGCATTGAATGCTTCAATCAATATTAATATTATAACTATTATTATTATTATTATTATTAGTAGTAGTAGTAGTAGTAGTAGTGTTTTTGTGTTTATTTATTTATTTACTCATTTATTACATTCGATATTGTATTTATATTTGTTTTACAGCTAATTTTCTTTTAATCAATATATATATATTCTGCAGCTATTTTGTAAATAAATTATTCGAATATTATTTTTATATATTACATTCAAATTATTAACATTTCTGTTTTTATTATTGTTGTTTGAGTTTTGTCATTTTTGCAAAAAATAAAAAAATATAAAATTCACATAACTACTTAATATCCAGCATTTTAATTATACTGAGCAGCTCCACCCTGAATATTTTTATTAGCATAATTCTTTTAAAATAAGTTCCATAACTTTCTTTAGTTATTTTTTATTTGGAGGATAAAACCAGCATTTTAGACATTCAGCCGGAATTGTAAAAAAAAAACTCAGTATTTTCAGTGAATCTGAGAAGCAAAAGGGTGCTTACATTTATACACATGCGGATACACACACACACACACACACACACACACACACACACACACACACTCATGAACTCTTTAATTCCCATACCAGTGAGTCTTCGTCAAAATATGAATCTGGACAGAGAGGAGCTTTGATTTCCTCACACTAAACAGAAACTCTGACCCTTTGGCATCCACTTAACTTTAACTGATCCCTTATGAGCCATTTGCAAGTCAATTAGACAATTATCCCTTTGGGCGTGACCCCTCCTACATTCTGTGGACTATGGAAATCAGAAAGAGCTGCTCAAACATTCATAATTCATGAATAATATTCATGTACAATGTTCATAGAGGAATGCAGTTGGGTACACGTACTGTACATGATTAAGGAGAAAGTTCTCTTTAGCAAGACTCAGGTGGAGGAAAATAAAAGCTAAAGCTGTCAAACTGTTTGCCGGAGCAAACTGAATACCTGAGCCGCGTCATGGTATTACATCATCACTGTGATTGTAGTGTGTTAAAAGGCATTTTGCAGTGACCATGTTTATTCATCAGCTGTGTGTGTGTGTGTGTGTGTGTGTGTGTGTGTGTGTGTGTTTTACTGTGTGAACAAACACAGCTAAATTATTTGCTATATTCCATGTTGAAAGCAATGATGAAGTGTGTGTGTGTGTGTGTGTGTGTGTGTGTGTGTGTTTACTGTGTGCACAAATGCAGCAGTCTTGTTTATGTCTATATCCCATGTTGAAAGCAAAAATTAAGTGTAAATGTGTGTGTGTGTGTGTGTGTGTGTGTGTGTGTGTGTGTGTGTGTGTGTGTGTGTGTGTGACAATATGGAACATATAACGAACATATAATGAACTGTGTGTGTGTGTGTGCGCGTGTCTGTGTGTATGCAAACACACCACACTTATTTGGTGGGAAATTATTAGTAACACACTTTATATGGAATGACTAATAAAGTGTGTGTGTGTGTGTGTGTGTGTGTGTGTGTGTGTGTGTGTGTGTGTGTGTGTGTGTGTGTGTTTGTGTGATTTATGATAAAATGATTTATCGATGGTGAAATTAATTCCAGTCATAACATACTTAACATGGAACATGTAATTAAATGTGTGTGTGTGTGTGTGTGTGCGCGCGCGCGCACGTGCACCACACTTACTTATTTTAAAATGAATACCTGTATTAACAAATTTATTATGGTACATTTAATGATTTTTGAAAATAAAAGCGTGACTCTATTTCTCCACTTAGATGAGTCGACTCAGTCTGCTCATATTGATGAAACACAGTGGGGATTATAATGCAAAATAGTATGTTGTGAGCATGTTTTTGGCTGCTGCCATGTCCACATCTACAATCCCAATGTAGTGATGTCATCGGCTCTATGACTGATAGTGTTATTTTAGTGCTGTGAGAAATGTAATAAAGCATAAATCATGCGATAAAAATACGATTAATCGTGCAGTCCAGCTGTCAAATTCTACTTCTGTAGCTGATTCATTTTTTTTCTAATTCTGCTTGGCAATATTTTGACTTCTGACTCACTTCTTGCCGTTTCCAAAAAATAAAAAATAAAAGATCTCAAATTCTAAATCTTTCTTCTCTGAATAATCTCACCTTGATTCTATAGGATTATACTTAACAGCTGTTTCCGCACATCCTTTCAACACGCTGAGTGCTGTTTTGCTAACTCTTCTACACCTCTATTCTGTAATAATATTGCAAAACTTTCCCAATCTCCTGCATCACCTAAAAAAAAAGAATGGTTTCATTTAAGGTCTGGTCCATTTCAAGAATGGACTTCTCAGGGAGTTTTTCCTTACCGCTGTAACCTCTGGATTGCTTATTAGTAAGATTAACCTGTATCCTCCAGATGTGTGTAAATGTCCTTGTAGGCCAGACTAAACAAAAAAAAACAGTAAGTCAATGTAAGATTTTTATCATGCCCTAACAAAAAATTATAGGAGAGACTTTCCCATTCGATCTATGATGCCCATGGTGTCTTTTCTCTTCAGGGAAGAGTCACACCGCACACAGAATGGTTCATATGTTCTTCTACAGTTTAATGCAGATAACAGACAAGTATATACACACACTGGAAAAAACCTGAGCTCCAAACTGTTCCTGATTGGGTAAGAAGACATAGAGATGTGTGAGCCCAGACAAAGACATTCTGTGTACCTTACATACTCATATTGTAAAGATCATATAGACACTGAACAGACAACATAGGAGTGTGTGTTTAGAGAACTAGTGTGAGGCCCATCTTAACAGTAACATTCAATTATGTAAAGTTTAATTAGGTATATTCTGTTTTAATTAAATAATTAAGTATAATTCTGTAGAATGAAAACTTTCTTTACCAAACCTTACATAAATGCATTTCTACAAGTTCTCATTAATGATACAATCATATAAATAATATAATAATTCACAGCAAATATCCTAGTTTATCTTTATACATGCTATACACTGAACCGGCATCAAATTATGACCACCTGCATAATACCACCTTCTGCTGCCCAAACACTCCTGATTCCGTTGAACATTAATAGTATTACCTTCCTCAGCAGTTTGAGCTACAGAAGCTCGTCTGTTGGATGGGGCCACACGGGCCAGCCTTCCCTCCCCACATGCATCAATGAGCCTTGGCCACCTGTGAACCTGTCGCTGGTTCACCACTATTTCTTCCCTGGACCACTTTTGATAGCTGACCACTGCAGACTGCGAGCTACAGTTTTGGAGATGCTCCGACCCAGTCGTCTAGCCATCACAATTTGGCCCTTGTCAAACAATTCTTTTAAGCTTAAATTCTTGCGCTTGACCATTTGTTCTGCTTCTAACACATCAACTTTGAGGACAACATGCTCGCTTGCTGCCTAATATATCCCACCCACTAACAGGTGCCATGATGAAGAGATAATCAGTGTTATTCACTTATTCATCATAATGTTATTATGTCATAATGCTATAGTGTATAGACTTAATATCCCATTCCACAAAAAGTTCACATTTGCTGTTACGTATATATTTAAGTATTTATATATTAATATAACATGTATAAAGTAATAACGCAATATATATATCAAACAGACAATGCTTTTGACAAACTAATAAAACTGGCCTGGACAAAAATAATGGTACCCCTAGAAATGAACAAATAATTTGACCATAGGGACATGTTACATTACAGTGTGCCCTTTAATTAGCATCTAAGGTGTCTTCCAACATGTAATCAGTCAGTCTGCCTATTTAAAGGGTGAAAAGTAGTCACTGTGCTGTTTGGTATCATGGTGTGCACCACACTGTACATGAGCTAAGCTAAGCAGAGAATTGTCTAAGGAGATTAGTAAAAAAAAATAGACATGAATCTTAAAGGTAAAGGCTAGATCTTCTGGGGCTGCGTTGCTGCATCCAGCACAGGGTGTCTTGAATTTGTGCATGGTACAATGAAATCTCAAGATTATCAAGGTATTCTGGAGTGAAATGTGCTGCCCAGTGTCAAAAAGCTTGGTCTTAATCACAGGTCATTAGTCCTTCAACAGGATAATGACCCATACAGCACACACATTTAAAAAAAAAACAAGAATGGCTAAGAACAGCGAAGGCACCCTTCCAACCTGAGAAGGCTGGAGCAGTTTGCTGATTAGGAATGGGCTAAAATACCTGTCTTCAGGTGCAGAAGTCTAAATGAGAGTTACAGAAATCACTTGAAGCAAGCTGTATATTAAGATAAGGGTACAATCATTTTTGTCCAGGCCAGTTTAATTCTTTTTTTTTTTAATGCTTCAAAAGCAATGTATGATTTTCATTAGTGCATTTTCAGTAAATGTTCACACTGTTATACATACACACACGCACACACACACACACACACACACACACACACACACACACACACACACACATATATATATA
>MU563656.1:9976725-10004225 GCA_024362625.1 Silurus asotus
AAAAAAAAAAAAGTGTCTCTGTCACACACACACACACACACACACACACACACACACACACACACACACACACACACACACACACACACACACGTAAATCTCACATTGACTGATAGCACTGTCTCAATCAGAGTCTAATTACAGTAACATCCTGCTCTCACTTTGCTCCTTTTGCCTCATAGGAACTGGTAAACGAAGCCACATCTACTGCTGCTGGAAATCCATATTGTGCCCTGTATGAATATTTAATGCTTCATGATCGATCAGCATTTTGACGTTGACATGATAAGCCACTCGTAACAACACAGAGCGGAATTTAATCCAGGATGTCTTCGAATAGAGGTCATAATTGTGCTGAAAAAGTTGTGCCTGGACTCATTTAGGATGAAGAAAGAAAGAGAAAACGATGTAGATATGATTACACGTTCTTGCATTCGCATTTCCGATGAACGGTCATCACACACACACACAAAAAAAAAATACGGTAAAACCTACAAATGACATTCAGGCTTTAGTTTTGTTAGATTTTCTATAGAATTTACTGTACTATTACTATTTAACTATATGAATATAATTTAATAATGCTATAAAGAAAATGTTAAATATTAAATATATATATATATATATTTAAAATTAAAAAAGTTTTTTTTATTATCTTTATTTTCTTTGCCATTATATAACATTAAATACAATTTTCTAAATTCCTAAATGTAATCACTTTTCACTGTGGTCTTATAAAGTCTTTCAGAATTTTTTTTTTTTTTACAAATATACCGCTAATGTTTAGCTAATATGTGACTTTAAATAGTAAAAAAAATGTGTTACTAATGTCTGGTGAAAAGGGACCCAATCATCTTTTTGCTACCTCGAGAATATTGAAGACATTATTCTCCAGTGCTGCTTAATGTCATTTTAAAGTAAAAACAAACAATAATGTGGAAAACTAATATGGAAGTAACGGAGGCAGCAAAGGTCAAACTCGAAGTCCCAGAATGCGGTGCTGCTATATGAGGCAGCCACAATGAATTACATCGTAGACTCGTCTCAGATGGTTCACGATCATCGAAAGGACAAGCACAGTGGCTTTATTGCTGTATTAGCATTTTCATAGCATTAGCAAAGTTTGAAAGCTGTTGGAAGCTTAACTGTTTGAGCAGGAAGTGTTGAGGAGATCAGGAGAGAACTGAACAGGATAAAGGACTAAAGAGCTGCTTCATCATTTCTTTGTGTAGCGATGAAGCAAAGGTTAATTCTACTGGTACCACTATCAGCAGGTAGTCGAACATCATTGTGGGTAATATAGGAAAGTGAAAAATGCACAGCGAAAGAAGATTAAGCAGAACTCAGAATTTCATTACAGAATAAATCTTGGGTGCCACTGAAAGATCAGATGTTAATTAGAAAGGTGGATTTTGCGCTAAGCTGAATCTTTCCTACAGCTATCCATCTCACCCTTCGTCCCTGCCTTCCTATGTCTTTTCAAGAATTCATACCCTCCCCACACCACTCTCTCTCTCTCTCTCTCTCTCTCTTTCTTTCTCTCTCTCTCTCGGTCCCTCTCTTCAGCCGATCTTGCTGTTTTAAATTCACACCAGCTCTCACACGTCTTCTATTAAACTGATTAAGATTAGTGCTCTCTGACTGCTTTATGGAAGTGTTTGATGAGCACCCACACACATGCACATGCACACACACACACACACACACACACACACACACACACACACACACACACACACACACACACACACACACACCCCTCCTAAATGAAGTTTGTGTCATTTTGTAATTTGCTTCTCTGCTTGGTCTCTCATATGCCTGTGATCATGTGAGTGACTGCTAATCCTGAGCTCAGGTTACTATGAGTGAAGGGTTTCACATGTCCTTCCTGTGTCCCTTTAGAGTTTCGTCCAGGTTCTCAAAAATAATGAAATTGTGCCTTGGTGAGAATGTGTTTGTGCGTGTGCGTGTGTGTGTGTGTGTGTGTGTGTGTGTGTGTGTGTGTGTGTGTGTGTGTGTGTGTGTGTGTGGGGTCACACACACACACACACACACACACACACACACACACACACACACCCCTCCTAAATGAAGTTTGTGTCATTTTGTAATTTGCTTCTCTGCTTGGTCTCTCATATGCCTGTGATCATGTGAGTGACTGCTAATCCTGAGCTCAGGTTACTATGAGTGAAGGGTTTCACATGTCCTTCCTGTGTCCCTTTAGAATTTCGTCCAGGTTCTCAAAAATAATGAAATTGTGCCTTGGTGAGAATGTGTTTGTGCGTGTGTGTGTGTGTGTGTGTGTGTGTGTGTGTGTGTGTGTGTGTGTGTGTGTGTGGTGCCCTGTGATAGACTGGTATCCCATCCATTCCCAAGATGAATGAAATAATGAATGCGCGTGCATGTTTCAAATAATCCAGTATCTGTTTAGATGGTTTTACTTTGGCAGGAATATATGAAGGTTTGGACCAAACACATAACCAACTGGTGCTAAATGTTTGGCGGGTTATTTTGTTGTCAGTGCGGTGGGTTTAATAATGGGCGTTAAACAGGAATATATGTAAAGTAAGTGTGTGTGAATTAGTAGGATGTTTGTACGCATGTTAGTGTAAGGGTGGCTGAAAAGACACGTTTAAGTACTTTTCACTTCTTTTCGTTCCCTTTTGTGTGTCACATCACTCATCTGGGTGCTTTTAAAGGTCGGTTTTATGCTTGCTTAATGAGCTCCTTAGTAAAGCAGGCAAAGGTTCAGACTTAGCAGTGATTATTAGCCAGGATCGAACACAACAGGTTGCTGCAAGTAACAAAAGATCCAGTAGTGTCACAGAAGACTAAGAAAATATAAAAAATATATATAAAAAATAAATAAAATATATTTCCATACCCGTATTTAGTCTTTTTTTTGGTATAGAATTCTTATTTAGCAGTATGAAGGGCTTTTGGATATTTTATTTTTGCATTAGGTTCCTGATAAAGGACCCCAAATAGACATGAAATGCTTTGGTAGTTTGGGTTCTCTGTGTTATTTACTCTTTCATCAGACTCCTATTCAATAAATGTTTCAGCATATTCATTCATTTTATTGACTTCTCTTGTTCCACTGAGTTAGACTCACTGTCACCTTGTTTTGAAGGAAAAACTATAAACAAATGAATTTCTCGAATTAAATTAGAACAGATTGTACCTTTACAGAATATCCCATAAATTGGTAAATAATTAAAACCCTGCCGCCAAGATGCTCCTGCGTTGGTCACGGATCATAGAAAGTGAATCTTTAATCTGATTTATTTATGCATGTTAAAAATATTTACTAAAAGCTTCTTTCTTTTTGCATTTTCATGCATAACACTATTATAATGGGCTGTATATTAATTTTTTATATACAGCCTATTCTTTGTGGAATTAAACATTTTAGATGTTTTATAACACCTCTGTGAAGATTGGTAGTTCAGAAGTTGAATCAGACTCCTCCTATCGAAGCATTGAATCTTTGACTGTTCAGGGTCACCCCTAGCATTATGTCATGATAGCAAAAAAAAAAAAAAAAATCATACATTACACAGTTACATAAACTTTATATTGTTTGAATGAAAACAGGGCATTTTAATTGTTTATGAGCTTTATGTTTAGATAAAATTGCAGTCGCTGCAACACAGCCCATTATCTTTCAATTTACCATTTTCAGAGTCCCAAGTTTATAGATTTTAGTTTATAAAATTTTTGTTGACAATGTCATTTATTTATTTATTTATTTTCAAGATATGGTGAACTACATTTTGTTTACAATATCAAAATCTCTCCCTCTCTCTCTCTCTCTCTCTCTCTCTCTATATATATATATATAAGTTTGCACAGTCTTCTATTTGGGATTTCCAACTGACTGGGAGGCAGGACATAAGCCATCTCACTTTACTGCAGTGTAAATGTTCCATTAAAGCAGCATTTGGGACAGAGAATCTGTATCGCTCTTCTTCTCACATTCTCATATTTGCAGCCACTGTGTGAAAAATGAGAGAGGGAGTGAGAGGGAGCGAGATGGAGAAAAAAGGGAGGGGGATCCTAAGAATCTGACAGGAGAACGAAAATACAAATGAACAGTGGTGGATTAATCGAGCTTTTACTAATGAAAAGAAACAAGTGATGAAAAGAAAATGAAAAGAAATAAAATATGTGGAAAGAGAAAAAAAAAGAAAAGGAAAAGAAAAGACTTTAAGAGGACGGGTGAACGGAAAAGAAAGCGCTGATCTGAGTGCCTGCACTGTGCCCTTGGGTCGAGATGCTCGCTCTTTTTTCAATCAGTGAACACACTCACACATACACGCACATACGCACACACACACACACACACACACACACACACACACACACACACATGCACACAAGCTCTCATAACTGCACTCAGTTTTCGTAATTTACATTTAAATGAGAACAAATCGCGACTCATTCGGAAGCAAATCACCTGCACAGTTTCTACATCATCATTACCTGCTCTATGCGCCATATTGCTGACTTAAGTCCCAAAATTGCATTGATAATTATTTGAAGAAAGTTACTTGTATTGAAAGGCAGGTTACGTTCATGTTCAGTGTGTAATTCAAAATATGCAAATGACCATGATAAGAGAAAAGCCTTGTGTCTTCCCAAACATGTACCCACTGTTGCTTCACATTCCCGCTCTTAGATCATGTTAGATAAAAGTCAATTTTACTGTCACTATCAGAATAGAAGTACGGAGACAATGAGCTACAGGTCATATTCAACCTGTAGTGCAAATAAAAAATAAATGAAATTTAAAAGTAAAGTTATATTACTAGGGTATACAAGTTTACTATGGTAAAAGTAAACAGCATGATTTATATTAGCAGTACAAATAGCATTAAGATTCAATCAAATGAATTGATTGAACAGTAGGTTAAAGTAAAGGTAACATGATCAATGCAATATGTTGCAGTAGATATACAGTGGAACCTCGGAGCTCGTGGCCTCAGCGCTCGCGACCTCGCATGCTCGCGACTCTCATTCAGATCGGTTAGTGAGCAACCGCGAGCTGCTCAAAACGCTAGTTTTAACATTTCTAATCAAGGTTTATCTTATATGTTGTCTATCTCAAGATTGTCTAAAAAATGCTTTAAAACTATTTTTATTATGTATTATTCATTTAAACTATAAAATACAACATATACAGTACTGTATTTTCTGTACTTCTCTACTGCATACTTTACTGTACCTGTACTTAATTTTTTCAATTAAGCATTGTAATTGCTGTTAATTTACATAAAGTATTGTTAAAATAGTCTAATAATTAAGTGTTATGGAGTAAATTAGTGTTATTTACTCATTTAAATCGATTTCGTATAGTGTTCTTTGGGTTTTTACTGGGTTGGAAGGGGCGTATCAACAGGTCGCGAAAATTCAGAACTCGCGACCGGTCTTGGTCCCTAACCCTCACGAGCTCCGAGGTTCCACTGTACTGTACAACGGGACTGATAAGAGCAGGACCCAATATGGTCTTCTGATGTTGTAGACTGTCTTGATATTTGCATCAAGTCTCGACATATGAGTTTTTTAGATGCTTTTGTTGTAAAGAGCGATTGTTTGAGTTACTAGAGGCATCCTATATTTACATTTACATTTATGTCATTTGGCAGATGCCCTTATACAAAGTGACTTACAACTGAGCAGTTGAGGGTCAAGGGCACAGCAGTAGCAGCTTGGTGCAACTCTTGGTGCTACCACCTCCCTCTCCTTTTATCAACGACTCGTTTTTCTGTTTTATTTATTTATTTCATTTTTGTTTTTATTTATTTTATTTCATTAAAAATGTACTTTAGAAAATGCTGCCTACAAAGAAAATTACAAGTTCCTACTAAAATCAGCCTGTTTGATCAAAGTTCATATATTTTTCCCATTCTGGTGTCTAATGTGAATATAAACTGGAGCTTGTTACCTGAATCTGCATGTTTGTTTTTTTTTGCAATGCATTTTACAGCAGTCACATGATTGGTTGATCAGATAAATGAATGATGCATGAATGGGCATTTCTTTCTATACGTGTTAGTAATAAAATGGCTCGTGTGAGTAGAAGAAAAAAATAATAATAATTGTTAAAAGTAAATGGTGTGTGACCAGGACACTCAGAGGCAGCAGCTATAAATATAAACAGGAGCGGTTAGGCATGTCAAAGTGCATTAGGAACAGACTGATGAAGAGTGATGATCTCTCTCTCATGCTGTCTCTCTCTCATTCTCATCGACTACTCACAGGAGACTCAGAAAGAGATGGTGAGAGTGTATAAATAGTAAAGAAATACTGAAAGAGAGCATATGAGTGAGTGGGAGAGCTTGAAATGCAATATGGAAAGAGTGATTATACAAGCAGAAGAGTTGAGGAAAGGAAGCAAGAAGACACACAAGAGAAAGAGCAGTGATAAAACAATGATAGCACTGTGTAAATGTTGAACTAATTCCTATCCCTCACTTTCGCTCTGACCTGCTGTTTGCACTGACAGTGTTTCCAGAAGGAGAATGTCACACAAATGGTCACCTGATGTGTCCAGTGCTCTTTAAATGAGTGTGAACAGTGCATCCTTCTGTGTCTACAAAAAGGTCAGTTGAGTCCTTCACCAGGACTCAGAACTGCATTTGTTCTTCCATCAGTCAAGACGGCTTCTTGAACAGTTAGTTAAAGTCATGATTCATCAAAAATTATTTTAGTATTTGTTAAAAAGTGTCTTGAAAACAGTGTCCTGAACACAGTATGGATATAATCCCTCATTCGCTACCATAATGCATGCACCATAATCTGGCTTTTAGAAACTTTATGTATTTTTTTATTAAATAAATAATACAAAATTAACGACTTATCTTTTAAAGACTTTTCTTTATATGTACACAATGTCAAATAAATTCATATAAAATATAATATAATATGATGTGCCGGATCAAGTGCTACACTATATGGACAAAAGTTCCCGGACACCTGACCTTTCACATCTTTAATTAATTAAAGCCTTAATTTTTTCCCCCTAAATAACTAATGGTAATTTGCATGTCCATTGGGACCGATTGTGTTTGCGGTTTGTGGGTGATTTATCTAAGAATAATTATTTGTCATGGGCAAGAAAGAAGGTGTAAGGAATGTGTTAATTAGGTCTGTTCTAGGTTAATTCAGACCTCTAAAAAACTTGTATAAGAGTAAAAAAATGAAAGAAATATGTCATAGCATATAATATCATTAAAAATGACAGTATAGTCAAAATAATGCATACTGTATATAGTAATAATGGCTCCAATATAAAAAGCCTTGTCTTCCAATTTACTGTAATACCTGCCATTCTGCTGTACCAATTTGCATTCTAATTGTGTTGATCTCTCTTTAATATTAAAAAGACTTTACTAATTGATTTTACACACAAGAAATGAATCACTCGAATTAGCTTACTTCCCTCTGTTTCCTTTCGTGTCAAATTGAATTTCCGTGTAGCTGAAACGCACCAGGAGTAGAACGTTCCACAGACACAAGATACAATGCTACCAAAATAATACTGTATGCTTGAGTAGTTCTTTGCAGGTGTTCTCAAGATCGTTTTAACACACGCACATGTTCAGTCTATCAGAGCCTAAATATCTGAAAATGTAAAAACCACGAGGCTGTAAATGATGCATTATGCTAGCACAGCATGAGAACAAACAGCTGCCTTGCTGCATGCATCACTGTCTGCTCCAGGTAGATCGAACCTCGGTGAGATTAAAGTGCATTATATGTGACGTTTTGAGAAAATGGCTTTAAGCATCAGAGTATTTTATAAGAGTATATTTGTCCATTTAGATTCTTATTAACTGCGTCCTTACATTTTTTTTTTTTGGGAGCTGAGGACTTACAAAGTGCATAGAATTTACATTCTACAGTAATTCTATTTAAAGGAAACTTTCTCTTATTGTTACACACACACACACACACACACACACACACACACACACACACACACAAGCAAGTCTTTCTCTTCTTTAGATCATTGCCATTTTTACACTCATCCAATTTTGCTCTCCACTTCTGTGTTTCCCTAAGAGAGAACTGCTCTATATGTATTTATGTACAAATGTGTGTGTGTGTGTGTGTGTGTGTGTGTGTGTGTGTGTGTGTGTGTGTGTGTGTGTGTGTGTGTGTGTCTGTGTCTGTGTGTCGCCTCTCTTAATTCTGCATTACACTAATGGCATTTGGGTCTCACTATGGGAGCAGGGGATGGTAGAAAGCCTCCTAATGAAAAGGTAATGACATGCTGTCCATCGCTGTAATGGCCAATTATCTCTGGCTCTCTCTCTTTCTCTGTTTTGTTTAGTTTTTTTTTAAACAACACACACATACACACGCGCGGAGATTCCAATATTTCCGTTTCTTTAATGACGAGATGATTTCCTTTCGCCGTGTTTTCTTTTCTTCAAGCATCGATTTGCGTGCAGAAAGGTCGCTCGAATAACCTTTCGAGAGCTTTATAATTGTCTGCGTTTGTGTGTATATTGACTTTTTCCCCCCGTTTTTCCCTCTGTTTTTCTTCACATGTGTAGACTTCAGCACGGGAAACAAACGTAAGCAATAAAAATCAGCATTAAATCAGTGTAATGTGCACTTTAAGCTGTGCACAAGTGCCTGCACACTGAAGTGAGGAGATGAAGAAATGAATCATGTCCAGTTTTGTGCATGACCCCCCCCCAACAACTAGGTGTAAATTGGCCTAGTGCAATACTAATCTTTATACCAAGTGTTGCCAGGTGCACTGTTTTCCCATGGGATTTTATCTTCTTTTAACCAATGACACCCTGTGTATTTATTGTCATAGGTTTCTATTGTATATCTTTTTTAATTTATGTCAAAATGTGAAAGAATATAAGACCCTTTTAAGGTCCTGGATTTAAGAAAAATTAGAAAATTTATTTTTTTTTCGTCTGTTTGAGACATGAAACAGGACTTTTGACTTTATAAATTTAACACATTGTCTATATTCTGTATAACTTCACAGTAGCCTTTTGTTTAAAAGTAATTATGTTTTATACACTATATATTGTAACATAACATATGTACAGCCATGAGCATTAGCCTCATATGTGTCATACATATGCCTTAGCGCTAATATCTAATTTCCATGGGAAGAAATTGTCCAAGCGTTACAAGTCCCTAGTGCCTAACGCATTCTGTAGTCCATACAGGCTTCATATGGTTGATGTAGAGGAACTTGAGACAAACAACGGCCTCAAGGTTGAATTGGAATGCCGACTGCACACCAGGCCTTCTCACTAATTCTCTTATGGACGAATAGGCACAAGTCCTTACAGCCGTGCTTTAATCTAGGTGAAAGCATTTTTTTAAAAATTGGAGATTGTTATAATAGCACTATTTTTTTCAAATATAATGTAGGTGTGCAGGTAAGGTGTCCTCCTACATTTAGCTTCTTTGTTCTTTTTGCCATTTCTGTGGTATTTCTGACCATTCCCTTTACCTCACGCTGGATTTTCTACTTCATGTAGAGCCTATTGCTAATTTTTTTAGGTTTGTGACAAGCTAAATCCTTAATAAATGCTAATTTCTTATGCACCGGAAACTCATTTCGCAGCCACATCAACTGACGTTTCCATTGCGCCTCCTGACATACATCCGGCCCTGCATTAGTAAAGCAATCCACATTTCCCTTTCATCTCTTTTTTTGTGTTCCCCTCTGCTTCTCTCAATTTCCAAATGCCTTTTCAGAGTAATGAATGTTTACAGATGCTCCTGCTGCTAAATTCTCTCGCTCTCTGTGCTCCTTCATGGTTCAGACAATCTGAATCCATTTACAAGCTTTTATAAATATGCGACAAGCACTGCAAAAAAGTGAAACCGTCAAAAGTAATTGCCATCCATCATTGTTTATTTTGTAATTGAATAAAAAAAATTATAATAATTCATAAAAAATTATATGAAAAAACAATAATGAAAATTGCATGCATAAAAAACATTGATGGGACTTTTAGTCTAATATTTTGTTGCACAACTTTTAGAGGCAATAGAAGCAAACATGGATATGTTTGTAAAACTTCTGTCATCAGGTAATTTGGCCCACGTTTGATGAGCAAACTGTTCCAGCTGTCTCAGGTCTAAAAGGTTTCCTTCTCCAGATTATATCCATGTTTCAACTTAGAAAATCAGAATATTCCAATGTTTTGTCCTTGGGTCCTTTTAGTGTATTTCGCGTTATTATCCATTGAAGGACCCATGTGCTGTGATCTTTCTGAACTTGGGCAACATTATGCTCAAGCATCTCTTGCAAGTCTTGAGATTTCATTCTGCCTTGCACAGTTTTGAGGCTCCCATGCCAGATGCAGCTACAGTAAACAGCCCCAAAACACAATCAAGCCTCTTCTATGTTTCACAGTAGGTTTGGTGTCTTTTCTGCCTTTAAGCACCTCATGTGACTTGCCAAAAATCGTCAATTTTGACTTAATGTCTCAAAAAGGACATTCTCTCAGAAGCATTGTGACTTGTCAGTATGCATCTTGGATAATTTGTATCCAGTAGTGGAATACTCCTGGGTTACTGTATCACTAAGTAAAAGGTTTTTGAGTGAAAAATAGTTTTCTTTAGCTACAGCATATAAAGGGCAAACAGAGAGCTAGATCATTAACAAGAACATGCCACATAAACTACATTCATTACTTTATCTGTAGTAGCTGCCTGGTCAGGTTCACAGTAGTTTGAATGAGGCTGTATACTGTATTTTTTCAAAGATATTGCTATTGTTTTGGTACAAACAAAATATGTGTGAAATGATACATTGATGTCATTTGACAAAGCAATTTATTATCTCATTTATCCAACTTAAACAGTTAAATGTTTAAGGGCATTGCCCAAAGGCCCAGCAGTGGCAGCTTGGAGGTGCGGCGATTGGAACTCATGACCTTCCGAGCAGAAGTCCAACACTTTAACCACTGATCTACACTTTCCCCTCAAAATGTTGATACCTAATTTGAAACTCGAGGGCGGTTGAGGAAACAAATTTCAAACAAAATATTGACAGTCCTGGCATTTGTTCCTTTGTTTTTCTACATTATTACTTTATGTTTTTCTAGTAGAATCTATATTGAATGATATTGTTTGGAAAAAATGTACTGTTTTAGCTAAAGCCAACTTTGAGTTTATTCAGATATATTAAAAAGTTTTCTGTATAAGAAAGTAGTTTGAAAATATCATTGAAAGTACATATGTAACAATGCAATGCAATGCAGTATGTACAAATATGCATAATTGAAAGTATGTAACATGTATATTAAACACATCATGTAGCTTTATCATTAGCTTGAGTGATGCTTACCTACAAACCCTTGAGATACTTGAGATACATGAATTTTTATTTTATTGCTTTGATTGTTGATTCATCTTCAGCAGCTGCTTTATCTTGGCTAGAAACATAGCAACACATTGGCCTGAGATATGAAAACAGAGCACCATGCATACACACATATATCCACTAGTAGCATAGCCAAAATGCTTACTATAATGTTTGTGGGAAGCAGAAGGAGACCATAGAACCCAAAGGACATTAACACAAATGAGAGAAAATACATGCAAAACTTGGGATCAAACCTGTGAACTTTGAGTTGTGTCGTGGCAATGATGGCCATTACAGCCATTGGCTTATAACAATGCTAAATGCCTAATTGGCAGGATGATGAATTCCCTCAGAACTTGCAGGTGGAAAATGGCAGTTAGATGAAAATCAGTGTCTGCACCATGAAATCCTCTTTCACTTCATCCCCAGATTCCAATGCAACATTGAGAACAGCCCAAGTTAGTCAGTCACCTGAAAGTTTCTGGCACTGACAAAATCTCTAGAGCAAGTGATAGATACAGTGATAGAGCTTGTATCTCACCCGGACTAAAGCCCAGCTGTTTCCCACATGTTTATTGTGAAATAAACAAGTTTATTTGGAACGGTCTTGCAGTTTGTATATACACTGTGTGTAAATTTGCTGTACTAAATATATTTTAATGTATGCTGGTGAGGCAGCATTCACGCACCCCATCTTTTATATCTGCAATGCCAAACACATCAGATTCAGAATCTCAATGAGGGAAAGGACAGGATTTCCGATGCTTTCGAGTGGTTCTTTATGCAGATCTTGAGACCTAGAATATGAAATATATGAATAAAAAAAACAAAAAAACAAATGTACACATAGCAAACCAGTTGTTTCACTTGGCTAAGTGTAAAACTGTAAGGTTTCACCGAGCCACATTTGTTTTTACACGCAAGACGGCGTGCTGTACAGAGAGTGCAATGTTATATATTTCTTTTGATTATAATTCATAATTTACAAATTGTGTCATTATATTTATTATTATAATGAATATAGTCATATTTATTTAACTTTGCACCTTTTAATGAATCAACACCTTTTTTCTTTTTTTTTTTTTGTAATAAACATGGAGTTTATTTTTGGAGTGTTTTTTTTTTTAAAGTATCCATTTTAAATACTCCCATTGATTATTTGGTTATTGTCAAGTACAATCCAACCCAGCTAATGGTATCGGTAAAAATCTACTATTAGCTGACCTCTAGTATTCACACCATTATACAGGAATGAGAGTAAAAAAAGGCCATGTGATGTGCAGGTAGTATAGTAGTTTTGCAGTAGCACAAATTACTTTAGTAAAAAGTTCTAAAATTAGGACCAAAGAATTTTCTATTTCTTCTTTTTCCTTCTTCTTCTTGTTCTACTTCTTGTTCTTCTTTCGGCTGCTCCCATTAGGAGTGTCATCACAGCGGCTCATCACAGCGGCTCGTCCGTCTCCATACTACTCTGTCCTCTACATCTGCCCTTTTAAACCAACTACCCGCATGTCTTCCCTCACCACATCCATGAACCTCCTCCTTGGCCTTCCTCATTTCCTCCTTAGTGGTGGCTCCATCCATAGCATCCTCCTTCCAATATACCCCATGTCCCTCCTCTGCATATGTCCAAACCATCTCAATCTCATCTCACTTATCTTGTCTCCAAAACATCCTACATGCAATGTCCCTCTAATAAACTTGTTTCTAATCCTGTCCTTCCTCATCACTCCCAACGTAAATCTTAACTTCTTTAGCTCTGCTACCTCCAGCTCCAACTCCAGTCTAAACCATACAACATAGCAGGTCTCACCACAGTCCTACAAACCTTCCCTTTCACTCTTGCAGATACTCTTCTATCACAAATCACTCCTGCCACTCTTCTCCACCCACTCCACCCTGCCTGCACTCTTTTCTTCACTTTTCTAACATGCTCTCCATTACTTTGCACTGTTGACCACAGGTACTTAAACTCATCCACCTTTTCCACCTTTTTTTCCTGCAACCACACCACACCACTCCACTGCCCTCCCTTTTATTCACATATGTACTCTGTCTTACTCCCACTGACGTTCATTCCCCTTCTCTCCAGCACGTACCTCCACCTCTCCAGGCTCTTCTCAAACTACTCCCTACAAATAACAATATTATCCGCAAACATCATAGTCAATGGAGACTCCTGTCTGACCTCGAACGTCAACCTGTCCATCACCACTGCAAACAGGAAAGGGCTCAAACCCGATCCTTGATGCAATCCAACCTCCACTTTAAACCAGTCTGTCGTTCCTACTACACACTTCACTGCTGTCACACTGTCCTCATACATGTCCTGCACCACTTTCACATACTTCTCTGACACACCTGACTTCTTCCACAACTCCTTTCTCTGCACCCTGTCATACGCTTCCTCTAAATCCACAAACACACAATGCAACTCCTTCTGACCTTCTCTATACTTCTCCATCAACATTCCCAAAGCAAATATTGCTCTTTCTTGTCATGAAATCCTACTTTTGCTCACAGATGGTCACCTCTTCTCTCAGCCTGCCTTTCACTACTCTTCACTAACTTCAACGTGTGACTGATGACCTTTATTTCCCTGTAGTTACTGCAGGTCTGCACATCTCCCGTATTCTTAAAAAAACAGTACCAACAAACTATTTATCCATTCCTCAGGCATCCTCTCACCTTCCAAAATCCTGTTGAACAATCTGGTTAAAACATCCACTGCCATCTCCATACTTCTACCGGTATGTCATCTGTTCCTACCGACTTTCCACTCCTCATCCTCTTAATCACTGCTATAACTTCCTCCTTACTATTCCTATCCTATCCACTTCCTGCTTCACCACCCATCATCACCCAACCTACTATCTCTCTAATTTTCCTTATTCATCAGTTGCTTAAAATACTCCCTCTACCTTCTCAACACACTCTCTTTACTAGTTAACACATTTCCATCTCTATCCTTTATTGCCTTAACTTGCAGCACATCCTTCCCAGCTCGGTCCCTGGTTAATCGGTATAAATCATTTTCTCCTTCTTTAGTGTCCAATGTATCATACAGCTCCTCCCATGCCTTTTCCTTTGCTTTTGCCACATTTTTCTCCACCTGCTGCCGCATCTTCTTCTACTCTGCTGATCCCAATCCTTTTTTGCCAATCTCTTTCTCCTTATGCTCTCCTGTGCTTTCTCATTCCAACACCAAGCCTCTTAGTTTTCCTTTCTGTTTCCAGATGTCACATCAAGTACTTTTCTAGCTGTCTTCCTTATCACTTCTGCAGTAGTTGCCCAATCATCCAGCACCTCTTCACCCCCGAGCCCCTGTTTGAAATCTTGCCTAAACCTTACACTACAGTCTTCCTCTTTTTGTTTTTTTAACCAACTTATTCTTCTTTCAGTCCTCACTCTCCTCTTCTTCTTCTTTCCCTCCAAAATCATCCTACAGAGCACCATCCTATGCTGTCTAGCTAAACTGTTCCCTGCCAACAAATTCCAGTCTCCAATCTCCTTCAGGTTGCATCTCCTACATAGAACATAGTCCACCTGTGTGCACCTTCCTCCACTCTTGTACGTCATTATATGCTACTTCTTCTTCTTAAAATACCTATTAACCACTGCCATTTCCATCCTTTTAGCAAAATCTACCACCATCTGCCCTTCCACATTTCTCTCCTTAAGGCCATACCTCCCTATTACCTCCTCATCACCCCTGTTCCCTTCACCAACATGCCCATTGAAGCATGCCCCAATCACCAATCGTTCTTTCCTAGGTACACCATCTACCACTTCATTTAACTCACTCCAGAATTACTTTTATTTCCCCATCTTCCTGGATATATTAGTCCCTATTCTCATGGTAATTCTCTTTCCCTTTCTCATGCCGCATCTCTTTTAATGTCTCACTCCAACCTATTTTCCTGGTTCCCATCGTGATCTTGTTGGTCATTGTTCTCGTGTACTTTTTCCTCTGGTGAATGCTTAAAATGACACTGCTCGGCCTCCATGAGCCTTTGATCTGTCAAAGTTTCAGGAAAGAGCCAAATAACCTAATATGTATGGAGTGTGACATGCTGGCGGGTTTTATAGAACAGCAGTCCTGCTCAGTGATCTCTGAAGGTCTAAATTTGGTCTCTCTCTCTCTTTCTCTGTGTGTGTTTGTCATTTTCTTTTTCTCTCTTTATTTCTTTTCCTAATATGTCATCTGGAAGATGCTACTGGTTTGTGACAGCTCAATTGAATCCTTTAATAGAAGCTCAGAATATTCACCCTGCTGAACAAAACAATGCCTCAGATCCTAGATGTGTGTGTTCGAAAAAAGTGAGTAGGTAATATGCAGTTACATTTAGGTTTATTCATGCCATTTATTTAAAGTATATAAATGGCATTCTTTTTACATGAAATAAGACAAACTGGTGATATTAGAGGAATTGTGAGCAATATACCACATCACAAGTTCTCATCAATGGCCTAAGTAGAATGATGTCACACAAAACCAGTAAACCCAGTTAAAAACAAATCATTGGCCGCAGATATTTTGGGGGGTTTTCCAAATGCAAAACATAGGAAAAGTCATATTTTTATTCTGTCTGTATTGCATATAATTTTATTTTTACTGTAAATTGTATTATTACTGTAGTGCTAGTATATTTTATTATATAGAAAAATAGTGTAAATTTTATACTTACAACAGTTGACAGTTGACAAGTTTTTGTCACAGACAAGCTATTAAAACCATTTTATTGCATGTGTGTGTGTGGCAAATAAAATGTTAAAAAATATGGATAAAAATAAAATGTCTTTATTAGTGTGGCCTTAATGTTAATATATTGAGCTTAAAAGCACACGCACACACACACACACACACACACACACACACACACACACACACACACACACACACACACAATATTTGATCCTTATTGGTGTATTAGACCCCATAATATGTGCTAATACTACATAATACTACATCCCGCAGTGACTTCCAAAATGGGTCCAAAAACATCACGTAAAAGTAAGCAACAAAATAAATGTGTTCTGTAGTCTGCCATTGACTGAAAGCATTGAGGACAATAATGCATAGAAGACTGCACAGATTGTGCAAATATCAGGTGTTAGTCATGATCATGGTCGTGTTCCTCTCTACTTTGCATTGCAGCTTCCATGGCAACAGCGCCAAGTACTTACAGACAGCTCCACAATTATTGGCACCCTTGAGAAAACTGGGTATTAAAAAAAAAGCTCTAAGTGTTTTGGGGGTTATTTAAATTCACATTAAAATGTGAGAAAAATCCAACTTAGCAAATCAACAAATGCAACAACTTAAACCAAAACAAAAATAACAGAATGTTGATGTGTTTCTCATTTTAGTTTTGAATCAATCGAACAATTAATATATACATGTAAATATATACATATTGTATATACAACAAAAAAAATTAATAAAAAAATGTTTAAACTGAGAATATATACCAATTCACAGAAAAACTAAGGTCATTTTAAATTTGATAGCTGCAACAGGTCTCACAAAACAGTTGGGGCAGGGCCATGTTTACCACTGTATAGCATCATGTCTTCTGTCTATACACATCCAGGAACTGAGGAGACCAGTTGCTAAAGGGGAGAGGATTGTTGTCTTTTATGTGTCTGATACAGGATTCTAGCTGCTCAACAGTTCTGGGTGTCTTTTTTTGTGTTATTTATTTAATGATGCACCAAATGTTTTCAAATCGTGAAAGGTCTAGATTGCAGACAGGAATGTTTCACCACCTGGACCCTTCTACTAAAAAGTTATGCTATTGTAAAAGATGCAGCATACGGTTAGCATTGTCTTGCTCAAATATGCAAGGCCTTCCCTAAAAAATACGTTTTCTGGATGGCATTTGCTGTTCTAAAACCTGTATATACCGTTTAGCATTGATAAAACCTTGAATGGGCAGCTCCACATTCCCAACTTTTTTCAAAAGTTCTAATAAAAAAAAAGTTATAATTTTTTTTTCTAAAAATAGTACATTTATTCAGTTTAAACATTTGATATGTTTTCGATGTTCTATTGTGAATATGGGTTTATGAGATTTGTAAATCATTTTACACAGAGTCCTGACTTTTTTGGAACACACACACACACACACACACACACACACACACACTTCTAATTATGCATTTTGCAGAACTCATGATATGACTTATGTCAATATTCTCCATATATGCTTATATTTTTTCCAGAGAATTTCCTTTCTTAGGTTTTTGTTAGCATTCATAAAAGGCATAACATGCTTTCTTTTCTCATACAAATTATTTCCACTCACTCATCATGACTAATAATGATGCAAATGTGTGTCATATAACAGACATATGACTGCTCAGTGCCTCATGGGGAATAAAAGGTATTGTTATTGATCAGGGTTATTCCTCTTGAGTACAGTGCTTATGATCTGCCTTCATTTTCAAAGGATATTTGATTAAAGCTTGGTTAAATTAGAAACCATAACCATACAGTATGGTCATAAAAAAGGAGAAGAGGTGACATTAACATGTGTAATGCATTCTATCAAACGAATCTTTATATTACCATTATTATATTTTTTTGGGCAGAGGTAATCACTGTTACATGAAACGATGCGACTGCTTTATTTAGCTGTGGGCATTTTGTGGTCACCTACTGCATATGAGAGTAATTGATTTCCTACCCCCCCCATATTCCATTAAATCTTTTCATCATTGTGGTAAAACAATCAATAGTATATGGAGGGTGTGTTAGAGAGCAAAAGAGGGAGAGGGGAGAAGGTGCTGAGGAGAGTGTTTTGTTTTTTTTGTCAATTGTGGAGCATGTAAAGTGTACAATAGCCTGAGGAGACAGCACAACATATACTGGTGAAATGTATCCATCACAGTTAGAGATGAGCGATAGAGCTGTGTTTTAATAATGTGTGACTCAGTCTGCACATCTAAAAGAGTTTTGAAGTTATGAACAGACTTTTTATTCCAGCAACAAATTTAAAACCGAACAGGCTGACTTTTTGCAATTTGATCTTAATCACAGCTACTAAAGTGCACAGTAGGCTTCATAAATATTCAGACACCAACGCAAAGGATTGGATATGACGCAACCAAGAGACCGAAGTTTTGACTTTTATAGATAGATGCATTATTTTTTTATATTGGACAATTGACTAATAAGTAGACATAAGTACAAAACAAATTAATGCAACATCAACTCTGAAAAAGCAATAATTATACCAAATAATTAAAACAATAAGAAATACAGGGGCAAGGAGGAATACAGTGGGACAATTGGGGCACAATTTGACCCCAATTGTTAGCCATTGACAATGATTAAAAGCGATCAGGACCACATTATGAATGTGAGTGCCACAGTACTGTATTTTTTCAATCCTTTATAATTTCCTGTGAATGTATTATTATCCATTTAAGTTTGTGTGGTTATTAAGTATAGTATAGTAGATAATAAGAATTACATTTGGTAAATGAAATAAAACTGCATCGTTTATTGGCCACCATATGCTGTGTTTTGCATTATTTGTATGTAAGAGTTAATACCAAAAATATGCACATCTGTACATTATTTACTGTAGATTTAAGAATGAACTATGGGTGGCATGGTGTATGCTGACAACTGAGTTATGTCTCTATTTATCTTTTGTTTTGACCTCAAATCTAAAAAGCTTTCTTTGACTGTGTTGTAATTACAATATGTCTAAACTTTTATACAATTGTTTACTTTTCATGCAATCTAAACTCTCTGTACTACCAGTACTTTTATTAAAAAGCACAGTGAACTGCCGCATTTAGATTCCACTACTACACCTGTTTACATTCCCATTGTATCAACTGGTGCAACATAAAGACAGAGGACGTTAGTGTCACTGCAGACACACTCTAGCGCTCCACTGGCTTTTGTTTATGACACACTCAGTAATTCAACTGTTATCGGTGTAAACGCTATGCGTTTCAGCTCGTTGATTTGAAAAGTTTTACTGCCAATACAGATCAATCTTGTGATTAAATGCTTGACGCACAAGCAAACCAGTTCACTAGCCTAAATGTTTATCCACCTGTTTAAGATTGGTGAGGAATAACATCTGCTAGACAGTGTTGTCATGCAAATCTAACCGGTTGTTTCAGCGGAT
The DNA here is from genome assembly GCA_024362625.1 of Silurus asotus. Classification (NCBI taxonomy): domain Eukaryota; kingdom Metazoa; phylum Chordata; class Actinopteri; order Siluriformes; family Siluridae; genus Silurus; species Silurus asotus. The sequence continues at coordinate 9,996,235 of MU563656.1, forward strand.
TATTTTCAGTGTAGCAGATCAGTATTTTAGCAAGTAAAATTTTTCATGTATTACTGTTATACAACTTATTTTTAATTGCCTAAAAAATCCTACTCTTTTTTTCAAGTATAAAATCCTCTACCATTAACACTTTTCCATGATGGAAAACATCATAGAGCACTGTATCTGTTAAAAACAGTCTGACTCCTACCGTTAACGGTATATGCTATATGGCCAAATGTATATGAACACCAGACAATCTCACCTATTGAAGAGATTTTACCAAACCATCACCACAAATTGCAAAACACACAGTGGTGTAGGTTGTCTCGATATACCTTAGCATTACAATTTCCTCTCACTGAAACTAAGGGGCCCAGACATATTTACAAATGGGCTCCATGAAGACATGAATTGCCAGAAATGGAGTGATAGAACCTGAGTGACCTGCACAGAGCCCCAACATCAACCTCACTGAATACCTTTGGGATAAACTTTAATGCACACTGCACCCCCACATGACATTAATAACATGACATTAGTGCCAAACCTCACTAATGCTCTTGCGGCTGAATGGGCATATCTTTACAGCTATTACTCTACAGGTTATAGGAATATAAAAAATGACCTAAATATGGACTGGGATGTCAAAAATAAATATTATAATTGGCCAGTTGTAGCATATAAACTTCTCTAAAAAAACAAACAAAAAAAAAAACAAACAAAGCAACTCAGTATATGAACAATGATATGTTTTTTTAAAGCAGCCGTGTCAATTAATCCACACCTTCTTACCAAGCAAAGTCGATCTCTTAACTTTCTCTACGATTTAAAATGATTACATGTTTGTATATGTAGAATGTTTGTAATATGTGTAACATTTGTGAACCTGTGTTAAAATAAATGTACATTAATAATTAGCATATGTCTGTGCTCGGAATTCTACTACTGGCATCACAGGAATCGAAGATATTTATTAAAAATGCTAAGGCATGCACTGTGAGTAATATGAACAATACCAAATATAGTAGAGACAAGATAATCAATCCAAAAATATCAATATTTTTGATGCTGGTGTTGTATCAAGGGGATCAATTTTGACATTAAAAAAAATCAATCCCACCTGGGGATCAAGTGTCGTTGATATTTTCTTAACATGAATAGGAGCTATTTCTTCTTCCACTGTGCCTCTGTTAATCATACACGCAAATTAGCATTCTGGACATTGGTTATACACTTAGGGATCACAGAGTCATCTCTACCATCTGAGATATTTTTTTTTAAAGCAGGATATTCGATAAGTCAGAGAGGAAACAGATGCAAGAGGGACTCTTTAGACCAATGTTAATAATAAAGGCTTTTAAAAATATTGGTACTTTGATTTTCTGTCTGTCTCGATATCACAGATACAGGTCTTAAAAATACTATAGCAGTGAGCAGTCTCCAGGAGCAAAAAACAAAATCATTCATTTTTACCATAACGAATTTGATTTATTGGTGGAAATGTGTAAACATTAACCCAATCTGCCGTGAGGTAAAACACTATATATTGTTCACCCTTTTCCCAAAAACATCTCTCTCCATTAGCTCAAAACCATGTGCTTCAGAAATCTTTCAGAGCATGAATCATAAGATGAACGTAAGATCAAGATGAGCTTTAATGAATGTCCCTTTTCCATCAATCTCTCATCTCATTACTCTTATTATCTGTTATGCCTTTGGAAAAAGTGACTAATTTATTTTCATTTTGCTTGTTTTTATTTTAATATTTTAATCAATGGTTAGAGTCAAGGCCAGAATCTCAATCTTACCCACTCTTGTTCCCCCTTTATCTCTTACTCGCTCTCTTTTTTTTTGCTCTGCATACTTTCCCAAGCTAATGAATGTCCACTTCCCCTTTGTGTATGTTTGTGTGAGTGTGTGTGCACATCAGTGACTGCGCACGCATAAACAGTAATTCCAGTTCTACGCATTATTAGTTTGCTCCAAACAGAAACTGTCATTGTTTTTCCAACACTGTTCATCAATTATTCACGCTTGATTAATGGCACCCGCAAATGGTTGAGGCGTGCATTCATCACTATTACAGTACATTATGACAAACACAGACAATCATTCAAACACAAGAAAGAAAAAAGAAAAAACTATGCTACATTATTGTATTTTATATATATATATATATATATAGAATGAGTCAGAGAGAGAGAGTGCAAGACCACTTTTTGTGCATTTGCTTTTTTTTGTGATTAAACCTGTTCCTCCTCTTATTCTCAGATGAGAGAGTGCCATAAAGGAGGATAAGAAGGTTATGCCAAATAATATGTTTGCTATTTCCATAAATTGTCATCATATAAAATACTGAAATCTTGATTTATTAGCCTTTTATCACATTCCTTTTTCAATTGAATTCAATTCATTTTTATTTGTATAGCGCCTTTTAACAATGAACATTGTCTTAAAGCAGCTTTACACAGATAATCGTTTATCCCATCTATACAGCTCTACATCTAACTCAGTGGTTCTTAACCTTGATGGAGGTACTGACCCCCGCCAGTTTCATATGCGCATCCACCGAACCAAAACATAGGTATATATTTTACGGTGCACAAAATAAACCGTGCATCAACATCACTGTGTTCAAAGAACAAAACCATTAAAACATGAATTTCACACAAAAACAAAATAATGAATATTTACTGCAAATCAGTGTGAATTTTGCTCATGAATCATATGAGTCGGGTGTGTGTCTTGACCTCCGCCGAACCCCTGAGACTGACTCACCGAACCCCTGGGGTTCGATCGAACCCAGGTTAAGAACCACTGATCTAACTTTTGCACCAATTAAACACCAGACGTGTCTTACCAATGGATCTTTAAGCTGTGTACCACTCTGCTGAAAATGAAAAGTTAACCCTTATCTGTTTGTGTGTATGTATCCATAAAGAACAAGCATGGTTGTACCACCATATAACACCGTTGTGAGCACATATCCTGCATTACAGTAGAATTCCTAAAGTCCCCTTGTTGAATCTGCACTTTTAATCCCTGGCTGTAATCCCTATTTTTTTTTTTCCAGATTGACTGAAGTTTGGATGCCTAAGAGATCCACTAAAGAACTGTAAACATTGGGAAAAGGGTAGTGCCAATAGAGATTCTGCATCTGTGTTTCTTTCCCCAATAGCAGCCACAAGCAAAAATTGCAGAGCGTTGCTCTTTGTTATATGGTTTAAAATAGTATTTATTTGCCGTCTATGAAATTTCAGTTTGATTGGATGAAGGGTTGCAGGACAAGCAGTCCTACTGGCTGACTAATATCACATTTTGATGCAGTAGCACAATGTCTACACTCGGTACAATACATTCGTAAGGGATGCTGATTGGCTAATACTTGTTATCTTTTCTTTTCTTTTTTACCAGTAAAGGTCTTAGCAGCTGTCTCAAAAATACACCAAGCAAAATTTCAACACTGTATGAATCTAAGATGAGTTAATGCAGAAACACAGAAAATATAACACAAAGCAACAAGGAAAGCAATCCCCCAGCATTGGCACGTGAAAAACAATTGTCAGTGGCAATCATGAAAGACAAATCAGACACCAGGGCCTTGTTTAAATGACACATTCGAAATCATATAATTGTTGCACTCATAAAGTTCTGGCTTCGAACATGTGCAGATTTGATTAGTACATTAGGAGTTAGTTAGATAATTGCAGGTTCACAAGTTGCTTTTAAAGGCCATATTCCTGTACATCAGAATCAGAATCAGGTTTATTGGCCAAGTGTGTTGACACACACAAGGAATTTGGTTCCAGCTGTTTGTTACTCTTAAAAGTACAGACATAAATAAAAAACCTATACATGACAAAACAGACACAACAAGACAAAAACAGACAATACAGACATACAGACAATATGAGACAGTATAGACATGTATAGACATGTACATTAATACTAGAAACCATGATTGGCAATGCTTGAAGATGTAAATTCATCATAGTGTGCCAATGCTATAAAATTATAATAAACTACTACAACTAGGAAACGTAAAATAGTAAATGTTGTACTCGAAGGTTAGAAATTGAAGATTATGTTATACTCGAAGGTTATGAAGAATTTGATAACCTTATTAAAATGACAGGGAACACCTAGAAATCTGCTAATTAAATGTGTTCCCTATGTTATATTTTTGTTTCAAAAATATTTTTTGTTGCTTTATTAATATCAGAGTCACTACAGGCCTAATTAGAACCTAAGAAGAAGTGAAATACAGTGGTCCCCCAGAACTCATGGGGGTTACTTTCTAAGACCCCCAGCGAGTACTGAAAATCCGTGTATTTAGATGCAAATTGACCCTATGGTACCTTGGTGAATTCATCTAGAAATTATGTCACTTTGATACAATAATGTGTTTTAAGCATTTTTATGAAATTTGTTTCATATTTTAACATGCAGGTTGGGTCCCCTGGTGGTCTAGTGGTTAAGATGCAGCGCTCCCACCGCTGCGACCTGGGTTCGATTCCCGGGTCAGGGGACCATCCCCAGCCACTCTCAGTGCTGGTCCCAAGCCTGGATAAATTGGGGAGGGTTGCTTTAGGAAGGGCATCCAGCGTAAAACATGTGCCAAATCTTCTCCCCTAACGGGAGAAGCCGAAAGAAACTTTATTTTAACATGCAGATTCCCGCAAATTGAAAAATATTCCGCAACTTGCAGTTAGTTAGGTTCCAAATGAGAACCCAGGAAATTTTCCGAGCTGTGAGTTTCGAACGGTGAATTATCGGTGGTTGACTGTATTCCATGGAATAAATTTTAGCTACATTTAACATTAATAGCTTTTGGAAGTTATCTCATCTTACAGAACTGTTGCTATGACAATGAACTCAGGAAGAGCTTCAAATAATTAAATAATCTCTGTTCATGAAAAACTATCAGCAATAAAATCCAGCTAACTGAGCATGAAAGTATGAAATACTGGTTCCAAGAATGTTTTGAGAGTTGAGGATGCAGAAGTGCTAATTACCACTGATACACATGGACATGGTGAAATGCAGTGGCTCATAAAAGTCATACTGTCTAATCCTGAAGCAGAAAATAACTGCAGGTGAATTAAGTTTACTATTTATTACTTTTCACTGTTGGGGTTAACTCAGAGTTCTTAGCCTGAATAACTAAACCTTTGGTAGTGCATATGACCTTTGGAAAGATTTTGATTTGCAGTTAAACTTAGTTTGTTTAGTAGGTTCTGTTGATAATGGTGTAATTTTGCTGTGCCTATACCTGGTGAATTATGAGCTGTGTATTTTTATTCATGAGGTTCTTGTAGATATATGATGGCCAGGTATCCACACATTTTTGGCTTTAAACACAATTATATTATAATTTTTACAAGATATTATTTTATATTATACAAGATTTTATTTATAAGATAATAATCCCACAAATTTGAGGCTAGGTTGTGTGTACTTCTGTGTGTTCTGGTTTTGCCACCTTCTTCTTCTTCTTCTCCTTCTTTTTCTTCTTCTTCTCCTTCTTTTTCTTCTTCATCTTAACAAGTGCCCTGGCTCTGTGTTTATGTTTTGTCAACACTGTTTATCATTTGCAGTTAACAGTACCTTCAGTAGTACATACCATGTATTTATCATTATAATTGGATTACGGACATGCAACAGCAATTATTCAAACACAATTTCGAGAAAGAAAGTACATAATTCTCCTGTCAGTTTTAAATAAGTTATTATTCATGCTTCAGCAGATTTATAGGGGTGTTAGCTATTAAACATGGCACCTTGTAAAACAAACAAAAAACATCCTTTTCCTATGGCACGATTTTCCCACAATATCCTAAATGGCTATAGGATAGGAATGCACAACTGCTTGTTTTCTTTCAATTAACCATATAGAATTTCCAGAATTATCCAGAATTTCAAACCAAACACATCTGCTACATCATTTATTAAAAAAATAAAAAGAAATTGCTATTGTCCACATGAGCCTCTCAACAACTCAGCTATTCAGAATTAAATGCAAAGACAATACAATAGTAAAGTGGAAGTAGAAACTCTGGCATATACGAGCCCAAGTTGTCCGACATGTTTTATGTATTTCAAGCCATGGATCTTTAAGCCATGTGCTCGGAGTGTAAATTAGGAGTCTGCTTAAAATCTCCACAGCTGAGTTGCTTTTCATTAGTGTTGCTCTGTTAGTTTTTATACATACGAAAGAACACACACACACACATACAGGGAGTGCAGAATTATTAGGCAAATGAGTATTTTGACCACATCATCCTCGTTATGCATGTTGTCTTACTCCAAGCTGTATAGGCTGGAAAGCCTACTACCAATTAAGCATATTAGGTGATGTGCATCTCTGTAATGAGAAGGGGTGTGGTCTAATGACATCAACACCCTATATCAGGTGTGCATAATTATTAGGCAACTTCCTTTCCTTTGGCAAAATGGGTCAAAAGAAGAACTTGACAGGCTCAGAAAAGTCAAAAATAGTGAGATATATTGCAGAGGGATGACAGTGTATGTGTATATATATATATAAATATATAGGTTTCTTAGATTAAATCAATTATTCGAGGAATGCTGAGGAATAAGATCTAAGTACATTGAAATATTGTTATATATGAAATTCATGACCCTTATTTTTTATTTTTATTTTTTTACCAAAGCACAGTTGATTACTTGAATGTGATTGCTTTGATGGAATTTATTAATTTCCAATTAAAGCAGTCCGACATTAATACTCATTTACAGGCACTAACAAAAGGTACTGCATGTAATCAGGGCATATGATTAAGTTTTGCTATATCACAAGTGACAGTAGTAGGAACTAACTTGATCATAACATTAATTGCAGAATCAAAACAAATGTGATATGAGTCACATGACTGAGAAAAAAGGCAGATATTGCCCTGTGTAGCTAAGTGAACAGGAGGATACTGCTGGTTTGATGTGTCTTAGATGAAGCAAATACCATTCATTGATTAGTATATATTTTATGTTATAGCCGAGCTGGTTGATGGGTAGGAATTGGTAGGAGAACAGTTTGAGGGGTTTGAATGGTAATTAGTTTGGGTAGATTCAATGGCAAATCGCCTGACCTGTGATTTGATTTGAAAATAGTCAACTTTATGGTGGCGATAGTAACGCAGGTTCCAGTCAGGCCACGATTCACCATCATGTAATTGAATATGTGCGTGTTTGTGTATGTGTGTGTTTTATGCCTTACATAAATTATTCCCTGGAAATTGCATCTAGTTGCTAATGGCAATAGGATCTCGTTACACTTTATTTGAATAAACCTAATTTTCTCCTAATTTAGTTGTTGCCCCATTATCTGTGTCTCGCCAAATTACACAATGGTTGGTAAGTGCATTCTTTGCATGATTTGTGAAACCAGACTATGTTTTTGTTGTGTTTTTTCCATCTGCTAAACATGCTGACATTATGGCCCGATTCTAACTGGTATTCAATAGCTTTGTTAAATGGCTAATGTAATGCCACTGTTCATTTAAGCAAGGCAAATATGTTCTTATGGCTACAGAGTTTAAGTGTTGCATTTTTCCAACAATATGGACACTTGGAACTCTAAAACCTAACTATGTTTTCTGAACATCAAGATCAAGAAGTTTCTCCCTCATGGCTTCTTAAGATTTATTTCTTTTCTTTTTTTGGATTATTTATGATTGTGTGACAGAATATAAGGAATAATTTAAATACATTTTTGCTGTTTTAGTCACATATACTGTCTATTAAGTTTCCATGATTCCACAAGTCCCTGGAACTGTACTAGTTGGAGGAACATCTATCTAGATAAAGTTATTTTGACTCCAAGATCTCTAGCGTTTCACTAGATCTGGTGTATGTGGAGGATATTGACATAAAATGTGAGGATTATTTTTTTATCTCTATTTCACCATTCAAGAAACTTTTGAATATGAATGTTGGTGGAGTCATCCTGGAGATTTGTATTAATGTGTAGTGTAGTAAAACTACTTACAAAT
>MU563656.1:10009225-10062446 GCA_024362625.1 Silurus asotus
ATGCTGCTTTGACATGTTTCGCTCTCAAATTTATAACTTGTTCATATAACCATCATAACATATCAGCATGGAAATATAAAGAGGACACTCTTAGAAAATGCAAAACACTTAAGGCTTCTTCTATAATCGCTCTGTGGGAACTGTTAAATGTTTGATGCAGAGTATGTTTTTTTTAGCAGTAATGATTGGAAACTAACTTTAATTATCCATAAAATCCTGTATGGAAGCCCTGTAGGGTGTTCCTAAGTCACTTTAGTTTTCTGCTTTTTTTGTTTAACCCTTTTTATATGTTAGCTGCTAAAAAATGGATGCATTCTACACAGGTCTGCTTCACAGTTGAGACACCCAAGCACTACCTATGCCTGCGGATGTTCTATTTTCAATCACCAGTAAAATAATGAAGATGCTTTTTATTTTTTTACCCAACATTTGGGGTAAAACTCTTTTAAATATATATCCAGAAAAAATAAAATAAAAAAAATTGTGTATATATATANNNNTTATATATATATATATACACACACACACAAACACAGTGGTATACACACACACACACACACACACACACATATATATATATACACACACACACACCATGCATTTTTACCATTTCAGCCAGAACTACAAATTAGAAATAAATTAAAAACTCCAAATAATGCTGTTATATATATTGGACTCATAAAGTATTACTTATTACTTAGTTCATAATAAATTACCAGTTAATTATTTTACTATATTTTTTTAGGTAATAAATGAGTACTGACACCATTGTGTGTTGGGTGTTCATATAATATAACTTGTTACTAAACTATTACTGAATGTTTAGTAGAAACCTAGAAAATTAAACACCTTAGAAAAACATCTTCTGAGATTCAGGAACTCAACAGCACTGGGGTTTACATGAGCACTATAGTGAATTAAGGTGATTCTTACGAATAAATGTTCACAACACAAATAAAAACTCATAGTGAAAAAAAATAAAGAAAAAATGAACTGGTTTTGCATAGTGGGCTGGCCAACCACACCAGTGCCATACACTCATGCAGGAGAGACATTAATATTTGGGCTAATTTTGATAATATTTTCTGTCCTGTGTGTTTTTGTGTGTGCACGTGTATGTGTGTTTGTAGGTCTCTTGACATCCAGCAGTGCAATGTGCTGTGTGTCGTCTAGGTAGTGCACAGTTCCTTCTCAGACTAACGGCCAAAGGGTTTTAGTACACCAAGTTCCTCTCCTCCTAAATTCTCTCTGATGGCCAGACAGCCTGCCTGTCAGACACACAGGGGCTGAGTCAGATCTGACGCTTCTATTTTGGCTCAAAAATCGCTGTTTCGCCGCTCGAAAAATCTAGCGTGGGTGTCTGACAGCAAGAGTCTGTGCATGATTGTACAATTCCTGAAGTCCATTGTGGAATGTTTTGATGAATTGCAGCATGTCAAAATGTGTTCAGCAAAGTACATCACTTATTCATTTATTTATTTAAAAAAGCCAGTGAGCAACCAGGTTTTGTTGAAGCATTTGACCAAGGTGAAATTGTGTAGGCAATTAGACTCCCCCCAAAAAAAGAAAATTCATGTGAAGGTCACATAATTAGCATGACTATTTGATGCGACTGGCTGCCGATCAGTGTCTCGCATTGCGTATGCTAGCGTAGCATAGTATTTGATGACATTAATAACTTCTACACACATCAGTGATCGCTGTTTGAATCTAAATAAGGTTGGATGAGTTGTGATGTTGAAACTGTACAGCACAAAAGCTTGTGATTAACTGCTGATATGTGATAACACAAATCTCACACATGGATCATTTCTAGTCAAGTCAAGTTTATTTCTATAGCTCTTTTCACAACAGATATTGTCTCAAAGCAGCTTTACAGAATTTTAAGAGTTAAGTTGAATGGTGTGCATTTATCCCTTATGAGCAAGACTGTGGCAAATAAAAGACTCATTTGGGTGACATCATGAGTGCGATTATAAATCTTTAAACAATACAGAACACTGGATAGTGAGAACTAACATGAGCACTGGAATGTAAGATTATAAGTAATGTTCTTTCTACAGTCTTTTAGATCATATGTGGTTATAAAACTAGGAGCTACTGAGCAACTCATAAAATAGCTCAACATTTCCGATCATTACAGATCCAACACCAGCTTCTCTATGCCATAGCCTTTAAACACTCAAGGAGGTCCAGTGTCCTAACTCCACATGAAGTGGGATCCAATTGCCGCTGGTACGTCGCTAGATGGTTCGGGATGTTTGCAGGCATGGCATCTACTTCTTTAAAAGTCCACAATCTTCATGAGGTGGGAGGTGACTGGGGATAAAGCAACCTCAGGATGCCTCGGGATGAGTAGAGAAAGAGAAGCACTGGAGAGGAATTAGCGTAGCTGCAGGAAGTAATGGTATTAAAAAGCACAAGTTCATAATGTGCATTTGATTAGATGTAATGGAGCACAGGGTTATGATATTGTATTATATTGTAACGTGTTAGAAAACTGGAAAGATGCATGGGAGCCAAACCATTTAGTGTTTTGTAAGTAAGTAGCAGTAGTTTGTGGTCTATTTGAAACTTAACAGGTAGCGAGTGTAGTGATGATAAGATTGGGGTTAAATGGTCTTATATGGATTTCTACACACGAACACATTAAATTATCAGTCCATTAGACTCTATGCAGCAGTATACACTAGCAGATTAACTGTCAAACATTTCAAGCTATAAAGTGCCTGGAATGCCTGTTTTACTGCATTAGGAACAGACAGGCTGTATGCAGAAGGCATAAAATTTGATGTGGCATATACTTGCACACACACGCACACCTGACATGATTTCACTCAATTGACTGACCTTTGACCTCCTAACTGCTTTGCAAACCTCATTCCGGTCTTATCAGGCTTACTGTCTATGGAAATGAGCAGTCCTTACTCCCAAAAAAAGTTACACATTTCCTGTTAGCATTTGCAGTAAATCAATCACTTGACAATTATTTATCCAAACATATGTCCACGCTTTAGCATGATTTTGCCTCATCAAAATGAGGCAGTTTAGATTAATAGTTAATCAAACATTTAGCATAGAAAGGAACACATATATCAAATGTTCTTTACATAGTGATGCACATGCAGCAATTGTTCCTTCTATCTTAGACAAACAGACAGACAGATCGGTAGATAGAGACGGATGGACAGACGAGGTTTGATCGGGCACCAGTGATATTTATGATGAGTCAAAAGAGAAATTACCTGACACAAAAAAAACCTTAGGGTTTTGTCATAGCAGGCCAAACAACCACTCTATGCGTGCAGGTGTGTGTTTGGATGCCTTTGGATCTGTCCAGTGTATGTGTGTGTGTGTGTGTTTTCTGTTGACATTCAGCTTACATGCTTGAGGGTTAAGCTATCTAAAATACTTTTTAGTAAATTGGTGTCAGTGTTGCAAAAGATTGTCATTCGTTTTCACAAACATGAGCAGGGTTACACTTTTTATTAGTGCGCTTAGGTTCTGAGCAACTGCAAAGAATAAATCAAACTGCCCTTTATTCACATGAACAATAATATTTAGGCTACAAACCACATTTCCAGTTGCAATAATTTTTGACATTTATTTTTATCGACATCCTGGAGGCTCATCTAAAATAGTTGATTCTGAAACCGAAAGTGGAGCATGAAAGCTCATGTCCGTCAACAGGGACCTCTTCATGGTTTAATGAGTAGCTTTTCTTGCATGGGGCATAGTCTATAACAAAAGTCTGAAAGGATTTCCCATCATGCTCACATCCAGTATAAGTAGCCTCAGTGGATAATGATGTGCAACTCACTAAGAACTAAAAATACTGGTGGGAGTGGGATTTAAAAAAAACTTTCCATAAGTACATTTTTTTTTAAGTATTTTATTCTCCAGCATAGTTCTACATACAGAAATGTGCAGTTAAATGAGCACCTTAGGGGGAAAACTGGCAAAATATTTCCCTTTTAATGGTCTTAAGAACAAATAATTGGTCAGAAAATTAGCAAGAATTTAGCGAATCCCTTTTGAGACCTCCTGTGCCACCATTCTACAGTCTCCAAGTTTACGCAAAAGGCTTAAGCTTAAAGCTATATTTTGGGCATTTCTTTTTTGCAAATGATTTGGCTTTATTAGTCAGAATATTTTCAAACTACAATATACATTGAGTCTACATATAGCATCTGTAGCTGTATAGCATCTGTCTCTCCTAAACATTTACCTCATTGTTTGTTCCACCATCCCTGGCTAGTCAAGAAAGTTTGTTGAATCAATTCTCCTTAATTTTTGTATTGATTTTGATTAGAAGGAAATCAGTTCCCTTTCAAGAACTCAAGCTGCATCAGAACGCCATTAGCAGGCTTTTGCGTTGTCCATCATGCGTTGCTGAATCATGTGTGTAATCAGTCGAATGAGAAAGACTAGGAAGCTATAAAGGCACATGCGACGAAGCCAGCGCTAGCTTCTGTTTGTTCAGGAAGTACTCTATGTGTGTTTTATCTTATGGCAAATGGTAATATCCAAAAAAATAAGTAACCCTAGTTCCCTCAGGGAACATACGTAACCTAGAGATGTTCTCTTGAGTAAGAGGGCCATTATAGGGTCCTACAGCAGGTGCTTCGTGGTTCCCAAGAAGGATGGGGCTATATTAAATCTGTGTCAGCTCGACCACTAACTAATCAGACCTGGGCCTGAGATGCCAACCCTGAAGCAGGTCATGTCTCTGTGATCTCCTATGTCAACCAGGTAGGTCTGCGCTCTCGCTGGCTCACCAGCTTGCATACCAGATTCTCCTGCAGGCCAGAGTATCTTCATGTTGAAAGCACATTTCAGGGCAGTTAAACGTGGAAGCAGACACCCCGTTGAGGCCAGGTCTACCAGTCAAGGTTTGTTCTTCCACTCAAGATTACGTGTCCGACCTCCAGGCCCTTCCATGGCCCCTCCTCTCTGGGAGTTACCCCTGGCATAGCCAGTGCTATCTTTACCCCAATCCAGGGTAGATTTCAAGGTGCCCTTGGTCGTCCAGTAGTGCTCCAGGCGTCCTCTTCAGGCCAGGAAGCTCAACGGTGGTGTCCAGTGCAAGCACTGCATGTGTCCAGGAAATAATGGCCCCTTAGAGGTCCTCCATGTAAAGAAGGAGACCCTCAGCAGCTTAAGTTCCTAAAAGACAACGTCTCTAGGATACATACAGTATGTAACCATGGTTCACTGAGGGAACAGGTTTCGAAGCTAGCATTAGTTCTATCGCATGTACTTTCATAGCTTCCTGGTCGTGCCGTTTCTCCGCTGGTGATGTTGTGCTTTCCCATTGGACTGATTACAGACACGATTCAGCATGTGGACAACGTGGAAGTGTTTCCAAAACAAAATTACACACACTATCTCGTTCCTTTGGGGAACCAGGTTTACATACATAATACATTTATTTTTTATTTTTTTTTATTTCATCAACCAACAGGACAGAAATGCCAGTGGTTTCACTCAACATGACAATTGCTCTGTCATATGCAAAACAACAGTAGGCTTGTTTTACTTAATCACATAGTGAATTTTGTATAACTTCCATTCTAGTAGACAAACACACAAAAAGTTTGTAGCCGAATGGTCTGTGACTTTGATTTGAACTGAGCAGTCGAAGGGTGAAGTTAAAGCTTTGCCCATGGGCTTAGGCAGGGTAGCTTGGCTGTGCTATGATTTGAACTCTAATCCATACTGATCAGAGCCTCTGTAGTTTAGAACCTTGTTTACTGAACCGCAACATCAAATCTTTCAATGCGAACCTTCAGTTACTCATGTCATTCGCAGTTGTTGTTGTTTTTTTATCTGCTGCTATTTGTACATAAACCACTCAATAAATCTGATATCTAAAAAATAATATGAATCATAATCTTCAAATCTTCATAATTTTGAAGGGCATTGAGTTTCCCTAGTGTATGAATTGTTCTGTGCAAATATGTTCCATCTTGCCTTTGTGGGACATTTGATATTAACTTAATTATTCTGTTCAGGGTTGTTTTATGGATCAGTTTTCTTTTTAATGCATTTAAAATCAAGAAAATATTTCTGAGCTCCAAAAGTGTTTGGAAAATGTGTGGAAGGAATGGGATGTTTTAAGCAATTTTTAATAGATATTTTACAATAGCAAGGTTGATTTGAGTGGAATTGAAAAAAATGCAATGTACAAATGCAAATATCAGTGGTTGCTCTGTCCATATATTATCACAATCAAAGCATCATTGTGGTCTTGCATCAAAATAAATAAATAGGGGGTTGCTTATCAATTGCTAGAGTAAAAAAATTGGATAGCATGTTTTCAGTGGGTGAAAAGAGTCAAATTTAAGCTAATTTTATCTTACCAATTTTGACATTATGTGACTAATACTGGGTCTGCCTCTGAGATAAAGCTGTTTCTTCTGCAAGCAGGTGGCAATAGAATACCAAAATAATAATAATAATAATAATAATAATAATAATAATAATAATAATAATAATACGTATAAATCTACCCAATATGACATTTGCAAGTTTTCTTCCAGTTCCAGCTTTTAGAGACAAACCAGTTAATGAAATATTCATTAACCAAGTAAATTACAGCAGTCAATTCCATAACTGAAAACAGACCTCTTGCAACACTTTGCTGAATCTTTTATGAGAAAAAGAAAAACTCATCTGCAGCAATACATTTATTTTGGAGCTTTAGAACACAGGGAGCAAAAGCAGGAAATTGACATTCTATTCCTAATTATATTGTGTTGTCCTCGACATTCGGTCTAATCTCCCTTTCTGTCTGAACAGTTACTTTTTTGGCAGTGTGTAGTGCGGAGTCCATAAGACCATTTTGCTGTTGGAGAATCACCAAGTCTTCATAGACTGCATATGGCATGTTTTTTTTATTTTTTTTTTATTATTGACTATGCAGCATAGAATAATGAGGCGATCTTCTCTTTATCAACTTCTGCTGTTTTACTGATTGCACATTCAATTAGACATGTGGTGTTGGCTATATTTCCAACTGGCTTTTCTAGCCTTGTATTCATGAAACCATGATCATGGTCTTTCTTCTGGAAGCAGGTGGTACACCAGTAAGTTTTTTTACAGCAGTGTGAATGATTTAAAAATTGACCTAGGTTACAACTGGCATATAAAATATTGTTTAAAATTTGTACCACACTTGGTTTCTTTGATATGGGTTCATTTGAATGTTTTATTTAAATGCAGAAGGAAGTGCAAAAGAAGAAATGCAAAAGAAACTTGGTAGAGCAGTGTAGGTTTACTAATGAGGTTTTAGCCATTATTCCAAACACGTTTTATCAAAAAAGCCTTTTGATGAAAGGAGTAATGTTTTTGAGCAAAAGTGTTGTCCTGCAAAACTCCCATGCAAACATGGACAACAACAATAAAAAAATAAACACATTCTGGATCTGTTAAAATGTTATGTTAGCTGGTGTTTGTTTGTGGAACTTGGGATCATGCCTGCAGGCCAAATTCAAACACAACCAGGGAACGTTTCACCAGACTGAATTCTCCAAATATTAACACATCCAGGTTTAATCATGGCCTAAATATGTGTCTGTGTTTGTGTATGTGTCGATGGGTGTTTGTACACTGCCTGTTTTGGGACAATTCTCTTTACAGGTTTTTTTTCTGACAAATGATTGTTTCTTGACCCCAAACACACCTTTACACTGGGCAGAGGAAATTTGAGGAAAGGGTCACATTGTCTGTAATGAATTGCCCCTTTGAGTCACCTGACCAAATCCCAATCCAGCTGCTCTGGTCAAAGTTGAATTGAAAGGCTTGAGAGTGACTCCCACTAGGTTAAAAAATGTTTTTTTAATGATCCTACATGTAGAAATAGTTTGCAGCAGTTTTTCAGTCTATACAGTCACACTCAAAATTTAAACCTAATCTGTAGGCGTCCTAATTTGTAGGCAAACCCATTTTATTCGACATATTTCATGTTACCATACCAACAAAGCATCTCCATCCTGTACATGGAACTACTACGATTATGCTTTATAAATAGAATGGTGTTCCTTAGATTATTTCCTTATTTCTACAGTCTTATTTAGTTTAGAGACAGAACAGTTTTGGTGTCTGACCAGAAAACTTTCCTCTAAATTTCCAATCAACTCCAACTCTAATGGATTCTTAGTGTCATTGTGATGAAAAAAACAAGACTTAGATCCTAAAGTGGCAGATGTAGAAATGCAGCTAATTTAGCAAACACAGCAATGAACACCACCTGGGAAGTTGAAGCCAAGCCAACATGATAGTGGCACATTAGCACACTGTCTGCTAGATGGTTGGAGATAAAGAACATCGCAACATGTGTAAAAGAAAAAACAATGGCAAAATAAACTAGCCATCTAGCATGAACAAAAATGGTACCCTGATTTCAAAATAAAAGATTCAGACACTGATACAAATTTCATAATTATTTTTTTTACAGTTAAAAGGCTGAAGAGTTGAGCTTGACTGTAGCAATAATTAATACTGCTACTAATTAAATGTAAAGTTGTATCTAAAAAAAAGCATGTAATGGAACGATAATGATGTGGGCTTGTTTTGCAGCTACCGGACCTAGGAAACTTGCAGTCTTTGAGTTGGTCATGAAATCATCTGTATACCAGAGTATTCTCTAATTTAAAGCCACCTGTCAGACAACTAAAGCTTGGTCGAAATTAGGTCATGTAACAAGACAATGATCCCAGGCAAATCTACAGCAGAATGGCTGAAAATGAACAGAATCAAGGTGGTACAAAGACTCAAAGTTCATACCTCATCTCGACTGAAATGCCATGGCAGGCTCTTTAGCTGTGCATTAACAATAAACACCAATAAACTGAAGCAACAATGTAAAGAACAGTGAGCCCTAAGTTTTTCAGAATGCTAAAGTCATACAGAACATAATTACTTCAAGTTATTGCTGTAATGGGGTTTTTTAAAAGCTACTGAATCATAAGATGTACTTAATTATTGTCATCTGAGGTTATATTGACCTAATTTTAACAATTAATAACGACCAGGTGACCTTTATAATGTCCTGGGGGGGAAAAACTAAAAAATTTGAGGATAACCATAATGAGTTTTGTGCTACAGTAGTGCAAAGACTTTTGCTCTTTAGTTTCTGCTTTGTGTGTGCTATGTGTATGTCTGTGAAATCCATATGGTTTAAGATTCAAGGTTGTTTATTTGGAAAAATAGGGTATTTGACTCTCTTTTATGTAGCATTGAATGGCGATATTTCTATATACACAAATAAGAGCAATGACCTATATCTCCGTGTTAAGATACATAACTTTGTGTGGCTGCTAATTACAGTATGTAAAGTTACATTCGCTACTGATGTTTATTCACCTTGTTTATTTATATTATTGCCATATATATTGGTGCTAGTTACTTTTAGCCCTTTTGTATAAGAAATGTATTTTAGAAATGCATGTTTAAATCCCTTTTGGTTTATAGTAAATAATGTTTTGTCATTATTATAGGTTAACTCTTGTGCCGAAAGGAAAGTGGAAAGATATACTCAAACACTGCTAGCCTGCACTTATTCATACCACTACAATGTCAGACAGTTTTATGAAGGAGTTGTTTCCATAATTAGACTGCTGGGTGCATGTGCATTGGGAAAGAGATGGCGCCAGGATGCACTATGGGAAGAAGGCACACCAGCAAACATCAGTGTAATTCTATGTTGGGGAAACCTTGGGTCCTGTGGATGCTACTTTGACACATACCACCAACCTAATCATGGTTACTGACCAAGTACACCCCTTCATGATGGTGCCTAATGGCAGTGTCCTTTTGAGGAATATTACAAAGACTTTTAGTTGTTAACTTCGCCTTCAAATTCACAAGATTTCAATCCAATTGAATGTCTTTGGGATCTGCTGGACAAACAAGTCTGATCCATTGAGGCCCCACCTCGTGACTGATAAGACTTAAAGGTTGTGCTGAAAAAAAGTCTTGGTGACACCAGCACACCTTCAAAGGTCTTGTGGAGACCAGGTCTTAAAGGGTTAGAGCTGCTGTTTTGGCACAAGGGGGACTTTATAGTACCGTTAGGCATGTGGTTTTTAAATTATGGCATAAACATACAAAATTGTGCTCAATAATGTTTCAATGTGTGGTGTTTGTGTGGGCTTTTTGGGGTGAGGAGGGATGTAATAAGCTTCAGTATGTATTTCAGCATTAATGATTGCTCTCTGCTGTGTTGGCAGTCCTCCTGGCAGCTCATTAATCTGCTTAAATCCATGTGAATTCACTGTAAATTCATCAACTATCTATATCTGCCTATTCAATATTCCTTCTTGGTGCTCTTCCTTTCCTCTTTCTCTCTTCTTTTTTACCCTGCAGTGCGAATAGAGAGATTTAATGGGATAGATTGGCGGAATGGGGGATTTGTAGATGATGGGAGGGTTGTGCAGAGGTTCTCTGATCTCTGAGTTCTTACACTGATCCTCACTCGACTTTAAAGTCCATTTTATTCAATTCCATCTGTACTACAACTCCCATAATCCCTTACTTCAAAGAAAGAGACACTCAACCACAGTGCTGTCTGCAATAGCATTGCTGTACAATGGGATTTATTTGTGGCTTTAAGGCAAATGTGTGTACGATGCCCTGAATGCATTGAGAGTAAAACAAACTAACAAACAACATCACCACTACAATCAACACCACCACAACCAACAACACCAACAGCCACAACACAATTAACAAAAATACCAACACCACCAACAAAGAAGAAACACCAAAACCAACACCACCACCATTATCAACATTAACATAACCAACAAGAAAAAACACCATCAACAGTAACACCACAACTACAAACAATACTGAGACCAACACCATCACAACAACAAAGAAACACCAATTATGGCACCACAAACAACAGCACAACAATTAACAATATTAACACCACTACCAACAAATAAACCATTAGCATAAATAAAAAGATTAACACCACCAACAATAGAACCAATAAACACCAATAATACCAAGACCACTAACAACAACACCATGAGAAAAAATACCACTTTTAACATCCATGCCAAGGCAAACAAATCCACCATCATTGGTGAAGCATTGTGGATAAGTTTGTGTAGCATTTTGAGGAAGTTTGATCATCAGATCTTTAAAAAAAAATGTTATTAAAAAAGTTATTACTGGCATCATACAGTATAAAAGAAATAATACACTAATAATAATAACTAGCACCACATTATACAAGCTCGTTATTGACTATTATCCCTTAACAGTAATGTTTTAAATAATAATGTTTTATTAATTCTTTAATAAAGTAAATATGTAAATTTTTTTTGTAATGTAATATGTAAATATGTTGCTTAGTATTGCTCATACCTGGGAAAAGATTATACATTTTGCAAATATATTAATTATATATATTACAATAGCTTTTGTTATTCATTTGTTTTATCGGTACCAGTCCAAGTAGTGTAGCTTCTGTTTCTGCTTTGTTGTTTATGATGATTTGCTCCTTGCACAGCCAACATTCTCTTATTTCTCTCTCTCTCTCTAGCTTTCTCTCTCTTGCTTTCTCTACTGTAGCTTTCTTTTCCCATATTTGGTATTTCTCATGAGAGATTTTAGCAACCTTGTATTCCTTTTCTTTTGCCAAAATCTATAAATATGTAAAAACATCAGTACAAAGGGCAAGTGGAATTGTGAGCCTTTGCGCAAACTCATTCATTTAACACTTCTACTTCAGGATTCAATGGATTTCCCAACCGTTTGGCAGAGGTTAAGATCCGAGAGAGTCTTATGATGAATGATGGCTTTGTGTTGGCAGCTACTTTATACTGTAGCATTAAAGCAGCTGCATTAAGTACTGTTTCAGGGCAAAAATATATACAAGTACATACAGACACACACACACTTTAGGCGTACAGACTGTTAGAGCATATACAAATTGCTCTATCTACAATTGAATTAACTTCATCTTTTGCATCCTATATAGACAAAAGTATTGAGACACTTTTTATGTGGTTCTTTCCCAAATGATGACGTTGGATGAGGTAAAATTACATTTATTTCTCTTTAATTGAACTAGGAGACAAAATTATTTTTTTTCCAGTAAAACAGTGCTCCTTTGCACAAGGAATGTTACATTAAAATACTGTATGGTTGACATGGTTTGGAGATCTTGAGTGGTCTGCTATAGAGCTCTAACCTCAATCCTACTGAATATGACTGAATGATCACAATTATACAAACCATCTGCCCAGAAGAGTGGAGTTTATAATAACAGAAAATGAGAACTAAATGTTGAAAGGGATTTTTTAAAAACCAATCCCCAGTCAGGGAACAAACCCCATCCACTCTTAGTGCCGGTCCCAAGCCCAGGTAAATGGGAGGGTTGCGTTAGGATGGGCATCCAGCGTAAAAACCAAATCAATGTGCCAAATCAAACATGCGGATGATCCGCTGTGGCGCCCCCTAATGGGAGAAGCCGAAAGAAAGTTTAATTTTAAATGTTCAAAATGCAAATTCAAATATTATTTTCATTGTTGTGGTATTTCTCCCCCTCTCTCTTTTGTTCTCTCTTTCTCTATTTTTTGCCCTGTCTAGTTCTATTTAGTTGTATTATTTGTCATTGCTCAAGGACCAAAGGACAGAAAGAATTAGAACCAGGCAAAGTGCAAAACCCATATGCTAACATATGAGTTTTAAAAACAGGCTGTTGACCTCATAGTTGTTCCCTGTGGGAGATTTCTGTGAGTTGTGTCAAGGACATTAAATTAGAGTCCTTAACTTTTAACCTATTTGACTGCAATGAAACATTGGTGTTCTATTCCTGAACAATTTTTTTAATAGCTTATTTAAGTGCACACATTGTTTTTGTTGACTTTTATGTACTTATGTCCTACCTATATAAAATATGAATGTGAAACAGCATGTTATTGGTTAAACCTGCCAAAAGAAAACACGTTTTACTGAATGAGACTGGTGTTGAGGCTGAATGAGGAACTAATGGAACCAGTTTGTGAATTATAGGATCAAACTGGGATTTGTTATTCTTTTACATTTCATTCAATTCTGGTTCGGAGAAAGGGGGCAGAGGCATATCATGAAAAGAATGTAGCAATTTCAAGAGGTTTTCTTTTTGGCAGGAAGTGTAATTTAAATTTATGTAATGATTGATGATGGCCTTACACAATAAAAATGATGTTGACTGAAAGCTATGCAAATGTCAGTCTAGATTTTATTCAAACTCTGTAATCGACAAAACAAACATAAAAAATAGATTAGATCTGCTGTTGCCATTTGAGGTATAAAAAAAAAAAGTTATTGTAAGATTTTTTAAGCCTCAGCATATTTGTGGAACTTCGTGGATAGTAATCATCATTCGTAAATAAAATTAATAAATGAGATGATCGAACAAAGACTTGCTGATGCACTGATCATGGCTCAGCAGATATATTCGTGCAGTTTGTTCAGGTATTCTTTCTTTAAGAAGAGAAAGGAAAAAAAGATCAAATATAATGTGTTACACTATAACAAGCCGTAGGTGTATTTTAATGGCTTTATCTGCTTTACACTCTTCTGTAAGGGTCTAGCAATGTGTTTTTTTTGTAGCATTTAAAACTGTATTGCTATATAATATATAAAAAAAATGCATGCCTGTAAAAATTTTTTTTAATTATATTTCTATCTTAAAACTTGGCTTAATAGAATGAAGCCTACAGCATACGGTGGCCTTGGATAAAACAGGAGGTTCCTGTAATATTTGCATGAATTTATGTTACAAATGCTAATTTTGATCTAAATGAGTTCATCCAATTAGGGATTGGTTTGGGATTTAAACTCAGAACCTTTAGATCAGTAGTCCAGAGCTCAAACTACATTCATTATGGTAGGATTTATTATTTAAAGTTATTTCAAGGTGAATGAACTTCATTTAATAATACATTTATTAAAAATGGTTCTTTATTTAGCAACCTAGATCCATACTAATAGCCTTGAACAACAAACAAAAAAGAGAAGAAAATGGTTTATTGATATAGTAAAATATCTCATAGTATTAATATAATCTTTTTTAAAAGATATCCAATAAAACTAATAAT
Organism: Silurus asotus; assembly: GCA_024362625.1. NCBI lineage: Eukaryota > Metazoa > Chordata > Actinopteri > Siluriformes > Siluridae > Silurus > Silurus asotus. The sequence continues at coordinate 10,023,328 of MU563656.1, forward strand.
AGGGTTAGTGTGTTCTGCGGTTTCTTTTAGCTCATAAACATGTTTTGGTTTTTAAAGACTTGATATATTTTGTACTCTCACTTTCTCACTCTTCATGCCCCAGATGATGATGGTATTTGCTGTTTGCCGACAGGTGCATCCATCATCGTAACACAATTGAATTGCTCTCTCTCTCGCTTTCCCTCTGTGTTGTTGATAAAGTTGCTGACTAGCACCAATCCTCCAGGTGCGACTCAATAGCGGTTTGTTTAGCATTGAGGAAAAAAAACCCAGCAAGCTCTGCTCTCGGTGGAGCGCAGTGTATTAATAGAGTTAGCACTTTAACGGTGTATGAGAGGGGACTCTTAAACCACTTCATTATACTATTATTTAGGAAGAAGACAAAAAATTAAGTACAAAAGTGTATTAAGTAAAGTATCAAATAGGATCTCCAGTTAGCAATTCTTAATGTAGTACACACACATATGCACATACAGGAAGATCTTGAGTGGCTTGCTATATATATACATAGCACACAATGCTGGGCCAGTTTTGCCAAAGAAACATGTATCATAATTATCGCGCCAGTGGTTGGATCAATGCTGGCCACACAAAACTGCTGACTTTAAGCCAACATTGGTCAATTATTGCTGACTACCAGAGCCAATGACTTTGGGGCAACATTAGGGAACAGGGATAAACAGGGATTTTTTCTTGCCTTAAAGACACCATACATTTATTGGCCAAATATTGGCAAGGTGTATTTTTAGAGAAGAAAAAAAAAAAGTCTTGCTGCTGGAAGTGCAGAAAGAAAAATCATTTCTACTTCACTCCACTGATCAGATTATTAATCTAAAAGTGGCTCAAGTCGCCAACCTGAGAGATCTTAAAAGATTGTACACCAAATAAAGGTAGATCTGCAAATTCAGGTCTGCTAAGCTTTTTAAGAACATTAGAGAACAGGCCAAATAGTGCCATGTCCCAAATTGCTAAGCTTTAAATAGTATTAACAGCAACTCATCAGCCAGATTAGTGAGCATCAAACAAATATTATAGACCACTAACAACTATAGCTCCAACTGCCATATTTACCCTGGTTTAATTTATAAGATTGATATTAGTCCCTTAATATTAGCAGATAACCAAATAATGACAACAAATATTGAATGAAAGTTTTAGTGTGGTTATTTGACATCAGACATCATCATATCAACATTAACATAATTTTATTGCGGCATACAACAAAACTATATAAGTGAATTTCTATGTTTGTAGATTTTTCAACAAAAAAGTTAAAGCAAACAAGCAAATAGTGGCACAGGAGGTCTTAGGAGGGCATTTGTTTTATTCTTGCTAATGCTCTGACGAATGATTTGTTGTTCAAACCATTAAAAGCTTCATATTTGCCTACAATTGCTATATCCTGGGCCAATTATATTTTGGCTAGATGTATAATTGCTGATAATGTGCTTCAACAGAATAATAAGTAAAAGCTCTATTTATCTAAAATATGCTAAATAGGATTTGTTTTTGTTCGAATTAATGGAAAAAATATATAATTGTGAACATTCGCTATCTTTTTATGGGTGGACATGGGGTAGCAAATTATGCACAAGAGATGGACTACATTCAGTGATTTTACACCTACAGCTGTAACTTTGGTTCAATAACTGACCTGATCAGGCTTTCTAAACTGGCAGAGGGAATAAAAAGCTATATTTTTTATATCGTTGCCAGGTAAGCCACAAAGCTTGTAATTTAAGATCACAGTACATTCATTGTGTTTGTTTGTGTGTGTGTGTGTTTGTGTCTAAGTGTACATATACGCATGTGCAACTCCATGTGTGCAAGTCACGTCGTATCCCTCATTCCCTCTCTGCAGGTTGTGTGTTCTGTCTCTGTGTGATTCAGACTGCATTGATTTCCCTCTTGGCAGATGTGTTCATGACTCAGGATGGGGCTGGTGTCAATAAGCCATAAGAGAACAGACAAGGGTAATGAAACACAGCCAGAGAGGACAAGGTAGATCAGATACACTGAAACACAACTTGAGAGGACAAAGAAAAACAGCAAAAAATAGTCATGGAGGGCAGATTAGACTGAATGACAATGAGTCAGAGAAGGACAAGAATAAAAAGGGGATAGAACACAGCCAAAGAGGACACAATCGAACTAAGAGCTAGATCATACACTGTCACCTACTGCTGCAATGGACACAGTAAACAAGTGAGGAGATTAGACACAACAAAGCATGCACAAAGAAAAAAATATATAAAAACAACCATATATTAGACACAATAAAACATGGAAGCGGAGAAACAGACAATAGAACGTAGTTCATGATAGGCGGAACATGTCAATTCAATGAAGACAACACAGCTGAGACAGGAAGTAAATTACAGACACCTGTTCCCTATTTCAATCTATTATATTGTTTATACAATATCTTCTCCATTATGTATTTTGTTACATTAATAATATGTTTCATATATAATGATTATTAGAGGGACAGGGCATGTAGGACGTTTTGGAGACAAGGTAAGGGATGTGAGATTGAGAGGGTTTGGACATGTGCAGAGAAGGGACATGGGGTATATCGGTGGGAGAATGCTGAGGACGGAGCCATCAGGAAGGAGAAAAAGAGTAAGTCCCAGGAGGAGGTTTATGGATGTGGTGAGGGAAGACATGAGGGAAGACATGCTGGTAGTTGGGTTGAAAGAGGCAGATGTAGAGGACAGGGTGGTATCCTGTCTCAGGGATGATCTGCTGTGGCGACCCCTAACGGGAGAAGCCGAAAGAAGAAGATATAATGATTATTAATATTATATTATTTAAACTATAATAAGCTTAACCTTATAGTATTCAATTCTTTTACACCTTAAATGAAAATTATAGGGAGGTTGGGCTCCTTAAGAAAGATGTCAACAGTGTAGCACCTTGCTGCTCGCTAGCTAGTTTAAATAACCTTAACCTTGCTAATGATCAAATTGCTTTTATAAGCATTTAACCCACAGCATGCAACTCCACAGTTGCTTTTACAAACATTACAACAAGCAAAACTGTCTTTGACCCTTATTAAACAGGGGTACACTTCAACGTACAGTAATCTGAGGTGAAGTGCATGTTAGCATTTTTGCCACAGCTCTGCCGGATTATACAGCATTACTGAACTACAGTGGCACACTAAACTGTTGGATAAATTCAAGAGTGGTGGTGGGCCACCAGAGCCAGCAAGGGTTTTTCTGCTGCCCATAGCCCTATCAGAATCACTATCACTAATGTACTAAATTATTCCCAGTAGTCTATTTTTTTCATTTCATAGCCTTTCTCTCGGGTGTGCTGCTGCAAGGAGAAGCATATTCGAGTATATGTTTAGGTTAGAGTTTCTGTCCAATCAGATTTTAGTCATCACCTCACATTTGCCAGGGTTAGATTTATCTGTTGGTGTAAAATATCTCTGCTTTAAGCCTTCACAATGTATACTGTAGGCATCCTATATTTTAAAATCCTTAATGGTTAAAAATTTTAGATTTTGACTTGCGACACCAAAGCCATTTAGCAAGCATCTAATAGTGTCTGTATTTTTTAACTCCTTTGATTGGATATTTGAGAGTCAGAGCTAGTCAGAGCTTGTGAACCGCATCTAGAGCAAAATATAAAAGCTCAAATATATATATTTATGTGGATTTAATAGCTGTTTTTTCATTCCACAATGGATGAAATTTATTTTTAAAAATAAGATATAAGGACATTTACAGGACAGATAAAAAAATAAAAGCTGAACATTGTGTGGAAAGTTTTCTTTCCTATGGAATTTGCACAAAAACACAATTTCCCTTCATTTCAAATCCGCAGGAAAACTGTAATGCATAGAAAAAACTAACAAAAATGTACCAAAATGCATTTACGATGCTTGCGTTAGAGATGACGTATGCAGGCTATGCAGCTGTGGCTGCAGTGAAAGAAGACTTGTTGAATTGTGTTAATTGTTTTTTATGCTTTAGTAGTTACATATATTCTCACTGCATAAGATACCTGTCTGTGATGCTGAGATGTATGATTTTTGAAAAGTGTTGATGGTTTCTATAGCCTTGGCTTCATAATGATGGTATTAAGAGGTTGATTGATTCAGCAACTGGTCTAGGTGTAAAATGCACCTAGTGTGGTCAGCTGTAAAGTTCACCACAAAGAAAACTGATAACTGAAATCTGAACTATCTAGTTAGCAGAAAGTGGGACAAATCAGGATTAGTAATTTGTCACTTTTGATTTTGACTTTCTTGCCATGTGTTGTCACTCACTCACTCCAGAGTCTTCCTACTATTAGAGATTTAGTGGTGCCTCCTTTTTAACAAAAAGCTTTCTTGGATATTATATATAATTTGTAGGTATCAGGGAACATATGCAGGAGAGTCCTGGAGCTTCAGAGAGGTGGGATTTCTGAAATTAGACAAAATATTAAGCATAGATTTAAAGCAGTAAAATAGGAAGTTTGGGCTGTCGTATTTATGTCGGAATTGGCAACACTTCCCACATTGCACCGTGGCCTACAAACATGTCAGCTTTGTACTAAAGTTCCCAGTTATCACACTACAAAGCCCCAGACTTCTAACTGAACACACCTCAATACTGTCACCAGATACACTCACACAACCAAAAATTGTTCAGTGAACCATTCTTTTTCATAGGCCAAGCCTTTCATTGTTACTTTTATTCCAATTTTAAATTTGATCTTGTCTCCTGCTTTTGTGATTCTACTTTTGTCTACCTCACACTATGTATTGATCGCCTGATTCTAGCCTGACATTTCATTCATCCTGTTTGATATTCTGCATTTCAAAAATAAAAGCACAGTGCTCCTGTGCCTGACACAGACACGGTTATACTTGGCACCACAGATAAGTCCACAGCTACATACAGTGCAGCAAAATATTCAGCCTAAAATAAAACACAATCACAACAAACCATTCTGAACACAACTCAAAGTATGTTATCTTAATTTGGGCAATGAGAGAAACAAACACAATGATGAATCTGAAGTTAGATATGATAATGTAACTGTTACTATAGGCACAATAAAACAGATAAAATGGCCAGAATGGCTTGCAAATTCTCTGACAGTTCCCGAACCTCATCTACTTTACCCAAATTTGTAATTATTTTAAACCAATAGATAAAATGGAAATGTTGGGTTCTTTTAAATACCTTTGTACCATCATATTTTAATTCCCCCCTTAATATAACCAAACTAGTAGTATAAATTAAAACCACTGTGGCCCTGGCTAGACAGACAAACAAAGGCAAATGTAATATATGTCTTAAAATGCAGTGATTTAGAATTTGTTATACTGATCAAAATCAAACTATTGAATATTTGCTAATTTAACAGATGCCCAGGATTATTCAGATAGAAAAATGCACTGGTTTGCATATGTAATGGTGTAACAAACTGTTTTGCACTGCAAACACCAGTTAAAGATTTAACAGTCAGTGTTAAATAATGCATCACTTAACTAATGTATTAGAATATACATGTGACAAAGTAATCAAAAACCTGTTGATTCTGTTTTTTTAATTTATTTTATTTAAATTTTTTGATCACTATAGAAGATATGGTCTTTTATGTAGACGGAAAGGATCTTTTTTTTTTTTTTTTTTTTTTTACCAAAACAACATCTTATTTGTCCTGAAGTTGTTTGTTTAAAGAGAGATTGCTTTGGTAACTAAAAAAAAATTACGAATCATATTTTCTTGTGTAATGTTTTCTGCTGTACAATAACAGGAAGGATTTTGTTGTTGTAAGGCCTAGAGGTGTAGGAAAACATTATCATTCAGAAGACAGAGAGTGAGGGAAGTGTGAGATGAAAGCCTGCAGCATCAGAAACTGCATCTACGCTACATGAGTCAAGAATTTCCAAGTCGCATCAATATTTCAGACTCAAGGCTAACATAAGTTGAAGCAGTCCAAAAACAAGTCTTTGCTTGATGTGATGAACTTCAAACATGTTTACTTAGATACACACGATATGAAGAAAAAGTATTGACACCTGACTTTTTTAGCTACAGTATGTGTGGTTCTTCCCCAAATTTTTACCACAAAGTTGCAGGCACACAGCTGTATAGGATGTCCTTGGGTACAGTAGCAATAAAAAATTTCTTCACCTGAAGTAGGAGACCCAAACCTGTTCCAGCATATCAATGCCCTGGTGCACACACAGAGCTCCATGAAGATATGGTTTGTATGGATAGGAGTGGACGATCTTGAGTGCCCTGTAATACAACTCTAACCTGAACCGTATTGAAAACCTTTGGGATGAATTGAAATGCAGAGTGCGACCCTGAGGCTCTTTACCATGCATTAATACCTGACTTTACTAACACCCTTATGACTGAATGTCTACAATCACAATCCAAAATCGAATTATCTTCCCAGAGGAATGGAGCATTATACCAGCAAATAGGGACTAACAGTAGAATAAGATGATTAAAAAGCACATATGTGGCCACTGGACCATAACTCTTAGTCAAACTCCTCTGGGAACATGTTCTAGTAGATTTTGGAGTGTGGTTGTGGAGATTTGTGTTTATTTAACCACAAGGGCGTTAGTAAAATCATGGTAGAGGGTGAGGAGCAATGGGGTGTAGTCAGCGTTCTAAATGTGTTAAATAGGGTTGAGGTCAGAGCTCTAACCCTAACCTTAACCCAAGATCTTTCACTCCAAACCATTTACACCATATTGCCATGGAGCTAGCTTTGTGCATGTGGGCATTGTCATGCTGAAACATCTGTTACATACTAGGAGTTTGAATCTCCTAGTTCAAGTAAAGGAAAAATGTAATGCTACCGCATCCAAAGACTTCATACACACGTGTGTGCCTTCGAATTTCTGCTAACAGTTTATAGAAACAGTCAGACCTAAAGTATTATTATTTATGAAAGTGGCTTTGTATTGTGGTTTCTATTTTATCAAATTATTGATGCTACCTGGGATTTTTTCAACAAGGGAATTTACTTAACATGAATAGAAACTCTCTTCTTCTGTGTTTTTATTATTCTCACAAATTTGTACCTTCTTGAAAAAAGTAGTCAAAAAAGGAACAAGTTAAAGATGAAAAATGATCAACATTATTCATTATTTATTAAAATAAATGTAAAAAAAAGAAGTCCACTCAATAAAGTCTGATTATTATTATTAATGATGACTTTTAAAAAATACTGGTACTGGTATATGTAACAATATCAACTATACTGGTCTTTGGCATTGGATTGATAAGAAAATAACACATACATTATATAAATTCTTATAATCCTAGTCTTCCCATAGTTCATTGCGGTTAAATACAAAATTATTTTCTGTACTCTAATTTGGAGCACGCTCTCATTACCTCAAATAGAAAGGATTATTTAAACTCTGTGGGATTGGAGCTGGAAAACGAAGTGACACCAGAATCTCCCATATTAATAATTACATAAATGACACCATAACAAGCAGAGAAAACAGATTCTTGCCTTCATTTCCATTTAGAATGAGGTCTGGGGTGAAAATGCACATTATGAATTAAAATAGAATAGGTGAGATCCATGCAGTGAATTAAAGCTAAAGCAAAAACTTGAGAAAGTTAGAAACTTAAAGTTAAACAGGGACTAGCTGGTTAGCTTGTTAGTTAACACAAATGCAATGCTAAGCACAGTTTTAGGATTAATTTCTTCGAGATATGGAAAGCAGAAACTATGCGAACCATTTTGGTATAATTGTATTTCAATATTTGTTCAGAAAGACAAAACAGGACACAGATGTTTACACAGATATATTACTTCTGCCTGAACAAAGTATTCTGAGTAATCGCAGCACTTAGTTCTACAAACCATCACCGTATAACATGAGTGACATACATTGAAATTTCATTAGTTTCATGTAGAACCTATCGGTTGTCTTGTAAAGGCTTTATAAATGTGTTTTGGCACATAAACAGGGTTCAGAGAAATTACACTTGGCCATCAAGTTGCACAAGACTTTGGAGTTTAAAATAATGGTGTAATAAATAAAAACAACATCAAGGCATAAGAACACTCTTTGCCCCTAGGCTTTCTACATCTTTAACACTTAAACTGATAACTCATGTGACTGTAAACTTATAATTTATTATACAAACTTAAATGATATAAATATTATAAAATATACTATAAATACTATTAATATTATGAAACTTAATTATGAATATATATATATATATGTGTGTATGTGTGTGTGTATGTGTGTGTATATATGTGTATAAGTGCCACTGAGACAAATTTCTCGTGTGCGTGAGCAGTCTTGTCTATTAAAACCTGTTCTGATTTCCATTCTGTTTCAATAGCGATTTAATTAAATAAATTGTTTCGATTGCAGAGTTTTGATTTAAGGCCTGGCCACTAGTAGCAAATCAATCTTAAGGTTTGTCAGGTAATGAGATTCTTCTCTGTTCACCCTGGATGTAATAAGTGGTTATTTAAATAGACATTTGCATTTACTGAACTTGGCTGATACTTCTATCCAGAGCGACTTTTTAAAAAGATTAAAACGACAATTATTCTATTCATACACCTGAGCAGTGGAGAGTTATGGGCCTTGGTAAAAAGCATAAGAGTGGCAGTTGGGATTTACACTCATGACCTTTCTTTCCAAAGTCCAACATCTTAACCACTGACGTGGAATTCACCGATTATTTCTTGTTTTATGCACCATTCACTGTCAATTTCAGAAAACCCAAAGTGTTGGCACCAACAACTGTGCTAGGCTTTTTGACCTGTATCTGCATAATTTTATGCCACATGATTGGCTGACTGGACAACCGCAATCATGTGGAAATGTAGCAATGACCCTATTTTGTGTTGATAAAAGAACATTTGCAAAAATCTTTCATTAAAAGCTATACGTATATATGAAGTGGCTTGCCAAAGCATTCATTACATCCGAGACTGGTCAGATATGTCCTCATAACAAATAATGCAGAAAAGTTTTCTTCCTGTTAGTATTTTTTTTTACTGCAAAATTATGTTCCTTTTGAGGAAAATGTACTTATTGGTTAGCAAATACTGCAAAAATAAATAAATAAATAAATTTCCTGCAGAATTTTACATTCCACCTTCAGGTTCCAGAACCTTCATATGAAAGCTATTGAATAAATGATCAAAAATAATTGACTTTAATTGGCCTTGACTTATAATAAAATAGCTTCCATTTTCCGAACGAAACCATATCGATTGATTTATCATAGAAGAGACTGTCGCTGTGAGAAAAAGTAATTAAAAGGATGAAAAATAAAAAGTATGATGCATTCTAAAGAATGTAAAAATAAGGCGGTTGACTACCATAACATGTGAATAATGTGTAAAATTGAATTATAGAGGTTAGACAGCCCATAAAGCTCTATTGGACCAAAACTAAAGTAAGCAGTACTTCCAAACTCATAAAATGAACAATAGAAAGACCAGTGAGGGAGAGAGTCCAACAATCACTTGTTGCGGTGTTCAGGGGCTGAGAGTGGTGTGAAGAGTAACCAGATCACCATTTTAAGAGATCTGCGTAACTGAGGACTGCATGGTAGGAGAAAAAAATCCTTCAAAAAGATCCAAAGGAAAGCAAGAGAGCAACCCAGTGAAGATGTTAATCCAGATACAGTATAAGAAGAACATTTTTTAAACATTGTAAAGCATCTAATCAATCTAATCTAATCTTTATACTACTTTCTTTTCAAAGCGGAATTGAAAAATGATTAAGAACATTTAAACCAGTTATTACAAGAGAACCTGCTTCAGTCAAAAACATTATAATCTATAAAAGATACAACACTAAAGCTTGGGAGACAGAACAGTGGTGCCAAACGCAAGACCAACGCAATAAAGCTGTGATGTGCTGCAATGGCTAAGTCAAAATTCAGACCCAGATCCCAGTGAGCATGTCTGGCAGTGGTCGTAAATTGCAGTTAAAAAACAACATCCAACTAAACAGAAGAACTTGGTGGAAATCAAGTAGAAATAGGCAACAAAAATAAACTTGATACAGTACATATGAAAATTGTATCGAAAATGTAGTTTAAAAGCCTATAAGTTTTTAAAATATTAACTAAAGCCACCGGTGTAAATGTCATTTAGAAATTATGTGGATAATTATTTTGAAGTGTCTAAATTCTATAAAAGAGGCTAAACACTACTGCAAGGCTTTGTATTACGAAGCGCAACACAAAACACGCATGCAGATTGTCCAACCTTACACTTCAGTTGATTAGCGCTGTATTTCAACACACAAATTTGGGACAGCTTACTAAATTTCCTCTGAAGTGCAAATTGCAATTTAAAAGCCACCATAAATTGGTGGAAATTAGCAAGTATAAACCTCTGCAAACAATTGGTATCAAAGGGGACCAAAAAGCTGGCAAATTAAAAAAAAAATGCTGTGGGTAATTCTAAGGATATTAATGTATGTATTTTTATGTATTTTTTTTTATAATTTTAGGGTTTCCAGATCTACTGTATATGACAGAAATCATGACATTTTCCTAAATAGCTCTTTTATCAAGGTACCAAAATAGTCTTATTATACAGCAGTACACCTAAAGCCAATTTACACTTCCCTTCGCTATTTCCCCTTTCCTTATTCACAGTGCTTTCCCACTTTTGGTGTAATGCTTATGTACAAGACAGGGAATCTCACTGCGCATGTTGCTTGATGCATGATCCATGATATATTATTTGGATTTAACAGAAATAAATGGTAATAAGAAGCACTTTATATCTTTTGGACCGGAAAATCATCATGTGGGAAACAAACAACAACAAAAAAAGGCATGAATGAAAGGCATTCATTTTAATGTAGGAGCAAACAAAGCTTGCGGGAAAAGTGAAGGCCCTGTTCATTAACATGATTCTGTGGCAGTGCTTAATAATTGGCCGGTCAGGGCTATAGAGGTTTCAATGTTGCTACTACAGAGTTTGCTTATTTGTGTGAAAATGGACTTACTTAACTTAACTTACTTAAGCAGGTATAAACTGATCATTATTAACAAGGAACAGGAGATTGAGCAAAACTATCAGCTAAAATGTAAAAAATTTAGAATTAAATAGGGAAGCTGTACAGATAGCTTTACTGCATAAACCGCACATTTAGACTAGTACAATTTACTAAAAAACAGTTTATAGGACAGATTATGAGTATGACTGCTGTATTAAATCAGTCTTTAAATGTCTTACCGGTTACATAATTATGAATTATTGTCATGCATACTCAACAGCATACAGTTTCACACCTAATTAAAAAATATCATTATTTAAAATAGAAGATTCTGACAAATTAGTGGAAATAGGAAGTTAAACATTCAAAGCATCCCTATCTGCACATGCAAAGCTTTCAGATTTCTTTTTTCAAATTCCCCTACCGCAAAACAGGAAGTAATGATCGGTCAGTGCATTTGTTTACTATAGAATCGTAAGTAATGAGTGCCCAGTGCATTTGCTTACTATTAAATTGTCAATAATTAATGGTCAGTGCATTTGATTACTATAAAATGGTAAGTAATGAGTGGTCATTGCATTTGCTTACTGCAAAATAGTAAGTAGTGAGTTGTCAGTGCATTTGATTACTATAAACTGTTAAGTAATCTATACTTTAAACCCCTAATGTCAAAGCAAAAAGTAGGTTTCGTGAAACATTTGCAAATGTATTTTTAAAAAAGACACCTACAGAAACTTTACAGAAATGTGAGAGTGTTTGCAATTCCACTGAAAATTTAGCTCAGGTGCATCACATTTAAAATGTTTCGACAAGATCTGCAGTTCCATAAGATGAGTCTGGAAGTTCTTTGGAATTTGACATTCCTTTGACCTTACAGCTTGTTGTTTTTGGTATATATTTGGGTTGTCAAAATGAATGTGTTAGTAACGCATTATCGCGAATTCATTTTAATGGCACTTGGTTAATGCAGCACGCATTTCTGTTTGACCATTTTTTAATAAAAATCAAATGAATAAATATAAAAGAGGTCAAATTAAAACCTTCAACGCAACACACATTTATTTATGACATTCTGTCTTTACTTAGATATTTAAAAAATAATAAACTACATGGAATTTTTTTTAACATTAAACAAATGTTTCACTGAGGTAGCAAGCTCAAATAAAGCACCAAAATCCGCCACCATGCACACGTCATTAAAAGGTCTGTGTGGAAACATAGCAAAAGTACTTTTTTTTTCCAGAATACTTAGATTTGCAAAGTTATCACAAATCTGGGCTTTTGCTTGTCATTATAGGGTATAGAGTGTAGACTGATGTAAGCATTTTGGCATTATTCTGCATTATAGCAAATTGTAGAGAAAAAAAAATGAAAAAAGTGTGGATAATTTCGGAATGCACTGCAACTATGTCGAGTTATAGACATTGCAGGAGAAATTTGGACAGCCACCACTGCTATGTATGTAATGTATGTGTACGTCTCATGCTTCATTCAAATATTAAAAGACATGAAATGCAACCTATAGCCTTGAAGTTTTTTATGCAACTGATCACAAAAGGTGCACTCAGCTTCACAGTGAAACTGCTGAATCTGCACATATTCACAGCACTCAGCAAAATCACTGATACAGGGAACCCAGCATTACTATTCCAAATCATACAGGATCCATATGCATAGGAGGAATGGAAACCGGTGAAAGAGTGCTGAGCCTGGCTTTATATACAGTCCTAATGAATAATCCCGTCCCTGCTACTGTATGCAGTGACAAATGGTGTGCATGGTGAACAGAAATGCCCAAACCAAAACTCATAAAACCCGCGGTTTTGATCCTTCATGTAAGTTTTTATGATTAGCTCAATTTCTTTTGGTTTTTCATCTCTAATTTCTAAAGGCATTTAAAAAAAATCAATGATTGAAAAATGATTCCACCTTATTCATGTTTTATTCACTGAAACTGTACTTTACACATTTTCAATCAAATCGGATGATGTATCATAGACATTTAATATTTCTAAAATAAATTAGGCTCGGTGCAAATTACTCTAGGTTACATATGTAACCCCGGTTCCCTGAGGGAACAAGACGTTGCATCAACAACGCTATGGGAATCCTTCTTTGTTTTCACACTCTGAATCACGTGTGTAATCAGTCAACTAGTGGCAAGGTGACATCATGACCAGGAAACTATAAAAGCACATGTAAAAAAAAAAAAAGGACTCAAAGTGATGCAGGAAGTGTGGCTTGGAGACGCAGCATATTGTTCCCTCAGGGAACCAGGGTAACATACGTAACCTAGAGACGTTCTCTTTCAGGAACTTGAGCTGCTTGAACAACGTTTTAGGAACGAGTGTCCAATACCGCCAGACTAACCAGTCCCTGCCTAGTGTGGATGGGCACAGCTAGGTCGAAGGACAGAGGAGCCAGGAGTGGCACTAAGGTCAAGCCTGTAGGACCTGAGCCCGCAGCATTGGATATTTCTTGGAGAGATATCCCAAAGGACAAGGCTTTAGAGACTGCCACACTCCAGGTGGAGTGTGCTCTGAAGAAGAAAGAAGAGGAAACACCTGAGGACTAGCATACCAGAGGAGCAAATAGCATACTGGGGGTCTGCTTATCAGCAGGATAAGCAGACCATTTTTTTACAGACCGTCGCAGACAAACAGCTAACCTGACTTTCTCGTCACGGCAATTCTTTAGATGTATGTGTTCAATGTTCACACCAGGCACACCCAGTTAAGTTTCTCCTGGTCTGGGGCCTGAAAATGAGGAGGATAGAATGCCTGGAGAACAACCGGTCATGGGACAGCTTAGGGCACCTTGTGGACATACCCTGGTTGAGGAAGGCACTAGCCATGCCTGGGGTAAACTCCATACAGGAGGGACTCATGGAAAGGACATAAAGGTCCCCAACCCTTATCGGATAAATGGCCAGTAGATAAACAGTCTTGACTGTCAAAAGTCAAAAGGGCACTTTTTTTGCCAGCACAGGGCCACCAGGAGGAGACGGACTTCATCCCGGCAAACTCTCTCCAAAACTTCAGAGATCAGTGCTATGCTTCTATTGAAGATAATGGTCCTCAGATCCGTCAGCTTCTTAGGCCTCGGCCTGAAGCGCAGCCCAGGGTCCCTAGTTTCTAGGGAAGCGCGAGTAGTGGCAATTGGTCTCTGAATTTCACGAGGCATGCTAAGCTGGTGTTAAACGCAAGAAAGAAACCGCTGGAACGCTGCAGACTGTTTCTTGGCCTCCTGAAATTCTACAACAACAGTATTCTCGGCATCACCGTACAGGACAATCAGCACCACAGCAGAACAGCTCTATTCCTGTCAGAAAGATTTTGACAGGGTGAGCCAGAGATGTAAAACCAGGGCAGACGTAGACCGGCCAATGGCTCTAGCAGTCACTATCATGGCCCTGAGAGCCAGGTCTGTTGCACAATGCAGCTCTTTAACCCCATCACTGTCCGTAGGCACTCTCTCGTCAAGCTCCCACAGCAGGTTGGCCTGATAAGCCTGTAACACATCCATGGTGTAGTTTCTGGATATCGGCTGGCCAGGCGATATCCAGCTTGGCTATAGACCAAGTCACTACCTTCAACATCTCCTCTAACTTAACTGGCTGTGGGGGAGTATCCTCTATGGGATTGCTGGCATCCATACCCTCCCCCTCCTCGGAGGAATAGAGGTGTTGCGCAGCGCTCTCTGCACAGGGGAACGACGCCACAGAAAGGTGTGCTTTCGAACTCTGGGATCCAATTGCAAGTCTAAGACATGTATCGCCGCTTTGCCTCGGCAGGAAGCATTCCCCAAGATTTGTTGACGTGGCTCAAGTTCCGGAAAGTGAACACATAATTTCACATTGTTACACACAGTAACACCTAATTAATAAATAAAATGTAAATTATCTTTCACTGTGCTGATTGTTAGAACTGTGTGCTGTAATGGACAGTAGGCAACCATTTCCATTATTTCAGTTAATTTGGTAAACTTTAATGCACTCAACCTGCCTACTAATTTAATGTATGGCATTTAGCAGACACTGGAGTCCAGGAAAACCTACAATTATCTTATTTATACAACAGCATTTGAGGGTTAAGGGCCCAACAGTTTGGTGGTGCTGGGATTTAAATTGATGACCTGATGACATTATGATTATATTACTACATTTTGGTATAACTTTGTATTAATGCTCCAGGTTTATAAATTCAGCTGATAAATCGGTTATAGTAAAGTTGTTTTTCATGAAATACTCCTATTATTGCTAAAGCTAACTGTTAACAGATATGATGTGTAGATAAAATCTAATTTTTAGAGCAAGCACTTCTAAGTGTTTAGCACTACTAGACCTTCTAAACCACTACTTACCTTCAACCTTACCCTTATTGCTACTTTGCTACAGTGTTAAATGGTGCATTTTTTTATTTATTGTAAGCACTGGGTGAGTCAAACTTAGCTCTCAATAGTGAATTCCTGCCGTGAACTACGGAATGCTTGTTAAGTGCACGCAATATCCACCTTCAGCAAAGCTATTTTATATGTGAGAGACCTTTAAAAAGGCTTTTAGCTCATGTAAAGCATTCACAATTAATCTCTTCTCTCATTTTATGACCTGTCTTTCTTTGACCATAAAATCTACAATTTTAATCGGTTTGACCTTACCTGAGTTGGCATGAAATTAAATCCTGTCATAGGTGTCCGACAGTGATTAAAATATTGAGATGAATTTAATAATTTTTATGGTAACTAATTAATCTAGTAAGTTAATAGGCTTTTGCTGTCAGTCTATAACCCCTTGAAGTAAAAAGAAGGGTTGACAGGTTAGGCATAGAGTTGTTAATTATGTTGTGTTCAGCATAAAAACTAGAATACCTAAAAAAAAATATTTAGTTAAAAGCAAACAATTGTATAGGATGTCTGTTAATGTGGTAGAATTAAATTTAAATTTTACCCAAGCTAAAGATCTTAAATGATCTGGCTTACATGGGTTGGAGTACAGTAGAATCTCTTGAGCGCTGTGTTGTAGACCTCTTACCTTCACTCTAATCTTAGTCAATTATGTTCATGGAGCTTGCTTTGTTAATCTTGATTGTAATGTTACCTCATATGGGGTGGATTATAAAAACTACAGTATTGGCAAAAGGCAAAAAAGTGACCAACAAGAGAAGTGAAAAATATTTCTGTATCTGCATGTGCCTCTCTCAATAAACAAATTCGTATTATAATTTATTAAAATAAATGTAATTGTATCAAACTATTTTATGTCTGTATATGACAAAAGTCTGTTTATAAAATAACAAATGGAAATAGACCATTATTTTGATCCTTTCAGTCAAACATTGTCATTGCTGACAGATGACTATGGTGTAAGTGAAATAAACAATGGCTAGGTGTGAATTTAATGCACTCTGCCTTAGGCGGTTCTTTGAGTCCACTTTGTGCAGTAAAATCATGTGACACACATCTAGAAGTGGGTTATTCCTTACATATTTATGTGTAAACAAACTCAATCCAAAATGCAATAAAAACATGACATGCCATGAGTCTATTATTCAAAATGCAATTAGGTTTCAGCAATAATTTAAAAATTATTTGTATTCCTCTCAAAATTGCTTTTTAATGACCAGACAATTTATTTGGTAGGCAAAGAATATCTCTAGATGCAGCTTCCGCTTCAAAAAAAAATGAAAAAAATAAAAAAATCACCCACACTTGACTAACCAATAATTAGACAATGTTTGCTTGGGAAGTTTCAAAGTAGCTTAACTGCTTAAAGCATTTCTGAGAGTAACACGGCTGAGCAGCTTCTGCGAAAATAAATATTGAGCTCTAATTCACCTGGAAGGTTTTAAGACATTGCTTCATTTTGTATATAGATTTATAGTGCATATACATCCTCTGCCTACATATTGAAAGTAAACTTCAATATAAGTAATCATACAAAAATTATTAGATGAATAAGCGATAAATGCGATTTATCGCAGATTCGGGCTCAGATGTAAATGCAAACCCTTTGTTATTTTTCTGACTGGCTTTTCGGCCGATTTTTTGCAGTGATGTTCTGCTTTGGTGCTCGCCTTTTATTGATGACCTTCAGATTTCCGACCTCCACTGTATCATAGAGGGTAGGTGGGGTATGGATAAGAGTCGAGGAGCATGTAGAAAATTCATTCATCCAACAGAGTTATCCTTTCATGGTCAGAGTCAGTGGTCTAAGATCAAGGTTTTACTGGGGGGTCCATGTGTAATTTGGCATTTTAAATAATGTCATAATAAGTAACTTTGCTTATACGAGGAACATTCAATGCCGTTCTCTGCAGCTGATGGATTGTGTGCACAAATCTTAATAAACTGTAAACATGAATTAGTTTCCACTTGGGTTAGTATTCAAATACTAAGGAAATAAAATGTGTGTTGTCTGAAACTGTATACTGTATATTTAGATCATATAAAATATAATTTCCACACTCTGCACACTATAGCACTGTTAACAATGGCCATTGTCCTGAAGTTTTACAGAGATAAAGAGGTTATGAGTTGGAATGTATAAGTTTAGTGCCTTTTTTTTTAACCCAGATCATTATAATCATAATGCATGTTTAAAGAAGTGCATACACTTCCCCAAAGATGTTGTATTTAATATCAGTAAAATAGAGTAAAGGTTGATTATTATATACTTGTTTATTTCAAACCATCTGTAAGACACAGCAATGATCAGACATCTTTCTTAGGCCTTTTCTACCTTTTAATAAGTGATGGACAAACTACACAAACAATGTATGTCACAAGTGGTGATACAGTAGGTAAAATATTACTCCAATAAAAGTTAAAGTGTCCCCTTAAACTTTTACTTGAGTAAAAGTACAAAATAATTTGCCTTTAAATGTACTTAAATATCCAAAGTACTATAATTTATTATGGCTATAATGTTCCTATTATCATTTTTGTAACAAGACTCTTTGCTTAATTAAATCAGTTCATGTAAAAAGACTCTAATGTTACTTTTAGCAACACCAATCTGTTAATAGAGTGATATTAATGAGCACTAATTGTTATCTATTAAAATTACCATGAGCCCAAAACCTTGAAGCTAAACAGTTTCCTTTAGAACCAAATGAAATAACAGAATTTGAAAGCAGGCAGTTTTGGTTTAAGGTTATGTTATGAATGTTATGCTTGCAGTTAAAATGATGTTGAACTGTAACGTATCTGTATGTATGTAGATACTATTAAGTGGTAATCAAAACAAGTTCCAAACAGAGCAGTGCTCTATCCTGATTGGTGGTTAGCTGCATGCTTGACCAGTTAAGTCTCCTTAAATGGAAATACTTCATCAATTTTCAGATACACTAAAAAAAGCAATAACATTAACTTTGTTACTTTCCACCTGTTACTGGCTCCTGGCTGGCCTCCTTCTAAAAGATTTACAACACCTTTGATTATTCGATATTCCTGAAATAACTCACTAATGCTGTGGCAATTAGGGGGCATTATTCATTTTTTTTTCTCCTGCAGAAAACAATTACATGGCCGCTCATCCTGAAATGTAAAACACAACTCATTATATCCAACCACTCACTGAAAGGACGTCAATAAGTGTTTGAGTGAAGAATTTACTCACGTTTGTTCATTAATCGACTGATGTAGATCAAGTAGATGACAGAAATTCATTAAGCCCCAGTACTTTCAGAAATGTTGTCACCTAATAGTGAGTATTTATAATAAAGGATATACAAGATGTATTAGAAAGCAAAGCAGGAACTAGATCAAGAATCGGTCTATTACAGTGCCATAACCAGCAATCCAATATATAGATTCAAATCCATACAGGAATGACATTTTCCCTTACATAAGGCTGTGAATAATTGTGTAAGTAAAATAATATATACAACAAATAATAAAAGTCTGTATGCCTAAGTTAGAAGCTTATTATGAGAGTATGTCATTGTGGAGGTCTGTAATCTTTCTGAACCTCATGACCATTACTGTGACCCCTCGAGTGAGGCTTGTAAAAAGTCTCCCATCTGGCGTGACCAAGATGGTGCCGATGGATAAAATTAGAAATAAGAATCAGCCATAACGTATCAAATGGTATTTAATAGAAAAATGAGCCTAGAGCTATGAGGATTGAGCTACCTTTTGTACCGCCATGCCCCTTACATACTTCTTCTTTTAGCTGCTCCCATTAGGGGTCGCCACAGCAGATCATCCGTCTCCATACCCCATCCTTTACAATTGCCTCTTTTGGGCAGATTTCTTCCTTCCTGCATATCTTTCCTCACCACATCCATTAACCTCCACCATGTTCCTTCTCTGCACTGATTCGTGATCCGTATATCTTTTTTGGCACATGTTTTATGCCGGATACCCTTTCTAATGTAAGCCTCCCCATTCTTCTTGGGACCAGCACTAAGAGTGCACTAACTTGTGCAACCCCAATGGCTGGGTTACCCCCTTAGATACACATTAAATGTAATGCAACAACAAATGTATTCATTCATACTAAAGCACTTTCGAATGCATGGAATGGATGATGTGTATACATGTCCCATAACAGCACATCTTTAATGATAGTTCTTACTGTCTCATAAAGGTTTATATTAATGAACTCATACTAATATGTTGTTTGTATAGTAATAGTGAATAGTTTTCCAAAACCCAAACCCAATTGCAAAAATACAGTTTGCAATTCCTATTACCAAAAAATGTCCAAAATATCCTTCATTATTAATCGATGTTTAGTATAATAAAAATAATAATAAATAATATATTGAATATAACGAACAACAGCACAAAGAATTAACTGCTACAAATTCATTAATAATTAAAAATCATGTAACGATGTAAACACACATATCCCCAATTATCGTATTTTCCGGACAATAAGGCGCTACTTTTTTCCACACTTTGAACCCCGCGGCTTAAACAACGAAGCGGCTAATTTATGGATTTTTCCTGGGTTTTTCCCGGTTTCACAAGCTTCAAGCCAAAAAACTGAACCCCATAACATTAGACCAATGAAATTGTGGAGCGGGTTCAGGTGAACCAACGAAACTCTTTATATTAAATCAGATGCGCTCTCACTGAATCGTCCCGCACCACATTATAAATATTAATGAGGTTCCCCTGACTTTTGACCTGCCACTCACTCGGACTGTCTACAGGAAATGCGAATCATTCGTCACGCTATAAACAACCGGGCATGAAAAAAATGCACTTCACCTGTGTTCTGAGCTGCACGCCATCGAAAGAAAAGCTTCACCGATGGTGATTTTTAAACGCACAATGATGCCAAAAGATGAACTCCCAAGAGAAATAGTTGTGAAAGGAAGGAGAAAGATAGTGAACAATGACTTTCTTGGTAGGCTTCTGTTTAGATACAAGCCGTGTAACAGACACTGTCTTTTGCTAAAGCCTGTGTAAAGTTCATTAGTTTGAATGTAGGCATTATAGGCAGGTGCGGCTTATTCAGTGGGTGCGGCTTATATTTGGGTGTGCTTAATAGTCCGGAAATTACGGTACTCATTTTGTCAGCTAGATAAACAGCATTATTATTTTATTAATAAATATATATATAATATGTATTTTGTATAAATGAAATCAAAATAATCAATGCAAACATAATGCATAAATGAAGGCAAATCAAACATTTCAAAAGGTATAGGGTACATATACTGATCACACTAACAACATTGATATAGAGCATTAAAAAACTATATTTATTATATATTATTTATTTAATCAGTTGAGTGTACTGAAAGTTAACTGTACAAGCACTGATCAAATTTACAAACGTCTACAAACTTTTATCTTCTATGAATAATGCAACAGTTTATTAAAAGTACACTTTCACTTCAAATTTAACACCTTTAAGCTAATAGATGTCATTTATTTATAATGATTATGATGTGGTGTTTGGGACATAGGATCATGGAAGAAGACCAGAGGTACATTATCAACAAGGGGACATGTGATTATGAAAGTTGATTGTGTGTTGGGGGGTGTGGGTGAAGAGGGATGAATGAATAGCAAATCAGGGCTTTTGTGAAATGGTCAGGTCTAGTGGTCAATCAGAGCCACCATTTCTGTCTGTAGAATGACGACAGCTCTTTTAGGACTCGTAAGATGTGATTGGCTGAACGGAATCAGTCATAGAGAAGACAAAGAGAGAAAAAGAAAGAGAGAGAGAGAGAGAGAGAGAGAGAGAGAGAATTAGATATTTGTTTTTAGTTGTTTGATCATGCGATGGTCTATATCTGTATATAGACAGGGCAAAAAAATTGCATGACAATTTTACTTTTGTAGTGACAATAAAAATCTCTTTTTGTCCTGATTTTTTAATTGAACACGTTCTGTGCACATTATCTTAGATAGATGCAAATTGTGTTTGCGAGATATACAATTAGAACAATTTATACATCAAAATAATGAAGTTATGGATATCATACATCTTTACCATCATCACAATGTAATAATGATATTTACGTATCTGGTGTACCTGGTCTATATGAGTAAATACAAACCTTTTAGGCTGCTTCGAGTGGCTCATCCATCCAGGTGCTGTTGCATAATAGAAAACATGCTTCCTTGCTCATATTTATTGCCAGCATGGTAATAGTGATGAAATTAACCATGTCGAAAAAACAACAACATTGCTATAGTGTGTGAAAGATTGCACTGAGCCTTTCAATCAAGGATGAAGAAATGAGAAAATGATTCATTAAATATGAAGCGAGATGAAGAAACACAGCCCGACTCTAATAGGACACTTGATCATCGCGGCTTGAGCGTTTATGTTATTAATTTAGCACGGGCTCATTTCTCTGCCAACAAAAACACCACTTATATACAAGAGAAGCAGAAAGAGAGCCTTAATTACATTCATGGAGAGACAATGAGGCAAGACTCGACCCGCCGCAACATCATTCTCTTTTAACTGGATTTTTTTTTTTCCTCTTAGCCTTGTACACACGCATACAACTGTCCGAATGTGTGTGTGTGCTCTCTGGAGGGCTAATTAAGGAGGACAGCTAAGAGGTGGTGGCCAGATGGAGGAGAGACACACACATCAACACTGTGTGTTTAAAGCCTGCACTTTCAACACTGACCTTGTTACGCTGTAAAGTAGCATATACAATATTTTAGAACATTTTAGAAAATAAACTAGATAATTGTAAAGTATTTGTACAGGTCTTGTGAAATGAGTAAAAAGGAAACTGTTATGAGACATGCAAACTATATAAACTGTTAAAACCTCTCTATTTTATACCTGAAATATTAATAATATTAATACTTCAATGTGTGGATATACCACCAGCTTAATCAGCATGTCGGTTTTTAATTATATAGAGTGTGTGTGTGTGTGTGTGTGTGTGTGTGTGTGTGTGTGTGTGTGTGTGTGTGTGTGCACATGTATATACATATAAACACACTCTTTAAACATCCAAGCTGGATGAATAACCTGTCATATCTCATTTTGTATCAGTCTAGAAAAAATAAATTGAATGTAAAAAATGCAAAAATTACAAACATTGAAATGACTTATTATTGCACATTTGCCCAAATGGCTGTTAACTATTTTGGATATATACTTATCGTACATTTTGTTATCAATGATATTATATATTATTTCCCTTTTTACAATGGGTAACGTGAATACTCTATTCTGATTGGCTAGAAAATGTGTTCAAACTCAAAACCTATTGTCTAAATCAGGGGTCTTTAATCTTTTCCAGAAAAGGGCCAGTGTGGGTGCAGGGTTTCATTCCAACCAATCAATGGTCACACCTGATAGTCATTGAAAATGAAGATTTCACCAGGTAGAATTTGGTGTAAACTTGCTTAGTTGGAATGAAAACCTGCACCCACACTGGCCCTTTCTGGAAAAGATTGGAGACCCCTGGTCTAAATAAACATGCTGAATTCTAAGCAATTGTAAAAATTGCAACATACAGTTGCCTACTGAGTGAGGTCATTATTGTAAATCTTTTCTAATAACTTGGGAACATTTGTTAATAAACTTTTTGTGTGTCAGTTTATTATATTATATAGTAAATATGTCAATTTTAATAAATGGGCCGAGGCGCAAAATAAATGTACATTTTCACTATTTGGCAGATGCCCTTATCCAGAGTAACTTACAATTATCTTATTGAAACTGTGGAGTTGGAGGATTGTGGTGCTGGAATGTGAACTCAGAACCTTCAGGTCAGAGTCCCAATGTTTTATTTACTGTGCTACACAATGCATATCTCCACATATGGACAATATAATGTACACAAGAGAAATATATAATAGAAAAATGCCACATGAAAATCTTGCATAATCTTTCTAATCTTTCTCTCTTCTACTCACTCTCTCTCACTTAATTACCATGTATTAAAGTACATTTTAAATGTATGTAATCTTATTACACTACTTTATCTATATGTATGGTTGAAAGCTTTGGCTGTTCTTTGCCTTTCACGTCACGCAAGGAAATCGTGAAATGCATTTCTACCTGTGTTTTATTCGCCACATTTTAACAACTACTACTGACCGTCTCAAACTTTACATTTATAATGCATAAACAAATACATTTTATTTTCCTTATTCATTCTAAATCAATTTCTTTAGAAGACTGCTTTTTAAATAAGCTCCACCTTTATGTAAGAACAGACTAGGAATGGTGTTCTGTATCCATGTGCAGATTATTTACAAAGATGGAAAAATCCAACTCGCAATCCAAACAGCGAAGGCATTAAACAGGCAGAGGTCAGTAATCATTCACGGCACAGTAAACACGCCCAAAAGGGATATCCAAATACCAAACAAAATGAAAACAAAGGCAGGCAAGGCTCAGTGAAAAGAAAATTACAGAAATGGGAAACTCAAACAAAGCTTCAAACTTATTTGGAAATACTAAGCAAACCAATTGTGAGCAAACACCAGCCCTTAAATCTAAACAATTGGCGGGTGTAAGTACACCGGATGTTTGCGTCCATTGTAATGTTAACTTGAGATAGTGTGGATTTCGACTCACTGCCTCACTGCCTCAAGCAGTGTATCTTCTTAATGTGACGCCACATACCGCAATTTGCTTCGGCATTTTGTTTGATTCCTGGGATGCTTTTTTGGGCATCACAAGAGTGGTTATTTGAGTTATCATTGTGTAAAGAAGTACCACAGTGAACTACAGTAGAGGTTGCAAACCAGTACCAGGCTGTGAAAGAACTACTGCTGAATGTAAAAAAAAAGTAAATATGACACTGTATTTTATATTGTGCTTTTACCCATTTTCATGTAAAAAAGTTTTTCTTTTAATTAAATAAATAAATAAATTATGAGTAACAACCACAATTACATAAATACACCTTGTATTTATATTGCGTAAATATTGTCAGTGCTAATACAATAAAACTACACAATACTCATTTAAAAAGGCTACAAAAAAAAAAAGGCGCTCATGCCAACAACCCATTTTATAAAATATAGCCATGGAACACTTTTACTATTTAAATACAGGGCAATAAATCACTAAGACTAGAAGCATTTAACCACAGTACAACCCCGAAATCTATGGTTTATAATGAACATTAATCTACATTATCGTTTGGGCTGTCTGAATAGGAGATGCTGATTGGCCGGAAGGTGTGCATTCAAACTGCTAAAAGCACATGACGTTCCAGACGGTTTAATCACAGTTCTAAATGAAAGCTGCTTTATTAACAACTGTAACCTTTGACACCATGTGTCTTTTTCTCTTTAATAACTATTAAAATTTTTTCAAATAAATGTAATATTGCACTACTTTATCTCTATGTATGATTGAGAGCAGGCAGAATTGTAGATCTAATGAGTAAGTAAAATGAACGGTTATTTTTATCCATTCGGTCAGATGAACATCAATGACACCACTTTGAGGTAACAGTTTGGAAAAGAACCACATGTTGCTGGAAAAGTCGTTGTTCCTATAGTGTATTTATAAACTATGGAAAATTTCAGATCAAAGTATAATCATTGCCTAATTTACAAATCTAGTCCACATGCATATGTCTCCAGAAAGGTTTTGTGTTCTGTTGCTCAGTACAAACTTTGTGTGAGAAAGAAAAGAATGAAAGAAGTCACTACTGTGTGCAAACAAAAGTAAGACCCAAGTTTTTCCTTCCACATCTCCTCTGAAAAGAGGCAGCTCTTGTTATCTCTCCCGCTGTTAAGCTCTTGTCCTTTGAAAGGCAGACGGAATGATTTTTGTTCTTTTGAGACTCAGGCATCTTCCATTCGATCACTAAGTTATAGATTTTTTTTCAAACAGCTCTACAGTCCGGCTTTGCTTGATTCATTATTTAATTTAAGACAAAAAAATAATAAACATAAAATAAAATGGTGATAAGCAGCAATGTAGGCAAAAAAGGGTTATCAACCTCAATGTCAGAAAAAAAACATATTGCGCAGCTCATATATAAGGGTGGCACAATTCTTTTAACTGAAATCTATAGGGGTGATTGGCAATTATCTCCAACTTTGTACATTCTCAATGTCAAGACAGGAAAAAAGACATTATTATGACCTTACGGGGGCAAGGCCAGGCTGATAACGACACTATAGCTAAGGTTAATACAAACTAGGACAATGGATACTGTCTTGTAATTCGTTAATGCATAATATCCACTTTATCTTGTTAAGTCTATTAGAGCACTAAGCAGAGGACATGAATACATCACTGAATAGAATACAGTCCATTGTAGGTCTTTGATATAATAGGTTAGTTACAGTACCTCATTTGTTGGATTGGACTACTTTGGCCAGCCTTCACTCCCCACATGCCTTTTAGCCTTTAATTAGTCTTAGCCACCCATAGCCCTGTCAAGGGTTCACCACTCTTCATTCATTGGACCACTGCAGACTGGAACCACCCCACAAGAGCTGCAGTTTTGAAGAAGTGCTGACCCAGTCATCTAGCCTTTTCTACATGGATTGTAAGCAATGGGCACCTGGAGTGATCACAGTGATAGCTCTAGGAAAAATAGAATCCTTTGACCCTGGCAACACTTGATCTGATGACTGAAATCTGATTGGAAATAATCTCTATCCAAAAAACTTACACTTGAATCTGCAGCTCCAAGCAGCAGCACACCTGAGAGAAACTCTATTAAATAAAGAGAATAAACAATTAAGAATAGCTTAATGCGTATTCTTGGACAAAAATATATTAAAACCAGTGATTCTGACAGCATTTCCGGTTTTCAGATTTTTCACCACATACCGTAAATGGTTACACATAATGCATTAGCTCAGTAAACAAAACTTAGTGTTGGAGGTCAGTGTTACTGATATAGGTGACATCATATCTGCCCCCAGTGTGTATGTGTATTTGTGTGTGTGTTTTGAAAGAGTGAATGAGTATATTATTTATCATTAATGGTAGACACATCCGATTTTTTAATTGGGGTCATTGTATAGTTAAGGGTTCTTTGCTTCATGAAAATGCATTTTCAGCATTCCTTTAATAGGAAACACTCTGTTGCAGGGTTCTGTGTAGGAGAAGGGGTTTTCATTTCGATGGAAAGATCGAAGATACAGCAAATGATTTCAGCTAATTTTAACAAGAACTCATAACATATTTGGGTCAGGGTAATTTTGTAATAAACATACAAAATGGCCATCATGGTCACTGTCACAGGTTCTACAATCAAGCACTATATTAACACTATAAAAGAATTGGGACTTTTCCAGTGGTAGCATTACAGTTCCTCTTTATTTGGGTACAAAGAACAAATCAAGTTCCATGAATATTTGGTTCACATGGGTTGCAGTAAAAGATCGTAAATGGCCTGTTATAGAGCTCTGTCCTCAACCCTATTGAACACATTTGGGATGAATTGGAACACTGACTGCCCCCCAGGCTTATCACCGTACATCAATACCTAACTTTGTGGCTGAATAAGCACAAATCTCCACAGCCACACACCAAAATGTAGTCTCCAAGATGAGTGCAGCTTATTGTAACAGGAAATGCTGACTAAATGTTGAATGGGATGTTCAAAAACACATACAAACATAAAATATGGTCAGCCATTCACAACGTTTTATCCATATAACATCCTTTTTGTCCGGTGTAACTCCATGTTGTCTAAGCGCCCAAATGAATGTTGTTTCGTTACACTGTTTACTGCTCCAACTGTGTATGAATAAAATGATAAACACACTATTTGACTTAATTTATACAGGCATTAAATGCTAATTGTGTTCACCTGTTCGAATTCGTTACAATTTTAGTGGTAGTTTTGGGGCTAAGATGTTGGAATCTTAATCAGAAGGTTGTGAGTTTAAGTCCCAGTACCACCAGCATATGAAATATGCTTCAATAAAAGAATGTTTATGCTGTATACTACTTATAATTCACTGTTTTTTATGTCAATTTAATGTTCTACACCCACAAATAAAATATTTCTCTCTCTTTCTCTTTCTCTGTCATGCTTCCGTAATCTCACATCCTGTGACTGTCACCCAATAGGTAAGATGAACAGTGTAATATTATAAGAGTACAGAGCTGCATGTATGCATGTTTACTGTTCACTGTTTAAATGCTTACAGTGTATTTGAGAGAGCTAGAAAAGCCAGATCATGATAAACACTCATCAATACACTTTGCTCAGCAGTTCTGCACTGCTGATTGAATGCCTGCTGGTTCAAATCACACTTTTCCTTTAAACTAAAACAATCGGGGTGCACTAAGGATATTAAGACTTGTATGACAAACAGTTTACTTTGATTAAATAGAAAATCTGAGCTTGTTCTCTTTGGTAAAAAAAATAATAATACACGCAGTTAGCATACATATTTAGCTTTTTCTGAACTAAACATTGTTTGGCCAGCTGAAAAACAGTAATCGGGTCCGCAAAAGAAACTAGATGAGCGCTTCCTGCAACCTAAGTCACTGCCTCAGTGCAGGGGCCCCAACTTTTTTTACCCATCTGCACACCAAGGTGTCCAGATCATAGAATAATCCTAGTTTGGCCTGCCACTTCGGCCCAAATGTTACCTTCTACTCTAATGTAGTGGGTCTTAACCTGCAAGAACAGTTGGCCAAATGGTTCTCTCCCTTCACCTTACATGTTTATGTGTCTGCTATTGTGGCATATCATGCTCTGCTTGTTGAGCGATTGCTGGGGAAAAACCCAGTAGTGACACGTTTCCTCCATGGTACCTGGAGGCTGAGGCCTCTGATATGACCTAGAGTGCCTTTGTGGGATCTGTGGTTCTGAAGGCCCTGTCCAAGCCTCCCTTTGAGAACCTTGCACGAGGTGCCCTTAAGGATTGTCGTAGTCAAAAATAGTTTTCTTCTGCCTGTCTCTTCTCTGAAAAGATTTGCGAGAGACCTTCAGGCCCTTTCTGTGGCCCCCTCTCTTCTGGAGTTTACTCCAGGCAGGGCCAGTGGCTTCCTCTACCCCAGGCCAGGGAATGTTTGCAAGGGGCTCTCTTTGACAAAATGGACACTAATGTTCCAAGCATTCTATCCTCCTTGCTTTTGGGACTGGTAGAAGCTTAATCGCACATATGTCCACAGAACTGTCCTGTGGAGGAAGTCGGACAAGCTGTTTGTCTTCTACAGTCCTTATAAGAGGAGTCTTTTTGTGGACAAGCAGACCCTCAGCAGGTGGATTGTGGATGCTATTTCCACTTCTTATAAGTCCTCTGGTCTCCTCGCTCCTTTTGGCGTCAGGGCTAACTCAACCCGGTGTGTGGTGGCCTCTAAGGGGTGTGTGGTGGCCTTTTTCTGGGTTTCTCTCCAAGACATTTGCAATGCTGCAGGCTGTTCCATCCCTCTGACCTTTGTCAGGTCTAACAGCCTTGACCTTAGTGCCACGTATGGCCCCTCAGTCCTTTGACCTAGCTGTGCTCATCCACACTAGGCAGAGATTAGTCAGTTTGGCAGTGTTGTACTCTTGTTTCTAGAGCGTTGTTGATGCAGCTCGAGTTTTCTGAAAAGAAACGTCTCTAGGTTATGTATGTAACCCTGATTCCCAGAGGAAACGAGACTCTGCATCTCAGTGCCACACTTCCTACATCCCTGTGAGTGCTACCTTCCCACTCCGTAGCTAGCGCTGTCTCCACTGCATGTGCTTTTATAGTTTCCTGGTCGCTATGTCACAATGCTGCTGTCCTTCTGTTGGACAGATTACACACGTGCTTCAGGGGGTGGTCACGCAGAGGTGTTCCCAAAGCATTGTTGACACACTGCTTATTCCTTCAGGAAACCAGGCTAACACGTAACCTAGAGATAGGTAAATAATATAAATACATTACATTTATTTCCTTTATTTTCTCTCATCCAAGGACCACCAGGAAAAAGTTATTTCAATTGGGTTAAATTACTATAATTTACTGTATTTTAGTATCAGCAATTTTCTGTCATAACACAAAGAAAAAGAGACCATTCCGGTGTGCATCATTGCATCAACTCCCTGTCCATTACAGATGGCAGTTTAAAGTTATATAGTTTGTTAAACCTTGTTAAGCTATTAATGGTCTACTGCTATCCTACATGCTTGACCTACTGTGCTAGTTCTCTGCTTCAAATAGTCTTCAGTGTAGTTACAGTTCCATGATCTCAGCTGAAGGCTGAGTGATAGACTTTCACTGGGCAGCCGATGTGTTACTTCTGTTAGTCTTTTTAAATCAAGGTTTGTTCTGCAATGAGTGTCCAAATATTTGCCCAGCATAGCAGAAGAGGGCTTTTCTTGCCTTTGAAAAGCACATATCCATAACCATATTAACTTCTTAGGGCAAAGTCACAATGTTTCATGAAGCTACTGATGTATTATGATCAGTTTTAAACACCCAGGTTGTTCAAGAGAACCCAAAAACCAAATACCTGTGAGGTAAATGAGACATTATTTAAATATTTTACATTTAATATTTTTTATTTTAGTCACATACACAACCACACACATATAAAAATGAATAAAAAAAATAGAACTTTATTAAAGGAAGTTAAAAATAAAATAGCATTATAAAAAGAAATAAATGCAATTATACAAAATGTAGCTACTTTATATGGTAAAAACTATAAAGAGGTTAATGGGATTTTTTATTAAGTGTGAAAAATCTTCTAAATGTGGTTTGGAGCATTCTTAAAAACAGCTAACCTCACAAGCACACTTTTGATTTTCAGTCAGTGCTTTATATTTGATTGTACTCGTTCTTACTTTTTTTGATGAGTGTTTTTGAGGTGATATGTGCTTAATCAGCTACAAGGCTGTTAGAAAAGTCAGGAATGAATAGACACTCCATGCCACCTAGATGAGGATAGGTTTTCTCTTGAGTCTGGTTATATTCTTTCTTTTGGTATATATTCTTTTATTCAACGTTATAATCTCTTTATCGCTGTGAAGCTGCTTTTAAACAATTTATTGTTAAAAGCACTATACATATATATTAAATTCATATTATTTATTATTAATATAAATTAAAGGTACTGATGGTTAGGAAGTCTTGAGTGCCATTAGTGTTGCTAAACAGCTGGTCTCAAAATCTTCCACTCCAACCTATATGAACATATCTTCATGGTTTAAGGGTCTTGCTCAAGGGCCCAAATCTTGGCAAAAGCAGAGCACTGAGCTACCACTTCCACTTGCTACCACTGCGCTATTGTACCAGTTCCAATACCACTTGCTGCCACAATTAATACACAGGGATTTAGTTTATCACTGTGAATTAATTAATAAACATTTAATGACATGGTGGTCATTATTTATACCTAAATCTGTGCGTCATAGTTTGTGATTATCACGTTACTGAACTTATCATTAGTTCATATTTAAGCAAGTAATATTTAAGGTGTTAGTGCAGGATTACTCATGTACATTTTCAGTATTTTATATTCTGTTCTATGTGTAGCACTTTTGTTGTTTTTAACATGGTTTATGAATAAAATGCACTGACTTTACGAATCCCTCTAACAAAGGCTTTTAACTGTCACCTGCATTAGCCATTCGCTTATATTCTATTCTGCCGCACAATTTCCAGGCACTCTGAATCGAAGCATCCGCCAAATGAATAAATGTACACTATTGTCTACAGACGTCTACACGACCCAGCTGGAATATATTTAAACCTTAATAGCCTTAGCAGGAAACACATTTGATTTTGAGTGGCAATTTAGCAGTGAGCAGTGAGAAACATGCTCAACAAACATATTCATTAATAGACCTGCACACACACACACACACAACAACAAAAACACTGGTCTGTTTAGCTTAAACCAGGCTGCCAAGCCACATCTCACCACACAGAAGGGTGCAAGAGAGAGGCAGGAATGGACAGAGTAACAGAGAAAGAGAGAGAGGTGAAACACTTCTATATTGTCTTACACTGTGGACTATTTTCATTACTTTTCAGACATTTTGTGCATTTTTTATTTATTTTTTTGATATTGTTTTCTCCTACTTTTTTGCTAATGGGGAATTTAAGATTCAAATAAAAGTTTAATAATGTTAAATGCTCTGAATTCAATATCTCTTTTTTTGTTTTTACTTTGAGTTCTTGTTTGTCATTATGATCGTTCGAAGGGGTGGGGTGGAGGCAGTTGTGGGTAACACAATACCACTATTTGTATCTGATAATGCTCCAAATATCTGTATCCAAATCCATTTTTGATGGATTCACCCTCTCAATTGATCTTCTCTAAGAAGGAAGGAATAGAGGAAGCAAAAAAGGAAGGACGTGTGTGTCCTATGTATTAGTTATACATGTTCATAATAAGCTCAGGTCCAGATATAGACTAACATGAAAAACATGTGATTTAAACCTATGGCAGGGGGTGATCTGAATAACAATAATAAGCTTACAGAATTACAATGGTACCTGTCAAGGAGCAGCACTTGAAAAGTCAAGTCTTGAAGTTAATGTGCTGGAAGCAGGAAAAATGGGTCAAACCTGAGCAAACTTGACAAGTGACAAAAAGTGATGGTTAAACAACAGAGACAGAGCCTCTCTCCAGTGGACAAGAAAGGACAGCTGGTGAATGGGGCCCAAGGATAGTGAAGGTTAGCATAACTGTTCTGATTCACCGATAGATCTACTGTAGCACAAATCTCTGAAAATGTTCTATACACAGTATACAAAGTGCATCACAGCTTGTACTTCTGTAGATCGGACAATGTCCATGCTGACCACCAAAAGCACCTAGGATGAGCATGAGAGGATCAAAACTGAACCATGGAGCAATAGGAAAAAATGTCATGGTGTTTTAAATCACATTAAGTTTTAATCCAGCTGGTGGGGGCATTGTGATGTCCTGCGTAATGTTCTTCTGGGAAATCATAGATCAGGGCATTAATGTGGATATATGTTTGTTATGTACCACCTACATAAACGTTGTTGCAAACCATGTTAAAGCTCTTTATAGCAGCTAATGGCAGTGGCTTTATTCAGGTGCTTTTAATATTATGGTTAATCAATGTATTTGTATATTATACTAATACAATTATTTTACATTTACAACCATTAGCAAAAACTGTCTACTATCTAAGAAAATTATATAGACTATTCAAGAGGTTTTCCATGGTTGATTGTTGCATTGTTATCAATGCAAATTTAGATATGAGTCTTTACTTAGAGTCAGTCCCACTACAGATTGGTCGTTTTGCAATCTAAGTGTTCCAGTGGTTTAACTTATTTCTGAAAGCTGTGAAAGCCTAAGAAATGTGATTTGGATTTTCTATTGTGTTTAAAGACAAGATTATAATATAATAATAAAATACTCGGTTTAACTCTAAAGTTTGTTTTGGTGCAATAACAGGGCAATGGCCAGGTCCATCTGGACAGCTTCCTTACTTGTATAGGGTGGCATCGTCCAAAAAAGTCAAAGAATACGATGAAGCTTAATGCTATTTTTATTGCACTGATGTGGGTTTAACAGATTTTGGAAAGTCTGCTCAGGTCATAACTGTTTGAATAGCACACACTGCAAATAGGTGTTTCTAGATTAGTGCTAATGAGCTGGGAGTACCGTACCCATCGTTAGTTTTCATGCATATTACACGCAGAGAGAAAATTTGAACCATTCCATTTAACAGCTCATGATTTTTGTAGACATATTTAAAATCGGAGCAATAATCATATGCTAAGTTTCGGTTAAATTTTCGCAACACAATCCAGATAAAAAATCACCTAGATAAACTTTATCTGTATTGTCTGTATTACCATAAATGGTGGAGTATTTGATCTTGGAATACAGTAGCTATACAAAAAAATCCAATTGGTCTTGCCTGCAGTTAAAATTTCAAATGACTTCAACAGTCAGCGACTTAGTTATCCAGCTAGCTAATGATCCAACGTACTGTAATACAAAACATAACAGACTTTTCACAATTACAGTTTACAAAACACTATTCTCTTTACATTGCACTCAAAATGTACATACACATGGTAAAGATAATATGAACTACTGTAAGCTATAGTGTGAGAGCATGTTAATACAAAGGCCTGACAATTTTTAGTTGTATAGAAAGCTGTGGATTGATTTGCATAATTATGCAATTACAGAGTGCTCGTGTGATTTATATAATATGGAATTGGATATAAGGCGAGTTCGGCTATAAAGTGGCAGTGCAATTTACATAATATTGGAAGTCCAGCGTGTCAGCTTCTCTCCAGTGTGTCATAAAGATTTTTGCTATTTTTTGCATTTTTTTCCTCTTAAGTCCTCTTGGTAATATATGTATTCGTTTTTTTTTTGTTCAGCAGTATTTTTGCACGAATAGTTTTATCAGTTTGAAATCATAGTATTTGATTAAAAGTTGCTGTGTCAATACAGAACAAAAGAAGGAAAGGATTTAGCTTGAGAAGGCATACAGCCATGCAGTTCAACTGAGGTGAAATAAGACAGCAGCTTGATGAGACGTCTCTGACAATATATGCTTTATGCTTTAAAGATGGTGCCATTGTATTGTACAGTAAATATATATGTAAAAAAAAGTTGTTATTTGAATAGAAAGTTAAGAGAGTTAAAGAATGGCAAAAACAAGTCAGCAACAATATATCAAGTGGTAATACAAGGTATGGCAAGTTTAGGTAACGAGTCACAATGAGAGCATATATACAAATGAGTTTGTAAAGGCAGTGTGTGTGTGTGTGTGTGTGTGTGTGTGTGTGTGTGTGTGTGTGTGTGTGTGTGTAAGTGTATAAAACTGAAAACACCTGTGCTTAATCAGTAGTTTGGAAACTAGGAGAGAGAAAATGCATGTGTGGCCTGGGAGTTGGATTTTGCAGTTGCCATATTTGTAGACTAGAGACTGGATTTGCCAACCAGCTGAGGTCTAACATGATGTAACACACCAGCTTAGGTACAGTTTTTGTATGAGCAATGTTTAAATGGCCTGTGTGATGTATTTATTTATTTATTGGTGGGGGGGCAGCTATGCTGAAGCTAAGCACTAGTGTATTAAAATATTCAGCAGATGAGCACAAATAAAGTGAGAAAAATACACTAAGAAAAAGTGGAACTGCATGTATCATTTTGAGAGGTTTCATTTTTGGCTTTGCTCACTTTTGCTTCTCCTCTCCTGAGCTCAGTTATCTCAGTTAAATAGCCAATCACAGAGCTCCGTCTCGCTCTCTCTCTCACTTGGTGCTGGCAAGAGCCTGGTGGCATCAGGGCCCTAAACAAATAAAAAAACAGTTTTAGTCTAAGATGAAGACTGAAAGTGAAATATACATGGGAAGACCATTTTAAACAATAAAATTCGAGAAAATATCAGAATTTTTAGTTATTTCAATAATTGCTATATAACCAAATACATTCTTTAAAGGGTGTTCATCTTTAAGCAGTATATATTTGACAGAAAACTAAATTCAGCATTTTTATTGAGACAGTGTCAGAATGTAGTGTCAGAATACACAGTGGTTTATGTCATCTATTCTAACAGAAACACCAGTCCCCCTAGGCATGCTGTAGGAGAAAATAAAACCTCATGAAACCTTGTGCGACTGATTTCAGACACGGAAGTAAAACAATAAGAAGGCATTTCCCCTCTCTTTGTTCTTCACTAAACATGCACAGTTTATATAAATCAATAATGAGGTCTTAAGGGGGTGTACAAGTACTCTATTTCAGTCTTATAATGTGCTATTTAATACTAAGCATATGCCATATATTTTATAAAGGCAGTCTGCTTGCTCAGCAGTTTCGTTTAAAAATGCAAACTGTTCAAGTGGTTTATTTTGGCATGGAGTTTATGTTCAACTCTATCCAAGCATTCATTTAACTTTAACTTTTTCCTTCTAGGAATGAATTGGTGCTAAGGGATGTGTTCAGTTAGTTATACATTATGATCTGTACAGTATGTATATGTAGTACACTATATGGACAAAAGTATTGGGACACTTGACCTTTCCTGCCATTTGTGGTTCTTCTCCAAGCTGCTACCACAAAGTTGGAGGCACACAATTGTACATTAAGTCTTTGGTTGTGGTATAATAACAATTTGCGTTCATCTGAACTTGGAAACCCAAACCTGTTTCAACATGGCAATGTCCCTGTGCACAAAGCGAGCACCATAAAAATATGGTTTACATGGTTTGGGTTAGAGGAAGATCGTGAGTGGCCTGCTATAGAGCTCTGATCTCAACCCTATTGAACACCTTTGGGATTTAATTGGAACACTGGCTGCACCCCAGGCCTCCTCTTCTACATCAGTATCTGACTTAACTCACACTTAGAAGTGAAAAATCTTCCCAGAAGAGTGGAGGGAATTTTAAAGTAAAATTGGGACTAAATGTGGAATCTGGTGCTCAAAAAGCACATACCATACTGCATACTGTCTGGAAAGTTTTGGCAATATAGTGTATGTAAAAAAGCAATAAAATGAATAGATCGGAGTATAGGATGCATGTGGAGTGGAAATAATGATAGATGGATTTAGTGTTGTAGCTCAGTGGCTCAGTAAGGAAGAAATAGAAGACAGGCGACAGGTTTCACGAAAAGAATCAGCTTTATTTTGCTAGAGTCACATTTTCACATTTATTCCACTTTCACTCTTTTAACACACACATACACACACTGCTATGTGTTCCTCACTTTCTCTCTCTCTCTCTCTCTCTCTCTTTCTCTCTCTCTTCTCTCTCTCTCTCTCTCTCTCTCTCCCTCTCTCTCTCTCTCTCTCTCTCTCTCTCTCTCTCTCAAAATCTGTCTATCTTTCTCTCTGTTTTAGTCCCTCTCCCTTTTATTCTCCGTGCTGCTCATTGGAACAGGAGTCTGGTGGCCTCTAACGCCTCTTCCTCTGGGGTTTCTCTCCAATACATTTTTCAGGTCTTACAGCCTTGACCTTAGTGCCCCTCTTGGCCCCTCAGTCCTTCGACCTAGCTGTGCCCATGCACTTTAGGCAGGGATTTGTCAGCCTGGAGGTGTTGTACTCTCGTTTAGAAAACCTTTGTTGACGCAGCTCTAGTTCCTGAAGGGAAACGTCTTTAGATGCTGTGTCATGACGATCTGGGAACGCCTCTGCGTGACCACACTCTGAACCACATGTGTAATCTGACCAATGGAATAGCGTGACATCACCGGCTGGAACTGGAAGCAATAAATGCACATGCAGTGGAGACAGTACTAGCTTTAAAGAGTGAAGGAAGCACAGCAGGGAGTGTGGCCTGGAGGCGCAGCGTCTCGTTTTACACAGCTTCACAAAGAAAGCGGCAAAGAGCGGGCTTCCAAACTATGACTCTGGATCTGGCAGGTGAGGAAGGAGAAAGAGACCTGTCCGTCTCTTTCCCTCTTCCAGATCCATTTGCAACCCCACGATCTCAATAGCTGCTTTGCCTCAGCAGAAGTGGGGCCAGAACTAGCAAAAGCACCCTTCCCGAAGAGCCCTCTCCAGGATTGTACGTTTAGCCAGCCTGTACAGGGGATAAGACCGGAGACCCCCTTGGTGGTTGATGTATGAGACCACCGACATGTTGTCCATACGAACCAACACGAGGTGACCTCTCAGGTCTCAGTGGAAGTGTTCCAGTGCCAAGAACACGGCCATCATCTCCAGGCAGTTTATGTGCCATGAAAGATGTGACTTGTTCCACTGACCTTGGGCAGAGCGGCCACTCATGACCACTCCCCACCCTGTGAGGGATGCGTCTGTGATTAGCATTACGTGATGACAAGGAGCTCCCAGGACGGCGCCTTGAGACATGGAGGTAGGTTCTCTCCAATCTCTCCGTTTTCTTGGTGGCTTTAAGGGTTAGTTTGCCAGCGCGACGTAACTCCTTGATATTGTCAGCCCCAGAGTAAAATCCCTCATCCAACTCTTGCAGCAGATATATTAATATTGCCTATAGCAAAGGCAGGGGAAGGGTATGTGGTGTATATGGGGTCTCCCAAGACCGAGACACCACGGTGTGTAGGTCCGGAAAAAACGGTAGACCCCGGGTTGGAGGCTGTCCGTGGGACGCAGGAAACGCTCATCCAGCTTGCTGGGAATGCGTTGCTTCCGCTTCTTGTCAGGCAACACAGGCAATGGGGAGTCAGTGGGCTTGCTTGCATCTGAAAACTCTCCCTCCTCAGTGGAAGAGATCCAGAGCTCCGCGTCACACGCACCGCAAGAGCTTTCCCCAGGGAACGGGAGCTCGGCCGAAGGCATGGAGACGGATGAGTCCTTTCCAACCTCCCCTAGGTTGAAGAGGACTCATCTGTCTGCATGCCTTTGGCTAGGTCAGCCTGCGAGCCCCACGACCTTCTGCGCCATACAGCACAGACAATTGTCTCTCTCGAGGGCCGATTAAGTATGCTCCACTCCCAAACAAACAACACAAAGCTCATGTGTGGGTGTCCCCATAATAAAACGGGGGCAAGGAGAAACACACATGTGAATGTTTGTTTGCATTTCAGCCATGCTGCACAGATCCACACACAAAGTGCTTACCTGAACACCAGAAGCTGATGTCGCTCCCATCAGGCTCCCATTTTGTAGCTTCCTGGTTTGCGTTTCCAAAGCGTTTTCGACGCAGCTTAAGTTCCCGA
The DNA here is from genome assembly GCA_024362625.1 of Silurus asotus. Classification (NCBI taxonomy): domain Eukaryota; kingdom Metazoa; phylum Chordata; class Actinopteri; order Siluriformes; family Siluridae; genus Silurus; species Silurus asotus. The sequence goes on from MU563656.1 coordinate 10,061,286, forward strand.
AAGGGGAACTCTGCATTTCAGTTTAAAGTGGTATGGCATGCTAGTGCTTAAGCACACTGTACTACATTATTTAGGTGTTACATTAGAATACTTAAGATACCCCGAAACAAAGCACAACCTCACATGCTTCAGATTAAGCCATGCTTTCTTGTTCAAAACCAGAATTATCCATTCTACTTTCTTAACTAAACTGTAAAGCTGATTTAAAATAAAGCTCTATCCAGCTATTGCACCCTCACACCATTCACATGACTTATGTTTCTCTATCCCACATGACCTCCTGGAATGATTTCGGTGTAAATGCTGCATAAAACTGACATATTTTCCTTTTCTCTCCTCATTCGTCTACTGCTTGATTTTATTTTTTATTTTTTGCAGTTTCTCAATGATGTAGGTCTGTGAGTAAGTAATGAAAGTGCCAACGGTACAAAGTTTGAGAGATAATCGTTATTGAAAATGGAGTGTCTCGGTATAGAAGCCTTGTGATGACTCGGTCTAATAAGCCTTCCATCAAGACTGTGTGTGTGCGCAATAGACCTAATGGGTCCTCCATCAAATGTGTGCATCTTTGTGTGTGTGTGTGTGTGTGTGTGTGTGTGTGTGTGTGTGTGTGTGTGTGCGCGCATGAGTTTACCTCTCTACAACAAGAAGTGTCTTTGCTTTAATGATGTCTTTAAAAGCCCACTTTCCACAAGTACAATTTCAACAGTTTTTTTCCTTGTCTTTTCATTTGGCAAATAATTGTGCTCACAGGTTTAAAGAAAGAATAGTCAGCCCTGAAGCTTAATTGTCTCATCAAAGACTAAAAATTAGTTTTTTAATATGCACCTTAAAATTCTGGACAATCTGAATATGACAGCATTTTCTTTTTACACGTACAAAACTGTCAACACATTCATGCTAGTACAATAAAGTCACACATTGACAGGTTAATAATTACAATCACAGCTTACCATTACTGAATTGTGTTTTGTGTTTTCCATTTCAGTAGGCCTTTTGGAATGTAAGAAATTGATATTGCCACCATGAAATGCGCAAGACACCAAGTGGAGCCTCAGGCGGCTAAAATATTTTTGTCTCTGTCAGATGCTGAGTGTTGTTGTGTTTTAATGTCAGTAGGAATAACTTCTATATATACTGTATATTTATATATACTGTAAA
>MU563656.1:10062635-10190135 GCA_024362625.1 Silurus asotus
TATATATATATGTGTGTGTGTGTGTGTACAAATTTGTGGGTCGGAGTAAAGAATCCTGAGTGCCATAGCTCCTGAGAGCTTTGATCCCAAACCCTGAACATCTTTGGGATGAATTAGAACATTGACTGCACCTCAGGGCTCCTTACCCTACATAAGTAAAGGTAGTCCTTTACTTACGATGGTGATACGTTATGATGACCCCATCATAAGTCAAAAATTTCATAATTCAAAGATGGTGCTATGACTGTCACAGCTTTTCCTGCTTCATACTGATTTATAATTTCAATTTTCTGCTCTAAACTGATGGCTTTTCTGTTCTATTTTTCACTACCAGCAGGAGACATACATGGGTGCTTTTAAGACATGATTTTATCACTAAAATTGCTATTCAAAATCGTTAAAAACAGAAAAAATATACACACTAACACTAAGACAAATTTATTCCGCCAACCGCTAGCGAGAGTAGGGCATCTCACAAAGGGAGAGTTACGCTCATCCCAGCTGCATGTCCAACATATCATACACTGTACACTGCAGCCTGTGCCTGTTGAGCGAAATGTAAATATTTTTACAATTTTGTCGTATCGCTATTACCATCTTAAGATCTAAAAAAAACTTAAGTCAAACCCTCGTAACTCTGGAACCATCTGTACTTGATGGTCAGATCTTATAGTCAGGTGTCTATAAACTTTTTTCCATACTCCTTTAATAAAAGCCAATTCTAATATACAGTTACAAAAGATACTATATAAAGGAATCACCATAATTATTTTGTAATACAACTACAAGTTAAAGTTTGCACAGAAATCCAAGAAGGCTGTAATTACATCTGTGGAACTCGTAAAAGCTTTCAGGGTCATTATCTTGCAACATTAGCTAGATGTCCTTTCTGGAGTTAACTCAAGTTAAGCAATATGTTATGAATATTTTGGTAATTTAAGATGATTCCTGGATGTTTAAACAGGCAGGTTCAAATGGGTGAAACGTCTTAAATTACAATGGGGACAAATCAGTACAAATTCATCTCATAATACAGCAAAAGTGATACTGCAGCATTGACAGCAGTGTGTTGTTTAATTGGTTTTGTAAATTCGACCTCCAAAATTTGCATTAAATATCAGATTACTATAGACTATAGTCACAAAATTCAAGTTTTCATGTAGGGCTTTCAAATTTAGAAATGTAAAACTGAAGACCTGCAGATCACATGTTGATATGACCTCCTGTAAAGCTTTTTGCTGATTTTATGTCTCCCAAACATTTATTTCACCTATAGGAGAAACTGCAGTGGATACCTGACCATGACACATTAAAGACTTGTTTCAAGAAAGCTACATATACAGGTGTGAAAAAGGCCTTATTTCTTATTTTTTTGTATGTTTGTCACACTTTAATATTTCAGATCATCAAACTAATTTAATATTAGTAAAAGATAACACAAGTGAACTCAACATGCAGTTTTTAAATGAAGGCTTTTATTATTGAGGGAAAACAAAATCCACCCTTAGCAGCAACAACTGCAATCAAGCGTTTGTGATAACTTGCAATGAGTCTGTTACAGCGCTGTGGAGGAATCCACTCGTCTATGCAGAATTGTTGTAATTCAGCCACATTAGAAGATTTTCGAGCATGAACCACCTTTTTAACGTCATGCCACAGCATCTCAATAGGATTCAGGTCAGGACTTTGACTAGGCCACTCAAAGTCTTCATTTTGTTTTTCTTTTGCCATTCAGAGGTGGACTTTCTGGTGTGTTTTGGATCATTGTCCTGCTGCAGATCCCAAGTTCGCTTCAGTGTGAGCTCAGGAACAGATAGCAGGACATTCTCCTTCAGAATTTTTTTTGGTAAACAACAGAATAAATGGTTCCATTATTAAGTCTTTCAGGTCCTGAAGCAGCAAAACAGCCCCAGACCATCATACTGCCACCACCATATTTTACCATTGGTGTGGTCTTCTTTTTCTGAAATGCAGTGTTTCATTTAAGGCAGATCTAATGGGACACACACCTTCCAAAATGTAAAATTTTTTTGTCTCGTCAGTCTAAAGAGTATTTTCCCAAAAGTCTTGGGGATCATCAAGATGTTTTCTGGCAAAACTGAGACGAGCCTTTATGTTCTTTTTGCTCAGCAGCGGTTTTTATCTTGGAACTCTGCCATGCAGACCATATTTGCCAGTCTCTTCCCTATGGTGGAGTCATGAACACTGACCATAACTGAGGCAAGTGAGGCCTGCAGTTCTTTGGACGTTCTTGTGTGGTCTTTTGTGACCTTGGATGAGTCGCCGCTGTGCTCCTGGGAAGGTTCTCACTGTTCCATGTTTTTGCCATTTGTGAATAATGGCTCTCACTGTGGTTCGCTGGAGTCCCAAAGCTTTAGAAATAGTTTTTATAACCTTTTCCAGACTGATAGATCTATTACTTGTTTCTGAATTTCTTTAGATCTCGACAGGATGACTAGCTTTTGAGGATCTTTTGGTCTACTTCACTTTGTCAGGCAGGTCCTATTTAAGAGATTTCTTGTGTCAATCAGGCCTGGGTGTGGCTGGAGAAATTGAACTCAGATGTGATAAACCACAATTTTAACAGTGGGCAAACACTTTATGACATGGGGCCATGTAGTTTGTTTTCCCTCAATAATAAAAACCTTCTTTTTAAAACTGTATGTTGTGTTCACTTGTGTTATCTTTTACTAATATTTAAATTAGATAATCTGAAACATTAAAGTGAGACAAACATGTAAAAAATTAAGAAATATAAAACATGTATATACACTATAGACAAAAGTTTGGGGACACCTGATGAAGGTTTAGGTCAGAACAACAAAAAAGAAGGCAACTCAAGATCTTCCCCCTCAGTCTGATGTAAACCAGTTCTTCACTGAGCTTGCTTCTCTCTGCACAGAAATATTAGCATTTAAATCTCCTAGTTCCAGTGAAGGGAAATACAATAGTTTGCCTCCAACTTTGTAGTAACAGTTTGGGAAACACTGGCAGGTCATGCATTTCATACCAAGGCCTTTAGTGGTGTCCTACCTGGACCAATCCACCTCTTAATACCATCATTATGAGTCAATTTCTGTAGAAACCATCAGTATTATATAGAAGCACTGTTCAACAGAGTGCTGCATCATATACAAGTATCTCATACAGTGAGAATGAATGCCATCACTAAAGCAAGAAACCCAATAAACACAACTCAACAAGTCTCCTTTCACTGCAGCTGCAATGCCGCATACACCATCTCTAACAGAAGCATCAATATTAACCTCATAAAATGATCATGCGTTTTTTTTCCCCCTGCATTCTTTCCCTTATGCATTATGGTTTTCTATGGGGTTTTTAAATAAAGGCAAATTGTGTGTTTTGTGTAAATTCTACACGAAATAAAATGCATCAATGGTTCATGAAAAAGCTTAACAACAGTTTTAAATTGTTAAAACTTTTCCTCATGATGCCCAGCTTTTCCTAAAAGGTCCATCTTATAATAGCCTTGTGTATATATATGCACCCAATTGAATTTCTTCTCCTCTGTCAGCCATTTGTGGAATAAAAAAAGCTGATCTACATAAATATTTTTGAGCTTAAGCAGTTTGCTACAGATGCAGCTAGATGGCCCTGGTGCTGTTGACTTGAAATCAATTGGATTAAAGCCACAACGTTATTTTCATGTATTCTAAGCTTCTGAAGGCCTCAGAGCAGATTGACTTTGGCAACACGTGATGCGATGGCTGAAATCTGATTGGACCAACTTCAGTTCTGTTCTTTGACAGACCTGCCACTGGAAGAAACAAAGGAACAAAGAAAAAAATCAGCTGATTAATAAAAAAAAAAGAAATGTTCCCGTTCTTTATCATTGAGTGCAGTTAAGAACTATGTCTGCACACTGAATGCATTTCACTCTGGCATGGTTGTAACACACTGATGAAAAAGAGATCTGCTATGCAACTGGAATTACATTCACTTCTGATTCCCAACTAATTGTTTTTCACCGAAACGATAACACAGAACAGCATTGTAATTAAATTGTCAGTGAGGCAGATATCCTCCAAAATATTGGATGTTCCTTTCTTCAGACATTCAGACCTGCATTACAAGTACATCTTAACTACAGCTACTTACAACCGAGCTTTGTGGATGTATTATATTATATCATTCCACTTAAGAGTCTGAAGTATTGCATAGTAAATAAAAAAAATAAAATAAAATTTAACTTTATTTTAAATAGTGTTTGTTTTATCATTCTTAAACTTGTATTTCATTAGTAGTGGTCCTTAGTATACTGCATTTCTTACCTAATTTGTATTCTACTGCTGCGTTTCTTTCGTTTTGCCATCAGTTTTCCAAAGTGTCTAGTGGCCATTAATGAAGTTGCAGAGGCCATCATACTGTACTTGATTTAAGTGACCATACTATAGGATACTGTCCTACTGACTTACATTCGCTTTTGTTTGCAAAAAATGTGTTTAAATTCATTTGGATCTTGGCAGGTAGAGATTATTTTAATTTAGTCATGCAAATGACAGACCTGGCAACCGTGTCATTAACCACCCTGGTTCCTAAACTGTTTCTATTAGAAATGAGCAGAATTACCTTTTGTAACTGATCTATCTATTTATCAATACATACTTACATACATACATACATACATACATACATACTTACATATACACACACACACACACACACACACACACACACACACACACACACACACACACACACAGAGTTGAACCTTGGTTTACAAGCATAATTCATTCCATTTCTCCTATTAGAAATAATGTAAGTCAGACACTATTTATAAAAAATTAAAGTACATAAAAGTATACACTAATACAGTACAATAATATTGTAAAATTGATATAATATTATTGTATACTGTAACAATAATATTTAAAAATAAAACAAATAAACATGATGCTTACTATACCTTTGAGAAAAGTCCAGGCTGGTATGAGGGTGAATTACATGTTTCTATACACATTACGGAGAGAGAGAAAGTGACAGAAAAGAGAGAGATATCATTTATAAACTTTTAGGGGGGTTTTGTTGAAAAAAAATCTACCTAAGTAATTGCTCTCTTTCACTCTCTTTCACTTTGAATACTACATCCAGCCTGTTTTTTTGTTTTTTTTTAGTAATGCTCGAGGCCTGAATTAATCGGTAATGTTTCAATGTATAACTCTCGCTCATAGTGTATAAAGGACATTAGATATTTATGAATAATTTGTGTGCAATTAACTATGCCGGGGAAGCTGTATCGACATAGCGTGCCTGAATAGTTGAAAGGGCAATTATCTGTTAATATACACAATAAATCCTCAGCTAAACAAAGCCTTGTTCACTTTTGTTTTTGAAACCAATTTGCTATACATGGCAGCAGGTGTAACTGACCGATAAATTGAAAAGATGTCTTTTACACACCCCTTTATTTTCTAATCTAATAACTTTGTTTCTGAATCTGTGCACTAAACTAAGATTTAACCCATGAAATATGTACATGCAGTAAACAATTTATACTGTTTATGATCATTCATTTTATCTAATGCAGCTACTACAAATGCATTAATGAAAATTAAGAATGAAATGTTTCATTTATAATTGGGAACTCTTTATATGACATTAAAATCGATCTAAATATCATTTTCATATATTGATTTTCTTTATTTATTTGTGACTCTCTGTATAATATGTACATATAGCATATATATACTGTTCATATGTAAATTATAAGATGTATTTTAATAGCATACAGATATTGGTCTAATGAAAACACTATATGAACAAAATTTTATGGAGTATTGATTTTGAGATTTGTTCGATCAGATTTTGTCCCCATTTTGCTGTTTTAATAACCTCCAATCCTCTGCTAAGATGTTTCACTACATTTTTAAGTGTGTTTTTAAAAATTTGTGATCATCTAGCCACAAGGGCATATTAAAGTCAAGTAGTGATGCAGAATGAGGAGCCATGGGGTGCAGTTAGTGTTCGTCCCAAATTTGTTCAATAGGCTTAATGTCAGAGCTCTATAGCAAGCCACCCAAGATCTTCCACTTCAATCCATATGTTAATGGAGATTGCTTTGTGCACAGGGACATTGTCATGCTAGAACAGGATTGGTCCCCTGGTTCAGTCGAGAGAAGACTTTAATGCTACCACATCCAAAAACATCCTATAAAATTGTGGTGCCAACCTTGTGGTAGCAATTTTCCAACCACATATGGCTGGAAAATATTTTGTCTATAATCTGTATGTTTTCCAGGTGTACGCTGTTCTGGAACAATGTGGCCTGTATTCAGAGTAAAATGTTTCTTAGTAATGAGTTCTTAAAGAAATCTTGCAATATTTATACTTGATGGTGTAGACTCAAGATGATTCTATCTTTGCCAAATAACACACACAAAAATGTAAACAAATGTTATTAGCATTGCCATGTGAGATTCCACTTCCCAGTTTGAAGCACTTAATTCAGTATTGTTAGCAACATCATCCATTAGCAACTTCTCACTTAAACACAATTTATACCAGAAGAACATTTAAAGAATCATAGAAATGAATGTGAGCTAGCTAGCCAGCTAGTCAATTAGAAAGTGAGTGCAGCTTCTTTGGGATCTATTTGCATAGCAAAAATAAACAGAACATTTAGCTGTATTTTCTTTCTGAAATGTTTTAGCAATATCACCCTCCCTCAGAACTTAGTAGCCCAGTGTAGGGAAAACCACCATGTTGATTAAAACTTCAAGACATTCTCACAAACGTTCAGTTAAAGAGACTCTTCACCAGCCATTGTTTTTGTTCCAGTCTTTTTTTTCTGTCTTTCTTTCCCCTTTAATTTAGCATTAAATGGTGAGTGTCCGGTAGTGCTTATGGTGTTTTTTTTTGTTCATTTCACCCCTTGTGTGAGCGTGGAGACCTTTTAGACAGTTTTGTCAAGATCAGGATCTGTAGCAGATGTTCTGTTTGTGTGCATGTTAACTTTTTCTGATCTTCTGCTTCCTGAGGTAATTAGAGTGGAAAAGTGAAGTTGTTAAAAAGTTGTTATAATAACCAGTGTCCTAATACTCTCTCTCTCTCTCTCTCTCTCTCTCTCTCTCTCTAAAATCTCTTTGTTTTTTTGTATTAGAGCAGTTAGAATTTGGTGGTTTGAGTAAAATTCACTCACACTCACCACTGGATGTTCAACATGGCACCTCATGGCAAAGGCTGTCTGAGGATCTGAGAATTTAAATTGCTGCTCTCCACAAAGATAGCCCAGACCCAGAAGATCGGTTACACCCTGAAACACAGTTACAGTGCAGTGGGATCCACTCGGAAGAGGCCTTGCAAGGGTCGATTAAAGAAATTAAGTCCTCATACTGTGCATCAGGTGCAGAATCTGGCTTTAAAAAAACATGCATAAGTGCTGCCAGCATTACTTCAGAGGTTGCAGAAGCAGGAGGTCCATGCTCAGACCATACGTCACACACTGACATACGCAACAAAATCTGGTGAAGATCACCAAGAAAATTGTGAGAGAGAGAGATAAACCACATAATCTGCTATATATCATTGTGTAAAAGTGGTTAATGGCCTTTTTTATTTTTACTCTAGTATTGAAATGGACATTCTTATTCAGGAACACTCTCCTCAAACTATTCTGGACTGATGTAACTTACAGAAACAGTCACTAAACAAATCAATGGATAAATCTGAACAAATCATTTATGTGAACAGAATCAAAAGATTTAAGATTTCCACTGCTACCGTCTCCCTGTCTCTCACTCTCTCTGATTACTACTTCATGTCAAACATACTGTGCCTGCATAATAATCAGAAGATTATATGATTAAGAAAAACTTCAACTGTTGAGCATTTTCTTTAGTCCCTTCCCCCACTTTTTTCTCTAGTGGCTATGCTAATTCTCTGATTTTAATCATAGTAAATCTGTCCCCTTGATGAGTAGCTTCACAGCTAAACAAAGTATTCAGCTTTAGTTTTAGCTTCAAACAGTGTAATATAATACATCTTGACAGTATTTACATTGACAGCATTTGGCAGATACTTTTATCCAGAGCGACTTGCATATGAGCAATTTAGTGTTAAGGGCCTTGCTCAAGCAGTGGCAGCTGGGTGGTGCTGGGATTTAAACCTTTCAATCCAGAGTCCAATGCCTTAACCACTACCATCTCCTTAGCTACCACCTCCCTAAATATCACTTATCCATAACACTAAACAACACTTAAATCATTACAAATTAATAAAATAAACATTTTATTTTTTAAAAGTATCACGTGACCATGCACTAAACTTGTACTCTCATCATTACAAAGTTTTATATTATTCAATAGTTCACACAATTTATTAAATACCACTGTAAAAAAAAGTCCCCTTTACCACTAATGTTTCATACCATATGTAGGAAGATCTTTGAAGCTCCATGTTTCGTAACCTTTTTTTATTTATTTTTTCTGTCACTTCTAGAGCATACCTTTCTGACCAAAGCTAAGTGCTATTATTTTTCATTATTTCTTATCAGCAATTTATGTTTGCTGATTGGGTAGTGAATGTAGTATCTTTTCCTTCATAATGCCACAACCAGTTGGCCAAAGGTTCCATTCAGATTATACAGTATGTATTCAAAAGAGTAAAATTCAGTGATATTATTGATCGCTCAGGAAGTTTTATATGTTTGGATCATCTAAAAACATCATCTGAAAGTACCTACAATGTTTGTCCTAATACGAGACCTGCTTTACAAGAAGGCAAAGAAGTGGCAAAGAGTATTAATAAAGCTGAATATGGCAAGAGACTCAATTATGTCAAACGCCACCACTTCATTGCTTAGGGATTTTGATATCACAGCCCATTGCCCATTGCTTAATGTTTGCCAGTTCCTCTCATGTGTGGTAAATAACAGGCCATCCATGTCCTAAAACATCTGTACCAATTTACTATAGGGCAAGATTGGGCTTCTGCTGAGGCAGTCATGAGGTTAAGCCAACCTTTGTTCTATTGCTTTACCCACAGCTCCAGGTGGCTAGTGATGCACCTGACGTTGTTAATGTTTTAAGAATACAGAATCCTGCGTTCCTGATAGCGCCTTCAGGGAGTAGATGGCCTTGGTGCTGTAAAAGCCTTGCCATGTAAATTTTACAAATATGAATTAATGATGAGATGTCTGAAAAAACCTTCGTCAGTAATGGAATTTGAGCCTACTTTTTTTTTTTTTATCACACAGATGAAATTATCACAGTCATACTTAAAGAAAATTCCTCTAATGTATGTTATTTAATACGGCAACAATTTTATTTAAAAGCACTTCCTTGCTTTCTTTATCCTGTTACTGACATAACCCAGCACCCAACCAAATATTCTACATAAAAGAAATTTTGGAGTAATTGTTACAGTCTAGACAGATATAACGCCTTTAACAATGAACACTGTCCCAAAACAGCTTTCCAGAATGAAATACATTTTGATTTTTAGTCTCATAAATAACAAAGAAGCGTATCCCTAATGTGGGTGACCGTGACAAAAATAGACCCCCTAAAACCTTGAGAGGAACCAGACACAAAAGGGAAACCACCCTCATCTGTGTGACACCAGTGGACTATGTCCATTCATTATAGGACAGGAACAAATGCCTATGGGATAACAAAAAGGAGCAGAATAATATAAAGTCAAAATGAAATGAAATCAAGTCTCTTTATGCTTAACAAGAGAAGGAGTCAGGAGATGATGCAATTATGTCTCTGTGGAGTCCGAAAAATGGTGCATTGTTGCCTAAGCAGAATTTGAAAGGAAGCAGAGAGGCTACCAATTGAACAAATACCTTGGGCTTGGCTCATTCCATTACAGCCAGCATTCAACTAAACCCATCATCCAAATAAAACAAAAGTCTTTCACATCCTTTTTAAGATTGGTTAAAATTACATGTCCTGAGAAGCATCTATAACATTTTTTTACATTTCAGCTTCTCCATGCATAATATTCCAGAAAACTCCATGTCTATAACCTTTTCCTTGTCTTTGTTAGGGTGGTGCCACTTCCACATTATTTTGGTTTGCATTCATCAGAGCATCATTGCATACACAAAAAATAATTAATAAAACTACAGTATATATACTATATAGTATAAGACAGGGGTCACCAACATGGTGCCCGTTCGCACCAGTTAGCCTGCAAGGACCACATGAGTAGCCCGCGGGTCTTTTTAAAGAAATTAGCTGTTTCCTACTTTGTTAAATCATTGTTGATAATTATTATGAGAAATCATTAGCATGATCCATGTCTTCACATAGATGAATATCAATAATTATTGATAATAACATATAATAAAAGGTAAATTGAGCAAATTTGTTGTTTCAGATCAAACTGAGAACTGTGTGTATCAAACTGGTAGACCTTCACATTAATCGTTACCCAAGAAGTAACTCTCAGTTTCAAAAAGGTTGGTGACCCCTGGTATAAGAAGTATTATGAGACTACGCCCCATCGAACATTTTTAACAAATCCGTTGGGCTTTGCCTTTCCACGATGGGATAGTCAACAGAACTTATGTGTGGAAAGAGAAACCTTTTTGTATGTTGGACATTTGACAGTTTTTCTGGTTTGTAGTGACAAAGCTCAGACTAAAACTTTATATCTAGCTTGTGTTTCTTCATCAAATCAAAAAAATAATGAGAACAGAGATCCCTTGAAGAAACATTTGTTTTCAACTATTTTGTAAAAGCCACATGTCTCTTCCAAGTACTTTCCAAGCTGTTCAACATCTGAGTATTAGATGCAGACAGCCCTACTCCCTCTTGCATGGTCTGGTGACTAACAGCTGAGCCACCATTTTAGGGTCAAGTTCTTCACTGCACATGAGGTTCCCAATTTTTTATTTTCTCAGTTTTTTCTTTACGATCTTCCTTTTAGACATGTGCAGCCAGCCATTTTTGCTCTTTTTGACTTCTGGCCACTGATGGCTGTGGCTTCAATGGAAATCACACTCACTCTCTGAATGACAAGAAAACACTTTTTAAGTCAAGGAGGCATGTAAGGATGGTAGGGTTGTGGAATTGCCAAGGAATGTGTGATTGAAATTATCCATAAAGGCTCTATTTTCACTGGGAGGACTCTTTTGCTTTGAATAATGCACATCATTATCACTCGTGCACTCTAAAGAGGGGGTGTTGTCTTGGCTTGTTCCTAAGCTACATTCCTCAATCATGAACTGCACAGCCTTTCAAAACACTTTAGCTCCAGCTACAGCAACAGCCACTTCTTTCTCATGTTCTTCTTCCTATCTTTCACACAGACCTTCCCTAATTTGACTTTTTTTTTTACTATAATAGGTATGTGTGCTCATGACTGTGCTTTAGTAGCAATCATGGTAGCTAGTTGTGAACGTGATGAAGGGGTTGTATGAATAAAGGAACTCCTCGTGATTCAAATGAAAGGAACAGCCTTTCCCGTAAAACAATGGATCATATTATCCACTAGATGGCGAAACTGTACTCGCCGACTTCTATAGTAACATATCAAAACATTCTCCCCCGTTATATCTTTTTTCACTTTTATGTATATTGATTCCATCCTTCTCTCTTGGTCTTGCTTCAGTCTTCGCCCACTCTCTTTAATATTCATGAAGATTCATTTTCTATCAGCGTATTTCCCCCAGATCAAACGGCAAGAAAACACATTATCAGGTGGTAATAAAAAAAGACGGGCAGACAACAATTTATCACACTCTTTCGGCAATCGCATTATAGGAAGCTGTAACTTCAGCATCCTTGGCAATGCTATCTATACTAATTAAACCATATACATACTGTAAAGCGCGAGCCATATAGAGTAGAAATGAATATTTCATATTTCAAGATGCGATATATCATTCGAAATATGCAAGAAGCAAAAGCTAAAACAAGATGTTCTACCTTGTGAAGAAAATTATATTTGGAGAGAATCTATTCTTTACAGAAGATGTGACAACACAAAATACCAAACTGATTGCACAATTCTAATATATGTTCTTATAAAGTATCTCACAAAAGTTAGTGCACCCCTCACAATTTAGCAATTACTTTAGTATATCCTCTGAAGGGACAATAGTATAGAAATAAAAATGAATATAATTTATCCAATTATATTTTTTATCCAGATATATTTTTGTGCATTTCGTATATCAGTACAGATTTACTGTCCTTTAAAAATAACTCAACATACAGTCATTATTGTCAAAATAGCTGGCAACAAAAGTGCATACAGCCTAAGTGAACCTGTCAAAACTGTGTCCAAACTGTCAATATTTTGTGTGCGCACCATTGTTATCTAGCACTGTCTTAATCCTCCTGGGCATGGACTTCATCAGAGCTGCACAAATTGTTGCTGGGATCCTCTTCCTCTTCTCCATAATGATATTACAGAGCTGCTGGATGTTAGACAAATAGCGCTTCTCCACCTACCGCTTGAGGATGCCTCACATGCGCTTAATGAAATTTAGGTTTAGGGTTCATACTTGGCCACTCCATCACCTTCACCTTCAGCTTCTCAGCAAGGCAGTTGTCATCTTGGCAGTGTGTTTAGGGTTGTTTTCAAGCTGGAAAACGTCTCTAGGTATGTAACCCTAGTTCCCTTTCAGGAACTCGAGCTGCGTTGAAACGCTTTGGAAACGCTCTTGGGAAGTTCCTGAAAGGGAACGTCTCTAGATTATGTATGTAACCCTAGTTCCTGTAGGGAACGAGACGCTGCGTCGAAACGAGGTCCCAAAGCGTTTCAAAGCAGCTGGAGTTTCTGAAAGGGAACTGCTAGTTTTTAAAGGGAGCGCATCATGTTTTGCTTCAGAATGTAATGTTGGAATCCATGTTTCCCTCAATGAACCGCAGCTCATCAATACCAGCCCCAGACCATGATGCTACCACCACCATGCGTGACTGTAGGCAAAACACAATTTTCTTGGTTCTCCTTACCAGGGCGTCACCACACATGCTGGACACCATCTAAGCCAAACAAGTTTATCTTATTCTCATCAGACCACAGGACATGGTTCCAATAATTCATGCTCTTGGACAGGTTGACTTTAGAAACCCGTTTGTGGGCTCTCGTGAGACAACTTCTTCATTCTGGAGCAATGGCCATGGAAACCTGCTTTTTGCAGTGAGCGGCATATGGTCTGAGCACTGACAAGCGGACCTTTCGCTTCTGCAACCTCTAAAGCAATGCTGCAGCACTCATGCGTCTGTTTTTTAATCTAGCTTCTGCAGCTGATACATTTACATTTGCGGCATTTAGCAGATACACAGCGAGAGGACTCAACTTCTTTGTTCTGAGAGGAACCCATCTTGGAAAACGTCTAGTTTTCCATCCTGGCCAGTGTACTGTAACTCAGTTTCAGGATGTTACTCATCTTCTTATAGCCTGGGCCATCTTTGTAGAAAGCAACAATTCTAATTCTCAGAGTCCTTTGCAATGAGATGCCATGTTGAACATCCAGTGGTCAGTATAAAAGAATTGTACTGAAAGAAGCTAAATTTAACTCCTCTAATACAAGATACACAAATTTGTATGGTTCTGTCAAGCAGAAAAAAACAAACATGATGAATTGGGCATGTGGCTTTGCAGGGTTAAGCGACATACAGGTTTTATCATTTGGGGTGTACTCACTTTTGTTGCCAGCTATTTAGACAATAATGGCTGAATGTTGAGTTATGTTTAGAGGACAGTAAATCTATACTGCTATACAAGCTGCACACTCACTACTCTAAAATAAATCTAAGGTTAATTTGAATAATATTGTCCCTTGAGAAGTCCCTTGAAATGTGACTAACTTTTGTGAGATAATATTAAATATTTGCTCATGGCCAAATTATGTTTTCATTAGATTCATAAAAACTCCTTTGGTTAGATAATAAAAATACATAAATAAGCTGTGCACAGCTGAACCAGGAGAATATAAGAAACCCTGGATAAGCATCAGATATTGAAACTGTATTCAGCTGTGGAAGTCCATACCAAAATGGGCCACCATAAGCACAAGTACAATGTGGCAATCACTACATGGCTTCTCCATTACTCCGTTCTCTAGCATTTTCTACAATTTGTCTCGAACAATTGTCGTGTTCTGTGAGGTCAGTGCGCCCGGAAAGTAGAAAAAAACAACCTCATTTTTGACAACCTCATTCAGCTTTCCACCTGCCAGTGTCTATTCTCTGGGAGGGTCAGAGATGGTCTTCAAATAGGATTTGATGTTTTTAAACTTACCTCTTTCTGACAGAAAACTGACTCACTGGTTTTTTAAGGATTGATTTTAAGGAGGTTAAGAATTCCTTGTATGATTTTTTTCCCTATACATCAATGTGTTATGATGTTAAGGAGCCAGTGATGCCTTTCCCATGTTTTGGGTCCAGAATGTACTGAATGTTTATTTGGTATTTATTAGACTTTGCGCTTCTATCCATGCTCTAGCATTTGTTTAAAATAACCATTGGTTTTCAGCCAAAATTGGAAAATACATATGAAATATTTTGGCTGAATAAAAAAAATCTCAATTGGTATATTTAGTGTTTTGCATTTTTGTTGTTTACTCCACAGCTTCTGACTGCACAGCTGGCAATATTATTATCCTTCTGTATTGGTTTTTCTTTCTAAAGACACATAAGCTACCAAAAGTTGTTAAAGCACCAACGTGGTCAATTAAAAAAATGTGTGCAATATACAAAATTGTAAAAAGTTTACTCTCCAGCATCAACCTGCTGGCAAAGCAATTTAAACTGTTTGCGAGGGATTAGGACAGGATAAAAAGAAATGGACATGGCATAACAAAGTTAATCAGATGAAAGCAAGACTTTGTGCAGGATAAGAGAAGGAGTCAGGAGATGATGCAATTATGTCTCTGTGGAGTCGGAAGGTGGTGCACTGTTGCCAGAAGCATGTCCTCAGAATAATGAGGAAGCAGAGTGACAAAAATTTTAACAAAGACCTTGGGATTGACTGTATAGTTCATTAAGTAGACAATTTTTTTTTAAGTGGAAAGCACCTACCTTGACTATGAGATCTCTCTTTTAAAAAGAGATCATTGATCAGTTCAGTCTGTAAGAGTGGGAGTGGGAATTCTAATGTATTTTAGAAACTTGGTCTAGACGGGGACGTAAGGTAAAAAAAAAATCAAGAAAGATGGTGATGCCGCCTACTAGGATTGAGTTTACGATCTTTATATGGAGTTTGGTGCAGGGGATAGCTACAGTATAGGAGGGGTTTAGTGGAACAAGTTTGTTCTTCAAACCAAGGAGCCACACCTCATCTTTAATCAAGAACTTTGGGCATCTGCTTTCACTAATTGACTGGCTAAAGGAATGTTATGCCTCAAAACGGAGTGGACTTTGTGAGAAAGGGGGACATTTTTTGAAGAACGACTCTTGATATATTACTTTTACTTTAAGTCTTTATATACTTACACTGTCTGTAACTGCACATGGTGCTGAACAAAATATGGTGAATGTTAACAAAGTTGATCTAATCAGCCGAGTGTTTGCATATAAATTTGGGCATCCTTTAAGATCTTCAACATCCTATAGCTGACTACTAAGAGAATGCAAAATTGCTGGATTGTTTTTCAGTGTATTGACAAGACCTTAAATCCAATACAGTCACAAGTAACGAATCATAAAGAAAAAATAATTTGAACATACATTTCAGCCCTTGCTTGGGAATACATTGTATTTAATTGAATATGTTAGCATTCATTTTGCTGTATACACTGTCTGACTTTAAAATAAGTATGAATGAACCTGTGTTATTTAGTGGTGTTTTAGATCAAATTGTCAGCATGCCTACTTGATTTAAAACCAAACATAATATTTAAAGTGGACATCTGTGGATCTCTAAAATTGCTCATTAGGAACTGGCAGTTTTCCAAAGCTACTCAAGATTGCTGCTGTTACTCCAATAATTTTAGACCAATATGTAGGAAGTATACAACTAAATTATTCATTCTTTTAAAAATACAGTTATCATTATTCCAGTTTTCTTGTGATTATTCTCTGAGCACTACTGCTAGGAAAGATTCTTCGCAAGCAGCATTCATAAATTCTCTCTTTTTTTGTATATACATCAAGGTTAGAGTCACAGTGGATCTAGATTCTATTGCAGGTAACAATGAACAGGGGGCAGGAATAAACGCCTCTAGTTTACATATTTTTTAGTTCCCTGGGGGGGGAAACAAGACGCTGCGTCGCAACACTTTGGGATCATACCCATGTCCATAGGATGAGCCCTTGAAGGAAGTCGGAACAACTGCTTGTCTCCTACAGCCCTCAGAGAAAAGGCTTTTCTGCGAATAAGCAGACCTTCAGCAGGTGGATTATCAATGATATTGATAATTTTGAATTTTGAATTTTCTTAAATATGGATTTAAGAGTCCTTTGGCCGCCCCGCTCCATTTGGGGTCAGAGCGCACTCGGCCTGGAGTGTGGCAATTTCTAAAGCTTGATCCGCTGGAGTGTCCATTCAAGATTTTTGCAACGCTGCAGGCTGGTCCACCTTTGTCAGATTTTATAACCTTGACCTTTGTGACACTCCTGGCCAATCTGTCCTTCAACCTAGTTGTGCATAAACACACTAGTCAGGGACTGTTCAGTCTGCCAGTATTGGACTCCTGTTCAAAAAGCGATAGCTTCCTGTTTGTGACGTCACCCTGCCGGGGACGCCGCACCGTCCATCAGATAGATTACACACGTGACTCAGAACATGGACATGTAGAAGCGTTCCCTAAATTACTGGGCACGTTAAACGGTCACAGTCATTTGGAGCTTATACAAAAATGTATATTTGCAAGTATTGTACATATGTAACAGATTATTCTTCAAAGAATTTCAAGCATTGAGTTATTTACACTGGTACAGATTTGGATGTATGATGGGCTATTTCTGTGCCAGATACACTCTTTCTGGGTTCATATAAGTTTCTAAAAGTTTTTAAAGAGTAAAGCCCTTCATGACATCATGAAGGGCGAAATTTCTTGTGTGGGCACTTCTCCCAGAAGACCGCAAACACACAGCAACCAGAGCGAGAAGAAGAGCATGCCCATCACCGTGCTTAATTCGGCTCCTATGTTCTCGGCAATGCTGCACACGACTTGCTCGAAAAGAATTTCTCCAAAGAAGTGTGTTTTTGGATGTAAGGGGAAAACAAGCTTGTTTAGTACTTACCATATTGACACGTCCTAATGTAGGCGTTGTTGCTGCTGTTGTTCTTGATGATTAATTTCAGACTCAGGATTCGATTCTGGATCAAGTATTCATGGCTGGATCTGATTGTTAGCCATAGTTAATGTATGAATTTAAAGTTTTTTTTTTTACAAAAGCTTAATGTGCTCGTGACTCTTTAGCTCCCCCCACTGCAAGTCTCCAGGAGCTTGTTTTTTTCCATAGAGACCCTTTAAACTGTATATTTCCTTTATTAATCTGATAAAATGCAATTCTTTTTGGAAATATGAATGATGCAATACTTCTCTATAGATACTCAATATTAACTTGAGATAACTGAGGCCAAAACTGTGTGTTATTTCTCCTTTAAGGTAATTTTTTGTTAAGCTAATTACGTCTATGTCATGAAACAGCCTCATGTTTTTATGAACCTTGAAATTAATATACAATCAAGCTACAGTGTATGATTTCGAAGTAGAATATTGTATATTTAAGTCAATTATTTACAAAAGTTTGGAATGCAGTGGTGGTGTCCACCAAGCCGAAAGGCACTGCTGAACCTTTTTAGTGAATGAACACAATGCTAAGTCAGGTTCTATTCTTATCTCTCTTGACTAGATTACAGGCACTTTGGATAATTTAATGTATAAGTTTTAAATATAGTAAAAAATACCATATGCCAAAAAGTGTTAATGGGTAACAATATTTAACTATGATATATAAGTATAATATTACATATGTACATTTCAATCCAAATGCAGAAGCCAGTGTGAACAAAAATGAATAAGGTATAAGTGCCTCTTGATCAATTAAGGATTGATTTTAAAATTCTGGTTCATACATCACGTTCTGATCCCATGCTACAATACTTCGGTTACCTTTATCATCCATACTTCAGCACTAAATTACTCAGGTTTTGATCAGTTTTTGTGAATTTCCTGTTGTAGCCATATTAAAACAAAGGCAATCATGCCTTTTTCTGTGGCAGCTTTTCTTTTCATGTGCTGTCACCTCCTTCAAAATCCACTTGTAAATCCTGCTTGAGGATTTTTATACTTTAGCTTTTCCATAGGTTTATCACTTGGTTAAATATGTAAATGCAAACTTAAAGTTTCATTATGTTGACTGTTATGAAATATTCAATCTGATGTATGAAATATGTATTTTGATTAACTCAAGTACTTTAATTAAGGTTGACTTGATTTGACGTTATATATGAGGCAGTGCTTGTCAATACAAGGATGCAGATCTTCCTTTTTCTGGACAAATACAAATCCAGTTTAAGCTGATAAAATGGAAGGTGTAGGTTGTATCCTTTACTACAAACCTCTACTATATTGCCTGACCAGGACCTTGACTCAAATGGGGACAAAGGATAAATGTGTGACCTCTAGGGCATGGTACTAGACAGTAAATCAATAGCCCATCCATAGGATGTATGTGAGGAGTCATGCTTTAGCCATGCTGAAGTGGTAGAGGCGAGAAAAAATAAATTCTTTACGACATTGACTTGACCACGTTTGTATTTCCTGTCCTGACCATGAGCTTTGTCAGTTGTGGGTTTGTAAGCAGTTGTGGTAATTAGGTAATGAGGAAAGATGTTGTTGCTAATTGTCTCTGCCTGTGAAGTGCTGGCTGCGATAGATGCTCTGTCAGGAAATCGTGTGTGATAGATTGAAGAGTTTAAAGAGAGAAAGAAAATGTGGAGCCAACAAGAAGTTGTTGACAGCCCAAAGCCAGCTGGTTGTGTGCTGAGGTTTGTGCAGGTTGTCACATGGAAGCCGTGTGGAAAAAGCTAAACTGAGGCGAAGGGTGATGCTAAACTTCTAAATGATGGTGTGTGCTTATAGGCTTTGTCTGAATGGA
Organism: Silurus asotus; assembly: GCA_024362625.1. Lineage (NCBI taxonomy): Eukaryota > Metazoa > Chordata > Actinopteri > Siluriformes > Siluridae > Silurus > Silurus asotus. The sequence goes on from MU563656.1 coordinate 10,081,664, forward strand.
ACAAATAAGATGATCTAACGCATTGAGAATAGGATGAGGAATGAAACGCTTTGAAGGTCAATGGTAATGTGGTAATGTGCTCAGGAGGCAAAATGGCAGACACTGCAGAACAAATAAAAACGATTTTCATTCATTCCTGTAGTAAGTGATGGGAGTATGTGTGGCCTCAGACACGAAGCACTCTTTCTCCTCCCTGACACACTTCACTGAAATCATTGAGTGGACAATGAAATCAATGTGATGTGACTGAGCAAAGATCATCATCATCATCATCATCATCATCATCACTGCACAAGTTCAAGGGAAAGCAAATGGCTCGTGAAAAGTGCTTATGTGAGATATATGTATGGGGAGTTGTATTTGAGAAAGAGTGTAAGGTCCTTAGGTGGGTTCACAGTGTGTGTGTGTGTGTGTCTCTGTTTGTGTCTGTTTGACAGGGGAGAAAAATGTTTGCTTATTCTGCAATCCATCGATCCATTGTACTTAGAATTTGGAAAGTTCCAAGTTTAATTTTTATGAGGTCTACGTTGAGTTCTATAGTTCTTAGGGTTCGGAAAACATAAGAAAGGTCTGCACGAACCATTTCTGCGTGATTAGCAATAAGAAATGACATATTAGATAGCACAACTGTCTTGTTCATCATAGCTCATAAAGATTTTCTGTCACAATGGTCTTGGCCATGTTATTCAAACTGGCCTAAAATCAACCGAATTATGTTTTAAACCTAAACCTCTGAAGCTGTTAAAATGTCTTGTTATATCAAGTATAATATGATGCAAAAGCAATAAGTTTACTCTTTATCATCCGCTGGCCTCTTGTTGTGATGTCAGAAGTGTTTATGTAAGACAACTCTAGTGATCTAGTAGTCTAGTAATCGTTGGACTAAACAAATACCAAATACAGCTGATTTCAGCAATAAATTAGTGCTGAATCAGGATAAGGTTTTTTTTTTTCTAAGTTTAGACAGACAGATAATAAGTAAAATAATATAAAATACTTAAAAAAATAAGTATCTATCCATCTATCTATCTATCTATCTATCTATCTATCTATCTATCTATCTATCTATCTATCTATCTATCTATCTATCTATCTATCTATCTATCCATCCATCCATCCATCCATCCATCCATCCATCCATCCATCCATCACAGTACCAAGATTACCAGTGGATAACACAATGTATATTAATGTATATTCATTCATATGCTGTACATAAATTATAATAATATGCATTTTTACATTGATTAAAATTCCATTTGAGAGAAAATAAAAAAGAACTTGGTGCTGCATGATTGCATTTTCAGTTTACATCCCTGAGGGTGTGAGTCTGAGTTTACTATTTGTGTGGAGTTTCAGTACATGTTCTCCCCATATGTCCTCTGGGTTGTTGTTGTTGTTTTCTCTCCAATATGTTAAATTCTGCCCTGGTGTGAATATGTGTGTAAATGCTTGTGTGCAAACATTTCTGAATGGTCACCTACCCAGGGTGTATTCCCACCTCAAGCTAAATGTTCCCGGGGTGATGAGGACCCTCTTTTCTCTTATGTAAGGTTCTACATGGAGCATTTAAAAGTACCTCAGACAAGACAAAATCTCTAGGATTCTAAATTCTACTTTTCTACTGCAGCACCTCTGTTACAAACATTCCCTTTACAGTAAACAGCCGTTGATGGATACATTCATAAAAGAGAGACTCTGAGACTGTTTGATTCAGGCAGGTTAGAAAAGGGTATCTAATCTAACCAACCAGCTGTCATGAAAATAAGAGAATAGAGTGTGATAAAAAGGAAATCTTTTGTAGTTTGTAACACAGGGCTATCCAAGGGTGGCCTCAGCAACTGATGACTGAAAAAAATAATAAAGTGAACTGTGAGGAACAAAAAGCTCAAAATAGCAGGCTGCAAGGACAAAAGTATCACGATGCACCTTTTACATGACATTTCAGGAGAAATAAATGCAGAGGCCACAATGTTCAAATCTTAGAGAATTCGCTTATTGTCGAAATAATAATAATATAAAAAAGCATTTAATTAAATGTAATTTATCTTGGAATTCTGGTGTCATAAAAAGCAAAAATCAATGATTAACATTGAATTTGCTCATTTCTAAGCGAAAAAATGCTAATAAAATAAATAAATATTAAATAAATAAAAGAACTGCTTGTGGATCATTTGTTAAGCAAACTCGTTATGATAAATAGATATTTTATTTTGTCATTTCCGGTGTGGGTTCATTTGTGTGTCTGTGTGTGTGTGTAACTGCTAATGTTTCACTGAGTCATACTATTGGAGCTTGAGATGCCCAGAAAAAATGTCAATAATGCCCACTAAAATATAGCAAACTGCTTCTCATATCTGTTTAGATATTCTGAGTAATAGTCCACATGAAGGAGAATAAATCCTGTAGCGTTTCGAAAGAATCTTGGTGTTTCCTGAAATAAAATACAGCACAAAATGATCCATCATAGGCTTATATAGGGAAAAGAACTGCAGTCGGATTCAGGTCTTATACAAGCGCAACTATAAACTTTAACAACTTCACATTGTCGGGTTCTAGTGTGAATTATGAATAAGTATTGAGATGCGTTTATAAACACGGTTATTTACAGATCTGCATAGTGTTCTAGCTTTAGTTATTTGTCGCAGAGGCATTGGGTACAATCCAAGCAAATAATGGCAGCCTGTGGATTTTTTATAGGTGGAGGCAATATGGTTCAGGCATCCTGACTCAATTACACCACATAAGACCATGTAAGTTATTATTACTCAAGAGATAAACCAATGTTTCCTGTTTAATTTATATTGTGTAAAGGATAGCAGGTACTTTGCTTTTCGGACATCTAGGGGAGGATCATTCCACCACTTCGGTGCCAGAACGGAGTCTTGAAGTATATTTGCCATTCATCCTAAGAGAAGGTGGTACCAGTCGAGCAGTGCTGGAGGATCTTAGACAGTGTGGGGCAGTGCGAGAAGTGATGAGGTCTCTGAGGTAATATGGTGCTGATACATTTTTGGCCTTGTAGGCAAGCACTTTAGTGTTTCGAATCTGATACGTGCAGCTACTGGAAGGCAGTGAAAGGAGCACAGCAGTGGGGTGGTGTGGGAGAACTTGGGCAGGTTGAACACAAGTTTTGAATAATTTGCAGTGGATGCAGAGGTCGACGTGCCAGCAGAGAGCTGCAGTAGTCCAGTCTTGAAATGACATGAGACTGAACAATCACCTGGGCAGCCTGTGTGGATAGAAATGGTCGAATCCTTTGGATGTTGTAGAGAAGAAATCGACAGTGCTGATTGGAGATCACCTGTGCATTTTGAATGGAAAAAAACCCCAAAAACAAGCAACTAAGCATGGGGAAGCAATGAAAGCTAAGACTAGGAATGGTTAGAACATTTTAACATGAAACTTAACTTGAACTTAACTTATTTCCCTAGAACTTAATCATAAAAAAAAAGTGAAATGTTTCAAAATTATATTAAAGATCGTAGCAACACAGGAGATGACAACTTTACAAAAAAATAATGTATACTTTAAAAAAATAAAAAATTACTGACAGGAAACTCCATGAAAATGTTCTGTATATAATGTATGTCTATAATCTTTGTATATTTCTGCTGATTTATTCTTTTTTAATTTAATAAATAAAATAAAATGTGACGGACTGTAAAGGGTTTTAAATAATAGTTTATATCAAATGTATTTTTTTATTATAATGAACATAACGTTTTGTTTGCTCTATTATGATCAAATAAATTTTTAACAAAAAAACAGATAAACTACAATTTTACAATGCACCATAAATGTTTATATTATAGACGCATGATATTTACAGTACTGAATTCACTCGTTTTTATTTGCTTCCTCCCATATAGTGAACTCAACTCCCATGCAGTAAATTAGGGGTAATGAATAAGAGCTTCGATGTGAGGGTGTGTGAGGGTTGGCCTGTAGGGAAATAGTCCAAGTTGGCAATGACACGTGCTGCCCTCTGGTGATCTGGAGGGAAATTTTCCACGATGATAGCGTGAGCATCTTAGGTATGGTAAGATTATTCGTTTTCCATTGTGCATCGGCATAAAAGTTACCAATGTGATGCATCGATTAAAAAAAAATGTGCTTTGGTTACAAGTTGGAGTTTGTATTTTAATGCATTGTTTTGAACATATTTGCATAACTAATAAAATGTATTTATTTATATATAGTGAGTGAAATTTAAGATTATAAACTATATACTACAACTTTACAGCAGACAACAATGATCTATTCATTGGGATCGTGGAAAGAACAGTTTGTCCGGGAGTTGTGAGTGTGTAGACAAACAGATGAGATTCACTGTTTAATCCACTGTGCCTAATGTATGAGTTTCACCTCCTGATGTTTAATACACCAAGTGTTGTGATCTCCTGAGCTCCTTGTCAGTGTCCTAACTGCAGTGGTGATAAACAGATCAGCAGAACAAAGCCAAGAACCCATGAACACATGTGGGGTTAGAACAGTGAGGCTACCGCATAACACCACACTCTTTACAAATATATAATTAGTATTAGATGCGCTAAACCTTTTATTGTTTAGAAAGTAACCAATAATTTATATGTAAATTGACTTCTCCTTGCTAAACTGTTTCTCAAGCGCATTCTCTCAGGACCACCTCAGCCCTTAGGTAAATTTTTTATTTGCTGTCTGTCTGATCCAAAGAAATAGAAGTGAACTATCTGTACCATTTTGAATTACATAGCATAATTTTTTCCATTGCATCATACTGCATTCAATCGCATGGTATTGAATAAAATTGGATCACACTGCAATGTAATAAGAGTGAACCGTATCTCGTTGCATCAGTAATGTATCGTATCGTATCGTTTTTTATTTTTTGTTTTAACTTAATATCAATTATGCTCCCAGAAAGAAAATATGGTATTTACCATTCCATAATACTATGTTACTTAACAGTCTTTTTATTTACTTTTCTTTCAGCTTCTCCCATTAGGGGTCGCCAAAGCGGATCATCCGCATGTTTGATTTGGCTCATGTTTTAACGCTGGATGCCCTTCCTAACGCAACCCTCCCCATTTATCTGGGCTTGGGATCGGCAGTAAGAGTGACTGGGGTTGGTTCCCTGACCGGGGATCGAACCCAGGCTGCAGCGGTGAGAGCGCTGCATCTTAACCGCTAGATCACCAGGGGACCAGTCTTTTTATTTACATAGATACACACATTTATTTGTTTGACTAATATTCCATTATTGCCTTGTCGTTTCCCAGGGTCTGTGTAGCTTCCAGTGTGACCTCTGATAAAAATATTTGTCTTTTGTTCCACCACACTCTTGGAAAACAAAAAGACAATGCCTGAAATATTAAAGCTATGCCATAGAAGAACCATTTTATGGTTTACTAAACCTGAACCTTTATGATTGATGGATCTGTAAGCATTTTTGTTGCCTTTATCAAGACCTAAAAAACAAAATGTAGAACTGATATCTGTGGGTGGGAAGGAGGACTCAGGAGATAGAGATTCGTGCTTTGGAGTTTGACAGAGCGTCATGCTTCTTTTATTCGTAATTCAATCTGCAAGTTTTTTTTCAATGTTTTCTTGCTCCCTGACACACACATGTACGAAGAAAGAGTTTGTCTCTGTCTCCTTTTCTTTCTCTCTTTCTGGTTTAGGGTTTTTATGAAAACACAAACAAACCACACGTAGTGATTTAGCAGGTGAGAGTCATTAATGTACATCCTATATGTATAAAATAATGATAGTGCTTATATAGAAATGTCAATGAAAACATGTCTGGACTTAACACCAATCTGGATTTAACACCAAAACAAATAACATCTGGATTCTCACTCTCGTTATAACATTTATGTCTACAGGCCAAGAGCTGAATCATGTTTTAGAGGTGATCTACTACAAAAAATAAAGGAAGTAAAAAATGGTGCTGTCATGTAACAGGATTTGAAACAAGCGCAAGAAAAGGTGTTTATATTGAAGGTGCAGAACGTGGTCCAGGATCATGTTGTCAAGCATGCAGAAGTGGGGCGATCTACAAAACAAAACTGAACAAATCTAGTCGATATAAATAGGAAACAACTCAAAACAGGACACAAACAAAATAGCAAAGTAAGAAAGGCGGTTGGGTAAACATCAGCGGAAGAGAGTAATGGGGTGAGTATACTTTGCGAGGGAGCAAAGTATACATGGGGTATAAATACAGAGACTAAACAAGCAGACAAACAGAAATGGATTGATATTGACACATGAAAGAAACAACCAATGACAGAACAATGGTGGAGAAATGACATGAAACCCAAAGCAAAACACACTTGGGTATGGAAACACATGAAAAAAGGTTCGGAAGTGATAGGAATATTCATGACGGTTGCATTTCCAGAAAATATTGACTTGATCTGGGGTACTTTAACTAAAAAAAAGTTGTGCTGGATGTACATTTCTGAGACGTATCTTTTGTTCATAACCAAGGGCTATACTGTAACCCTCTTCCTTCCTTCCTTCCTTCCTTCCTGCCTTCCTTCCAGGAGAAACATTAACAGAATAATTAACTTTTTTTGCCCTTTAGAAGAGTATGAGAGGTAAATTGCTGCACAATATCTACATTTATAACCATAATAACGTGTAGATTTTTAGAAATACTGTATTTATTCACTTCCGGATTCTGCATGACAACATTGAGAGCAATGACTAAGCACAGTAATTGGAAGTTGTTTGCTATCTAAAAGCTTATTTGTCCCATGGCTTCGATTCCACGGCTTAGAGCATAATGGCATATTATTATTTTCGATGATTATCTAAAAGCGAATAAAAGGTCCAACCCGCTTTCCATTTCTGCGTTTCTCAACCCAACTGTCTTGTTCGCCTCATCTTCATCTCTTTGTGTACGTCTGCGTCAGTTGATCTTTTTCTATCTCTCTCCGTTTACGTCAATTTGAATGCAGAAAACATGCTGATTTTACTGTGATTGATCGCTTAATTGACTGGATGAAAAGGAAAGCGTTCAAACTGTGGATAGCTTAAGAGAAAAAAATAGATAGTTTTCCTTGAAATTTTCTGACTTGTCTGTTACATTCAAGTGGTTGTACTTAAAATGCAAAAAATGAGCATGAGCAGATTCAAAATCACATTTGATGTGAAAGCTTTCTTCATCTGATCTGAGAACCTTTGTAGCTCTTAATAAATCAATAATGTAGAAGCGCATTGTTAATTTATCAAGAGCTACAGGAGCTTCGGACTTTTGATGGAGAGATGCGAGCGAACGAAATGAAAATGTTGAAAGGATTGCATTAAGTAAAGTGTTGTTTTTTTGTTTGTTTTTTAAAAGCATGTGTTCATAAAGAAATTATGACTGTGCTACTACATATTAATTGTTTGGGATTTATTGGAATCATTTATTGGTGTTGTATGAGATATAATTGCAGCTTAAAATGTTCTTTTATACAGAATTAGCATTGTTACTATACAGAATTAGCCACACTGAAAATACTGTTTAATACAATGACAGTTGAGGGAAACAAAAATAAAATATTTGAGATTTTTACCTCAGTAAGGGCTGGTTTGAATGGGATTTTTTATTAAAGTAAATATGTGTTGACTGCCAAGCTTTATTCATTACACATTGTTCAGCCAATGAGCCTCATTTTAAAGTGGGCATCATGCTGACAAAGGGGGCCTTCCCACTAGGATGGGGTCAGCTTTGTGTCCACAAACATTTGGCCATACACTGTCTGTCTGTCTGCAAGTCTGTCTCTCTCTCTCTCTCTCTCTCTCTCTCTCTCTTTCTCTCTCTCTCTCTCTCTCTCTCTCGGCTGAGTAGACAAATTAAGAGGTTTGTGGTTGGAAAACTCCAGTCTCTAACCACAGCACTAGCTTCCTCAATTCCTCTAGGGACAGCTTGATTGCTGTTGGTTTAACCACATAATAGATGTGGGTGATGTCTTTACAAGAGTGAGTAATGTGGCTTTAATTGTGCAATATGTCAGCAATAGTGATCTCATATTAGGGATCTGTAACCTTGTTTGATTATAATTAAAGTAATATTGATACTTTTGGTTTGTTTGCCATTCAGATAGGTTTGGGTTTCTGAATTCACATAACGAAATTAGCAAACCAAAAATGTTCTATTTATTGTTCATAAATACATAAATAGTAAGTAATAATGTAAGTAAGTAATGCCTGAATAAAATAATACAATAATTTGGAGTCCTGATAGTTTAATATACTCTAAAAACTGCAATTTATTAAAATACAGTACAGACCAAAAGTGTAGACACACCTTCTCATTCAAAGAGTTTTCTTTATTTTCATGACTATGAGAATTGTAGATTTACACTGAAGGCATCAAAACTATGAATGAACACATGTGGAATTATATATGGAATTATATACATAACAAAAAAGTGTAAAACAACTGAAAAATGTCATATTCTAGGTTCTTCAAAGTAGCCACCTTTTGCTTTGATTACTGCTTTGCACACTCTTGGCATTCTCTTGATGAGCTTCAAGAGGTAGTCACCTGAAATGGTCTTCCAACAGTCTTGAAGGAGTTCCCAGAGAGATGCTTGGCACTTGTTGGCCCTTTTGCCTTCACTCTGCGGTCCAGCTCACCCCTAAACCATCTCGATTGGGTTCAGGTCCGGTGACTGTGGAGGCCAGGTCATCTGGCGCAGCACCCCATCACTCTCCTTCTTGGTCAAATAGCCCTTAATGCCTTCAGTGTGACTCTACAATTTTCATAGTCATGAAAATAAAGAAAACTCTTTGAATGAGATGTGTCCAAACTTTTGGTCTGTACTGTTTATAATGGGGTTGTATACTTTTTTACTTTACTTTGAAACAATATTTAATGTCAAACAAATCTTGAAAGAGTTTGAAATGTAATATAAAAAAAAATTAGACATTTTTTAACCACCAATCAGGCATAACCTTTTATACCTTCTTTAGCATTTTGAGCTACAGTAAGTTCACCTGCTGGATCGTTCCACAAGGGCCAGCCTTCGCTGTTTATCACTGTTCGTTCCTTGGAGAACTTTTAATAGATACTTACCACTGCAGACTGGAAACACCCCACAAGAGCTGCAGTTTTGGAGATGCTCTGACCTAGTCGTCTAGCCGTCACAATTTGGCCCTAGTCAAACTCACTCAAATTCTTATGCTTGTCCATCATTCCTGTTTCTAACACATCAACTTTGATGACAAAACTGTTTTAATGTGTGAAATGTTAACTCTAAAATAGAGTTTTTTAATTTTTTTTTATTTTTAGATTCAACTTTTAGAAATGAATAGATATTAATAGAATGTTATTGAATCCTAGACTCCATGCAAGCTACCAGGTGCCCCCCTGAGCACCATGTTAAATGCCACTGGCTTATATAGTACACAGAGTACTTAATAAATGGTTATTAATAATTTTATGTATTTTAGTTGGTCTTGGAATTTTTTTTTTTTTTTAACTGGCAGCCAATTTAATCCCCACTCAACCAAACACAGACAACACCAAAGTTTTGGCAGTGAATAAATATCAGAGTGTTACAGCTACTATAACACTTGTGTAAGTGCCATCAATCGAATGATGCAAAACCGGCAAGAAAGCTGCAAAAATAGCAGTGGTAATAAGACATTAAAAAAAACCTGGGATTTTAAAAGAAGTTTGATGAACTGTGGCAGCAGAAAGAATGCTGCTCATAGTTGCAAATATGTTTTCACTTCATATATATATATCACTACATTCACTACTGAGGCCTTGCTTCTTTCTATATGTCTCTATTATCTGCAGCTAATGCTGTTATTGACTTAAGTAGAAGGTAGTCACTTTGTTTAGTTGCAGTTCTTTTATTTGGGCGATCATCATTTTATAATCTGACATGGAGAGAACACAAATCCAAAATCTGTTCTGTTATTTTGACATTTTATACACGGATTTTCTTGAAATTGTTAAGTGGAAGTTTTTAGCAGGTTTAGTTTTTGAGCCTTTGAGTTAAACTTTTTGGGTTCAGTTGATTCTGGTCTGAATTGCCACTAGAGTTAGTTTGAAAGTGGACCAAGCCAGAGTGGTCTGCTGTATACATTTACGTTTAGCAGACGCCCTTATAAAAAGTGACCTACAAAAGTGCTTTTAGTCTCTATCAATGAATAAAAAAAAAAAAAAAAAATTTTTTATATATATATATATATATATATATATACACACAAAAAAAGACATACAGGAAAAAAGTGTTAGTTTAAAGGTGTTGCAGGAAGAGGTAGGTCTTCACTCTTAGGTAAAATATACCCAGTGACTCAGCTGTATGGACATCCAGGGAAAGTTCATTCCAACACCTTGATGTCAGATACCTACCTCTTCCTCTATATGTGAAACATCCTGTATATGAAAACGTAAATTGAAAGCAAACCGAATTGTACAGGCCCGGTAACTACTTCTCCTTTTTAGTCCACCATTTATTTGTTTCTCTACCTGTACCCATTTCTGTCATATTCATATCCCATATTCTATAAAACTTTTCAGCATTCAGAAATATTGAGCGCTTTTAGAAAATTGAGAAACTAAACCGTTTCCGATTGTGAAAACACAAATGTGTTGCGTTTTGCTGTGCAGTGCAGCATATTTTAAAGAATACCAATCGCTATAAGTTCACTGCTATGAGTAAATACAGTTACAGCTAATTGATAAAGTATTAATCACGAGCGGATGGAAGTTTCATGGGCTAATATTTGGTTTTGTAATGTACTAGTTTTGCAAAAAAATGTCAGATTAGTGTTTTCTTTGTTCATTCTCTGACAGTTTTCTTCTGTGTTGTGTGTTAGTGTGTGTGGGAGGTTGTTTTCAAGAGCATTAGAGGTTAGAATACATTTGCCTGTGTGTAGTATGTGTGTATCTGTGCAGTTGTTAGGTGAGTGGACGGCCTGACCCTTTCTATTCTTTCATGCTTATTTGTAGCGCTGTAAATCTGCACTCACTAGAACAACCACATTTAACGCTCGTTATTTGGTATTTGGCATTTAAAGCTTGCCATTATCATCCCACTCCACGTTCATCCGAACAGCCAAATAATTGGAGAGCGTTTCCTCTCCTGTTAGATTTCACATTTACCTCCTTTATTCACTGTTGGCTTGTTTGTTTGTCATTCTCAAAAATAGCTTGTGTAGGTAAATAAAAATAAAGACGCAATTATTAATCTACTTTTATGCGAATATTGGATTTGCCTTTATCTGTTATCCAATCGCAAGGGTTTACGTGTAAATGCAGAATGGTTTAATGAATGCTGATGGAAACAGGTTTGAACCAAATTGGCTGGTGTTTCTTTAATAACATTATCCTGTGGCTCCTGTTTGCTTCACCTGAGCTTTTGGAAAATCTGCATAAATTATTTGGAATGATTAATGATGTCCCGGTGAACATGCAGAGTAAGAAGCAGCTGGCCTGGAGAGAAAAACAATATAGCAAGAGAAACTTGGAAAGAAACACAATGAAACTAAAGAAAATGTACGCAAATAGACTTTAAATACATTCGCTTTTATTACATGAAATGGAATTAAATGGATTTTTGTTCTTCGGTGTAGCCAAAAAGACAATTATTAAAGTCTTAGCACATAATTAGGCAATCAACTCAACTTTTAGTGCCCTTTAAGGCTTAGCAATAACACTTGTACCAAATAAACAGTTCACGCTAAAATATTTTCTCTACCAAAAATAAATCAATAAATAAATCAAGAAATAAATGTATTGTAGCCTGATTCCTATCAGCATAGAGGAATGACATTTGACCTGCAAAGAAATTAGGTACATACAAAAAATTGGCTTACATAATAATAAAGAACTGCTTAAAAAAATATATAAAAAAATAATTAAATACAGCTAATATATATTTAAAATGACAGATAATATACTGTAAATCAAAGACATGCACAAACAGGCTTAAAGTAAGATACAATTTCAGAATCTTGGTCATGGATTTAGCAAATAAAATATAAATAGTTTTGTTTTCAGGGCCTTAGTTTAGTTGATTATAATTTTTTTAGACAACCTGCTAAAAAAGTTTATCAAATAAACCATTCCTAAATACAACCAACAAAATACAGCTAATTATTTTTAATAAAATGTAAGAAAAACAGGAATGCAAAAAAAGGGCAGAAGAAATAAGATTCTAAAGTCAAACAGACCAGAACAAATCTTTTTGATTTTACTCTGGAAATGATCGAACAAGTCATGGTTTGCTAATGGAGCCAAATGGATTACCAACAAAAAAAATCACTGGATTTTTAGGTCAAGGAAATGATGATTAGAGATACAAAATAAACAGATACAGCATGCAATGTAATTATATATACATATTCTTATACATTGCCATTCACATTACTCTTTTTTTCTTAATTGATTAGATTAATTACCATAATTTCCAGACTATAAAGCGCACCCGTATATAAGCCGCACCCACTGAATTTGACAAATATTTTTATTTTTACCATAAATAAGCAGCTCCTGTCTATAAGTCTACACTAATATACTTTACACAGGTTTTAACAAAAGACACGTTACACACGGTGTAACGGGTAAAATATGTTGCGCTTCCTTTAGGAGCATAGCGGTATTTTGGGAAAAGACCGGCACAGTATTATGTCCTTATTATTTTCTAATGCTCATTTCTAAGTTTCTTTGACTAACCCTTAACGCTGTTGCCAAAAAAAATAAAAAAGCACGAGTTTTGGAAACCTGTCTGTGCTTATATGATTTCTGTTGCAACTGGAGTTACAACTGAAGCTCTCCCTTCACCCAGACTCAACGCGCTACAACGGCTTGTATCTAAACAGTAGCCGACCAAGAAAGTCATTGTTCACTGTCTTCCTCCTCCCTTTTACAACTTTTTCTCTCGGGAGTTTATCTTTTGGCATTGTTGTGCGTTAAAAAAAAAAAACGTTTTTTCTCCCGAAGCCGTGCAGCTCAGAACACAGGTGGGGGGCATTTTTTCGTTTTCGAAATGTCGGTCAGTTTTTTGGCTTAAAGTTTGTGGAAAAGGAAAAAACCCACGAAAAATTCATAAATTAGCCGCTTCGTTGTTAAAGCCGCGGGATTCAAAATATAGGAAAAAAACTAGCAGCTTATAGTCCGAAAAATACGGTAGGTAAAATGCTATTGCTTTTAGCTAATATTTATGATATAATAATTACCAAACAGCTACATTTTGTTGCAGACTATAAGGAATCTGAGGGGTTTAGTTATACTCGAGCGCAAAAGTTAGGCGCAAAAGCATAAATAACCTTTTGCAAATTTAAGAAAAATATTCAACAATATACACTACACACAAGGAATGTCAAGTAATGGGAAAAAAACACTTTAACAAACCTAAATCAAAAATGGTTTAAAATTCGAAACAGGCTAACAGCCTAAACTAGAACGGGCATGAATCAAAATAGCGAGGCAATGACAGATCAAAAGGCCTGGAAGCAGCAGAGACGGCATGGAAATCATGTTCCTGAGTGTATACTTCACACTGTAATGAATGAAACTGTGTGCGAGTGGGTGCGTAATTGGATGCAGGCGTGTTTAATCGGAATGCTAGTAACTAAGTTGGGAAATGGAGTTCAAGTTGCGCTCTGTTGCGGCAAGATGTCAGAAATGATTGCCCAAAGACATCTAAATAGCATGACACAAACAATGAATACACCATAAATATAAAAAATAATAACTTAACCTTACAAAATGTATTACAATGTATTATAAAAATTGCCATAGTTGGTGACATATGAACAGGCTAATCTGTTGACACTTTGCATTGCTACTCATGCTAATGCCAAAGCATGTAAAGCCAAGCCCCTACTCTGACATTCTATTCTACAGGGGGAGAGTTTCTTCTTTATGGGGGTCAGTTTTTCATTTTCCTACTTGGTCCTAATATATTCTGGTTTCTTCATTTGTTATGCGGATGGATCTTACTACCTATGGAAGTTATGAGGGGTGATCCTGAATGCTAATTCTGTGTAAAATGCCTGATGGAAGAAGGTCTGATGATTACAGGGGTTTATTGTAGCAAAAACCTGGTAAGAATTGTATCCAAATAAGAATAGGAAGATTTTCTTTATAAAGAAAATAAAATAAAAGACTATTGAAGGGCTCATGAAGGTATACAGGTGAATACCTAACAGGTCTTGGCAGTTATCCAGGGTACATAGAAGCACAATTACATGAGCAACAAGTGTCACGGTGGAATAAGTAGACAATTTTTTCCATTCGGGAAAATTTTTTCATATTTGGAAAACTCTTCTTATCAGCTCTGTGCCCTTCATGTTGAAAATGAATGCTAATCAAAATGAATACTGGCCTAAATCAATCCAAAGGTATCCAGTGAAGGAAGTAAATTCTAATGCATACCAATCTTTGTCCAAAAACCCAGTCAAAACCCCAAAACAGAATTCATATTAGTAATGAATCTGGGCCAAACATTTATTCCGACTTATCGACAGTCTCACTGATTTTTGCCCTATGGCAAAATCCTTTTACAAATAGGAAATATTTCAGTGTTTCTCATGACATAAATCACAAACCCCCTACCAAGTATACCATCTGTCAATCAAACCCTGAGGCATGAAAGGTGGAAAATGCCAGAAGGCAAATCTTCATCTGGGTTCAGGCATCGAACGTCCTTTAATCCTCATCGTTTAATCTGACATTTGGGTTTCCAATATACCATTCTAATCTATTTCCTAGAGTTTTTAAACCTGTGATCTAATCTGAAAATATACACATTGCTGCTCTTTTTGAAGTCTGTTATCTGCATCCACAAAAATGGCAATGAGTTTTTAAAAGGATCGGCTTCGGCCTGAATTTTCCGCCACTGCACCTTTTAATCCAAACGGAGAAGACTTTCTTTTGTTTTGTATTCTATGCATTTTTGGTATTTCTGATGGCCTCTATTTAGGATTAGTAATAGAAAAATATTATAAAATGAACAAAAAAAGAATTAAAATTAATGCCACATGAAACGGATCATGACTAAAACCAATCCATTCCCATGATTGAGTTCAAATGAATCACATACATACATGCATAAGAATTTCTAATCTGTAGTGGCCTGGAAATTAATGCTAATATAAATGAGCCCGATGTCCAAACAGTGCCTAATCCATCTGCTCCATGTCTCCGAAAGGGACTCTAATCCAAACTAATCCTGGCAAAAAAGTTCTAACCAGTAATTATTCTGCATAATTTCCAACAGATCACAAACCAATTGAAGGAGGTCCATTAATGGTTTTCTAATATTATAAAATGAGTTTCAAATAAATGAATAATAAATTAAACAATTTATTTTAAAATACTAATATAAACAAGAAATAAACTGATTGTATTTAACCTATAAAATGAAATATTATTTTCCTAATTCACTAATATACTAACCACTTTACCTGAATTGGATCAGGAGTTTATTTTGGGAACACTGGGAAATACACATTGAATAAGAAACTAACTAAGCACAAAAAGCAACACTACAGAAGGAAATTAGCGTCACAGTTTCAACACTATGGCAGAAATCACCATTTAACCTTTACCTGGAACAGTCTGTATTCCCCTCATGCTTGAAACAGTCCACAATTGTTCCTTTCCCAAAGAAACCTTAGCCCACTTGCCTCAACAACTACCGCCCTGTAGCCCTGACCTCAGTAGTGATGAAGTGCTTTAAAAGACTGGTCAGAGACTTTATCACAGCTTCATTACTGGAAACACTGGATCCACTACAGTTCAACAGGACCCTAGTGGAAAGAGTGGACAGTTTCCGGTTCCTAGATGTTCACATCACATAGGACCTGTCTTGGTCCTGTCACATCAACACCCTGGTGAAGAAGCCAAAGACTAAAGACTTTCTACACCTGCACCTTTGAGAGCGTCCAGACGGGTAGCATCACTTCCTGGTTTGGGAACAGCACCATGCAGGACAGGCGAGCCCTCCTGAGGGTGGTGCAGTCAGCTGAACGTACCATCCGCACCGTAACTATTATTTACAGTAATTTAGAATTAGTCACTATTATTTGCATTACTCGCGCTAATAACACTGAAGCTAGCCTCTCTAAATCTGGACTGGACTTGCACAACGTCACTTTATACCTTCACTTTTACATTTTATACCAGCACATGGGCACTTTAATGACAATCACAATCATACTGGTTCACTTTAATCTGTACTTCTGTCTATATCTGTCATACATATCCATCCATCTCTGCTGTTTAACTGATATATGTGTGTGTGTGTGTGTGTGTGTGTGTGTGTGTGTGTGTGTGTTTGTGTATATACACAATTTATACTTTGTTTTATTTCTTTTTATGCTACTTTACTCTTATTTTTATCATTATATTGTATTTATTTTCATGTTTAAAAGTAGGACAGTAAAAAAAAAAAGCATTTCACTATATGTCATACTTAGTATGAATGTGAATGTGACAAATAAAATGTATTGAATTTTAAATACAAAAATAGAGTCTATATAATAATTGTATATGTTTTTGCAAGAAACCAGAAATCCCTGATAAACCCTGTATAGTTACAGTGGCAAAATGCATAAATTGCACACATATTTAAAAGCCCTCATATCTGAATACAAATTTTTGTTAAACTGAATAGAGTGAGCATATTAAGTAGTCTATTTGGTTGTTTAAATAATTCTGACTTAAGAGAATCTTAATTCTAATACTATAATTCTAATACAAAAATAAAATTACAATTAAGGAGTTTCATTGTAAATGAATTATCTCTTGCTAATGCTAGCAACAAGACGAAATATATTGCAACACAGCACTGTACAAATCATACATCCTGCTGGCGTGCACAAGAAAGGAGACGGGAACACAAAATTATCCACAATTTTGTATGCATTAAATACATAAATAAACCACTCATAAATTCTGCAGGGAATATTTAGGTTGCTCTTTAGAAACCCAAGGATGGAGTTTAGCAGAGTTAATGGCCCATTTTTTTCTCCTGGTATGTGTCATTATGGGAAATGGGTCATTCACTTTGGTATTTTCTTCCCGAGTGGATGTCATTGGCCGGATTATATGTCTATCATTCACGTTCCGCACCAATCCGTACGTCATGTAACCTCTTTGACTCCTATAAGACGCTTACTCGCTGTCTGGGTTTTTTTTTTTCTTTTCGGAAAGTTAACGGCTTGCTTCATGCTGTGATGGATTCTGGGTAAAACCAGAGGTAAGAGTTGGAGCAAGCTTTTTATGAGTGACATTTTTTGCAGGTATGCTGACAGCAAAGTAATGATATTAATAAATTTGCCTGAACAATCCACTTTGGGCTTTTTTTTTCTTTTTTTTTTTGAATATTAACTTCAATTTTATGGGAAACCAGCCTGTCTGGCCTGCCAGATTCTTTTAAAATGAAAATGACAAAGTGACTGCATTTAGGGTACATTTTACCTGCCTGACTTCATCAACGTCTCCAGAGATGTACTTTTCTTTTTCTTTTTTAGTCATGTCCAGTTAATCGTATTAAGGATAGAAATTGATAGGAAAAGACTTGTCTCTGTGTCTTTATGAACCATCAGCATACATGAGATGGAGAGAGCAGGAAATGGAGAAAAGGACCTTGAAGGATAGAACCCCTCTCCAGCTTTATTAAAGGCTTTAATTGCAAGAGGTTTCCATTGTAACGAAAGATAAACCACCCAATTAATGGAGATCACAGGATATTAAACGAGAGCAACAAGATGAAGTTCTCAAACACTGCCTTAATAACTCTGTCAGTGAACTGACAGATAAGCATACATCACTGTCCCTGATAGCATGACACAAAGATTCAATTTCCATGGTGCTCTTTTACCATTGAAATTTACCACTCAAAGGAAAATAACCAACTACGTGTACATGTACATATGCACATTTTCACATCCATTAATTAACTGTTTATTGAATAATTTAAAGCTATTTTTCATTTCTTTAATTAAAGCTTAAAAGTTTAGAACTGGTCTTAGTCTTAGAGATAATGACATAAAAATGAATGCACAGCATATACACTACATAGACAAAACTACTACGAGACTAGCCATAATGTGATTCTTCTCCGTACTATTACCACAAGGTTGGAGGCACACACTTGTATACGATGCCTTTGGATGTGGTAGCATTCAATATTCCCTTCACTTGAGGTAGGAGGCCTGAACCTGTTCCAGCATCATAATGCTTCTGTGCACACCATGCAGATATGGTTTACATGAGTTGAAGTGGAAGATCTTAAGCAACCTGCTTTAGAGCCCTAAACTCATCTTAGCTTATATGTAATTCTCACTGGTTCAACAAGAGAAGCAGGAGGTGGAGCCATGCTATGAATGTAGTACATTGGGTTGGTTTTATATTTGTGCATGTAACATAATCCTAATTTTGGACTATGTATCAGTTAATGACCTTACATAATAAACATTGCATTTCTTTGTTTTATTGTAGCATTGAAATCTACTTTAACATATGTCAAATATTATTTAGTTTTACATTTCTATTTGTTATTTGTTATTCTATCTGCAATTCTGCATTTTTTTTTACCATGAAAGTGTCACTCCATGATGTGCCAATCATTTTTTTTCAGTTTGCCAATTTTTCGGCCATTTTTGGAAATCAGTCTCTGACAATTCCTCAGTTTCAGTTACATCATTTAAGTAAACAATTGGTCTCAAATTGAGATGCACAGGGGACGGGATGTGCTCAGTATATTGGAACAAATTTAATCAGTTCTATACAACAAAATATAGAACAATTTAACTGACTTAAAACCCTTTAAAAGCTGGGAAATTTTATACGATATAAAATAAAAGCAAATCACAGTGCACAAAATTACAAATTGAAAATAATAATACAGGTAGTCCCTGACATAGGATAGAGATGCGTTCTGATGAAACCATCTTAACTCCGATATTTTCTAGGCTGCCCAGTAGTCAGGCTAGAAAGAATGATTAGTATAGGGTAGTTTACAGTAATTTGTCAATAATTTAGCAAAATAGCAATTTAAAGTACTGTACTGAATAAACTGAAGTTTATATGAATATACACTACTTGCCTGTGTAAATTTTACAATTTTGCCACATCACTGTCATCATTATAAGATAAAAAAGAAATTGTACTATAATATATGAAATAAGATGTCAACCATTAAACATCTGGAGTTTGGTCTATTTTCAATTTCGTATACGGCTGTGATGAATCATCACAATAATCACTGCAAAGTACAGAAGAGTCAAACTTCAGCGTTTGTTTCTCCAGATAACATCCCAATTCTCAATACCAATTGATGCAATTTCAGTATAAAGGATTCACTACATGCACCGCATATTGATGCAATCAGAAATCCTTGCCATTCTATGTTTTTAGACTTAACTGCCTTCAGCCAATAAAGGCACATTAGTAAAGAAGGGATCTTGTGTATTCGTCTAAATCCACATCCTTTACATTCCTGACCATGCTTGGGCCATATACATAGTCAATTTTCCCACTTTCAGTTCTGTTATTTTATTTCGGACCCTCTGAGAAATGCTAATGCAAGCAAAAACCAGGGAAAAGTTTCATTGTGCCGGAGAGGTTTTGTCAGTTTGACACTCGGATAACCCAATTCTGTTTTAGAGCAGATACAGAAGAAAAAAAAAAAAAGAGAGAAAGGGGCAAATTGTTGTTTTGCTGAAGAGTGCTGGATAGCACGCTGTCAGCAGAGAGGAAGAAAAGATGTTTGTGTGAAGACTGAGGATTGGCACTCAACATTTTACAGCAACACACAAAAAAAAATACTCAGGGCCAAGAATGCTTGTGTTTTGTGATGATAGTCTGTAAAAGAAACTGAAAAAGATGTGGCCGTTTGCCTATTGCATGGATATAAAAATGGATAATGGATATAAAAAAGTCTACACACCTGTGTTAAAATAGCAGTTTTTTTGGTGATGTAAACCCTTTTTTTTTTTTTTCCATTTTTTGTTAGGCCACGTTTTAACTAAGGTCACAAAATTTCACAATCAAATCACAACATTTTCTTTAAAACATCTACACACAAAGCCTGTTAGTTTTAAAGAGAGGGTGGAAAAAGAGCTGACATGATTTATCTTGAATTTGGTTCTTTAGTACACCAAACCCTGATTTTTTAACAGAAGGTGTGTAGACTTCTCTGCACAAAAATTATAATCACAATCTGCATTTTTTGTTAGGCCACGTTTTAACTAAGGTCACAAAATTTCACAATCAAATCACAACATTTTCTTGAAAACATCTACACACAAAGTCTGTTATTTTTAAAAGAGAGGGGGGAAAAAGAGCTGACATGATTTATCTTGAATTTGGTTCTTTAGTACACCAAACCCTGATTTTTTAACAGAAGGTGTGTAGACTTCTCTGCACAAAAATTATAATCACAATCTGATTGCTTCAGTGTGTCATGTAATGAGTTCATGGGCTGATTCAAATACAGGAAAATGCAGCTTTAATAACAAATGCGGAAAAATCCAGATTAAAAACAAACAGGCGAGGTCAAAAGTGAAGACGAAAATAGGTCAGCTAGAAAGTAGCAATCAAAGTAATCAAAGGCTTGGTAAAAGTCAGTGAAAACGAATAACAGAGTGTGTACTTCGTGACATTTTTGTGAATAAGAGGCTCCCTAAATAGATTGTGGTGTGCATGTGTGTGCCTGTGGATGTGTGCGCATGTGTATGTGAGTGACTGATCACAGATCGCAAGCTAGAGAATGTGAGAAAGTCCTGACGTTTTAAATCTGTGGCGGCCATGTTTGGAGGCTTCTGTGACTGCTGGGAATTGAAATAGATGTACTGTAGAGAAGATGTACTTCATTGTCTACCAGTGGTATACAAAGTACACAAACCATGTACTTGAGTTAAAGTAGAGATGCACTACGTAAATATTATTGCAGTAAATGTGCTCTCTTTAAACGTTCACTTGAGTAAAAGTGTGTTGAATACATAAATGAATTCAAAGTACTATAACTAGGACTATTTTGTCATTAAAGTGTTGCTTAATTACCTCAGTTTGTGTGAAAAGACTCTAATGCTCCTAGCACACTAATCTATTAATAAAATGAAATTAATGAGTCAAACATTGATATCTGTTTAAATGATCATGAGCCCAAAACCTTCTTTTCAACTATTAAAAAAAAAAAATTACGCAAATAAGGCCACGGGTGTTGTGTCGATTTGGAGTCAGAAGTTTCTTTCATCATTTATTCCTCTCAAAATGTTCTGCTTGCTGTTGACCTGATGCTGAACTGAATGTTGGTGATGTGTAGATGCCACCAAGCGCCAATCAAAACAAGTTCAAAAGAGAGCGTGCTGCGTGCTTGAGACGTTTTTATCCACTCATTAAATGAAAGGGAACGACTGAATTCGCAAAATGTAGTTATATGTAGTGATATAATAATAATCCTTTTATATTATTTAAATATGTAGTACATATTTGACTTCGAGATGTAATTAAGTTTAAGTAAAAGTCTCCCGAAATGGAAAAATGTCAGTAAAGTACAAAAACTTAAGTACAGTAAGAAATTATATTTAGTTTGTT
Organism: Silurus asotus; assembly: GCA_024362625.1. NCBI lineage: Eukaryota > Metazoa > Chordata > Actinopteri > Siluriformes > Siluridae > Silurus > Silurus asotus. The sequence goes on from MU563656.1 coordinate 10,103,205, forward strand.
ACTGTTCAGCACTGTCGTCTACTTAAATAAATAGTACCGTAATTTCCGGACTATAAAGCACACCCATATATAAGCCGCACCCACTGAATTTTACAAATATTTTTTATTTTTAAACATAAATAAGCCACACATGTCTATAAGCCGCTACACTAATGTTCTTTACACAGGCTTTAATGAAAGACACGTTACACATGGTGTAACAGGTGAAATTTGTTGCGTTTCCTTTAGGAGCATAGCGGTATTTTGGGAATAGCATGCCAGAAACGAGCTCTCCCTTTACCCTGACTCGACGCGTTACAACGGCTTGTATCTTAACAGTAGCCGACCAAGAAAGTAATTGTTTACTGTCTTCCTCCTTCCTTTCACAACTATTTCTCTCGGCATCGTCGTGCGTTTAAAAATCACCTGATGGAAGTTTTTTCTCCCAAAGCCGTGCAGCTCAGAACACAGGTGAGGTGCGTTTTTTCGTTTCCGTTCGGAAATTTCATTAGTCTAATGTTATGGGGTTTAGTTTATTGGCTTGAAGTTTGTGAAACCAGGAAAAACCCAGAAAAAGTTCATAAATTAGCCGCTTCGTTGTTTAAGCCGCGGGGTTCAAAACGTGGGAAAAGTAGCGGCTTATAGTCCGGAAAATACGGTACATATGTTAATTTATGCAGTTATCCAGTCAGCTATTCATCAGAAGTAGCACAGTGCTTTAAAATCATACAGATAAAGGTCATGCACGTTAGTTAATGTTTGGACCATACGTCATGAAAAAAACATTATCATCTTTGTGACTAACTGTAGAAGGGTTGCTGGTGAACAGGGCTGAGTATTTCAGAAACTGTTGATCTTCTGGGAATTTTACCAACGATTGTCTCTCTCTATTATTCAGAAAAAAAGACCATAAATGAGTGACAGTACTGTGGGTGGAAACGCCTTGGATAAAGTGACACATAGAAGGATATAGTTACTCATAATTATTCTTTTCAACCATGGTGAGCGGAAAATTAACTGGTGTATCGCAAGATGGGTGGGCTAAAATGGCTGAAGAGCACTTTGGGTTTCAAAACAGTGATCTGTTCACAGTGTCTAAGGCTATAGTGTGCACAGACTTGCCCAAACTGGACACTGGGTGAGACTGTACCCATGATTGCTTCAGATTTTAGTTTTTGGCTGCAAGCATTGGAACCTCATGTTCACTGCTGTAGCCCATCCACCTGTTAATTTTCATTCACCAGGCAGTCAGCTTTCCTCTGACACACAACAGTTACCAAGGGTGAAATCTTGCACATGCTTTATCTGAGACACTGAGGATGCAAAAGCTCCCAGATGCTCATGATTGGCTGGTGTCACTGTGATTGACATCTGAGAGAGTTTGCTACACTTGGCATTGAGAGAGCATGGCCAATTTTCCTGCTCATGAATGCATGTGGCATTGTCGGGGCTCAAACTCCCGATTGATGAGTAGCTTTGTGGTTTGGCATCAACAGTATTTACTTCCAAAACAACCCACTTTAAGCCATACCACACCCGGGTTCTCATGCACAAGGTGGTTATAGATTAGCACCAGTTCCATACAGCTGATAATCAGAGATTGTATCAAGTGATTAATGGAAAAATAGTAAATGATAGAGTGACAATATATTAAATAAAAATAGTTGTCTTCAAAAAACTGGTTGCAACTGCAAACATTTCCAAAACACAAGAAATCAATAACAAAACATAAATTCAATATTTTTTTCATTACAATCTACATCTCTGGATAGAAACCTGACTGAACATTATGCTGACTTTCAACAATCTACACGGAAAACAATGATCTTAAACCTTGTTTGAAATAAACAATTTTTTAAGCAGAATAATTGATAATTGGCAAAAGAAATAGGACTTGATCTTCTCTATTCTATCATCCATTTTCCTTAAACCTCAAAACTGAGCACAGAAGTCAAGGAGTCAGGTTTATATGATGGTTTTTACGCTTGTCTGAGCTTTTAAAGCTCTTGAGCAGAGCAGCCATCAATATTTAAACACAGAACCAGAGACACTCAGAGATCTGGGTTTGAAATCACTTCCTGGTTATGAACACATGCGCATGCACACAATCTCACACACACACACACACACACACACACGCACACGCACACACACTTCTAAAAGCTTCTAAAATGTTTAGTTTTTTTTTTTCTTAATTAGTGTAAAAAACTAAGGCTTTTAATGTGCAAAATAAATTCTGCATTTAAAACTTATAATTATGCATTAATTAAAAATCTAATCAGTGAACAACTGGTCATTCTTTTTTTGCACACTAAATTAAAATATACTTTTCATACGTGGTAGAATCGAATCCTGCTAAATCTGTTATGATTTGATTGCTGTTTAATGGTTTATTAATTAAATGTTGGGAACCATTGGAATTTGAGGCTTACTGGGCTTACTGAAAATAAACTATACTGACAAATTATTGGCACAACTGAATTTTGAAGGAAAAATACTTAAAGTATTCCACAGGGGGAAAAAAGCAAGGCAAACAACAAACTAACAAACAAAGACTTACACCAGGCAACTCAAGAAAAGCCAGGAGACTCAGGAAACGTACCACGTTACTTCAACAGCATAACTTCAACAAGCAGCTAACTTAAACAAAAGGGGAACCATAATACACTTGGGGCTAACAGGACTCAGGTGGTAACAATACGAGTTAATTAGGGCCTCAGGCACAAATTGGCAACATTTGATGGTGGAAAAAATTGGTAAAAATAGAAATACAAGGTCCTGACTGTAATTGGATATTCAAAAGGCACACCAAACCATTTTTACATCTAGTGCATGTTGAATATGGCCAAAATGCTTTTGTCTTTTTTTAAATAAATATTAAACAAACATAAAAATAAATTAATATACATTTCAGACTAAATCAGCGAGTATTTGATTAAAGTAAATTGTATTCTACATTTTTTGCTTTTTATTTCAATTATCCATCTGCTTATTCTCTTCATATACACTATATGGACTGAAGTATTGAAACACCTGACTTTCTCAGCCATATGTAGGTTTTTGTCAAACTGTTATCACAGTGTCTTTGGATGCAGTAGCATGACATTTTCTCTAGGAACTAGGAGACCCAAGCCTGTTCCAGCATGACAATTCCCCTGTGCATAAAACTCCATAAGGATTTGCCTTGCATGGTTTGGAGTGGAAGATCTCTTGCTTTAGATCTCTGAACTTAACCCTATTGAACACTTTTGGGATGAATTGGAACACTGACTGCACCCCAGGCCTTCTCATCTCACCTACATCAGTACCTGGTATTACTAACACCTTTGTGTTCGAATGAGCACAAATCTTTCCTCTCTATGGCTTTCTCATGGTCTACAAGGGACATGTCTCAGTGTGATATTGCATTGGTTTATAAAGACTTAATGAGAAAGCAGTGTTTAAATAATACCAGTAAATTACGCTCCACTAAAATGGAGCTCGCTTTCTTCTTTCATGTACAGAAAAGTACCAGTAATCTCCTTTTATACCACATATACACACATTTTCTCTTACTCCCCACTGTTAATATATGCCTCCTTTTGATCTCCTAATGGAGTGTTTTGAACAAATTTTGTGAAGTATTGAAGTGTGGTGCATCACAATACAAGGTTTAGAAGCTGGAGGATCTCCCGCTGAGCACTGCGCACACACACACACACACACACACACACACACACACACACACACACACACACACACACACACACACACACGTATGACTGTGGGTCTGCTCCTTCATGATAACATTAGGTTATTATTGTTAGCTTGAATGAATGTAGGTTTTTATTTTTTACTATTTGCATGTGTTATTTATTTGTGGGATGTGTAGATTTATGAGGGGGACATAATGTCTTACACAAGTGTTTGCAGAAAAGTAGTTTGTTCTCTTAGACTTATTTGGTCCCCAGTTTAAGCCTGAACGCATGTTACAATACCTACACAGAGTTTCCACAGTTCTCATGTCTGTGTGCTTTTTCTCATTTCCACCTCCTATAAGCATGCAGTAGGCGGACTGGCTACTCAAAATTACACTGTGTAAACGAATGTGGTAGTGAGTGTGATAACATGACAAAATGCCACTATCTTTTCCAATCTGTCTATTTACGAGGTAATCGTATGTATGTGTATACTGTGTAGAGTATGTGTGGGCGGAGCAGAGAGATGAATTCAAGTTAGAAGTCCATTTCTCAGCATCTCTGGCAGTGACATCTTGTTTATCTCAATGCGTGTGTCTGTATGTGTGTGTGTGTGTGTGTGTGTGTGTGTGTGTGTGTGTGTATTGTTATTATCTTCGGGCCGGACTGATGATCATATATCATTGCCACGGCAACCAGCGCCGCTGTGACAGGACAGGAGATTGAGCCTTTGCTGTGCGCAATTTTTAAATTTTCACCACACACACACATACACACACACATACACACACACACACACACACACACACACACACACACACACACACACACACACACAAAATCTATCTTTTGGTTCTCTAGTACTTTGTAAGATTCAATCTAAAACACAGACACACACACACACACACACACACACACACACACACACACACACACACACACACACACGCGCGCACACAAAATCTATAGTTCGGTTCTCTAGTACTTTGTAAGATTTAATCTAAAACACACACAAACACACACACACACACAAAATCTATCGTTTGATTCTCGATACTTTGTTACTGTAGTTTCAATCTTAAATGCATGCACACGCACACACACACACACACACACACACACACACGCGCGCACACAAAATCTATAGTTCGGTTCTCTAGTACTTTGTAAGATTTAATCTAAAACACACACAAACACACACACACACACACAAAATCTATCGTTTGATTCTCGATACTTTGTTACTGTAGTTTCAATCTTAAATGCATGCACACGCACACACACACACACACACACACACACACACACACACACACACACACACACACACACACACACACATGAAATATCAAAACAACATGCATTATTGTCCCCTATCTTACAAGAAAAAAAAAAACAATAATGTGACATGTCTTTGGAAGAACAATCAAAATACAAAATACAGTATATGGCCATAAGTATGTAATCTAACAGACCATTATATCCATATATGGATGTTCTACAACTCTTGCTAAAGTTTATAGCACACTTTTTTCTAGGATATCTTTGCAGTAGTACAGTTTTTTTCACTGGAACAAAGAGAACAAATATTTCCCGTATGACAATGTACCTGTTCACAAAACAAGCTCCATTAAAACTAGGTTTACCAAGGTTGGATTGTAAGAACCAGAGTGTCCTTCTCATCCACACCGAACGCATTTGATATCAACTAGAATGCCGATTGAAATCCAGAAGATATGGTTTGCATGGGATAGAGTGTAAGATTTTCAGTGGCCTGCTTCCTCAATCCTATTGAACACTGTTAGCATGAATTGTGTGTAACACCACAAGTACCCCAGGCCTCCTCACCCTGATTTTAATACCTGAGAGTACCTGCATCTTTAACATCTTTCCAGAAGGCTAGAGGTTATTATAACTTTAAATAGAGATAAAGTGTGGAAAAATCACATAAATCTCATGGTTAGGTGCTCTCAAACTTTTGACCATACCACTTACAGTGAATTTTAATGTGGCAACTATAAGATAATACTAAGATATGTTTAAGTATTGCATAATATTGCACAAGATTGCTGAGGACTATTTTTACAGGTATAATGCCTATTTATAATAATATATTATAATAATCCAACAAAATATATCATAAAATAAACTGTTTAATAATATTATACAGTATACCCTGATATATAGGTGCCCACATACCTTGTGCTATATAATGTATGCTAACACTGAAAGCATAATTGCGTTTTAACTGAAAGCATGTCATTACACTGTGTTTTTTTATATCTACAGTCTGTTTTGAATGCTGTTTTTATATCGTATTACATATTCCTTTCGAATTTTCACTGTACATATTTGTCATACTGATTATGCAGGGGGTTTTTTTTTTCCTGGTTCTCTTATTAGACATGTTTTTTTTCCTTCCCTCTTGCCTTTCTATCGTACCTGTCCACCTGCTACTGATCTGCCTGCTACTACTGTTAGTCTTGCTTCGGGCGTTAACATGAGTAGACATTTACATTTAGTTTCTCCTTTTAGAGGAACATAAGCTGATACATTTTTAATGCTTTTAAGCTCTTACCTGGGAGCGAACCAAAGAAATATGATTGCGATGCTACAGTACAGTGCAGGTTAGAAAAGAAGCTCTGGAGCTTTGGGAAGGAGGAACACAGGGTTCCAAAAGTACAATTTTTGGTATTTTTTATAGTAGCACATTGTAAAGTGTATTTAGTTGCTTTGCAATGGATGATCATTTATTGTGTTATTGTATTAGGGGTCTTTATAGTGAGATTACATTGAGCACTGATGTGCCTAGTGTTTCTGTTGCTTAAATTCACTATTAAGCCTAATTCCTTAATAAAAGAAGATAATGACCCAGAGCACAGTGCCAAAGCTGCCAAAACGGACATCTTATGGTGGATAAAGGGAAAAGTTCTAAAAAAAACCACAGCTCTTAGACCAGACATTAAGCCAGTTGAGCAGAATTTATTTCACTTCAATTCATTTTTAGTTGTATAGCACCTTTAACAATGGACAATGTCTCAGAGCAGCTTTACACAGATAAAACGGTAATAAAGTCTAGTTTTTTTTTCCTGAAAAGAAGACTATAGGGAGAAACCATTGAAAACAAAGAACAAGAAGTTGGGGTAAGAGCCTGAGTAAGCTAACAAAGAAAGTTTGGAGATGTTACAGTCACAGGCTTCATGCAGCCAAATATTGTTATATTTACTTTTGATTTATGATACTTTTGCTCACCCAAAAATTGGGTGGTCTGGAATTGACTGCACTATGTTAAGTTGTTAAACACTGCTAGATATAAAGAAAAAAAATAAAATAATGCTGAAATTCTGATTTATCATTTCATATTTATCTAGCAAATACAAAACAACTGGCTTTGCTGCTTCATTACTTTTGGTGTCTTTAAATCTATTTACCGTATTTTCCGGACTATAAGCCACTACTTTTTTCCCACGTTTTGAAACCCACAGCTTGAACAAAGAAGCGGCTAATTTATGGATTTTTCCTGGGTTTTTCCCACTTTCCAAAAAATTAAAAGCCAAAAAACTAAACCCCATAACATTAGACCAATGAAATTTCCGAACGGAAATGAAAAAACGCACCTCATCTGTGTTCTGAGCTGCACGGCATCGGGAGAAAAAACTTCCATCGGGTGATTTTTAAACGCACGACGATGCCAAAAGATAAACTTCCGAGAGAAATAGTTGTGAAAGGAAAAAGGAAGACAGTGAACAATGACTTTCTTGGTTGGCTACTGTTTAGATACACGCCGTTGTAACGCGTTGAGTCAGGGTCAAGGGAGGGCTTGCTTCTGGCACGCTATTCCCAAAATACCGCTATGCTCCTAAAGGAAGCGCAACATATTTCACCTGTTACACCGTGTGTAACGTGTCTCTCTTCAAAGCCTGTGTAAAGTACATTAGTGTAGACGGCTTATAGACAGGTGTGGCTTATTTATGTTCAACATAAAAATATTTGTAAAATTCAGTGGCTTATATATGGGTGCGCTTTATAGTCCGGAAATTACAGTCATTTGTTTGTAAAAATGAGAGCTAAAAAGATCAGTAAAAGTGTTTCTGAATTAATACAGAGAGTAGGGTAAGGGCACTTTGTCTTCCACTTTACTAATCAAGCAGCAGTGAGCATTATAGCAGCTACCTAAGCAATGTAATAGTAATGTTGTGTCTGTGGTATGTTGTTCAAATGTTTATCTCCTCTGCAAAATGAATATTTAAAGGTATTAATTTTGATGTCAGAAATCAACAAAAGAAAACCATTTGGGTAATTTTCTCACGTCTAAAGTGAACACTAAAAAATCATCTTCAGAAAGTGCTGATATGGTCCTCCTCCCAAGAATGTATGCTGATGGGCCATTATCATAGGAAATGTGTAACAAGGATGATTAGAGTAACTCATTTACATAATTTCTTTCACCCATTTGTAATGCAGCAAGTGTCTTGTAGTATATTCAAAATTCAGGGTTAGCCTTGATCTGTGGACAAATAAAATGGCTGACAAAGCAACGGGATTAGAAAAAATGGGAGCATGATTCAAATATGAAGTCTTTCCTTATTCAAAATAATAATTTGATTGATGAGATTGCTGAGGAAAAATTTTCACAGTGCTTTGTAGGTTTAACAGGTTGCAGAGCTAGTTAAAAGAAGCTGTCCATGCTTCTGATATTCTGCCTCTAATCTCATTGAATGTCCCCAAATCTCAGTGTCTATAAGACTAATCGGAAGTGAGGGCAAGCAGAAGCCAATTAAAATTATGCAAATCGGCATCATGGCTGACTGCGGACGACTTGCTTTCACTTTTTAACTTCGGATTCAGCATTTCCGACAGCATGCATGCTGCTCAGTGAGAATTGAACACCATCTATTCTGCTCACAGACCTGTCATGATGCCGTTTATATCGTTCAAATACTAACACAAAGGGTACACCCCTAACATGTGGTGTTAATTGCTGTCATTCCAGGAAATCGAGCTGGGCTTTCAACCGCATCCGGGACCCTGCCTCGCTTTCTTCAGGAGCCGGATGATGCTTACATCGTCAAAAGCAACCCGATTAAGCTCCAGTGCCGAGCTAGGCCTGCGCTGCAGATCTTCTTCAAGTGCAATGGAGAGTGGGTTCACCAGAACCAACACACATCACTGGAACACATAGATCTAGAAACAGGTAAAGACACACATTACACAATAGATAGATATTCATACTGTATACAGTAAAGATTTGCCTAGAAATATCTGAATTATGAGAATTTTATGTATATGTATATATATATATATATATATATATATATGTATATTTGTTTATAGTGTATATACACACAAATGTATACACTATATAGACAAATACTAGCCATATGTGGATATTCCTTAAACTGTCACCACAAAGTTTTCATTCAATTTGACCTTCACTTGAACTTGGAGACCCAAACCTTATCCAGCATACAGTTCCTTGAGACACAAACTGAGCTCCATTCAAATCTTTACAAGCATACTCCAAAATCTAGAGGCACTTCTTTCCAGAAACAGCAAATAGGGACTAAACATGAAATGGGATTTTTAAAAGGCACATATCAATCTCAGGTCAGGTGTCAGTTTTTTTATATATAGTGTATTTATAATAACTGTATATACTGTATATTCTGACAAACTATATATTTAATATAGTTTATTCACCATTCAAAATTAATGCACTGCTTATAAACAGTTATAACCATCGTAACATACAGTTCTAGCTTTAGAAACTGTATGTGAAAATGTGCCTCCTTGTTAGCATTAAAATTAAATACTGTAATTTCAGGACTATAAAGCGCACCCATATATAAACCCCACCCACTGAATTTGACAAAGATTTTTATTTTGAACATAAATAAGCCGCACCTGTCTTTAAGCCTGTCTATAAGCCGTGTCTACACTGACACTAATGAACTTTACACAGGCTTTAACGAAAGACAGTGTCTGTTACATGTTGTAATGGGTGAAATATTTTGTGGCTCCTTTAAGAGCAGAGCGGCATTTTGGAAATAGCCCCCCCCTTTTCCCGCTATTACTGCATGTGTGCAAGACCGAGGAATATGTCCTTATTATTTTCTGATGCTCATTTCTAAGTTTCTTTGACAAACCCGTAATGTTGTTGCCAAGAAATAAAAAATAAAAAGCATGAGTTTTGGAAACGTGTCTGTGCTTATATGATTTCTGTTGCAACTGGAGTTAGCGAGCTCTCCCTTCACCCAGACTCAACGCGTAACAACGGCTTGTATCCAAACTGTAGCCTACAAAGAAAGTCATTGTTCACTGTCATCCTCCTTCCTTTCACAACTATTTCTCTCGGGAGTTTTTCTTTTGGCATCGTCGTGCGTGTAAAAAAAAAAAAACGTTTTTTCTCTTGATGCCGTGCAGCTCAAAACACAGGTGGGGTGCATTTTTTCGTTTCCGTTCGCAAATTTAATTGGTCTAATGTTATGGGGCTCTGTTTTTTTTGGCTTGAAGTTTGTAAAACTGGGAAAAACCCAGAAAAAAATTCATAAATAAGCCGCTTTGTTGTTTAAGCCGCGGGGTTCAAAACGTGGTAAAAAAGTAGCAGTTTATAGTCCGAAAAATACGGTAATTAGTTGAGAATTATGCTTGCATATTTATAATAAATATTCTGCAATATACTGTAATAATGGTTGATCATTAGAGTGACACAGAAGGTGGTATAAATGCACAAATATAAGTAGAGGAAGAGAATGAATTGCTCTTTTTGTTCCATGTTTACAAAGCACAATGAGATGTAGCTGTCACGTGAAACCATTTAATAAATTGAGCATTTTTGAGCATTGACTGCATTTCAGTTAGAATTTATTTCAAATTTGATTAAGTCAATCTAACAATTGTCTGCAATTGTTAGAATTTAAAACTATTTGTGTGCATTTGTTATCCTTCTGATCAAGTGTTTGTACCAGACATTGACCGCTAATACCCAGAACCATTTATTTTGGAATCAATCAGCTTGAAAAAGCAAATCACAGGCTTTGCCATGTAGCTCGCAGAAAGTTTCGCAATGCTTTATAGGCCAGACGTAGCAAAAAAGGCCTCTGCCTTTAAATCATATTGCTCACAGAAGATAGCTGTACACTATCTCCGATTGAGGCCCTTTTGTCAATGACAAGTGTACTAGGAATGTACTTTATTTCATGGCATAACAATTAATTTATTAATTAAATTCGTCACCTCCCATGTTCAATTCAATTCCAGATTCACACCACCGAGCCAAAACATCGATTTGATTTAGTATTTAAGTGACATACTTCTAAATAATAGCAACTACGTATAATGTTGTATTACTCTTCGGATAACTATGAGTTTGCTTTTGAATAATATCACTTGTATAAAATTGCGTGTTACTTTTTGATAGCTACGAGTTGGAAGGCCATGAAAGCAACAGTGATGCAATCGTGAGAAATGTTATTCTTTTTGCCTTCAGTGTGCCAGACACCAATTGTTATTTTTTTTTTTCGATTCACAAACCCTGAAAACAGCCTGCGGCTTTTCGTTTTCACACACTGCCTCCTTTTTTTCCCCCTTTTATGAAGTTTATTTTATTTATTTCTTTACACTCACACTGTTTTGAATGAAAGAAACAGGTGGACAAAGCTGGCGTTTGATGCTATTCAGCAACTGAGAATAGTATAAAGAGTGGACTGTGGTTTGTGATGATAGACGATGATAGCCTGTCCATGAATGATGGTCATTTATATTCAAACAGGCAACATCGCACAGTTACTTGAAATGGCAACTTGAAAAGTTTTGATCCCACCATGTGGTCCCATTATAAGTGTTTTTTCCTTTCAGCAGAGGAAATAAATGATACATTTAAGCCAGTTAATTCTTGTTATCCAAGAATAATTTTTCAAACAGACAAATCCGCTGTCAAACATTGTCTAATCCAAAAAAAATAAAAATAAAACATTTGAATTACAAATGGAAACTTTTATCTTAGTCAAACAATTTGAAAAATATTATCCAACATATTATGACAAAAAAAAATCTGGTGCCCTTAATATAGAAATAATGTCACTTTTATATACCTTTGAGCATTATATGGTAAAGACCAAGTTAATAGGACACTATTTGGTTGTCGATAAAACTTTAATTTGGCATTATGGAAAATTGTGTAAAAGGTGTTTGGAAAAGTGTAGTCTTATTTAGTCAGTCATATTTTTGAATACTGTTACTTGACACCCACTACTTCCGCTTTCACTCTATTTGTAGTGAAATGCATGATATTTTGGAGCTCTCTCTCACACTCTTTAATGTGTGTGTGTGTGTGTGTGTGTGTGTGTGTGTGTGTGTGTTGTGTGTGTTTGTAAGGTAAGCTAATCGACTGCAAATCTCCAACGTGCCATTGATTTATTCGGAGGTCCCATAGTGCAGGACAGATATACACCGATAGCATCTCCCCAACAGACAGGGCAATAAATCAAACTCAGATAGCGGGACTGCTGTTGTCCTTGGGCTGCATGCACACGCTGTGCTTGATGATTTGTTCGGCTGTGCTGTCATTATTTTTCAATTCTGACAATCTGATAATAGTGCTCAACATTATAGTGATGTATAGCAGCCTGTCCTGTAGCACTCATTGCCTAAACAGGATCTGATAACATATGCAGAATATAAATGTGTAAATTTTAATTGGGGAATTAATTTTGGAGTTTGTAGGACTTTTCTCGGTAATGAAACAGAAAAACAAGAGCAGTTATTGAAAAATGTATTGCCATTTGTCTGAGAAGTAAAAAAAAAGTAAATATACTATATACACACTATATATGTGTGTGTATGTGTGTGTGTGTGTGTGTGTGTGTGTGTGTGTGTGTGTGTGTGTGTGTGTGTGTGTGTCAGATGCTCCTTGTATATACTAAATATAAATATATATTCCTTAAGTTAGATAATAGTAAAACTAAAGGTAAAATTGCATTATTGCAATGCATATTTAAACACAAGGTATTTTATTATACGTATATTATAAAAAATTGTATATACATTATACATATGTTTCGAAAAGGTTTCTAAGTAATACACTGAAACAATATCCAATATTTAAATATTTAAACTCTTTTTAGACTTACAGACTCAAATACTGACTTAGTAAAGTACAGAGACACAAATTTCTATTAGGTTAGGGACAAGTCAGTATAAACTAATTAATGTAAAAACAAAGTATGTGTATGTATATATATATATATATAAATATATGTCATTTAACATATACACAGTTATATTTTTCAAATGGCTTTATCCATTGATCTGCAATTTTTATAATTTTCAGCATAAAAATCATTTCCAAACTATGAAAAAGCATGCATAGAATTATGTAGCAAATAAAAATGTGTTAAATAACCAATCAACATCGTTTGTTATGGTAAAAACTTTGCAAACTCTCTCATTTAAGCTCATTAAGTAGTCACCTGGAATAGTTTTCCAACAATCATTTGGACATCATGCTCCACTCCCAGAGATGTTGAGTGCTTGTTGGCTGCTTTTCCTTCACTCTCTGGTCCAATAAATCCCAAACCATCTCAAATGGATTTGGATCAAGTGATTGTGGTCTGATGCACTGCCCCATTTCTCTCCTTCCTGAAAAGATAGTTCTTACATAACATAGAGGTGTGTTGTAGGATCATTGTCTTGTTGGAAAACAAATTATTTTCCCACGATGCATGTCCCTGCAAAATGCTGAGGTAGACTTGCTGGTTAAGTGTGCTCTCAACTTTAACTAAATCGACAACACTGTCATCAGCAAAACACAAAACCCACACCATCACACCTCCTTCTCCATGCTTCACAGTGGGAACCACACATTTAGGAACCGTCCCTTCGCCCTCTAACATCTAACAAAGACACAGTGTTTAGAACCAAAAGCTCTAATTATGATTTATCAGACCATAGGACAATTTTCCACTGATCTAACGTTCATTTCTCACGCAGTCTCCTCTGAACAGTGGATGTTTAAATATGTCTGACACTTGAACTCTAAAATGCATTTATGTAAATTGGTGATCTTTCTCTCCTGGGACGGTCCTCATTAGAGCCTGTTTCATCATAATTTTTGGTGGATTTGGAGACTGCAATTTGGGATACATGACTACATCATGAATTCTTTGGGATACATGACTACATCATGAATCTGATGAGCAAATGTCATTAGTTGCCATGAGTATCAAAATGGAGCTACTTTGGACAATCTGAAATCTAAAATATATTCTTCATTCTTCTGCATTCATATTATTCTTGTATTATTTTAAATTTGGTTCTTATAAAATTGGCAGATAAAATAGAAGGGAAAAAATGAAAAGAATACAATGTTTTATATAAAACATAAATTAATTGTTCAGATTCCCCATATAATATTTTGATATGGAAGATAATTAACAAAAAAATATATATTTCTTTTATATAAATAAATAACACTAAAAATTAACATCATTTATCAGTATGAATTATTGTTATAATATTTTAATAGAGCTGGTACAATTATAATCTTTTTTATAATAGTAATTCTTAAATTATATTTGCATTGTGGATTATATTATGTATTACAAATTAAATTACAATAAAATAATTTATAATATAAACATAAAATATAATTCAAATTATAATTACAGTCTACCTAAAAATATAAACATACTTTTAACATTTGAAATTCACTTTAACTTGTGCACTTAACACAATTAATGGATTTAATATTATTTTTGTATGATAATCTTTTTATTATTATTACCAAGTACCAATAATTACTGTGAAAACACATGCACTAAAGTATCAGGATTATATTTAATGTCGACTGAGCTTTAGGACTTCTCATGAAAGTTTGCTTCTCATGAAAGTTTGATTTAATAGTTGTAAATACATAAAGATTGTCTGCTTTGCTTAGCATTGTTGACTAACTGTTATGTTTGAATGGATTGGTTAGCATACTAAATAAAATTTTTTTTGTTTAGCATTGCTAACTACATAAAACACTAAATTATGTCCAAGATGAATAAACAGCATAGCCGTGTTTTCTTTTAAAGCTTGATAGCAAAGTGCGATAGTTCAACTAATGAGCACAATTAAATAACAGATACCTAAACTGACTGTGGCACATCTATGACATGTTACAACAATTTAAAGGCCAAGAAAGAATCAAATTATAACAATTTGGTTTAGCATTCATAACTGGGCTTATACAATATAATACCATACACTATATTAACAAGAAACAATGCTAATATATTGGTAGAGTTCAATCCAATACAATGTGATGAACCATAGGTTGAACCATACTGTAACAATGCTTTTTTAGGTCATATAAAACATAAAAGCAGTCACTTCTTGCTTTTCAATTCCCTGCTTTTTTTTTAGTTCTAGGTGAAACAATGTTTGTGGAAAAAAGAGCAAAAACTATAGGCACTATTTCTGGGAACAAAAGTGATGTGAAGACTTTGGAAATTAAGGATTCATGTCATAAAAAATGTATAAAAGCTTTTCTGGCAGGTGAGCTGAAGACAAGAAGGCATTGTCTGGGTTCATGAAATGGCCAGGTATTTATATTTCATTTTAAATCCATTATAGTCTTTGCAAAACTGTGTCATTGTGTAAATATCTGTCCAGATTTTGTTCAGATTTTGGGAATGCATTGACAATCAAGAAGTTTTAAAAGTTCCAGAAAAGGCAAATACACTCATGAAATTGGTTGATATGTCAAATGATATGAATGACTCATAAGTAAATGTTTAGTTGGAGAAAAAGAAAGGTCATGAGGAACATTGAATTCTTTTGCTGTGCTAGGAGAAGAACAAGCATCAATCAAGCTGGCACAGAGGAAGTGAATGGGTGTGTGTGTGGTAGTATCTTGATGGGAATCATATGTTCTCACAAGGACAGGAATATCTAACAGTTACAAATTTGCTCTTTAGGGACATCTGGGTATTCCCTCAAGGAATCTTTGTTAAACCAAATCTGTACAGAAAATGTTTCATTTAGGTTACCATGGGTTATTAATATGGTATTGATTATAGATGTTATGTCAGTTTGTTTGTGTGTGTGTGTGTGTGTGTGTGTGTGTGTGTGTGTGTGTGTGTGTGTGTGGAGGAGTTTTTGAACTTTAGAATCCCCTTGCTAGCAATAAAGAAAGACTCCGAGTGGACAAGAGATTTAAAGGGTTAGTGGAAAAAAGGAAGCTTTACAGTGAGATTTAAAGTGGATGAGGAAGGATTGAGGGATGAAAGAAGACAGATAGGACTTGAGAAGGGAACATGTCGGGTAGCAGCTGAGTAGACAGAGAGGAAAGAGAAAGAAAGAGCGAGAGAGAGAGAGAGAGAGAGAGAGAGAGAGAGAGAGAGAGAGAGAGAGAGACTACTAAGAGTCTAAGGGACTAACATTTCCCTTAAGTACTATACTAGGTCTGTGTGCTTGTATGTGTAATTTCTAATCCGCCTGATGAATCAAGCTTGGTAAATCCCTTTAAGTAAAGCTGCACATCCCCAAATAACACACACACATACTGTAGACACACACACACACAAAGCCACATAAACATATAAATTGGGATCCAAAGCATCCACAATCCTTTTATCAATGGAAATCTCTGTAGCTCTGTGTTTGTAATAGCCAGACAGACAGACAGACAGACAGACAGACAGACAGACAGACAGACAGACAGACAGATAGATAGATGTGTTATAAGATCAATTATATTTAGGTGCCTTGTACCAGTTCTTGACATTTAACATTATCAACATTTAATTTAACAGTGTGACCATTTAAAGAATGTCTCTTGGTTATGTATGGTAACGCAGGTTCCCAGAGGGAACGAGACGATGCATCAACAAAGCACTTTGGGAACGCCTCTGCCTGACCATGCTCTAAACCATGTGTGTAATCAGTGCAATGTAAAAGTGCGACGTCACCTGCGGGGTGACATCATGACCAGAAAGCTATAAAAGCACATGCTGTTGAAATGTTGCTAGCTTCGGAAGTGATTATGAGCGGTGCCACTTGCTTTCAGCCTCTAAGGAGCGGTGCAAATTATGAGTCTGCATCTCTGGTGGGTAGGTTGTATTTTATTTACATTTTTAATGTTTTTGTCATGTTATTAGACAATTATTGGTTCTGAACTGCTCCAGATGATGTAGGTGTCACAGTTGCGGCTGTAGTGTAGAGATTTGGAGCTTGCTTTAGTAAAAATAGTATTTACCCTCCATATGTGAAATGCCTCACTTTCTGTAATGCCACACATTGTTATATTGTGTTTTTGTACTGTATTGATGGTTTGATAGTGGTGGTATTAAGAGGTGGATTAAGTCGGGTAAGTCGCCAGTGAAGGTCCAGGTACCAAATGCACGGCCCACCACTGATTTTGAGTGACAAGCACAAAGACTGACCTCATCCTCACTGAGCATATTTGGTATAAACTGGAACTCTAAGTTCATACTAAGCCACCTCATCAAACATCAGTGCCCAGCAGATTGCTCATGTGCCTGAATGAGCACAAATCCCCGCAGCCACTCTCCCAAATCTAGTGGAAAGCATTCTTAGAGGATTTTAAAGTCAGTATTACAACAAAGGGACATTAAATATTGGCATATGGTGTTTTTTCTTATCAAAAGATGTAAACTGAGTTAGACAGCAAAGATGGTTTTGGCATGTGCATGTAAAGCAAAGATAAAGTAGGTTTACACAGCCGGTAGCAAGACTTGATTTAGAAACCAGTGGCCACACAAAAACCAAAACCTTTGAACAATCAACAACAATAAATGCTGTGTGTCAGGAGACAACTCTACAATGAACTATACTTTACACTGATTGTATGTTTGTGCACCCTTTATATATATAGTGTTTGCGTGTGATTGTGTCCAGGCTGTCTAGTAATTGAGTTGGATTCCTTAGGGGCCCTGTTTGTAGGCTGTCAAGTGTCTTGGGAGTTCTCGCTGGACTAAACTAAAAATAAATCCAAGTAACAATGTCGGACAACAAAAAGTATTTATTTCATGAATTATTCTTAATCATATCTAATATATATATATATAATTTATTAAAATAAAAAAAATAAAAAAAGAGTTATTCATATTATTAATAGGTCAGGATTTTTAATGTACAGTACACAGCCAGCATGTCTCAATTCATAGCATCATAGACCTTTATGTCAGGGCTTTCTCACAATCAGTAAGGAAATCCTGTACAAATGGCTTTAAGGTCAATCCGCATATAATATACATGCATAATGCATAACCGTTGATTAGCATAAAATATTTTTTCAGCCCTGCTCCCCAGAGTCTACATCAGGCCAAAGGCCACTGAAGTTTGACCTTTAATTAAAAGATTATCTAGTAGCAAGTAAAGAAAGGTACAAGTAGAATACAATGTGATTGTACTTGCCGCTGTGTCTCTATCAGGCAGAGATACTGACACAAGCTAGTGAAACAGTAAAATGCAACAATACCTTTTCTATTAATTTGCATGACAGACAAAGTAAGAGCAAGAAGAGCCCAAACTGAATTATGTATTATATGTATTATATAATTGTAGACAGTAGGGATAGTAGGATTTATTGATTCGCATTGGTGCATTGGCATAAATGCGATGCACTGATTTATTTGTTAGTATTCTTAGTAGACTATATTTTTATTACTTAGAAAGTGTTCAATAATTTGTGACAAATATTTTATATGCAGCAATGCTGCTACATGAATATGAAGTATCACAAGGCCGAGGCATGTCCTGAAAGTCACACACAATACAGATTGTCACAGATTTACAATGGTTCAACTAGCAATAAAACAAAATCGTAAAAGAAAATGTATGTGTAATAAGAAGATATGGCAAAGGTACACACATCCATTAATTTAAGTAGAAGTACAGAATTAAAAGACTCTGGTAAAAGTTGAAGAACTGACTACACTTCTTCTGACATGTACTTAAGTACTTAAGCCATTGCTACTACCTGTTTTAGTGTCATGCTGGTAATTGAACCTCACATCATATTAATATATTATTACAAAAGAACAAATTTTGTTACGTAATGAATATATCCAGGCTGAACATTCACCATATACTGTAGAACCCAAGCCAAGAAAATATGATGATGATCAGGTGATCAGAAATGTCTCTGTTTTCAGTCATGTTTACATTGCTAATTTCATCTGTCTCATCCAGGTTAGCCGCATACTTGTTGCCTTCTGCCTTTCTTGTTGTATGCTAGCCTACATCTGCTGTGTGTGATAGCCAGGAAATGACCAGTGGTAGACAATGACAAGAAATAGGTTGATGGGCTGAACTGTTGATCATGTCACCAAATAGATTAAAACTAAATTAACGAGCCTGGTGTAAGAATGTAAGAAGTAGAAAGTACAGATATTTATGTAAAATAATGTAAGGAGTGAAAGTAAAAATAGTGAAGTAAAGTACCGATACCGGTAAAGAAATATGTGTACTTCATTACTTTCCATCTTCGATAATAAGTTTAACAAGTTATGTTTTTTGCACGGCAGACAAACGTAGCAGCATATCATCCTCCCCCACTTGATTGCTTGTCTGCATGACCACTCCCACATACATATATATACTATATAGTTTATACAGTATGGTACTGTAAATTGCTCTGTTTTGCAAAATTTTGTACTGCAATTTGTTAGATTATAAACTAATTACAGTAAACTACTCCATACTGATTACCATTCTTTCTCAACAAGAAAATAAAGTTTAGTTTTATTTAATATTTTTTCTTTTCTTTTTTTTTTTTGCACTATAAGGCCTATTAGTGAAAGAGCCATGTGTAAGATGTCAGAAGGCACTTGAGTAAATGTATGATTTGTTGTCTGTTTAAACCAAAGAAATAAAAGTATTTGTACCATATTAAATTGCATAGCTTCATATCTTTCATCGAATCGCATTGTGTGAATCAAATCGAAAATCAGATCTCATTGCATCATAATAGGGGTGAATCATATCGAATATACAAATCGCATCGGCCTCAGTTATGGAAATGCACATCTATAGTACACAAACAACTGGCTCAAATGATTTCTTTGGGTTTGACATTTCATAATCAAGTTCCTCTTCACAGCTTCTATTCCTATCTTCAATTTGTTTCCATTAAATGGTTGACATTGAAAAATGGAGAAAACTTGGTTTCATCATATCTGTTGATTGTCTGAAGTCATTAGTTTGTTTGGAAATGTCTACGCAAGAAAAACATCTCAGTACATGTACTTCTTAAGATGCCGTTTTAAATAGGTCCAAAATAATCTATGTGAAATAATCGATTGAGTAATATGCAGTTGGGTTGTTTATGCCTAAATATACAGAAAAGAAATTGTAAACAACTTAACATGAATAAAAATACCAGACCCGATCAGCATGCATCTTATGTACATATGTGCCAGCTGGCGCTTACTAGCTCTCACTAATTAAAGATGTTGATATGTGACAGAAATGTATATTATTTTGATAATTTAACACAAAATATTAGTCAATCCTTGTTTACTTTTTTTATGCAGCACCTATCACTGATTTTTTATTTAAAATAGTAAACATTTCCATTCCTGTCTTCAGTATAACCTCCAGAGTAATGTCTCATGGCCATGAATGACATTGTATTACACCATGGCTTGATATTCACAGCTTCTGCCAAATCAGTAGTACTGGCACTGATGGACAGACTCTGAGCCAAGGCATATTTATATCCAATTAGTCATGCTTTAGTTTGCCTTCATCTGAATTTGTGCCACAGGCTTGCCATCTCTTTGTATGCGTTTTAAAATAATGATTTATATTGTTTGTTTAGAGTTGCTCTAGCTCTACTGTTCTTTATCAGTGCAGCCAAATTTCTTCTTTAAATGTTTGATTTGCATCTGATTTAAAGCTGGGGCATGATGAAAGATTTCAGGTGTTATAACCATTTGACTTTTTTCATGGTGAGATTCTCAAGGCATTTAATTAATCCCTATGGGAGTTGGTGGTAGAACTGGGTTTTTTTAGTACTTTTACTGCCTCAGAGTAAATTCTGGTGTTAGTGGTGATCATTCCATGCCTTTTGCTGGTTGACAGAAGTCCTTCACAATGCTGGAGGCATTGTGGTTGGTGGGCAGAGTGACCCTAATGTTATGTTCCTATATCAGGACATCAAAAAATTGGTCAGGGCTATCTGAATGAACGAATGAATGAACGGAGGTAAGGCAGGTCTCTCTATTCAGGTTAGGCTTGTCCAGAAGCCACGTCAGGTCCTCACCGGTTTTCCATTTCCCCACAGTTCTGACACAGGGAAGAGTGATCAGAACTAGATCTAGTCATGCTAACAATCATTCACATTGATTTGTTTCTCACCACGCTTGTCTATGTTGCTTTTCAGGCCCACTACTATACTGTCATCAGCAAAAACAATGATTTATAAATCATTACCATAGTGTCATCAGCAGTGTTGGGCAGTAAGGCGTTACTAGTAACGCAGTTACTTTTGACAGTAACTAATACTGTAACGCGTTACTTTTTGAATAAATTGTCCGTTACTTTTTTAAATGAATGAATTTGGGCTGAAGTGTAGACTACAGTCTGACCTGTTTACAGCAGAGAAGCATCGTAGGATTGGTGGATGAACCACTGTAAACACGAAGAAGACGCACTGTGGGCGTGTCTCTGTTTATTCAGGTCTGCGCGGCAGTAACGGCGAGTCGAGGCGAGAGCAAGACGAGTTTCTCAAAGTGGAAATATGCTCGTTATTTCACTTTAGTTGAGCATAAAGACAAAAACTTTTTAGTTAAATGTAAGCTGTGTCTTTCTGGTTCGAAGGTCGTAATTACTGCGATAGCAGCAACTCCAATCTGTCGAAGCTCCTCCAGAAACTCCATGCCTCGACGAAGCTAGAAGTTAACCCGGTGTTCTGTTATACATTGTTGATAGTTTTCATACTTAAGCTGTGAAAGGAACATTTTTGAGGGCTCAACACAACAGCTTTTATGATGCAGAAGAACTTTAGTTTTTGATTCTGAATATATTATTCAGCTTGTTTTGTTATTTATTTCAGAAATCCTTGTGATATATTCAGTTACTTTTTGAATGAAGTAACTAGTAACTGTAACTAGTTACTATTTCTTAGTAACTAGCACAACACTGGTCATCAGTAAGTTTGATTACGTATTCTGAGTCAGAAGCAAAAGCAGCATTGGACCGAGCACAAGGCCCTGGGGAGTGGCAATGTTTGGCATGGTGTTGGAGGTGGTGGTGCCAATTCTGATGACATTCGGGTGTCCCAGTCAGAAAATTCAGGATCCAGTTGCAGAGGAAGGTGGTAAACTTCTACAGGATCTGCTATTTGTATAAGTTTTAGCGAGTTGATTGAATTGACAGCTGAACAAAAGTGCATCCTCTCACAAAATTGTCTTTTCCATTTTTATCTAGGACAGGTCTAGAAGAGGATATGGTGTCCACCATGGGTGAACTGAAACGGGGTCCAGTTTAATGATGATGATTGGTGTGAGTGCTGGGGGCTGATAGTCATTGAAGCAGGATACAGATTAGTTCTTTGGCAAAAGGATGAAAGAAGTCACCTTGAAGCACACCGGAACAACTGTCTGGATCAGTGAGATATTGTTAGATATCTCTTAGAACATCTGTGAGCTGATCAGCACATCATCTGAGCACCTGCCATATATGTTGTCAGGCCCAGCAGCTTTCTGGTCAGATAAGGACATTAAATGTCATTCAACACTATAACAGGAGTTCAGTGGTTAAACTGTGTGGTTAGCAATATTTTTATATAAAAATAAATGCCCTATTCATATAATTCTAGTAATCATATTGTATTTCACCCAAAGGATCACAAAAAAATAGAAGTAATGTTATAACTATTTGAGATGCACTTTTTTATGAATATACCACCTAATTTTAAAGATTTCTACTTATAAAATGTAAAACACTACATTACCAGGTCTTCACTTAATGAATGTATAAAAAAGACTATAATGTAATATTATATATATCTCTCCTAAGAAAATAACTTATTTGCACGTGGGAAGCTTGAGGGGCAGTTTAAAGTGATATATATATATATATATATATATATATATATATATATATGTATGTATTATTATATAATATAGTATAGTATAGTAAAAAAAAAATAACATTTTGAGTTAAACCTTATATTTATTTTGTTGTCTAGTAGGTTTATCAAATGGGTATTTTATACATTTTATTTTATATACTGCACTTTTACATTAAACTCAGCCAGTGTTTTGAAATTGAATGTGCTTGGTATCTGTAATCTCTTTTTCTCTCTCTCTCTTTATCTGTCACTCTCTCTGTGGATTTGGCACAGTCTGAGTGGAAATCAGTCAGATTTAAAGGATTATAGAAGCTCCGAATCCCAACCTGACTGAATTTCCCATTTATTTAGTACCCTTCATTTCATTTTCAATCCTTCTGTTATGCACTCTCTCTTGCTCTCTCACATGCTTTCTCCTACTAAAAACATGTTTTTTTCATGTAAATTTCCTGCTATTTTCCCTACTTCGTGATGTTAAATAAAGTTTACAACATTAGGATGCAGTGTGAATTAACAAATGACCAATTGACAGATACCTGTATTATTATTTTTTCAAAGTAGTACACTAGTACTATTAATATGCCAGTATGTGCCAAAACTTTTTCTAATAAAATTTGCGGATGAGGGGGTTTTTACCCATAAGGTAAAAAATATATATTTATTTTGGGCAAAATATATTTGAAATAAATGTTAAATATATGTTGTATGCTGTGATGCTCAATAAATATATTTTTTAATAATAAATATATTTCATTAAAACCAAAATATATTTTAGGGTCAAGTAAATGCATTTCCAAGCTTACAGTTGAAAGAGGAATGAGGATATACTGTATATAATGTTCCTTGCTTGATTTGTTAAACGTGTTACTGTATACGTACATGTTTGAGATAAAACAGTAGGAAGGTAAGAGCTCAGTGGTTTGGACTATGGACTGTGGATTGGAAGGTCACAAGTTTAAATCCCACCACCACCAAACTGCTGGTGCTGGGCCCCTGAGCAAGGCCCTTAACCCTCCCCTGCTCAATTTTAGGTCACTCTGGATAAGTGCATCTGACAAATGCAGTTAATAAAATAAAGATTTTCTAGAATGTTCATGTATTTTCTTGGATTAAGATATATTATTTTAAATGATTAATAATAAATGATTAAAAAATATATTTTCAAAAATATACAAAAAATGGAAAAAAAAGTATTTATATATAATATATTATATATGTGAATATATTTTGAAATATATTATTTTATCGTATGGGTTTTTACACACCTAAACACTAATTAATTTGATCTGGGGTTGGCAGCATGAGTCAGTTGCTCCTAGTAAGCCACACCAGTTTGCCAATGCAAATACAGACTCATACAGGGTAAAAGTCCAAAGTTCACTAAATAAAAGTATAGAAAAAAGGCAAAAGTAAAAAAAAAAAGCTTCTATTGAAAAAACAGGCAAAAAAAATAACAAAGTGAAATTTGAATGAGACACAAATGACAATGGACTCCAAACAAGGAAACTAAGAAACAAGGCTACTTAAATATAGAATCTCACAAAAGTGAGTAATCATTTTATTATATATGTAAATGATATCAAGGGGCAATACTATAGAAATGAAACTTGGATATATTTTAGATTATTCAATGTGCAGCTTGTATAGCAGTATAGATGCAGTATAGATTTTTTAGACTGTTCTGTAAAAATAATTCAACATACAGCGATTCTTGTTTAAATACCTGGCAACAAAAGTAAGCACACCCTAGGTGAACATGTCAAAACAGTGTCCAAAATGTCAATATTTTGTGAAAGCACAATTGTTTTTTAACACTGCCTAAATCCTCCTGGGTATGGAATTTACCAGAGCTGCACAGTTTGTTGCTGGGATCCTCTTCCACTCATTCCTACTTACATCACAGAACTGCTGGAGGTTAGACACATGGCACTTCTCCACTTTAAACTTGAGGATGCTCTACAGGTGCTCAATAAGGTCAGGTCAGGGGACATATTTGGCCACTCCAAACATTTTTATCTTATTAGACCACAGGAGATGCTTCCAGTAATTCATGTTTTCGGACAGGTTGTCTTTAGCAAACCATTTGTGGGCTTCTTGTGAGCCAGTAACAAAAGAGGC
The DNA here is from genome assembly GCA_024362625.1 of Silurus asotus. Taxonomy (NCBI): domain Eukaryota; kingdom Metazoa; phylum Chordata; class Actinopteri; order Siluriformes; family Siluridae; genus Silurus; species Silurus asotus. Next base: position 10,128,063 of record MU563656.1, read on the forward strand.
TTCTTTCTGTGACGATGGAATTGCAAATCTACTTGTTGCAGTGTGCAGCGTATTATCTGAGCACTAAAAAGCGAACTTCCGCCTTTTGCAACCTCTATCTGACAGAAGCCAGTTTCTGCACAGTGTTCTATTCCGTGTGGAACCCGTCATGGGAAACCACTGTATGACCCTGGCCACTGTACTGTTACTCAGCTTCAGGGTATTACTGATCTTTTTTTAGCCTGGGCATCTTTGTGCTGAGCAACAATTCTTATTCTTAAATCCTCAGAGAGTCTTTGCCATTAGGTGTCATGTTGAACATCCAGTGGTCAGTATGAGAGCAATGTACTCAAAGCACCAAATTTTAACAGCTCCAATACAAGATACACAAATTTCGTGATGAATAGGACATGTGGCTTTGCATGGTAAGAATATATAGAGATGAAATACAAAACAAAAGTGAAATACTGTGTACACATGAGAATTAGATACAGATAGCAGCAATTGACTCTAAAGTATCTAAAACACAACATGTTAAGTCCAAAATCCTGAAAATACCTAATTTCCTTATGCCCTCAATAATTTGCATATCATAAAAATGGACCAGATATATTAATGGAGATTTACATGTACCGCCTTTGTTCACATAGGTTTTACTGTTTCCAACTCTCTGCCAAAAACACACACGCTCCAAAGGTGTGATTGTGTGTGATGGCTTGGCTTCCCATCCACTGGCAACAATGTTAAACTGATCATTAAAAGTATACATTTTCAGCTCAGAACTGAGTGTGTAAAAAATACCTATGCATAGATTTCTGAATTCCAGTGTTGGATTCCCAATTCCCACAGAGAAAAGTATACTAACGAAAGCTCCAACAGAGTAGTAGCATTAAGTCTAAATGGCATGATTTATTTTGCACGAGCAGACATGAAAATGTGAAACTAATTTAGCTCCTTAATGGTTACTTTTTTCCGGGGTGTGCAGTCTAAAGAAGCCCGTCTGCACAACATTGATAAAACTGCTATAACAAATCAGTGACGGCTGTGCTTTGAGCTGTGTAGCTGTGATACGGTTGGACCGTGACTTGCATAGAAAAGTTCGCAGGTTCAATCTCACTCAGATCCACCAGAAAGATATGTATAAATATCTTGGGAATTTTAAGACCTACACAAGGGGGGGAAGGGTAATATTAATGATTCAATATGTCAGACATGTGCAACGTTATTGTGAAGCTGTTCACAACTGAAATTGTCATCTTTCGCCTTTATTATGCAGGTCACTGAAACATACAGGTCTACTGCAATAGACCAAAAAATTGTTATCCTTTATATTCTAGTAATGCTTATGCATATTCATGTTTACAATACAGATTTAACAAATTTGTTGAATTTTAGCTCTGATAATGAATGGAATCTTTGGGGTCTCGTGACAGATTCTTGTTTACAACAGTTTACGTATTCAAGTGAAAGTAGCGAGGAATGGCATGTAGTTTAAATGTAGTGGTGTACAAAAGTTAGTTTGTTTAGTTAATTTTGTCTTTATTAGTTTCCCGAAGGCAGTTTGGTTGCAGATCACAAGACATAAGACAACTCAAACATATAATTCAAACACACAATTTCTCCAAGAGGTATTTTATCTTACCTTTATAGCTGAGGGGATAAATGAATGTCTAAAACTATTTGTTTTACCACTAGGAGTTTGATACTGCATGCCAGAAAGGAGTGGGTGAAGCTCTTTATTTAGTACATAGGGTGGAAATGATCTGACAAAATGCCTTGGGCTTTACTCAAAACCTGTCTATAGCATTGGTGGGCCGTCAGGGCCAGCAAGGCCTTTACTGCTGGCCTAAACACTAACAGAACCTACAACACTAACTGACCTACATTTACAACCTAAATTTTAATATTTGTTTCATAAAATTGTATTAATTTATTGTCAACAGTTTATTCTCTTTATTCCGTCACATTTATCTTGGCTATACTGCTTCCTGTAAATGTATGTGGATGTTAGATTATTTGTCCAATCGGATTTCAGCTGCCATGTCAATCTAATTTGCCTATGGCCTTCAGAATCAGTAGTGCTGTCTGATGTACCTTAGACTATATTAGCAATAGGTCTGTTTCTTTTACCATTTAGATTTCAAATTTGCCTCACACGGTCAACTAGCTGGTCCAGAATAGCGTCAGCATTTTTCCACCCTATGATTGGTTGGTCAGAGCGAGCGAGTTTGAAGCTTGCTTTAGTAAAATGGTATTCACTCTCCATATGTGAAATGCCTCTCTCTCTCTCTCTCTGTAATGCCACACGTTGTTATATTGCTTTTTTGTATTGTTTTGGTGATTTCTATAATTGCGACATGATAGTGGTGATATTAAGAGGTGGATTAATTCGGGTAAGTCCCCACCTAAGGCCCAGGTACCAAATGCATGGCCCGTCACTGATCTATAGTATAATATATCTGCTTACCCCCTGTAATTTTACTTTCCTGTTTATGCGCTATAGACCATTTTTTTTTTACATTTAAATAATTAAACCAACACAACAATGAAAATTATAACAGAGCATCAATGTAGGATCTGTAAAACATGCACGTCAGCGTTTTATCCACATTAAATGAAAAATAGTTTCCGCAAACTATACAGTCTTTGCTGCCCCCTCTTACACAGACAATTGATGTGAAGGGCAATTTATTATCCAGGACAGTATTCAAATACTTGTACTGTTCACCACTCTTAATACCTACTTCCTTAATGCATGTTTGCTTATACTAAATAGATTTTCTCCTAGAGTTGAAATCAATAGTCATCTCATTAGTTTTAAGAACATTAATTTGACATCAAATTATAAAATCTTCAAGCACAGAACCATGCATAGAGTCCTCCTCATTTAGTAAGATAACAATTATGGAATCATTAGCAAATTGTATAATATATCTTAAAATGCATATGCAAAATGCAGCAAAGTACAAGTAAAAGTTTAAAAAAATTAAAATGTGATGGATTCTGGAAAATACTCAGGTAGCAAACGAGAACTAAAATGCAATGTCTGCCTCTGATATAAACTATATTGAAAAAAGTTTGTGGACACCTAAACATTAGATTACTATGTTTTTTGAACGATTCATTCCACATGTAATCCCCATTTACAGTTATAATAACTTCCACTCTTCTGGCAATATGTTTTACTAGATTTTATAGTGTAATTGTGGAGTATTGTGGTCATTCAGTCACAAGGGTGTTAGTTAAGTTAGGTACTGTACTGTAGGGTAAGGAGGCGTTCTAATTCATTCCAAAGGTGTTAAATAAGGTTGAGGTCAGAGCTCTAGAGCAGGCCACTCAAGATCTTTCACTCCAAACCATGTGAACTATATCTTCAAGGATCTTATTTTGTGCACATGGGCATTGTTATGGTGGAACAGATTTGGGTCTCTTAGTTTCTCTAATTAAGAGAAAATCTTATGCTATTACATCCAGAGACGTCCTATACATTCGTGCACAACTTTGTGGTAACAGTTTGGGGAAGAACCACATATGGCTGGGTAGTGAATTATTGTATTATACTTTATGATTATTAAAAAATTGCGGTTATTAACAATGATGAAAATGCTGCTCGTCAGCTACATTCTATAAATATAGATACTCTCAAATGCTAAAACAATTACACTATAAATAAGCGTTAATATACTTAAATATACACACAATATTAATCTCTCTCTCTCTCTCTCTCTCTCTCCCTCTATCTTTTCCATACAGGTTTGAAGATTCGTGAAGTGATGATAAATGTCTCTCGACAGCAAGTGGAAGATTTTCACGGCCCTGAGGATTACTGGTGTTTGTGTGTAGCCTGGAGTCACCTGGGCACAGCCAAGAGTCGTAAAGCCACAGTCCGCATCGCATGTCAGTACCATGCGCTATAATTTATTTATTTTTTCCACGCTAAAAGTTTCACATTTAATGCATTGTATATACATATATGTGTTTCAGACCTGAGGAAGAACTTTGAGCAAGAGCCACAGGGGACAGAGGTGCCCATTAAAGGCATGATCGTCCTCCATTGTCGTCCTCCAGAGGGAGTTCCTCAAGCTGAGGTTAGTCAAGCAAACATACAATGAAATAAAACCCCACCCACAAGATTATTTTGTTAGTTTCATCATTGTTTTATTTAGGGAATAGTTTAGTCCCTTTGGCCAATGGAAAATAATTATACAGTAAATTATATCTTACCCAGTTTATGTTAATATTATAAAGGAGTCATTGGTTGTTTGTATGTTGTTTTGTTTTTCAAATTTACATTTGATCTGCGTCAAAAATATCAATTTAAGGCTTTAAGTATGACATCATAACCTACATTTTCTATTGTTTTAAGCTTTGTGTCATTTACAGTATAGCACTGTGGTAGCATGATGCAATGTGTACTTTTCCTAGTTGTAATGATTATAATTTTTTAAAATTCCTGTATTGTTGTAGTATAAAATGACTTTCCACAATAAAATGCTAAAAGAATATTCAAATCCACAAAATTTTTAACATGATTTACCTGAGAAAAAAAAATCTGTTTTCCCTTTTCCACAATAAGGGTTAGGGGCTGAGAGCTGGTTCCTGTTATCATGATAAGGGATGCGAACTGATTGATTCAGCCAGCCGTTCTGAGAATGATACGCTTTTCTCATTTTCTCTTTGTCTTTCTGTCACTCTATTTTAGCGCTGTAAGGACAGAACGTTTCACCCCTGTCATGTATCATTGAAAATTACTTTGACTTGTTCTCTTTTTCTCATTTTTTTCCCCCGACTACATTTAGCTTCTCATTAACTTTTCAGCCGTTTGAGTGAAATGTGAAGGAATGTGTGTGGTGTCTAAGAGGTTTGTGTGTATGTTGTCATTTGTAGCATGTGCTACTACTTGACAAATCAGATCTTTCACCTTCACTCTCTATTACAGATCCCTTTGGAGTGCATTTTTGTTTTTAAGCCAAAAAAACAACAACATGTTTTTATATATAATAATTTTATATATAGCTGAGGCAAACTTTATACAATATATAGCTGAGAGCACTTCAAACACACACTCCCATGGCATTATTGAGAGCATGAGAGCTCCTAAGAGTACGTACGTTATCGCTGTCATGCCAACTCCAGTTGCAGAGTGTTTTTCTTAACATTTAGAAGAGAGCACCAATGATTCTAAACACAAAAATGGAGAAGATGAATGAAGTAAATTGAGCACACGTATTTTACGATGTTATAACTTTAATTTTGTCTCTCATGATTGTTAGATCTAAAAAAAAAGAAAAAAGATCTTGTTGTGTATTCAATACTATCTGCCTTCTTTTCTGTCTTTTTACTTTTTTTGGCTGTGCTGAAGGGACGATTTAATGATCTCTGGTTTTCCTTACAATAAACAGATCCATGAACAAAACAAAATATGATAAAAACAGACACATCCAAAACAGACTTACAAACAAACTGAAAAACAGGACTTGGAACTTAATAATACGAAAATGCATGATACACAACAAGAGCGTATAAAAAGATAAACGAATAAAAAATGTAACACAGAACAAGTGAACACGTTAGGGTAGCCAAAGAATGACAGGAAAAGGAGAAGAATGGAAAAAGTAAATCCGAACAAAAAATAACAAAAATATTTTTTGTGCTTGGAACATACAGAAGACACATACCTCAGGAGTGAACCATGTTCCCTAGAAAGAAACAAAGAAAATTGGCATAATTGTAAAAAGACATTTTTATTCTGATTATATTTAATATTTTACAATTTTCTGCCTTTGGCACATGTGAGCTCTGTAAAACAGAGTGGATATAAACTAGTTTCAAGTTTCAAAAATACCCTGTGTTGAGCTTTCAAATGTCACATCCCCTGTTGTGACATTCCACCCACATCCCTGAACAAGCTTTTATTTCTGAACAGTAAATTAGCTGGCTTTACATCAACGGATTATGATTTCACTTGCACAAAGGTGGAGACCTTTGTTGTTTTTTTTCACGTTTTCATTTTCAGTTTCCTTCTTGTATTTGATAAAAGCCTAAATAAGATGTGTTTTGTTATTGTGTTCAGAAAACCTCAAAGCCTCAGAGGTTGGAATAGGTGTCTCTCTTTCATGGAATTAGATTCATGGGCACTAGGATATAGAAAGTGATAACTTCTATCTCACTTCTGAAACAAAGCTGTGAAATATGAAGCAAGTTACATCACATAGACAAAATCTTGTGGACACCTGACCATTAGAGATGGTATGTGCTTTTTGAACATCCCATTCCACATTTAGTTCTCTTTTGCTCTTATAATAACCTCTACACTTTTGGGAAGATGTTCCACTAGATTTTGGAGAATGCTTGTAGAGATTTGTGCTCATCTAAGGTACATTCAGCATTCCAATTTATCCCAAATATGCTTTAAATGGAAAAGATCAGAGCTCTATAGCAACCACTCAAGATCTTCCACACCAACCATGCAATTCCCAAGTGAAGGGAACTATGCATTTCCCAAGTGAAGGGAAAATTAAATACTACTACATCCAAAAGTCATCATATACAATTGTGCGCCTTCAACCTCGTTGGATCGGAGAAGTACCACATATGGCTGGAAAAGTCAGGTTTTCCAAAACTATTGTCTATATAGTGTATGTTACATATACATACACATGTTACAATCCAGCAGTTATTATGAACAAGATTATTAATTTTTGCCGTTTGACATTCAGCCTTATTGAGAACAACTTAAAACTATTATCTAGAGAACAACTTAAAACTATTTCAGAAATACAATTAAATAAGTGCCCAGCAGGTGCATTTTGTCACTGTTAAGGATTTGAATTTGCAACCTTCCAATCAAAACTCCAACTTCTTTACCACTTAGCATTTATTTCCCTTAAGTTTGTGAACAGTATTTATGGGAAACAACAATACTGAAAAAAGAGCTGGTCTGCTTTAGTAGTTTTTCGAGTTATATGTTTCTGAAATGATGATTGTTGAAAATGAGTTCTCTTTTCAACACGGATTTCTACTTCTTATGACAATAAATCTTTGGATGTCACGTTTCATTACAGACAAGGTGATAGCTCATATACTGTGCCTGTTAGATGTGCTGGAAATGTCAGGCATAACATCTGCAACAGTAGGGGAGATCGGCAAAAGAAATGCCTGAATTACAGCAGGGACTGATTCTCAGCTCAGATATGTGTACATCTTGGTACAGTTGAAACCCCTTTTTAAAATAAAAAATTGATAAAAGTATCATTTTCTATTTCACTTTATTTCACATATCATGATACTTTATACCAGTAGTGGACAGTAAGGAAGTATTTTTTCAGCTGTTACCAAACTTAAGTTCATTATTTAAGTATCTAAATTTTGTCAAAGTAATTCAGGGAAACTTTGACTTTACTACATTTTATCATGAAAAATCTTACTTTTCACTCTACTGCATTTCCAAAAAAACATGCATTTCCTTGCTTCATTGAAGTGAATACAAATTGTGTTAAGAACCTGTCAGGAAATTACAACTGCAACCCCATGGGCACCCTAAGGGTACAGTACTCTCTCTGTGGGTCTGTAGCCATAGCAAACTCTCTTCTTAAAAAGTTATGATACACAGGAGAATGGCACATTAAATTGCATGCATGATTACAATATGGCTCTCATAGATCAGTACTTTTAATACTTTTACATTGATCAGTACTTTTAGTTTTGAAGCAAAAACTGAATAATTCATATATGATCTCTGAATAGTCACGTGATGGTCACAGGACATTTTTTAAATATTGTAAATAATTAAAAGTTTAACCATTGATCTAATAAAAAAAATCTGCCTGTAAGGGGTTAATGTGTTCATCCCTCATGTATATAGTAGGAATGGTAATATCCAACAATTCACTTCTGGGATCAGCATAAAAAATTGTATTTAAAAAGTGTGCATCAGGTACAAGCTGGCATTTAAATAGCAATGCATTGTTTTAGTTTTTTTTTTACATATTTGCAACAGTTATTTATATGTAGGGACTGAAATTTTAAGTTATAAATGACATTAAATAAGATTTGGATATATTATAGCGAGACGGTGACCCGTGATTGGAATCAGTCTGCGTGGGAACTGTGAGAGTGTAGAGAGAGAAAGATGAGATGCATTGTTTAATCTGCTGTGGCTAGCTAGGAGAGCAATAAACGAAGTGTAGAACAAAGCCGAGAACCCACATAGACATGCGGGGTAAGAATAGTGAAGCTAGTGTATAACACCACGCTCATTACGTTAGAAAGAGAGAGAGAAAGAGAGAGAGACAGAGAGAGAGAGAGAGAGAGAGAGAGAGAGAGAGAGAGAGAAAATTATTAGTAGATGCACTATCATTTAATTATTTATAAAGTGACCAATAATTTGTGACCAATATTTTAGATTGATTTCTAACTAAGTACATTTATGATTTGCTGTCTGTCTGAACCAAAGAAATACAAGCAAACAATCTGTACCATATTGAATTACATAGCATCATATTTTTTTCTATTGCATCATATTGCACTGAATCGCATTGTGTTAAATAAAATCTAAATCAGATCGCACTGCATCGTAATAGGGATGAATCATATTGCAACGGTAGCTGCCTAATGTGTATCTTTAATGTATCATAAAAGAATCCCCCTATGGACACATTGAGGTCTTGCAGAACTCCATACAGAAAGTAGCTCAGTATTATTCTATGGACCCCAGGCTTGTGAAGTATCCCCAACCAACCCTCATTTTTTCTCTGTATCATGTCAACAGAACTATTTCCATTATTGTATTGTGTTTTTATATGCCAGTGTACACAAAACATAAGAGAACATGTTACTTGATGTAATAAAGCCATGTAATGTAGCCATAAGAGTATCATAAGCTACAAACTGACTAACAACAGCACAGAAAAGTTTCATTTTACCAAAGTCTCACAAATAGGTTCCTTAAACATAAATAGCAGTAGAGGTGGGTGTAAGTATGAACCTGCTTTAGCAATATAATGTATAGAGCATAAAAATATGTACACTGTTACTGGAGAAAAATAGCAGCGATGAACTGCAGGTTGCAGGGTGATGGAAAGAACATGTTATTTTAGCTACAGCAAATTTGTTGTTTTTGGTTAAACCTTTGTTTATTTACATTGAAATATGTGTTTAATGCTAATTAATGTTGGTTAAAAAAACTACATATGTGATTGGTGAGTGGTTCAGGAAACATAAGGCATAATTATTACACATGGATAGGCCTCCATAGAGTCCTAAACTTAACCCTGTTGAGAAGCTTTGGAATGTGCTGGAGAAGAATTTATGCAGTGGTCCACTGATCTCATCATCAATAAAGTGGGAAAAAATTTATGCAATTCTGGATATATCGAAAAAATGCAACCGAGAACACGTGCCGTAATTAAAGCAAAAGTCATTCCAATGAAATATTACAGTTACAAATAATACATTTGGGGTGAATATCCTTAGCATGCTATTCAGCATCAATTCTTCGAGGCACACAGTTTTGGAAGGAACTCAGCAGGTAGGTCGGTTAGAACATTTAGGGATACTAGAACACATCTGTCTCTTCATGTAAACCGAGACAGACTCGATGATGTTGAAACCAGGGCTCTGTGGGGGCAAACCATCATTTTCAGGACTCTTTGTTCTTATTAATGCTAAAGTTATTAATTACTTACTTTGTATAAAAAGCATTGTTGAAGAATACATTTGGGGCCAATCAGATGCCTCCCAGATGGTACTACATGATGAACAAGTGTCTGCCTGTATTTCTCCACATTGTGGACAACATTAATCCTGACCACTCATTATTGTACCCTTTAGCAAACAAACTGCAACAGCCAAATATTTTTAATTTGGACATTTCACTTAATTTCTTAAATTCTGTAAAGCTGCTTTGGGACAATGTCCATTGTAAATAGAGCTATAGAAATAAACTTAAACTTGAACTTCAATATGGCTTTATGACCACAATTCCTTTACCACTGGTTTCCCTCAGTTCTTTGCTGATGGCTTTGCTAGCCATATTGTGATGTCAAAGAAAAGCGGTTCATCTGCTGCATTAAGTTTCCTTAAGGGTTTTATGGTCTTCAACATTGCCTCTTTATACGTGCTTCTTCAGAATAGATTGAAAAGCACATCTTGAAATCCCAGGTTGCTTTAAAATCTTTGCGAGCTGATGCAGTAGAACTACCTTGTGTCTTGTTGCTCTGCTCAGTCTTGCCATGGTGCCATGACATGAAATTGTCTTTCCCAACCTCACCTTAGAAACAAAGTTTGGCAGTTCCTCATTCAGTTCCTCTTACAAAGCTGTTTCTGTTTTAGTTAATGACTGTGTTTCACCGTACATGCAGTATGAAATTGCTGACCATTAGTCCCTTATTCTCTTAGAATCTGCCTGAATCATCTTAATGGAGTTTACTTATACCACAGACCAATCAAGTTACTGAGCAACTCAAGAACTATGATGATGGATTTGGACAGTAACAAATATTAACAGTCTGCTATAATGGCTTTGTACCACATTTTGCAGTTCTGCATTTAAGAGCCTTTTATTGAACAGCTCACCTCAACAATGATGGAACTAGTAGTGTTAGTGAACTGACATTCAGTGCACACCCAGACGAGGATGGGTTTCCTTTTAATTATGGTTCCTCTCAAGGTTTCTTCCCCATCCCATCTCAGGGAGTTCTTCCTTGCCACTGTAACCATGGGCGTGCTTATTTGGGATAACCTTATAAGGAACAAACTTACAACTTGATTGTATAAATTCCAAATGTATAACTTCTTTATGTTTGTAACGCTGCTTTGAGACAGTGCATTACTTTGAGACTGAACTGAATTGAATTGAATTGAACTGAATCGAATCGAATCGAATTGATTTGAATCAAATTTAATTAAATCGAATTTGCTTAATATAATTAGTTACTCATGCACCTGACTCAGATGCTAAAAAATCTCAGTGCAATTGTACAAAGTGTGCAAGTTTAGAATTGGAAGCCAAAGTGAAGTGAAGTCACATTAAATATTGATTTGATTTACATTTTTCTGCTGTTCTCTCACTTTGCATTAACTCACTAACTTATACACAATATAAGCTGCTGCTATATGAAATGAATCCTCACACCTGAACTGTTAGAATCAAACACTGAATAGCGCAATTGTATAATTCTTCACTCTTTTTATCTTACTTGTTATCCCTCAATCTCAAAGGAGAAGAAAAAGCAATAAATGAATAAATGTAAATGATTTCTTCTTTTTCTGTCTGTCTTTCTGTAAAAAAAAGTAAATGCTGCACTGGAAATCCCAATGTGACACAGTCATCAATAATTTATATGTTAGTGCCGATCCAGGCTAATAAAACCAGACTAGAATAAGCTTTGTGTCTAATCTTTCTGACATTTCAGCAGTGGTGGCAGTCAGTTAAATAAAAGTAAAAGGAGTCACAAAGTAAATGGCTCTCAAATAAGCATATCATGATCGAATAGAAAAAAAAAAAAACATCTAAAAGGGAATATCTTAACAAATGACGTTTTCTAAGTTATTTAAATATTAAAGGCTGGAGTATTAAAAATGTGAGATTCTGAGATAACAAAAATTGATTTTTGGACAATTTGTGTCAACTATACTCAAGTAAACACAACCTCGAATAACAACAATATAAGAAGAAAGGGAATATGAGATGGCTTGATCATTTTAGTAGAAGTAGTAGTAAAAATAATGATAGTGCTAACTACTGCAAAAATAATTTCTGGGGGCCAAGCATTCAGACTTGATGAGCCGAGTTTGCAGATCTATTGTTAAAAAGTGAATTGTCATTTTATTTATGGTTTGTACATTTTTGACTCTGTACTGTGGCTAACGTTGTAAATCAAAACTTTGGATGACAGGACAAATTCTGGTGGAAGAGTAGCAAAAATGGCATTTAGATGTAAGAATTTATTGCACATTATTGTGCCAGTAGGTGGCACCGCTAGGAAATTTGCCACATATCTTTACATATATTTCAGCAGATGGAGATAATTAGTCATTTGCCGGTAAGCAATGTCATTGAGATACACCAAGATATAATCTCTGTCTTTTTGCCAGCTTTGTTGTCAGAATGGTTTGTCCATTATGGTGTTAACTGTTTAGCATATTAACAATCATTTTTTGTTAGGCTCACTCTGAAGATCATGTGCCAAATTTGTTGAGAATTGGACAAAATATTTAGCATAAGGTAAACAACCAAAAAGCCAAGATCAAGAATCTAATTAGTTGACTCAATGAATGGCCCCTTTTGTTTTGTTTTGCATTTGAATGATTTTTTTAATTATATAAATGTTTGCACAAAACTCTTTTTTTAATTAGCTTGTAGTCTTCCTGGGGAGAGAGCCTTTTTTACCCAAAAAACTAAATAATACAGGAGGTGGTAGCTTAGTTTTTAAGACATTGGACTCTGGACCGGAAAGTCACAAAGTCCACCACCAGGTTGGCACCAACAAGCTGCCACTGCTGGGTACTTGAGTCGCCACAGTCGCCATGGCTTGCTCATCAGGGGTAAATGCACACCATTCACATTGACTGTTGGTTTCTGTAAAGCTGCTCTGAGACAATGTCTGTTGTGAAAAGCGATATATATAAATAAACTTCACTTCACTTCACTTCACTTCACTTCACTTGACTCGACTTGACTTGAGCAAGGCCCTTAAACCTTAACTGCTCAGTTGTAATTCGCTCTGGATAAGGATGTTTGTGTAAATGTAAAGGAAATACTGTATAACAATACAGTAACCATGTACTCCAGTACTGTATTAAGAGCACAGCAGTCTTGTCATTTCACACCAATGCATTTTTTTTGACATGCTTGCCTAATTCTTTGATTGTTTTGGTTCATCTTCAAATTCAGTGTATGATTTTCCACTGCACTATACATTTTAAAAGAAGGTGTGATGAACATATCTCTTTTGTGGTGAAAGAATGATGAAGAATCAAGAAATATTTGCCTGGAGATTCACGGCTGTGATGTACCATTCAAGTTTTTTTTCTTTTTTTGCTATCCTTAGGTTTGACCATCCCCAGCATGTCAAAGCCCAGGTCTCTTTTTTTCCTTGCCAGCTAAAAACTGAAAAAGTAGCTAAATGTGCCATCTGTCATGTTGGATAGAGTGCCAAAATGGCTGCTGGGTAGGAATTTGAAAACAGAAATGAAAGAAATTGCCACTGGGGCTAATCAACAGCCACTGGAGACAACATGGCATGTTTTTGTCGAAAGAAAGTATAGGTTTGTGAATACGAGCCAGATCCTGTTCCTAAAATTGAAGCCAAAATGGTTCCTCTGTTAATTGTAAGGAGGAGAAACCGGCAAATAGAGTCGATCAGTGGTTTCCAGACACAGCGTTAGCCTTACTGTCAAGAGAAAAGGCTCTCCGTTTGAATGGGCATGAATTATTTCCAAAATGGCTCCCTTTATGCTGTTCAGGGAAAACATGACTTCTACTGTAATCAGAGACTAAAGGTCGAGCAAATAATATGATGGAGCCATAACCACTCGCACAGTCTGTTTGAACCATATCATGTTACCCAGCTAAATGTGAAGAGACATTAGATCAGATAGGGAATTTATGAAATATCACCAGATCATTGATCACAAATTGCTTTTCTCTGGAAAACACAAAACATTGCATTTCCCAACATAATTAAAAAATAGTTTTTTTGAAAGGTTACCAACTCCACCTTGTGGAGTTTATTTAAAGCAAGCTGCATTGATCGCTATCATCCAACTCATGAGATCAACACCCATGGACAATAAGCTTAGCGTAATGAAATCTGATACACCAGCATGGAAATGAAAGTGCCAGATTATGTCAGCGTAAAGATGAGTACGATCGTTCATGAAGAGGAAGACATCAAATAAATATGCCAAGAACATTGAAAACCTCATAATGGCATGGCACAGATTTCTCTGTGTAATGCAATTAATCATTCTGTCTAATGAGGCAAAGCAGTTTGCAATTATTTAAATTGATAACATTTGCCGTAGATGAACTCAAGGCAGGTGTAAAGAGCATCAAGCACCTGTCGAAGATCATTTTTGGTGAAAAATTCGTCATGATGTTGTTTCAAATTGTAGAAGCAATTGTAAAATGATACAGACGGACATCACCCAAAGTAATGTTAAATTAAGCAAGGCACCATCCTGTAATTGCCTTCCTGTCACTTTCCCTTCCCCTATGAATAAACGTCAAAGGATTCCAGCTTCAGAATGACAATATTACGAGCGTTTCTCCCTGACACTAATTATATTGACCTGTTTGGCTATTCCCCTTGTTCTAGTGCCAAGATTAGCACTGATTCATTGCTTCATAACAAAAAAAAAGGCACTCCTTCATACAATCCACCAGACTTGTCAATGTTTCACTTCTCTTTACTTGATGATGATGCAACCATAACCTGGAACAGTTTCCAGCATCTGCTAGCCTCAATCGCTCGCTGTCTGCTACTTGAAAGCCATTTTGGCCATTACTCTATTTGCGCTGGATGCTTTGTGATTCAGTTTGATCCTTGTGCAATCCTATAGGTTAGATATTCTCTCTTATTCCTAAACAGCTGCGACCTCAGATCTCGGCTCTTTCATCTTCATGTGGAACATCAAAGCTGTGGAGCTCTCTGAGGGCTACATGGCTACCAGTAACTGTGGAAAAATGAACCCCACAAACTCTCAGCTGTATTGCCAGGTGTTTAAAAGCTGTTTGCATGGTTGTAAGACCGACCATCATGACATCGGGCTTTAATTAGAATGAATGTGACACTGAGGAACCTGGAATTTCCTTCAATCCCTGGGCACCACAAAGGGATGGAATTCCCTGTGTTCCATCAGCCTATGATTAGACTCTCAGAGGACTCATAAAGACCTCAAAATTGGGTCATAAATACAAAACAGACTGAAAGAGAGAGAGAGAGAGAAGAGGAGAGCGAGAGAGCCACAAATAGAGCTCAATACATAAATATCATAAATTTGACTAGCCAAAACCTTCTTTAGGTAGAGCAGTACAGGATTCAACAATTAAAATAGGGATTATGGAAAGATATTTTACTAATAAATTAGGGGGCGAAACACCCAAACTCTAAGACATGATACAACTGTTGCATCACAAAAAGAACATAATCATAATTTTAGGCAAAAGTTCATTCAACAGTGATTTGTGGTTTCACACATGGTGTGTATGTGAAGGAGAAAAGGTCTACATGAACTAATGTGCAGCAGGGTGTAATGATGATATGACCCAAACTTGGTGCAGGAGTTTGCTGTAACTTTGTTGATGCAGTAGGTGAAATGCTTTGCATAGACTCAGGCCATGGTCAGAAAGATGTCTGTCAAATTTTGTTTGAGTGGTCAAACTTGTTGCTGAGATACAGCCTGTTTAGTGGCATTGCTGTCAGATTTGTAGCCCAATTTTGGCAATGAGTATTTAAAATTATTTTGAGAACATTTGTGTTCATCATCTTACTATGATGATGTTTCAAATTTGGTGAGGATAAAATCTGTAGTAGTCAAAATCTAACAGGATGAGAAATCTGGTAGGGAGGTGGTAGCCCAGTGGTGAAGGCCTTGGACTATGGTTTAGATGGTGATAAACTCCAGGGTTTAGGCATCCTTGACAAACAGCATCCTCAATCACCAGACCAATTAAAGAAACCATTAAGAAAACTTATTATTTAGGTCTCATGTTCATTGCTAGAAAAATCTTCCAAGAATTATATGCATGTTCTCTTCCTACTTTTGGAGTTCTTAGCTTCCCAAATAACAATCATTTATGACTAAATAGGTATCTTATGGTCTTATTAGTTACCCATCTGTGCCTTTGAATGCAAAGAATTTGATGGGATAGGACCGTTGCGAATTTAAATTCTTGCTCTAAGCGCTCTCTGAGAGAGAACTGAAGAACCCATCGGATTCTATATTTATCTTCACCATTGGTTTGCAGTGGGTACCAGGAGGAATCCTGGATGGGATGCCATTCTATCCCATAACTCAAACACACCTGCTCATTTACACACTCTGGAGCATTTAGCACAGCCAATATCACTGCCAACAGGATTTCTAGGAGGTAGGGGGTAAACAAGGGAACACATAGAGATACAAGAAGCTTTGTGTGACTCCACACAGAGAATGACTAGAGTCAGGTTATTAAGTTATCATCATCATAATTTAAATCAGAGTATTATAAGTGTGCCTAAATGTATAATACAATTATAATAGGTTTAAAATAAAGGCATCTAAGGACTGTTTTAGAGACAGAAATTAAGTGAGCAGAGATTTACCAGCAGTTGGGTAGGACGTTCAGAGTGGAACAAAGAAAATAGTGAAATTAAAATCTTGCGATGAAAGCGTTCACTCTGGCCATCAAACAGGGCACGAAACACATTTTTCCACTCACCAGCTAACAGCTGAAATATCTATCCTTTTACGCCCACATTTATCTAAAACCTTGGAGAGTGAAGGATAGGAAGAGAAAAAAGAAAGAGAGAGAGAGAGAAGAAGAGTGCCTGTTTGTGTCTGCTTATTTTTCGACTTCAGAATTTTCCTTTACACAGGACAAGCACACTAAAACATCTTCACTGGTCATCCCCAAAGTCACAGTGTTGTTAGGACTCCAAACACACATCTATAGATCAGTGACTACAAGGCCAGTTGCAGGAGTGAAATGAATCAATTGCAATTGGACATAACTTTACCTTCAGCTCATACACTCCTTTAAACTACAAACTCTAACCGGAGAGTCACCTGGTACGTGCACTGATCACACACGGATCGAGACATAGCCAAAAAGCAGGTGAAAACTATTTATTTTGACCAGCGTTGGTTGAAGACTTTTGAGAAGTTTAACATTAAGCAAATGAGAAGCAATTTGTATCAGTGACTACCCTAGAAAGTGAAGAAGAGCAGAGCACATGTGATCTCTTTACAGATTTATTGTCCAAAGTGGAATGATAGTTGCATCACCCACTGGTAAAAGTTACTATGGCAACCAATAGTAAGAACTCCTCCTGGCAACTTCAAAGTACACTGACTGGCAACTTGCAATGATAAAACCACTGCATGTATAAAAAAAGCTTTAGGCAAATATAATGCAACTTTCTTCAATGGGTACTAATAAAAAAGAGTATATCTATCCTATCCACCGGCATGTAGATGAAGCTGGCTTTTTTTTTTTTCCATCCAGCAAGCTCAAGATATCTGACTGCCAAGGCCACCTTGGAAGGAAGATCTGATCTGAATCTGAAACAGAGAATGGCATCTTCTTCTCATTTTAATTGCCTTAAAAGATACTGTCTTGATTAAAACTTCTCTTTCTGACATTCCATGTTCTTTCTGTTCAAATGAGTTTGATGTGAATATGGTCCACGTTACAGGAATCAGAGTCAGAGACAAATGCGATGCTGTTTTGTGTTCATGAGGACACTGATAAGACAGGAAACTGGCAAAAAGCTCTAAAGCATAAAGCAAAAAACCATAAACAGGAACAGACAAAAAAACAAACCAAAAAGCACAAAGGAAAAATAGAAACAAAATGCACGGTTGCAAGAAGTCTTTAGTGATAGTCCCTGTTTATAGGATGTGTGTAATTAAGATCAGGTGTGTTTCAGTAGAATGAGACTTCTGGTCTCTAACTTCCGGTTAATCACAACGTAATCACATTTTTTATCTTTTATCTGTAAATTTAACTTCTCAAGTTTTTAATACTCTACAACATGGGCATATACAAATATGGATGATTTATGCATATTTGTGTTTTTCATTATTACTGAAACCACCCTAAACATAGGTTATCAAGAACATAGACATGTTTCAAAGATAGTATATATGTTTTTAAAGAACTTGTTCATGTCGAGTTAAACACATGAAAAACGAACAGAGAAAAACCACAGGTTCCCATTACTTACATTACAGTTACTCAAACAGACAAACCTGTTTACATTTCAGATGACAGAGCGGCTCGTCAAAATTCTCTTGTATAGAGTAATTAGTGTTTTAAATAATGTAAATCATCAGGACACCAAACAACTTTTGCTACGTTTCCACATGGACGGTTTTAAGTGCCAGATGTGTGCATCGTGTTGGATTTTGGTGTTTGATTTGAGACTTTTATTTAGAAATTATTTTTCGATGGAGTTTATTTATTCATTTTTTTATATCTGAGTAAAGAAAGGACGAGAATCTGTATCGAGAATACAGATAATACAGATAATACAATAAAACAAATTATTCACACCTAGCCTTGAACTATAAGGCTAATCTCATGATCATTTGCTAGAAATAAGAGTTTTAAACTGCTCTTGCTGCTTGACAGATGTGATCAAAAATAATCACGTGTTAACTCATGACAGTCATGTGATTAATCGCGATTAATTATTTTAATCGATTGACAGACCTAATTATCCGTCAATAAGAACATATCATACTCTCTGTTGTAGAATTTTATTGGGATTATCACATACTGTAATTTGATCTTAATAGGACCTAATGACAAAATTGGTCTTTGGTGCTTTACATAAACATTCTGTTTCTTTTTGTTATTTTTAGGTGGAATGGCTGAAGAATGATGAACCAGTCAGCACACACTCTGAAGCTCATTTCGATACACGAGCAAATCACAACCTGATTATCCACGAAGCACGACTCTCAGATTCAGGAAATTACACTTGTGTAGCCAACAATGTCGTGGCTAGAAGACGTAGTGCCTCAGCTACTGTTGTTGTTTATGGTAAGTTTTCTTTTTTTTTCTATTTAATTTCAATAAAAAAAGAAATAATAATGAATGGCCATGTCTTCCAATGAGTTAATGAAGTAGAACAGAAAATCGACATGGTAATTGACAGACTGCATATATTCAAAAAGCCTGTTTCCCGTCAATGGTCTATTTGCCAATATTTGTCATAAGTCATAATCTGTAGCGTGCTACACTGTCGATCTTTCTTATTTTTCAAGCAGCTAATGGTCTAGTCTGACAGGCATGATGGAGAAACAGGGCTATGCATCTCTTCAGAACTTCAGTCAGATTAGTTTTGGTCGGTTTTTGAAACAGCACATCTAATGAGTAAATAATCCTTTCAGACGCTGCATTGCCATGCTTTACTGACTTCAAGCGACATTAGGTTAAGTCTTCCAGTATATATTCTGATGCTGATTTTTAGATAATGCAAGCCTGATTGAGTACAGTAATGGTTTCAGAATCAGAATCAGGTTTATTGGCCAAGTATGTTGACACACACAAGGAATTTGGTTCTAGTTGATTTTTACTCAAAAGTACAGACATAAATAACACCATACATTTATCTTAGACTATACAAGACAAAACAGACTATCTGAGAAAAAACATACAATGCAAAACAATATAGATAATACGAGTATTAAATAGAATATATAGAACATATGACAGATCAGTAATGTATATAAAGTGTGAGAGTGCATGGTATTGCAAATAGCAGTATGGTGTGTCACGTAAGACACAGTCAAGTCAAGTCAAGTTTATGTCTACAGCGCTTTTCACAACAGATATTGTCTCAAAGCAGCTTCACAGAATTTAAAAGTTAAGGTGAACGATTTGTATTTATACCTGATGATCAGCCATGGCGACTGTGGCAGGGAAAAAACTCCCTTAGATGTTATGAGAAAGAAAGCTAGACAGGAACCAGACTCAAAAGGGGAACCCATCCTCATTTGAGTCATATCAAGAGTGTGATTATAGTTTTAAACAATACAGAACACTGGAGATTGAGATCTAACATGAGCACTGGAATGTGTGATTATGAGTAATGTCCTTTCTACAGTCTTATACAGTCATATATAAAGAAGTTTCTGCCTGTTTCCTAGTTCTTGTATGGTGCTGGAGAGTCCCGGAGAGTGGGCAGGGGAGCACCAATGTTTTTTTCTTTCTGCTGTTTTAACTGTTTGCTGCAGTCTGTTTCCCTTCTGTTTTTTTTGCTGCTGAAAACCAGATGTGATGGATGTGCACAGGACAGATTCAATGACTGCAGTGTAGAACTGTATCAACAGCTCCTGTGGCAGACCATACTTCCTTAATTGGGCTAGAAAGTAGATCCTCTGCTGGGCCTTTTTGGGCCTTTTTCCTATTTCAGGTCTTGGGAGATAGTAGTTCCCAGAAATTTCTCCACATATAACACAGGGGAAGGGGAAGGCGGAGTAGCGTTGTAGTCCACTATCCTCTCCACAGTTTTGTAGCTCTAGGTTGTTCTGACTGTACCATAGCACTAGCTGCTTTACCTACTGCTGATATGCAGACTCGTCGCCATCCTAAATGAATCCGTAGTATCATTTGCTAATTTTAGGTGTTTAACAGTTCGGTCACTGGATGTGCAGTCGTTAGTATAGAGGGAGAATCGCAGTGGGAAGAGGACACATCCCTGAGGAGCACCAGTGCTGACTGTCCAAATACAGGAGGTAACCCTGTCCAGTCTTACCTGTTATTTCCTGCCTATCAGGAAGCTGGTGATCCACTGAAAGATGGCAGGCGGCATAGTGAGCTTTAGGAGTTTGGAGTGAAGTATTTCTGGAATTAGTGTATTTAAAGAAAAAATAAAGTCGACAAACAGAATCCGGGCATATGTCAGTTCAAGTCAAGTCAAGTCAAGAAGTTTTTATTGTGATTTTAAGCATATAAAGCTGACGCAGTACATATTGAAATTAGACAACGTTTCTCTAAACCCTGGTGCTACATAAAACGGCATAGAGCTACATCACACAAAATAGAGCTACATACACAACACAGAGCTAGGACTGAGGTAAGCTATCCACATAAAGTGCATCGTGTACAGCTTCTTGCTTCTTGTTTTCCCATGCAAACATTGGTGTTTTTTAATCTACACTACTTGTATGCTTAAATAGCTGAAACTAGTGTATACACTGGATGATTGCATGTTGTCAACTCTTAACTTTCCATTATGGTGCTACTTAAAAACCTGAAATAATGATGTTTGCGCATATGTCAGTATTAATATCATGCTGGTCCACCAAAATTCATGGTTACAATCCTTATTTTTACTCATGTTGTTAGGTTTTTATGTTGTCAGAGCCAGCAAATGACAACATAATTTCATAGATGAAACCATGAGAGCTTCCATTTTGTACCATTTTCTTCATTAAGACTTCAAAAAGACTGTCAGTAAGCAAATGGGTGTTTCAGTGCATGTGTGCGTGTCAGAGAAAGAGATAGATCTTTGGGGATCCGCTAGTACATAATGAACAGGATATAATTATGTATCTTTCCTATGCCATCATAATCTCACTTGCCAATCTTTTCCTTTTCTTTTCCTTTACTTTGTTTGTTAGTGAACGGAGGTTGGTCGTTATGGTCCGATTGGTCGAGCTGTAGTGTGCAGTGTGGGCGGGGTTTTATGAAACGCACACGCATGTGCACCAATCCAGCACCGCTGAATGGAGGAGCATTCTGCGAAGGTGTTTCAGTGCAGAAGACCAGCTGCTCCTCACCATGTCCAGGTAAGCTGTGATGTGTTTCACTGTGTGTGTATTTCCATCCAAAATATAATACTCACATAACTATTGCCTATCTCTGCTTATCCTTCTGTTTGTATAGACAAACATAAACAGACATTGGCAGATTGGCAGAATTATTGTTCAATTAATTTTAGGAAAAATAGCTAGAGCATTGAATTTCTAGTTCAGTCGTGCACTGATTGGCTCTCTCGTTCCTGGAGACAAACCTATCGGACGCACTTTTCCACCTACATAACTCTTTATTGTCATAACCTATTTGGGCATCATCTATACATTAGCTACACATGTACGATTTGGTTTAAAAAAGTTTTGAGAGTAGCTCTGTCTAAATTCACTTTCACCGGTAGTCCTCCTTTACACTCTTTAAAACGTGGCAGAATTGATGGTCTGGCTGCGGACCTGCCTTGTCTTTTTTCGCTCCTGGGGATGACGGACTTTTCCGCTCTGAAGACTATTGCTTCATCTCAGGGCAGAATTGTTTTAACTTGCTGTCTGTCCATAATGAAATCGCAGACATGGTGATGCACATGGTCGGAATTGCACCAGTTGCACAGCTCACAATGTACGCAGGACCATGTCTTTTAACACATCGACTTATGAAGGTCGGCGCTCCCTGTGACTGTGCGTGCAGCAAAACTAGAATTTCTTTTTTTTTTTATACCACCCCTCATTATTTTCGATCCACACTTCACCCCCGCAGTACTATCTGTGTGGATCTGTTATGGAAGTCACTCTTACTCCTTTTGCAGCAGCAGCATGGTTCTTAGCATCGCTATTTTTAGACGTCTTTAAAAGTCATTTTAGGACACGCTCAGCAGTAGCCGCATAGCAAATTTAGTCTATACCTACACTCTATTCCCATAAGTTAAACCTTGCTGTCTTCTTTCTTATAGTCATTCTGGTTGAAATAGTATAAAAATGCCCAAGTAATGTGGCTAATCACGGAAAGCTGGCTACGTGACGATTTGAACCACATCCAGGAAACACACACGTTAAATTACATTTATCTCAATAATTAATAATCTCATTCATTTGTCCCAGTTGTCTGACGTGATCGTTCTCTCATGTGTTTTGTTCAATTGACCAATGTCTCATTGATCTCTCGATATTACCTAGTGCTTGTGAAGGTGTAAATTGACTTTAGTGAAGTCATTTTTTTGTGATATGGGTTGTGACAGTAAGTTCATCATAATTAAGTCTTACATCATTAAATCATTTATAGAAATGAAATAATGATTTATCCGCTGGGAGTAAAGAAATAAATATGTAAATGAGATGTTACTCTATGAAAAAGTGTTTGGAGGGCTGAATTAAAATGACTGATGTTTGTGTAAGTAATAATGGTGTGTGTTGTGTTGTGTAGTGGATGGTGGCTGGTCCGGCTGGTCTCTCTGGTCTGTGTGCGGTTCAGAATGTGAACGCTGGCGAGGTAGAGAGTGTGTAAACCCAGAACCCAAACATGGAGGTGAAATGTGTGATGGAAGTGCACTGGACACTGAGAACTGCACTGGCGATCTGTGTTCTCAAGGTGAGATAGCTTCAGTTTCCTCCACATTGTATTTCAGGGCCATAGATATTGAGGGGGAATATGGCAACATGACCTCTATCCAAGAATTTTATTGTCAACAATAACCAGTTATGCACCACTATGTACACTGTATACACATACATTTTGAGATACAGTCATTCCAGTCATATGTGTTTTTACCAAAAAAACTAAAACCACAAATTTGGAGGTATACAATTTCACAGGATGTCTTTGGATGATGTAATATTATATTTTTCCTTCACTTGAAGGTATTGTTTAAGTGAGGCTTAAGAGAGCTGACTGCACCCCAGCCACCTAACTAACACCCTTGTGGTTGAATGAGCACAAATCTCCAAAATCACATTCAGAAATCTAGTGGAACATCTGCCCAGAAGAGTGGAGGTTACTATTACAGAAATTTGAAGACTAAACGTGAAATGAGACGTTCAAAAAAGCACATATGAATATGTCAGGTGTCCATAAACTTTAGTGCATAAAGTGTATATTGTTAGAATGACAAGAAGTGTTGAGATGCCCCATTAAATCAAAGAAGGCATGGCTTTATTGTTTATAAGCTATGCACCAGCACTCCAGTTTAAATAATGAAAGAGTGGGATGTAAAATGTGAACTCGGTAGCTAATGTTTAATATTTTTACCAAATATACCTGATTATATCTGATTCTGTAATACCTTAATTTAAAAGAAAACCAATTGTACATTGTAAATGTTTAAACTGTTTGTCGTATTTAATCAGTGTGTCTGTAAAACAGGATTTCACGTTCTAAATAACACTTTAAATAATAATCCGGTGTGTGTGTGTGTGTGTGTGTGTGTTTGTGTGTGTGTGTGTGTGTGTGTGCGTGTGTGTGTGTGTGTGTGTGTGTGTGTGTGTCTGCAGATAAAAAGCTTCTGCATGATTTGAAGGTTCCTCAAGGTAAGACTTTGTATTAAAACATTGTTAATAAAGACACGATGCAAGTGCATGAACTCAATATGCTGGTTTATGCTTGTTAAATTAAAAAGTTCAACTTTCTACCAAGGGTCAGAAGTAAACAAAATTATAAATACATTAAACATGAGTAGTAGAGCAGAGAACAAGCTCGTGATGTGTCTCAATCAGCTCCCAAGCTCCCTATGACATTATTTTGTGTACACAGGTTCAGGCACTGGTAAGGACCCTGGCTCACCTCCCACTGGGACACTAATGATTCAGTTACATGACTATGTATTCGAGTTAGAAAGTGCCACCACTGGTTTTTATCAACAACAGGATGCAGCTTTTAATTTTCTTATCAGTCACTGTAAAACCCAAACATATATAATATTTAGGTTTTCTATGACAGACATCATCTTATTTTTTTATTTTTATTTTTTACAAATTATTAACCATCATTTTACTATCACCAACATTAGTAATCATTTGAGATCTAACAAGCTGCTTATCATATGAGCTGAGAGCTTTCAGAAAAAATGACATAATTTCCAATAATGTTTTTGTGGCGCATTGTGGGATTGTTTTTATGGAGCGAACGTACCAGTGCACTGGAAGGATTTCAAGATTGAAACAGCTCTTAAATCGTTCGACTCCCTAATGAGTTCCCTGACTACTGAACTAGAGACCAACTGGGCTGTAACATTTGTACCTTTATAGTGGGACAGGAAACGATTATTTATACAAGAATACGATTTTGCAAGGAGGAACAGAAACACATCTTATCAAGGTCAAACACAGAATAGGTGAACACATGAGAGTGAATAACCAATTAGAGGCAGAGATAAAACCAAAATTTGTTCATTAATGTATTTTTAATAATAATTTGGTCTTTTGTTAAGATGCAAAATTATGTGTTACTAGACTTTTGAGAGGAACAAATAAATAAAAGCATTTTTAAAGTTCATTTTTCAAGTTCTGAAATTTTACTGATGGGAAAACCCTGTTGCAAGCTTCTTGTAGGAGAACATTTCAGAACAGTTTGCATGCCAGACTAAGCCCACACAAGTAATAAAAATATATGGATCATGTGAACACACTTGCCAGATATAGAAGAGTTTAAAAGATAAAATTAGAGAAAAACACACCAGCATTTTCAGTTGCTCAATTTAGGCAACCATGACTTTTCTAGCTCAGCCCTATTTTTATTTTTTTATTTACTAGCTTTCTTTTAAAACAGCGAACAAATTTCACCTATTCAGCAAGAAAAATGGTAAAACTACAACAGGACTGAAGGTTTCAGGTTAGACTGTACTGTATTGAACACTTACTTCTATTTGCTCTCTTTTCTTCTTTTCTTTTAGTGTAATCAGACTTATTTCATGTTTCATTTCAGAGAATTTTTTTGTCAGTTTGAACCGAACACCCCTGACAGAACTACTAATTATACTTTCGAAACTGGAAAACAATTAAAATGGCAACAGTAATGCAGCAATCACTAATCAATTAGTAATCAATCAATATTTTCTATCTATCTATCTATCTATCTATCTATCTATCTATCTATCTATCTATCTATCTATCAGCGGAGCCAGAGGTCAACAATGATGTGGCTCTGTACTCGGGCCTGGCAGGCGGTGCAGTCGCCGTAGTGATGCTGATCATCGTTGTGACCCTCTACAGGCGGAGCCACAGCGAGTGCGGCGTTGATGCTATCGATGCTTCTGTGCTCACTGGAGGATTCCAGTCCTTCAGCTTTAAGAGCAATGCACAGGGTGAGACCGTGACTTATCAATTTTGTTCTTCTGATGATTTTACTGATTCATTATTGTACAAGTAATTTATGAAGAATTTTGTCTAACATTTAAGCTACAATAAATTACAAGAAAGTATGATTTTTAGAAAAATGCTGCATTGTTTTGTTAACTTACAATTTAAGGTAAGTAGCAATGACACCAGTGGAATAATGGCGAACAAAGAGGTTAAAAAAATTGTCGATATTTTTGACATGGGTTGAAGTGGAAGATCTTGAGTGGTCTGATATAGAGCTCTGACCTCAATACTGGGAGCAGGCGGAATGCTGACTGCACCCCAGGCCTCTTCACCATACGTTAGTGTCCCCCTAAGCAACCTCAAAAGTCTAGTGAAACATCATCCCAGGAGATTGAAGGTTATTATAACAGCAAATTAGGACTTAAAAAGAAATGGGATGTTCAAAAATTTAAGAAAATATTAATTCTATGATTAGATGTCTACAAACATTTGTCCATTTAGTGTATATTGTGTTGTGTTTACTTTCACACTGTTAAAAGCTTCATTAATTAATTAAATTTATTGAGAATGTATTTAGTTATTATTAGGTTACAATAAACCTTTAAATAGGACCGTTAATCTATGTTTGGGATATTATTTGTACATACACTTCCCTTCAGTTGTCGTACACATATATTTTGTACAGTTCAATTCAGTTTTATTTGTATAACGCTTTTAACAATGGACATTGTCCCAAAGCAGCTTTACAGAGATAAAGAGGTTACAATGTTGTTTGTTGTTTGTTATTTTCAGCTGAAAATACTAGATCAGTTTTACAACATTTAAGATATTCTTACATACTAAGATGCTTTTCATTGCAGGGAATTTTACTTTTTACCAAATAACACTTAACAACACTACACAATGATACACAACATTACACAAGACAATATTTTGTATTTCTTCATTTTCAAATATATATAGTTTAATATAAATGATAATTGTTCCCCAATGGACAGAAACAATAGATACATAAAAACAAAGAAAAG
The DNA here is from genome assembly GCA_024362625.1 of Silurus asotus. Classification (NCBI taxonomy): domain Eukaryota; kingdom Metazoa; phylum Chordata; class Actinopteri; order Siluriformes; family Siluridae; genus Silurus; species Silurus asotus. Next base: position 10,154,828 of record MU563656.1, read on the forward strand.
CAGACACACACACACACACACACACAAACACACACACACACTATTCTAGTAAACACACACAGTAGGAGGGTATGATGGAGATGGAGTTCTGTAATGTAGCTTCTTTACTGTAGGAGCAGAGCAAAACACACACACACACACACACACACACACACACACACACACACACTATTCTACTAAACACACACAGTAGGAGGGGGGTATGATGGAGATGGAGTTCTGTAATGTAGCTTCTTTACTGTAGGAGCAGAGCAAAACACACACACACACACACACACACACACACACACAAACACACACGCACACGCACACACAGACACACACTTAAAATCCACTATCATGCACAAAACACTACTAAACTTTACTGCACACATCTGCCCACCCACCCGCACACACACACACACACACTAAACTTGCCATCATTATACGCACACACACTTCTATATTCTGCCACCTGCTCTACTAAAATGTCCGTATTGCCATCACGCAGCTGCACCATGAATCTCTACCACCAAATAAACTACACTTTACTTCCATCAGATGCTTTATTACACAGACACAGAAATACATACCCCATTAAATCCCTATGCCAGCACCTCCTAATCCCAGTTACACACTTCATCAAACCATTAAACTCTACTGCTTTGTACGTGTGTCTTACTACTATTCTGAGAGCCATCCACTAACTTAATACTCACCCTACACCTCACCCTACACTTACATTTAATCATCTACAGAACCTTCCTGCACTGAGAATGTCCTAATATACACATTATAGAAACTAAAGTTTGTGGACACCTGGCCATACGATTTGTATTAGTGAAGTGAAATCATTTAGTTCTTTTTATTTCTTTAATTCTTTAATCACCTTTATGGTGTAATCACGTGGGACTCGGAAGAGTCTAGAAGAGTCGAGAGGTAAACTACTCAATTCTGTTTCCTGTGCATTTCCTATTTTCGAATTTGTCACGCTTTCCTCATGTGCATCCTGTAGAAAATGAACGAATCACTGGTTCGTAAACGAATCGTTCGAAAACGACTCATCACTAAATTGTATGTGCTTTTTAAAAAAAAAAAATTAATTTAGTACCCGTTTGCTCTTAAAATAATCTCTAATCTTCTGGAAAGAAGGTTCACTAGATTTAGAAGTGCGATTGGGGAGATTTTGTTATTCAATCGCAAGGGTGATATTAAAGTCAGGTCCTGATGTTGGTGAGGTGAGGAGGCCTGGGGTGCATTCAGCATTGCAGTTCATCCCAAAAAAATGTTTAAGAAGACCAGCAACAATATGCCACTCAAGATCTTTTATTCCAACCCATGCTGGCTTCGTGCACAGGGGACTGGTCATGCTGGAACAGGATTGGGTCTCCTATTTCAAGTGGCGGGAAACAAAGACATCCAAAGAAAAGTCATTTTAATGTTGGTTGAACATAAAAAAATACTGTATATGAAGCAATACAACCATTGAGTGTTAAATCAGTGTATTTAAAATTATTTGTAAAATGTATTTGATGAAATTTATAATGTATGATGAATTAGAGATAAAGTTACAGTAATAAAGTGTAGTTATCCTGTACTACAGTACATTTCATCAAACAGTTAGCAATATTTATCGAACCATCCGTAAAGCGGTGTGCAAATATTTTTCGCAATCCAAACCGAGCTACAAATTTCAAAAGTTTCAGAATCACTTATCATCCTTGTGCATGTGTGTCCACAAAAAACCATAAACATTCCTGGCACGAAATGCCATAAAAGGCCAAAAAAACTTACCAATAAAAGACAAATTGAGAACTAAATATAATAGATCATAATCTAAGGGCAGTATTTGCTTTAACATAAAATAATGCAGTGCAGTCATTATAATGTGTCAGCTAGCATAGATGCACTACAATGCAGCTAGCAATAATTGCTTTTATATCGGTGTCATTATTTATTGTGTGCCATCTTAATTATAGACTTATTTGTCTTAATTTCTGAATTTGTTTTGGATCGCTTTCATCCAAGCTACAATCATTAATATAAAAAGGACTGAGTTTCACAAATGTGTGTTGAGTGTGTGTGTGTAATGGAAATAAATGAGCTGTTTAAACTTGACAGCATAATTTGTACATAAACTGAGCGGTAATTCATCGCCTCAATTAAAGGATTTGAAGCTGATCAATCGGGATTTATAGGTAAATTTGCACAAATTCACTCAGGAGCTCCGGATTTCTGAGTGGCAGATTTTGCGAAGATGCAAATGCTCTTGCATTTGTCTCACAAATAACAAGAAAAAGAGAAACAAAAATAAAATCGTGCGTGAAATATTGTGATGTGTCACACATGCCGCACTATGTGAACCAGATAAGTTCATACGATTATCGGCTCTCTCTTAGGTTTTGATGGTGGATATGCCTCTCTCTCACATGCACACACACACACATACACACACACACTCACTCACTCATGCTAAATATGTCTCTCAGTGTGCGTTGCCAGATTTCTGGCAAAACACTAAAGTGACTGGCTGAGAAAATGTAGCTTAGGGATGATTTCTGTGATATTGTTGCTGTAACACCCGAACATTTCTTCAGGAATATTATTAAGAGAATGAAGAAACAAATCTTCCCAGCATTGCTTCAGTCCCTCATACTGATCATAAATAATCTGGTGGAAGAATGAAGGAAAATTGCACAAAAAAAAGGATGTCAGTCCTTTAAAAAAATAAATTGAGCCAGTTCTCTATTTGCATGATCACATTTCCAGTTTCCTTTTCTGAGAAAATGCAGGGTTTATTCCCTGGTTAATTTGTTTACTCCCAGTTCACCTGATCAACTGTCATTTTGTCCAGGGATGGGGTCAAGATATGGAGTAGTTATTTCATAAACGAGAGCCTTGCTGATGTCTAGATCTTGACTGATGTGTCACAGGATCTCCCTTTTCAAGTGACACATCAGTAAATGTCTAGCAAACTTGCACTGTATTGCCAAAGGTGTTGAGACATCTGACATTTCCATCCTTATGTGACTCTCAGCAAACTCTTGGGTCTTGCTCAAGGGCCCAGCAGTGGCTGTTTGATGGTGCGAGGACTTGAACTCACAACCTTTTTAATCAAATATAACGACATAACCATTGAGCTACCGTATTCTAGATTTTTCTAGCACTTGAACTTGGAAATGCAAAACTGTTCCAGACATTACCCTTGTGCAGAAAGTGAGCTCCATGAAAGTATGGTTTTAGGAACTTAGGGTCAGGTGTCCACACATTTTTGTAGATATGGAGTACTTGAATCTTCTAATGAAAAAGGCAGAGTAGGTCATGTAGAAAAGGTGTTTTATACTGAGCAAATTGGAGCAAAATGCAAAGGTTTTCCACATTGAAAGTTGAAAACTAAAACATTTTCTCAGAAAAGATAATTTTATGAAGTAAAGACTAAACAAATATATTTATACCACAGCATAATGAGGGCGGTTATATACAGTGAGGGCTTACAACATTTGGTTGTTTCAGATTGTACATAAATTCATATTTACACCTCAGATATCAGATATTTTACAGCTATAACCTTCTCAATTCCGCCATCTTCTCAACAGTACAGTTTTTGTTTTACAGGAGTCCTGGGTTTTAGGCATATGACTGGTGTTTGATAACTGATCATATCTTATTACAAGGATCTGTACAAAAAACCCAGGATAATTTCCCTTTTTATGTCAGCGTTTGTACTCTATCCATACATTTCATGCTTGCATTGTTCCCACAGAATATGAGACCCACTTGTTTTATGGAGCTTGCAAGAACACTTTTTTCTCTCTGACAGGTTTTGACCTAGTCACCCAAAAAGGCCATTTCCATCAGAAATGGGCTTGAGAAATCCTGTGTCCTGGATTTTTTTGGCAGAAATATTAATGCAGACATCGACAAAATCTGTCATGCTTTTCAAAGGGTGGGTTAGGGCTGAGAATATATTGTCTGCGCACACTTATGTTTGTCGATTTTTATATATTATAGAATATAGAAACAATAACATTTAAAAACCCACATTATTATAAGCTTGTGATTTTTTTAACTATTTTTAGAACAACTGTTAGAGCTGCAATTATAAAAAATAAATCAACACCAATCACAGTTAAAATGTAATTATGCTGTGGTATAATTCAACATGATTATTACATTTCAATAATATTACTTCTACAAATATCTTCAGTTATGTGATCACTTTTTTTTACAGTTGGGTTTTTTCGTCCATGATTTGATTCAATGCTGTATTCAGGATACTGTTTTTACGATTCGATTCGATGTGAATATAAGTTTTGAATGAGGAATATTTATGCAGTAAAAGTTTTTATATATTATAGAATATAGAAACAATAACATTTAAAAACCCACATTATTATAAGCTTGTGATTTTTTTAACTATTTTTAGAACAACTGTTAGAGCTGCAATTATAAAAAATAAATCAACACCAATCACAGTTAAAATGTAATTATGCTGTGGTATAATTCAACATGATTATTACATTTCAATAATATTACTTCTACAAATATCTTCAAATATCTACTGTTTTTACGATTTGATTCGATGTGAATATAAGTTTTGAATGAGGAATATTTATGCAGTAAAAGACTCCTTAATTTCTTTAGTGAATAATATTAATATTATACAAACTAAATTGAATATTTATGAACATAGGCTCATAATACAAAATGTATTGGAGGTTTACCAAATAAAAATCTTATAAAGTCTCCCACAAATTTTGCTCAGACAATTAAAATATCTGATCTGGGGGTCATTGAGTTCCAAAGTCGGCTCAAGTGGTGTTTTTAAAGCCTTTTCTCAGGCAGGTTAGATCACATGGGCATATTGGAGCCCAGGCACTTGTTAACAAATTTTCCTTTGTCCTCTTTAAATAACGTTAATGTAGATATTTCCACTTACAGAAGTATACCTTACTTATATCATATAGTATTGAAATATTTAACCTACCAAAAATACATGTAGATAGATGCATAAAAGAAAAGGTGTACAGATCTTTCTATTGGATGCTGAGTGTATATTTTTACTCTATAGCATGCTCTGATTGGGCCCTCTGGTGTTTAAGTAGCACAAGTGCATAAAATGCATAAATAATAGAATTCAGATGTTTCCATAAAAATGAGCTCCTTCTAAAGACACAGCATACATGATTTAAAATGCCCAACATAAATGCCTTGGTTCAAAATTGGCTTGGTTTTTATTGGATGTGTAGCTGTGCTTGTTGGTAACAGCGATAGTAGCAGTAGTGATATCATAACAGTGTGTCCCTGTCTCAAGATATTTTCATCTTATCGCTCTCAATCCCGTTTCTCTCCAGGTAACCCGTTACTGATGAACCCAGGTCACTCGGTGTCATATTCAAGCCCCATGTGTTTTCCTGACTCGACCGATAAAGAGCTCATTTTTCACCCGCTACCTGATGTCAAGGTTAAAGTTCACAGCTCCTTCATGATGTCTCTGGGTGTGACAGAAGGAACGACTCATCGCTCAAAAGCTCCACACCTTACATTTCCCCATGATGGTATGATTGAGGGGAGAAGCAAGGAGTTTCTGATGGCTCCACCCACTAGCATGCCAATACACAAGACCAGTGGGCATTTTGGGCATAATGGAGGGCGATTAGTGCTGCCACACACAGGTTTGTGTGTGTGTGTGTGTGTGTGTGTGTGTGTGTGAGTGTGTGTGTGTGTGTGTGTGTGTGTGTGTGTTTGCATCTGTCTGTCTGTCTGTCTGTCTATCAAAGTTATAAATATGTATGCGCATGTACACGGCTCATGTCAATGACATGTACCAACATATTGGTACAAATGTGTGTGTGTGTGTGTGTGTGTGTGTGTGTGTGTGTGTGTGTGTGCACTGGTTTGCAGGTGTGAGCTTGCTGATTCCTCATGGGGCAATTCCAGAAGACACTAGCTGGGAGATGTACATGAACATCAATCAGGAAATCACCTGGTAAGAAAACACATACACACACACACACACACACACACACACACACACACACACACAGTTTGACTGCTGGTTTATTGTTTCAATTTAATTATGTTAGCATCTGGTTTGTGTATGTTGTCGGGGCATACTCAAACAAAAGTATCTAGAGCAATCATGTCTGGAAGTTAGGTAACTGAGTGTGTGTGTGTGTGTGTGTGTGTGTGTGTGTGTGTGTCTGAGGAGATCTGTTCATTTATTCATTCATTCATTTATTCATTCATGCAATCAGCTTTAATAACTGCTAGATTCTGGGCGGGATTGTGGTGTATCTGAAGCCTGCCCCCAAAACCTCCAGATGAAATGCTGGAATAGATCCTGAATGAGACCCATTCATTCTCAAGGCACCATGCACAAAACATTGCCACTTATTTACACTGATTAAACATAGCTAATCCTCACACTTCTATGTTTTGAGTGCTGGAAGGAAAAAAAGAAGAGAACATTAAACCTGAATATACATGATGAAGAACATTGCAGGCTTTAAGTCCAGTCTCATGACATTTTTACAATGGACGTGTCTCAGACATATTGGCATGTAAACTTGACGTCTTCAGCTTTCTTTGATGCATTTCTGATACAAATCCATTTACATAGAGGAATTCCTTCTTTTAAAAAAAACATTGGCTAATGGTTGCTGCATGTAACGCATATGTTTTTTTACTGTGGCTCAAAGCATTGGGTTTATTCAAAACTCAAGACTACTTATCACCCTGCAAAAAATACCACAACCACAGTAAAGCAATGCCTTTATGAAGTTATGGGGGCGCTTTTCATTAACAAACGCTGGGAAATTTGCCAGGGTTGATCTCAAGATAAATGGAGTCAAATACAAAGCAATCATAGAATATTATCTGTTTTAGACTTAGATTTCTCTACTAATCTAGTCATTTTGCTAGAATGAGCTAGATTTAAACATGAATTCATATATTATTAATGAGTATAGATTAATTGATTTGTTTATCCTCAGTTAGCACATTCATTCTCATCAGGATCATGTGATCATGTGGCACTGGCTGCAAGGTAGAAGAAATCCCTTCATCACAGCACTTATAGTAATACAGAATATGTGAAAGGCAAGAAGAAACTTAAGCTGAAAATCAAACCTTAAAGCCTGGAGCTGTGTGATCCACCGCACCACCCTCTATACTTGTTTCAGGTTTTGTCTTCCTTCATTTTGTCATTATTTAAAGAAAGTCCATAAATCTTTTCTGATGTGTCAAGACTCTGTACTGAAATCCACCGAGCTGCAATTGACACCCTGACACACCCAGGCGCTCACCCGTCGATCAAAACGTTCCCATTCAGCAGAGCCGTCATCCATCAGCTGAAGTGACAGGATTGTGAATGATAGACACTTTATTCAGAGAGGAGTATGTTAGTATAAAAGCGAAAGGGGTTATAGAGAGCAAACGAGGAAAAATGGAAAGAGTTACGAATAGGAAAAAAAAAGGAGAGGGAGAGAATTTGGCAGGGGAGGAAACAAAGAGCGAACACAAGAGAACTAGGGAGAGAAAAGGAACCTGGAAAGTGTAAAAGCAGCAGATGGTTTGCATGGCTCTTGAGGCTCGATTGCTTTGCCGGCGAGTTTGTGTAGTAATTATATAATAGATTTGCATATTTGCATTCATTACCATAATTTTCACGGTTCATATGCAATAATCAGCTAGATATTGTATACATACACTCACATAGAGAGAGAGAGAGAGGGGGGGGGGGGGTAAATATTACCGTTTAGATGTAAACTGATGATCTAAATGATGCGATTATCTCAGGAAGTATATCTGCATTCTTTTGTGTGTCTGTGTGTGTGTGTGTGTGTGTGTGTGTGTGTACGCAAAGCAAACAAAAAAACACTAATTGTTGTCATCTCCAAGAGAAAGATGTAATGTATAAGACAGTAATTATTGCTTAAATCATATTAAATCAACAACACAATCTTAATTCATTATAGGTTACAGAGTACAGAAATTACCCAGTGTTCATTAGTAGTTTATTGTAGTATATCGGTTGTTAATTCTTTTGTTTAATTTAAATCAATTAGTATAGTCCTCTATGCCAGCTAAATAATATTACAATCGGTATGAAGGAGTCAGAATTAGAAACATGTTGGTCTCCAACAGCACAAATACTAAAAACAAGTTGTTTTGGATCAGTTACTGTCTTTAAAAAAGACTAGATTTGGTCTTGAGCATTGTTTAGCACTGCAAGCTTATGTTTAACATAATGCATTTTATATACAATATATTGACAGTTGTTTGTGGACACCTGATTGTAAGATTTGAATGAACTTTTTAGAACATCCCATTCCACATTTAGTCCTCTTTTACTGTCCAACAGTCCTCCAGTCTTCCGGGAAATTATTCCAAAAGATTTTGTAGTGTGCTTAGAGAGTCTTAACCCTAGAGTGCCGAACATAATACAGTCAACCCCCGTTCATTCGCGGTTTGGAACTCGGGGCTCGGAAATTTTGCGGGTTCTTGTTTGGAACCTAACTAACAGCAAGTTACGGATTATCTTAAAATTAATGGGAATCCGCATGTTCAGGATGTTCAGGAATGTTAGGAATAACATTTTGTATTATAATTTTATAAAAAAATAAAAAAACATTATTGTATTAAAGTGACATAATGTCAAGATGAATTCACTAAGGTACCATAGGGGTTGCAGGGGTGCCTCAAAAATTTGTGGATTTTTCCATACTGAACATGTCTGGTAGGCCATTGGACTTCTAAAGTAACTGCTATTAGTAAAAGAATGTATGAAAAGAACACTCATTTCAAATAAAAAAAAATAATTCTTGGAGTTTTTAGTATAAAGACAAAGGTTTATGGAAGATTCAATTCATTAGATTTAAGTGTTTTTCTGAACAACCCAATCCACATTTAGTGCGCAATTGCTGGTATAATACCTCCACTCTTCTGTGAGGATGTTCCACTAGATTTTGGATTGTGCTTGTGGAGATTTCAGGTCATTAGGTTCAGGTACTGATGTAGAGTGAGAAGGCCTGGTGTGCCGTCAGCATTCCAGTTCATCTGAGAGGTGTTCAATAAGGTTGAGCTCAGAGCTCTGTAGCAGGCCACTCAAGATCTTTCACACCAACCTATTTAAGCTAGATCTTTCATGCTGGAACAGGTTTGGTTCTCCTAATTAAAGTAAAGGAAAAAAAATTAATTGTATTGAATCCAGAGACATCCTATACAATTGTGTACCTTAAACTTGTGTAGTGCCAATACTTTTGTCCATATAGTGTGTATGAGTTTAAGGATTACTGATGATTGCAGTCCATCCTTCACATTGCTATAATTAACGGATTTTTTTCTGACAATCAAAGGGACAACACACACAAACACACACACACCCACAATGCAGCCAATGAACTGACTTTCAAGCACAGTAATTAAGATGAGCAAATTATTAAGTCTGCGTTTGTTTCCGCCTTCAGCAACCAGACAAAACCCAGTATTTTCTGCATGTTTTAGCATTTCAGCCATCATCTTATCATATCTAGCTGATAATTACAATCAAACAGCTGTGTGTAACTCTCAGTGACTCATTTCTCTGTCCCTTCTACAATCTGAACAACAGCTTCTGCTTGTTCATCGAGTTGATTGTCTTTGTACACAGAAAAAAAGAAAAAACTCCAAGCACAGCATCTTTGTTTGATGACTGTAATTACTGAGACAAAACGAATCAACAAACAAACTAATAAACAAACCAATACATGGTGTGAGGGAACTGGAGTGAAAATTGTTCAATTTTAAAAAAGTGTTAAAGGACCCTTTCATTTATTTATTTATAAAAAAAAAAAAATTTTAAGTCACCATAAACAATTTACATTTCGTTTCTACTTACTTTCATTCCAGACACTAGTTCCATTTTTAATCGAAAGTGTAGAATTTTGTTTTCTAGAATTTTTATTTCCTTGCTAAGTAGAAAAAGAAATAGAAATAAAAATGTCAACACCTTATCAAATATGGCAGCAAACATAAAAAAAAAACATAAAATGAATCTGTCTACAATTAGACTACAATTATCAGACCATCACTGATCAGAATTAGAGCAAGAGGGCCAAATACAATCCCCTGAAAATAATTGGTCTTAATATCTAATCTGACTGAAAAAGGCTTACAACACAAAAATTTTATACATATTAATCCTGGTCAGGTTCAACATCAATCTGGATCCTATCACCAGTCCAATGCAGCCCTCCAAGCATACACACTCTCTTATACAGACCATTCATTCATACCAAGAGTATCCACTGGTGTGTTTCTGGATAGTGCCAGGAAACCAATGAGCCCACAAGATCAAACCAGAGGCTCTGGTTAAGAAGTTTTTCTTGGAAGCTCGACTCTACCACTGCCACAATACAACCATCACATAAAAGCATGGTGATGGTAGCATCATGCTGTGCTTTTCAGGATCAAAACCCAAACCCTGGAGCTGTAACATAGCAGCGTGATCCGCTGCACCACTTGAACCCGAGGAACCCACAGGCACTCGATTGAACTAAACATGTTGGAGCTGTGAGACAGAACTGCTACCTACTGCACCAGCCTGCCAGCCGAGTGGTGCACTCAATTTTTTTTTTGTGTGGAGTTATTTTTCCAAAACCTTTATCTTAGTCTCATCATCTGAGATATTAAAAACACTGAGCCATTAAAGTGCAGCAAAAGCACCTCCAACTGTCTACAGGTGTCTGATAGCATTTAAAAGTAAAGTATCTTACAAAAGTGAGAACACCTCTCACATTTTAGCAACTATTTTATTATATATTCTCAAGCGACAATACTGTCATTTTTGTCTATATGACTGGCAACTAAAGTAAGTACACCCTAAGTGTACTTAAAAAAAAGGGACACACCTAAAAGCTGTGTCCAAAGTGTTATAAAGTTACAGTATCTCGCACTGCCTTAATCCTCCAGGGCATGGAATTCACCAGAGCTGTACAGGTTGTTGCTGGGATCCTCTTCCACTCCTCCATAATGACATCACTGCTGGATGTTAGATACATGGTGCTTCTCCACCTTTCACTTAAGGATGCCCCACAGGTGTTCAATAGGGTTTGGGTCTGGAGACATACTTCATCACCTTCTCCTTCAACTTTCTCAGCAAGGCAGTTTGGCGGTGTGTTTTGAGAAACGTTCAGGCCAGTTTCTAAAAGGAGGGAATTATATTCTGCTTTAGAATGTCGCACTACATGTAGGAATCCCTCAATGAACTGCAGCTCTCTAGTACTAGCAGCACTCATGCAGCCCCAGACCACCACTATGCATGACTGTAGGCAAGACACAATTTTCTTGGTTCTTCTCACCAGAGCATTACCACACATGCTGGACACCATCTGAGACAAACAAGTTTATCTTATTCTCATCAGACCACAGGACATGGTTTCAGTAATTCATGCTCTTGGACAGGTTGTCTTCAGCAAACTGTGTGCAGGCTTTCTTGTAAGCCAGCTTCAGCTTCTTTCTGGTATGATGGCCATGCAAACCGACTTGTTGCAGTGTGTGACGTATGGTCTGAGCACTAACTAACAGTCCTTCAGCTTATGTAACCTCAAAAACAATGCTGCAGCACTCATGCGTCTGTTTTTTGAAGCAGCTTCTGCACCTGACACACAGTACGAGGACTCAACTTCTTTGCTCGACCCTTGCGAGGCCATGTTCCGAATGAAACCCGTCTTGGAAAATCTCAGTTCTCAAAAGTCACAGATCTTCCAATAGCCTGGGCATCTTTGTGCAGAAGAACAATTTTCATTCTCAAATCCTCAGAGAGTCTCTGCCATGAGGTGTTGAACATCCAGTGGTCAGTATGGGAGAATTTTACTCAAAGCACTGAATTTGAACTGCTCTAATACAAGATACACAAATGTGTATGGTTCTGTCAAGCAGACAAAAACATAAACATAATGAATTGGACATGTGACTTTGCATGATTAAACGACGTACAGCTGGTATCACTTAGTGTGTACTTACTTTTGTTGCCAGATATTTTGACAGTAATGGCTGTATGTTGAGTTCTTTTCAGAGGACAGGAAATTTTTTTTTTTTTTTGCTATACAAGCTGCACATTGACCAAAGTTTTTCCGAGTTGTATTAAGATATAATGAAATGGTTGCTGAAATGTGAGGAGTATACTCACTTTTCTAAGATACTGTATCTATTAACCAGAAGATCTTACATCATCAGACAAATTTAGCATCCTAGTGCTACCTAGATTTAATATAGGGATGTCTATATTAATGTGTAAAACATTACATACAATACCTTTTTTATTCAATATACCCACAATCCACAGGACGTCAGTTCTGCTGTTTATTTTCATTTTCATTATTATTTTATTTTTATTTTTATTTTTTTTATTTTTTATTTAATTTTTTTTTTTGTGTGAAAGCGTTGTGTTTTCACACGGTTCAGTTTGGTTTATTATTATGGACAATTTCATCCTTTTAAAATTAAGCTGACTTACAATACTATAAAAAAAGATTGTTGTTTCTGAAGCCTGGTATGTTGTTTACTATGTAAATATGTTGTGATTTCGCTTGGGCAAAGAAATTGAGAATGATTCTATACCACATGAAGGTGTAATATTTTAGTGTTTACAACATCGAGTGAAATAATGTTGGCTTTCAGTTTAACCACATAATATAATATTTACACAGTAACTATTGACTAGGGTCTTTATTTGCTTTATGTTTTCAGCAGTCTCTCTGATGACGAGGTACTTTTGGGTCCAGAGATCTCGTTCGGTCCACCAGGTGTCGTCTTGTCGTGTCCGGTCGCCATGACAATATCACACTGTGCAGAAGTCTCAGAGGACTGGAGTGTACGACTAAAGAGACAAACACATGGAGACAACTGGGAGGTCAGTGAATTATCATTAATATTGTAAAACAAACTGTGATTAAATAAGGCTATGATTTACAAGCAGGAACGATTTCTGCTGTTTACGGACTCTAATTATTACCTTTCATGCCAGTGACGTAGGTTTGAATATATATTTATATACTTATATATGTGCAAGTAAGAGTTTGATCGGCATATATTCTCTCTGCTTTTTCTCTGCCACTTATATAGCCTTGGGTCAGCCTGCCTAATTGTGATACAGTTGTTGGTGGTAAAGTTTCTTTTGGCAAGCTAAATATTAAAAAGAAGAAGTGTGGTTCCAATTTGCATTTTTTTTCTCCAATCCTTTATAGACACACACTTTTTGCCTCAGCTTTTGCAGTGTACACATGGGTAACATGAAATAGGAGTGGAATTCCATTCATTACACTTTATTATAGGATTAATATATTCTGCTTACACATAATCCAGCACACAATTATTAGAAGGATATACCAATATCAATCATAAGGACCCATTCAAAACAATGTATATTTTGATTAAAATTTTGTAAATTATATATATATATATAAAAGTATGGTTGTAGTGTCTGTACATCTGCACACATGGAACATTGTTTTCCATATTTTAGTGCTTTCCCAATGTTTTAGGAAATGTCTTTTCAGTGTTTTACCAATGTTTTTACAATACTTATAGGTAAGATTGAGGTCTACATTAATCATAAATAACACTAACCTACAACACAAAGTAATATATTTAAAAAAACAGTAGTCTGTTTTTATTATATATATTTTATATATACATTATATACATACATTACATCTGTTTTTTTTTCCTTATACATATTCTTTATAAAAAAAAAATAAAAAATAGCTGTATCTAATAAAACATTTTGTTGAAAGAATAATTTATTTATACTGGGCAATACTCTGCATAATTTTTAGTAGACTGTAGTCTACTACACCAGGTAGCCCAGGTAGCCCGCAAGGACCACATGAGTAGCCCGCAGGCCTTTTCTAAAAATAGCTTTTTTTCTACTTTGTTAAATCATTGTTAATAATTATTGTGAAAAATCATTAACATGATCAGTGTCTTCACATAGATAAATATTATTAAATATTAATAATAACATACAATACAAGGTAAATTGAGCAAATGTGTTATTTTGGATTACACTGGTAGCCCTTTACATAATCAGGACCCAAGAAGTAGCTCTCAGTTTCAAAAAGGTTGGTGACGCATGAACTAGAATGTTACAGTAGGTTACATATATTGTAGGTGCTACCTTACTTGCTAACAAACCAAGCAAGTTAGTATATGATATATGGGACAGCACAAGGCTCACAAGGCTAACAAAAAGACTTTTGACTTCAGGGTGCTGCTTTTAAACAATAGATCCATGGTCCATTTCCAGCCACCATATAATAATGATTTGCAGGGGAGTCCCCCTACAGTAGAATAGCATAAGAAGCCGGAGAGATAAGAAACAAACAGAGGGAGGAGAAATAGAGAGGGTCACACAGATGTATGTCTGACAGGTAACACGAGTATTAATTACTATCCAAGCCCTGGCACAATAATTACTGTATGTCATATAGACTGTCTAGAATAAAACAATAACTGTCAAATATATTAACCGAAAGCACTGTTATGGCCTGATTCACCTTTTGATTTACTTTGTATGTCGGTGCTTTAGTGTCATTGAGAAGAATTAACGATATGCTGTTTGTCTACAAATTATGGCTCATGTCCTGAATTAATTCAATACCCTGGCATTTGCACCTGCCACAATAATGATTACATGTTGCCTGCAATGACCTGAATGTACAGGAACTGTTTAACTGAAGTGATAAAAATGATGTTTTGTGTTATCTAAGGTATGTAGTATTGTAAGTTGTTACTATAGAAATGATTGGCAATGGAGTGGTGTGGTTGCAGGGAGAAGAGGTGGAGAAGGTGGAGGAGTTCAGGTATCTGGGGTCAACAGTGCAAAGTAATGGAGAGTGTGTTAGAGAAGTGAAGAAAAGAGTGCAGGCAGGGTGGAGTGGGTGGTGAAGAGTGATAGGAGTGATTTGTGATAGAAGAGTATCTGCAAGAGTGAAAGGGAAAGTTTATAGGACTGTGGTGAGACCTGCGATGTTGTATGGATTAGAGACAGTGGCGCTGAGTAAAAGACAGGAGGCGGAGCTGGAGGTAGCAGAGCTGAAGATGTTGACATTTTTGTTGGGAGTGACGACAATGGACATGATTAGAAATGAGTTTATTAGAGGGACAGTGCATGTAGGATGTTTTGATGACAAGGTGAAGGAGGTGGGATTGAGATGGTTTGGGCATGTGTGAGAGGAGGGACATGAGTTATATTGGTAGAAGAATGCTGAGGATGGAGCCGCCAGGAAGAAGGAAAAGAGGAAGGCCATGAAGGAGGTTTATGGATGTGGTGAGGGAAGACATGCAGGTAGTTGGTGTGAAAGAGGCAGATATAGAGGACAGGGTGGTATGGAGACGGATGATCCGCTGTGGCGACCCCTAAAGGGAGCAGCCGAAAGAAGAAGAAGATCCAATACAGTATTTATTAATATGAACTCATTATTTAACAAAGTGTATAGTGCTTAATAATTGTATAACTATTATCTAACAAAGCAGATTGTATAATCATTTATTTTTATATGTATGGTTGCCACAAGAGAACAGAAGCTGCATTGTTTTTCTTCTTGTCTTCTTTATTTCAAAAGTGAGAAAGTAAAGAGTCTTATAAAGGAACAACTGTTATATTTCCAAATTCCACTTTCTCTCTTTCAGACTAAATGTTTTGTAAACATTAGTACATTTCTTCAGTATCTGAAAAATTCTACATAATTAAGATTTATGAGTACTGTATATATTTACATTTGCGGCATTTGGCAGACGCCCTTATCCAGAGCGACTTACAACTGAGCAGGCGAGGGTTTTAGGGCTTTGCTCAAGGGCCCAGCAGTGGCAGCTTGGTGGTGGTGGGATTTTAACCTGTGATCTTCTGATCCAAAGCCCAATGCCTTAACCACTGAGCTACCACCTCCCATATATGAGAGCGGTTGAACCACCGCCACAGTTCCTGTGTATTGTTCTGTATTTGATCATGATAGTTTGGATGTGCTGTATGTTCTTACGCCTGAAAACATTCAACATGTTCATATATGTGTTTTTGCAGGATGTGATGTGGATGAAAGAGGAGAACTCTTCGTGTTACTGCGTGCTGGAGTCAAGACGCTGCTTCGTGCTCGTGGATCAGCCTGGCCGTTATGCCCTGGTTGGAATGCCAATCAGTGAGTCAGCAGCGAAAAGACTTCGTATTGCCGTTTTCGGAATCTCAGAGGAAAATGCGTACACGCTCAGAGTTTACTGCATGGACGACACACCACATGCCTACCAGGTGACATTTTGAATTGAAAAAGCTAACTGTTCTTACAGTATTTATGTGTGCACATCATTTTTTTTCATTTCATTTTATTTATTTATTAGTTTCTTTTATGATTGCTGTAAAGTAGGAAGCAACCTAGTGTACAGTGTCAGTGGTCAATGGAAAGCAGGCATGTAGCCTAACAAGAACCTTAACATTCATTTATACACAAATCCCTCGGACATTGCAGCTATGCCTTACACTCAGCAAAATCAATAATAATTTATGTTAAAAGAAACTCATGACATTGGGAATTTTCAGTTGGCAAAATTCCATTATGGCTGAAAGAAAAAGGCCAGTACACCTCTTCTTATACTGCCAGCACACCCTTAACATCCACAACAGAATGAAACTAAAAGGATCAATCTTAGACACAATGTTTACAGCTTGTATATGCAAATTTGTTCTACTTGTGCTTGTAGCATAACCCTCTTTGTAGTAATGGATAGCATAGCAACGGCTAGTATAGGCATTGGCAAAAATGATGTGGACACCGGATCAATCACACCCATATGTGCATAATAAGCATCCCATCAAGATTTAGTTCCCACATTGCTGTTATAAGTGCTTCCGCTCTTCTGGGAAGGTTTTGTTCCAGATTTTGGATTGCATATGATGCTTTTTGTGCCTATTCACCCACAAGAGTCTTAGTAAGGTCAGGCACTCAAGTTGAACTAGAAGGTCTATTGCATTCCAATTCATCCCAAAGGTGATCAGTGTGTTGAGGTCAGAGATCTGTTTAGGGCATTCCATTTTTTTTTAAGCCAACCTTGGCTAATCATGTTTATATGGACCTCGCATTTGTACACAGGCTTGGCCTGTTCCCTAAAGCGAACTGTTACGACTACACCAAACAAACACATTGTAGATGATTTGTGCTTCAGCTTGGGCAAGATGCACATATGGGTGTAAAGGGAATGTGTGTAAGCATACATTCTTTCCTAAATACAAGCTATATCATCACCCATTCAAAAATACCTTCTGACCAGAGACTAATAGAGCCAGGGAAAAGTTGCAGTCAGTGTGAACTCTTGCCAATTCTTAAATACTTTCTTATATTTCTCTAAGATCAAAATCTTGATCTTGCAAATTGCAAATCTTGCTGATTACCTATTATTTGGAATTATATTGTTTGGTCTGTTTGTAAATTTGGGAAATAAGCATGATTCTTTTAACAAATATCTTCCCCATTACAAATAGATTTTTTTATTTAACCATTTGTTATGCTTCCTAGACATTTAGGATCAGCTATTTTAATTACACCCTTTGCAGTGTAATGGTATTCAGCTACTAATGCGTAATACTATTTGTTACCATAAAACCTGATGGCTTTAAAAAAGTGTATCCAAGAAACTTGCAAGCTGGTTAACAAAATTCAAGCTATCGCCTTAATTATTTCCTTCTTCATACCCTCTTTATTTCTTGCATTCTCATTAATAAGTGCCATATAGTATTGTGCTCTTTAGAGAACAGTCGTAGCAGTGAATTATTAACAGAGCAAATTCATCGCAATGTCATTTTTTTCCATTTACTTTTTTCTTTCAACCGCACTTCCGTATAGGTTTCACTTTTCACCTGTTTCCAAGAAAAGCGTCTTTTTATCAGCAATGACTGTAGGCTGAATTTTAGCTCAGGTGCCATGTCTAGTGATTAGTCTCACTTGTCTCTCATTAACCCATGCTTTTAATTTCACCGCTTCACCTTTTGAAATTGTATATGGAAGGGTAGTAATTAAAAACAATTTATGAACATATTGGCTACTATTTTGTAAACCTGTGCACTTCATTGACTTTCGGAATTGTGCGAATTAAGAAGTTGAACACTGGAAGGAAATCTTCGAATTAAAAGCAAACCCGTGATTATCAGAACCCACCCCAAACACCCCCGAATTAATCCTGAATGTATTCTCAAGTATTCGAAATGACCTTAAGCCAAGTTTTTGGAACTTTTTTTGAGCAAAATCCATTTTTTTTCTGTTCATTGAACTCCATAAGTTAGACGAGTGTTGATTTATGGAAGCGTGAAAGAATCGATTTTATAAAGCTCGGCTTATTCATGCCATTCATCAACTGCTGCTGAGATTTTATAAACAGGAGACCAGATTATGTTTGCAGTATTGATTGTATGGTATTTATTTAGACATTTTTTTTTTAAACATGATCTTCGTTTATATTGAATGAGCACTTTATTTAAGTCGGCGCTGTAGTAAACATCCTGGATGGCATGCCGATCCATTCGTACCGGCGCATTCCCAACAAACGGAATGTTTTTGATGTTGGATTATTACATAGTTTTGCGCTTTCAATCTTCTCTGAAAGAACTTTGGTATTATAATTTTATTAATGTCTCTTTTAGACATGCCAATGTGGATGGGAATTCAAGGATAATTGATTTGGGATTTGTATAAACATGAGTCAGATATGAAATCCAGAGACATCTGTCACAGCAACCGAGAGAGAAGAGATGTCTTAATGACTATTGCATGATGAACTAACGGCATTTGGGCATAAGTTACCACATTACCTTATGGGTATTCTTATACTGAACAAAACTCCATTGAGTCGATTGTATGCGGTATTTGTTATACCTCATATCCAGTGTAATAATGTTTTTTTTTTTTAAGTGTTGCTCAACAGAATGCTTAATCAAAGGCAAAGGTATGCTGGTATTTTTTTCAAGGTGTAAGTGTAAAAAGGCTGGGTGAACTCAGGGCCACTTTTTAGGTGTAATTAAAATACTCTACATGGACAAAACATTTCTGACATGTGACTTTTCTTGCCATCTGTGGTTCTTTTCCAAATTGTTGCAAACAAGTTGAAGGCTCAAAATTTCATAGAATGTCTAAAATTTCCCACTTGAACTATTAAACCCAAACCTGTTCCAGCATAATAACGCCCCTGTGTACAATTCAAGCTCCATTATGATATGGGTTAAATGGGTTGGAGTGAAAAATCTTGAGTTTCCTCCTAGAGAGCTCTGACTTCAACCCTACTGAACTCATGTGGGATGAATTGGAACAACTGACGTCACTCCTCAGGCCTCCTCACTCTTCATCACAACCTTTACTATCACCCTTGTGGCTGAATGAGTAAAAATCTCCACAAGAACACTCTAAAATCTAGTGGAAATTCTTCAAGAAGTGTTCTTTATACTGTACATTAATTCTTGTTTTACTAGCAGTTAGCAGTCAAATGCATACCAGCCATATTCAGACATATTCTTTATTTGATAAGCCCTTCATTTTCTTGACCTTCGTGCTGTCGTTTATTTATAATATGTTTGGCTGACTCTCTGAGCATCTCATAATAAGGTCTAAGATTTTTTGACAGTTGTATGGTTAAGAATTTTCACTTCAGCTTTAAAACTGCAATTCTCAACTCACACAGAAGTAATGCAGGAAGCACTCCCCAGGTATAGTTTGGATGATAAGCTACAACTATGGAAAATTGAACATTCATTTCAGAAATTATAATTTTTTTCATAGCAGTACCAAGTTGCAGTCTGCACTCTGCCTTATTCCATACATACCTGCCCTCAACCTTTTTTTTTTCTCCCAACACACTTCTCACTCACTCACTCATTCTTCCTCATTTCTTTATACACTCTCCTTAACTTCTAATTAACCTTAAGTATTCTCTCATGCTTTTTTCCCTTGTGTAGGAGGTGTTGTGGTTAGAGCGTGCTCAGTGCAGTCGTCTCCTGGGAGAGCTGTGCACGATGTTCTTCAGCAGAAGCTTCTCGAATTTGCAGATCTCCATCCAGGATGTTTCACCTCACTACATTTGGAACATCAAACCCTTCGCCACCTGCCAGGTCCCGCCTCAGCCTATGCATATTCATTACACCATGGAGTGTGCTATGCATTAATATGCAGATTTGTATGCAAATATTCATGAGCTTAAGTTAGTAAGGGGTGCTATTGGGACAGTTTTTTTTTTTTTTTTCACTTTAATTGAATATGCAACGATTTTAATGCAAATAGAAATACACATATGTGTTAGTAAGCAATTAGGGAAATGCAACACAAGAAACGGATATTGCTTGGACCTTTCTCTTCATTCACATTTAGTCCTCAGACAAGCAACTTTAATTAATGCTTCAGGTTTCCTTGATGCACAAATGAACAACAATAACAGCTGGTTGAATAGGTGAACTGGGGAAAGTGAAGGAAGAACAGAAGGGCTGGAAAAAGTAGTTAAAAAATAAACTGAGGAAAGTTCAATTCAATTCAGTTCATTTTCAGTTTATTTCTATGGCGTGTTTTTCATGATGGACACTGTCTCAAAACAGCTTTAAAGAACATAAGTATTATAGAACAAAACTCACTTATATATACATGTATGTGTATTTATCCACAATGAGGAAGCCTGCAGTGACTGTAGCAAGAAAAAAAAATAAAAGAAAGAGGAAAAACGAGATGAAAGCTTGAGTAGTGTTGATTGTTTTAAAGAAGATTTTTTCAATTATTATTTATTATTTATTAAAGCAGCTTATTAAAGGGAAACACACAACACATACAGTACTAGCCACTTTATCAAGTATACCTAGTGTACATATACTGTAAGGGAACTCCATAAATCAATGTAAAGGGACCACCATAGGACCAGTGCTGACCATCCTGTGATCCAGTGCTTTTTTTCAGGAAAGCAGTACAGATTTAATTGTTTTTATTTAAACATTTTGGGTCCCATTATCACACAAAGGTACAATGATGTTCTTTATTTTTCCTATGCATAGTGTGTGCAAAGAACAATTTATTAGTTGATCTAAAAACATCCAAAGTCTAGATAATATACCTCTACCAGGTTTTGTACTTGCACTCGAGTCACACTATATCAATATCATGCCAATGACATTCTGGCACTCAGAAGATCAGGTCAGCGATCCATGGATGAATGAGGCAGAAATGGAATGAAATAGTAGCTGTATACCTACAAAGTATGTATACAGCTTACATAGGTGGCCTTTAATCCCAGGTTCGATATCACTCACTATCTCTTTCTTTCTTTCTCTCTCTCTCTCTATTACTCTCTGCAGGAGTTCCCTTTCAGTCAGGTGTGGTGCAGTACTGCATCTCCTTTGCATTGTGCCTTCTCTCTGCAGTGCCACAATCCAGCAGCCAATCAGCTCTCATGTAAGATCAGGGTGCGGCAGGTCAAAGGTCATGAGCAGATCCTGCAGCTCTGCACCACCATGGCTGAGGTACGCAGCATATACAGACATGCACAAGGAAGCACAAACAAAGAGCGAGCAAATAGCTTTATATGCTCATACAAACTATAAAAACAAATATAAAAAAAAAATTAAATATATATATTATATATATATGCACACATACATACATTCAGCATGTAATGATTTATTCATGGTTTAAGTTATTCCTGAATAGTTAATTCCTTTGACTATTAGTAAGTTCATTTCATAACCTTGATTTAGTAGTTCATTAACATGAACTGTAAAAAAATGTAACTGTTAACTGTTTGCTTGTATATACACTGATTAGGCATGACGTTATGACATAATAACATTATAACCTGTCTTACCCTAACTTATCTATCAAAAGTGGTTCAAGGTAGGAACAGTGGTGAACCGGTGACAGGGTCATGGGCGGTCGAGGCTCATTGATATGGCTCATTGAAGGCCCATGTGATCTGATCCAACAGACGAGCTTCTGTAGCTCAAATTGCTGAAGGGTCAAGAGTGTTTCGGCAGCAAAAGGGGGACAAATGCAATATTAGGCAGATGGTCATAATGGCTATGAACTAATGCCTGTAATTATGTATATACACTATATAGACAAAAGTATGGGGACATCTGGCTTTTCCAGACATTTGTGGTTCTTTCTCAAACGCTACCACAAAATTGGAGGCACACAATTGTATAGGATGTCTTTGGATGTGGTAGCATTACATTTTCCCTTCACTTGAAGTAACAGACCCAAAGCTTTTCTATTATTTAAATGCCCCTTGTGAACATAATGAACTCCATGAAATATGATATACATAAGTTGGAGTGGAAGATCTTGAGTGGCCTGCTATAGAGCTATAAAGTGTATCTGTCCCACACTGTCTTGTATTGTCTGGTCTTTTCTGTTATGTAGCTTTATGTTGTGTGATGTAGCACCAGGGTTCTGGAGAAACGTTGTCTCATTTCACTGTGTACTGCGTCAGCTATATAATGTTGAAATGACAATAAAAGCCCCTTGACTTGACTTCATTTAACTAGGACTATGACCACAATCCTATTGAACACCTTTGGGATAAATTGGTGTGCTAACTTCACCACAGGCCTCCTCACCCATCTTTATTGTTTGACTTTGCCTTTGTGACTAACTGAGCACAAATCTTTACAAACACACTCCAAACTTTAGTGGAAGATCTAACCAGAAGTGTGGAGGTCATCATAGGAGCAAAAAAGGGACTACATGTGTAATGGGATGTTCCAAAGCATATCCCATGTTAGAACAGATTTTGGTCTCCTGGTTTAATAGAAAGAAAAATGTAATGCTACCACATTTGTTCATTTTATGATTTTGAAGTGTGTGTATTTAAGCATTCACTTTAGGTGTCTCTTTTTCTGTTAATTAACATAGCAATTATCATTTCTGTCCTTTGTCAAACTTTTTTTTTTTCCCAGAGCCAAAAGGAAATGGTGCCATTTTCCTTTCAGTCTGATTCTACCATTTCCTCTCAGACGGGGGAAAAAGCTTTTAAAATCCCCCTTTCCATACGGCAGAGGATCTGTGCCACCTTCGACACAGCCAATGCCAAAGGCAAAGACTGGCAGCTGCTAGCCCAGAAACTGCACATAAACAGGTGGGATACACTTGCAAGTGCATACACACATGTAAACACACACACACACACACACACACACACACACACACACACACACACACACACACACACACACAGTCGCACACAAACCAAAAATTGGCCATATTAAATTGTCAATGGTTGTTTCAATCATTTACTCTCATGTTCAGTGTCATTAACAAAAGAGACCAGATTCAAATCAGCCAAATATTAATGAGGAAACTGGGGCACACTGTCTATGGTTTAATTAATTTCAAAAACCTTCCTCCAAAGTCATCACAAAGAAATATATTCCAGCCTGTGGAATGACAGAGGGTTTAGGAAAGAGAAAACGATAGACAGCCTTGGGACGAATAAAAAAAAAAAAAAAGTCTCTATATTTTCTGCACTATTTTACTTTCACTTTTCAGGACAGTCATTGATAGTGCACACACTGCTCTTTGTGCTCAGCTCTCTCTCTCTCTCTCTCTCTCTCTCTCTCTCTCTCTCTCTCTTTCTCTCTCTCTCTCTCTCCCTCTCTCTCTCCCTCTCTCTCTCCCTCTCTCTCTCAAGGCTCTCATCTTTCTCACTTTTATGCTTGCCGTCACTCAATGGAACACAGAACACTTAGTGAAATTCAGCACATGTGTGTGATCCTTACCACTCACTTCCCCCTCAATCCACAGAACAGCATTTAACTACACAACTATATTTCTATCAGCCCTTACGGAGTCCTGTGTACTTTTAGGTGCAAATATTGCTCATATAGAGTATTGTTCTTTTCTGGTGTTTTCTTTGTGAACCTTTCTTAATTAATGATGAGGTCTTTATTTGATTTATACACACATTTTGCATAAAATTGTTTTGAAATGCCAAAGTTTCATACAACTCATGCCTCTAAAATGTATTGGTATTAATTTGTTCATCTTACTGAAGTACATACATCCAAAAAGTCTATTTCAATAGAAAAAAAACTGTCACCAGTGTATCAGGGGATTTTTCCATGCACTGTAACTTTTGAACCAATATAAGCTGTCAAATCAAAACCGGTTTAAGGGGGGGGAAGTCTGTCTTTTTTCTTTGAAAAAAGCCACACACATCCATACACATGCTTTAAAGATTGGAGGATTTTGCAGGATTTTCCACCCGTCCGATGCTGCAGGCAGCGTGTAATGAGACATGCTTCCTTGTTAAGCGGATTTCAGCAATTAACTCTCCACAATGTGTGTGAGGTGATTTACCCAGCGAGAGGTAGTGATGCTGTGAATAGTGCAGCACTGTCTCCTAATGGAGAAAAATACACATTACAAGCTTTTTGTGCAATAATAGATTTTGTCCTTGATAAGCCTCGTAGATGAGGAATTGTGTTTATAGTAAATTAAGCTGTATTTTACAGTATGGATCGTATCTAATATTTTAAAAAAATGCCTGGTTATTTGTTGTGCTTATCTATTAAGTAGAAGCTTTTTACTAGACTGTAAAACAAAATGAATTATCAGAAAATATTAAGCCCAGCAACCCTGTGGACAAACCTCATTAAAACTGTCTGTACTTGTGACCTTAAGCGTTTAGTCTTTTCCCTCAACTCAAGACCATATGTGGTGTATAATGATTTATACTCTGAACAAACTGTTTCAGCAAAATTTTTCTACCTGAGCTCAAAAGAACATCCCACACTATTCAAGTAGGAAATAGCATCAGACTTGGAGGTGCTGATTTTATACAAGTAGGTAAATGCTTGAGTAAATAGTGATGGTCTACACCAGATGGTGCAGATTGCTATTACTGAATGGCCTCAAGACCAGTAAATTGATCACAAAATTAATCAGTTACATTTGACCCAAAGTGCTCTGGTAATAAAAATTACATTAATGAGCTTTGTCTAATAACTTTTTTTTTTTAAGTTAAGTGTCGATCTGGCCACTACTTCACCCCAATCTCACCATCTCTGAGTATCTCCATTATTTGTAATGGAGATACAAAAATTAATACATGAAAAGACTGTCAGGGAACCACCAGCCGCACCTCCCTCCTGCACTCAGCACACTCGCACAGCCGCGCCTTCCTACTAATCACCTGCACCTGTTTCCAATCTACTCTCCCATTTATAAGCCCCCCCCTTCCCACTCGCTCACCGTCCGATCTACAGATTGCACTAGAGATCATCCCTGGACATCCCATGTTACGGATTTTACCCGTTTTCCCGGTTTGTGCTCCCGCGAAGCTCCTGTCTCATGTACCAAGGCAAAGACACCAATTGCAAGAAGATTTAACTGAAAGTCTTAAAGTATCTGATTTGAACAATACTTGAGTATTTGACTATTATTGAACATCAAATGCTCAAAGATGCACTATTCCTCAACACCCAAACACATGTTAGTGAAAAGCCAAAAAACAGTTGATTTGTGAGGTATTATTTTCTAAAAATACGAATAAAATTGAACACCTCGACACTGCATTAATCAAAATCAACACAACGTCTCTTCAACATGCCACAGAAAAACAAAGATCAAACAAATCGGGTCAAAAACGACAGAGTAGTAAAGCAATCTTCAGTTAACAAATAAAATGACAATATCATATCACAAAGAAAAAGAACTGCTAGTATTCAATGGATAAATAAAACGAAAGTAGATATTGTCCTTTTTGGTAAATAAATAACCCATTACTAATAAAGCTAACAGGCTAAATGTAATTGGTGACGTCATTGTAATTAGAATTGTATAGAAAATGCATATATTAAATCATAAATGTATTTGAGTAGATAGTAAACGTTGCTTAGATCTTTGATACTCAGTAATACTAAAAAGTAGCCAAAGAATTACAGTAAGGAAGTATGTTTGCGTATATACTTTACCCCATTTCCCTCCCAGTAACACTATGCAGACAGAATAGCAATGCTGCTTGAAGCACATGGTCTGCCTTCTCAAAAACCTGAATAGTTTACCTGGTGAATATGCCAATTCAACAGTCAGAGCTTTTTCTTTCATGGGAAGTGAAGGTCTCATAGGAACAACTCTCTTGTCTTTTAAAACAAACTCCAGCTGCATGGCTTTAGACTTGGGAGTATACTCACAACTAGAGACATAATTGTTGGAACTCCTGAATAAACGTTCTTTCGGGTTCTCCCATTAGGGGTCGCCACAACGATCCGCATGTTTGATTTGGCACATGTTTTTCGGCTGGATGCCCTTCTTAATGCAACCCTCCCCATTTATCCGGGCTTGGGACTAAGGCTTGTGCAACCCTAATAGCTGAGGTTGGTTCCTTGAACGGGGATCAAACTCAGGCCACAGCGGTGAGAGCGCCGCTTCCTAACCACTAGACCACCAGGGAACCTTGTTGGAACTCCTGAATACTAGTTAGAAAGCCAGGTACCCCCCAGTCTCCAGTCATTCACCATGCAACCCCCATGTAGCTGATCCTAACTGGGTTATTTGAATGGTCAGGCATTCATCTAAGGACACACTAACCTTTGTCTTTTTTGTACCTTTAATGGGGGTCTTTACAAAATGCTTGTGGCCTGACCTCTGCTCTCGGAAAGTACAATGGTCCTGATTGAGCACTAAGCTCTCTGTGACACTGCTTGATGACTAGGTCATGATCCCCACTTCATTTAAGCGATCGTTTGTGTTGCTGTTGTTGCTAATGTTTGTAGTCAGCTGTGAAATCAGCTTTTCAGCAAGACCCATCAGTATGTATTAACATGATTAAATAATGAAATGTAATAATGATAAAAGTTGACCATTCCTTTCCATTATGCAAGAGCCATGATTATTTACATCCACCCTGAAGCATTGGACAGCTGCCTGCTCTAATTTATACACTGTCTCATGACAATTGCACCTGTTATTGTACCATTTCGCACTGCTGAACTCTGAAGTCTTTATTTTTATGCAACCGGTTGAATTCCAGTATCGTAATAAATATGGCAGTTGTTTTACTTCTTAATTAAGAACTTTGATCCATGAAATCTTTTCATTGTTTATTTCAATTCTCATTCTAGGAATCTGGGTTACTTTGCACAGCAGTCAAGTCCCTCCGCAGCAATCCTGTGCTTGTGGGAAGTTCAACATCAGGAACGAGGAGATCTTGACTCTCTGGCCAGTGCCTTGGAGGAAATTGGACGTGTCCAGGTCAAACAGTCTGGCATTATATGTAATCAGGACCACCCCAAACAGCAGGTAGTCATGGGTAACATGGACGAAACCAAACACCCAGCCAATTCCCTCACCCTGAACTACTCGAAAAACTCATCTAACATCAGTTGCATGATGGAAAAGTCTGGAAAAGTGGATGATATTCTTATCCTGGACCAGGCAAGACACAACACTGGCAAATCTCTAACCACTGACCCAACTATTGGCTCTTACAGCAATGACTTAGACTCAGAAGACACCTAGGTAATGTTATGCAGAAAACAAGCAGTTATTAGCAAAGTCTACTGAAGAAAAAAAGGGGTGGTGACTAGGAGAACTTCTTTCCTCCGTTGGACTATGGGTTGACAAAAAGGTTTTGAGAATTTGGGGTTAAAGGTGATAGTGATACAGTGTTTGTGTTTGTCAGTGTGTGCAAGAGAGACAGTGACGGAGGAAGAAATAGACAGAGACTAGCACACCGAATTGTTGCAAGAATGAAGTATCGTTTCACAATGGATTTTTCTGATCTGCGGCAAATAAATTACTCACCAAATCAAACCTGGAATTGTTGAAGACCAATAAAAGGTGGTGGGAAACGTCCACTTTTTAACTTCAGTTGCCTTTCACAACCACCTCTGACGCCCCCTGCTGGTATTCGAAAAATTTCTAGACTCAATGAGTCAGATGCATCCTAATCAGCTCTCTAGCTCCCTCTGTGGTGAATATACCAAGAATACAAGTTGAGAATCCTGACTTGCTGTATATTGAGCTACTGATGAATTTTTCATATACTCTACCTGTAAAGCATTCTCACTGGCATTTATCAAGATCAGGCAGGACGAAATTTCTAATTTACTCATCAGTTCCTGTAAAAACGTATCAAATATTTAAGTTTTATATGTCATATTAATTTGTTTATATGACAAAATAATCAAATGTTTTTGTAATTGTACTTCAAGCAGGATAGTAGGTTAGCTAGTGGGTTTAAAAAAAATACTTTAACAATATCAAACCATATACAACGAAAACAAGCTACTTACATTTCAATCTTAAAAGAATGACATCGTTTCCAGAGCATTGGTGGATTTTCTGCGGCATCGTAGGATTTTTAGTTTAAGGATTGAACATACCAACGCTCCAAATATCCGACTCTCTCATCAGTTCCTGACGACTGAACTAGGGAGGTGACTGAGACACATCTCTAGTCTTATGATATCAAATTGTTTTAGTTCAGAAATGAGACTAAAACTTAACAGTTACGCACATGAAACCAACCAAGAGGTGAACAGATTAGACAAGAAGCATTACAGCATACACTCACATGCATTCCTTTATAGCAAGCTGTTATTGTAACCTGTTATGATGTCTGAAGATAGATGCGCATTTAGAACAAATGAAAAAAGAGTATGGAGTTTATTTATGGACGATTATGGAGAGACAGAGAAATGGCACTATGTTGTATTAAAAAAAAAAAAAAAGAGATTACAAATTTTATAAAAGAGATTAAAATGAGAAATCTTTGGAATTATGAGATGTTAGAAGAGGCTAGAATCTAGATCATGCAGTTCCCTTTAAGACTATCATCTGGAGAGGCTTTCCTGATTAACAGGTCAGTTGGACCTGCATTTCAGTGCAAATCAAAAGTTTGGAAACAACGAATCTCTAAAAAAAATTCAAAACACATGTATGTTCCTTTTGTTTACTGTATATGCAACAGCTTAGGTAAAAGGCAAAAACACACAAGAACACAGTGAATGAGTGAAAGAAATATCTGTGAACAGCAGAGTCTAAATTCAACATGTTTACCAGAAGAAGATGGAGAACAGGAGCGAAGACGTTAGCAGACTGCCTCACACCTACAGTCTATCATGGTGGTGGAAGCTTAATTGTTTGGAGATGTTTTGGAGCAGGGAAGTTTGGAGATTTATTCCAGGTGAGAGGAATACTAAACCAACCTGCCTACCATTCTATACTTCAACATCACGCAGTTGTACTGGACTGCATCTAATTTAAACCAACTTCACCATCCAACAAGATAATGATCTGTAGCATTCAAGCTCTATAAGCATTATTTTGGAGAGCAAACATTCAGCTGGGGTGTTATTTATCGTCGAATGGCCTGCCCAGTCACTGCAACTAAATCCTATTGAACTGCTCTGGGATGAACTGGATGACAAGGTCCTGGAAAAATATCTAGTGAAGAACACCTTTGGAAAGTTTTAAGCTTTAAGTTTTAAGTTTTAATTACCTAGTTTGTTGCATATCAACAAAAGGATCATGCATGTGTACTCAGAAATGATAAAAGACTTGATGTTTCCAAATTTTGAGACAATTTGGATGTTTTGGATCAGTGTTATGCCAGGACTCATCATTTCCTAATCAACCAAACAGACCACACTAAAGAAAAGTGAACGGCTATTATAAAGATGGCTATTTTTAATCAGAGAGAACATACTTATATATTTATTATATGCTTCCAAAGCAGCTCCAAAAAGGCTTCAAATGTATTCAGGAAGAATCGTTTCAATAAGATTTTATTTGGTGCATTAATTTTACATCAAAATGTTATTATCATTAATAAATTCTAAAAAAGATATTCTGGATTTAAAAAATATTTTTAAATGAAAGAAAATAACAATATTTATATTGTAATAATTGGAAATAAATGAATATAATTCAATTATTAACAAATATAATACTTTTAAATTAAAATGATAATTATCAGGTATATGAGATGCAGTACCGTAACGGACCACAAAGGGGCGGCAAAACATTTCGAATAAGAATGTGAGGATTAAAGAGGATATTTAACAAATGAAAAAAAATATTCATTTGAATATTATTTTTTTATTTTAATTTAAATTCTTATTTTGTTGATTAAATTGTTTACGATTATTATTATTATATCAGTATTAAATCTGGTCATCCATGCATGCGCACACACACACACACACACACACACACTGTCATTGTTATGTTTTATTACATTCTGGTATTTTTAATGACTTTATGCAAAGATTAAAATGTATCAAATGCCAAGCCAACATTTACTGGTCCTAATATAAAATGTTAATAATCATTAATAATTATCAGATAAAAGACCAGTTAAAAAGTACAACTAAATAAAATGACACACATTGTTAAAAAAAAACAGTGACACGTGTATTAATTGTCATAAAAACTTGCACATGATAGTAACTTTTTTTTTTTTTTTATGTAATGTATTTCTTCCCTTTATAGAGGTAACACATGAGACTGAATCATTCATTTGCAGGTATTTTGTACATCCTTGTGATTAAACCCGCTTAAAAAACAAGAACTGAACTATTTGTACAAAAACAAATTACTATACTAAATTTCAGCAAAGTGCTGTGAAGTCAACAATCAACGTGAGTGTATTGTTGATTTGTGATTACATACATTTGAATAATTGGGAAGGTAAACTGAAATGTAAGCCTTGACCATCTTTCTGGGAAAGATGTGAAAATGGATGGTACTTGATTAAAATGAGAAGATACACTTTATTGAAAACAATATTGAGATACTTGACTCTTCCACAATGATGGAGCGAACACAACTGTATACAATGTCTTTGGATATGGTTACATTTCCCTTGACTTGAACTAAAAGACCCAAACCAATTCCAGCATGGCAATGTGCATAAAGCCAGGCATAAGATACAGTTTACATGGGTTGGAGTAGAAGATCTTAAGTGGCCTGCTATAGAGCCTTGACCTCAACCCTACTGAACCCCTTGATGAATTGGATCGCTGACTACACCTCAGGCCTCCTCACCTCACCTAAATCAATACTTAACTTCTCTAATGCATTTTAGTCTGAATGAACACAACTCTCCACAATCACACTCTAAAATCCAGCCAAATATCTTTTCAGAAAAGTGAAGGTTTTATAAAAGAGAACGGGGACTAAATGTGGAATCGGATGTTCAAAAAGACAAATCTAATGGTCAAGTGTACACAAAATTTTGTCAATGCATTTTGGATTGTCCCTCTAAATGTGGATTTTTACTACAGCCCAGCAAAATGACTAGGAGTTAATGCTTCATGAAAAATTTATGTGCAATTGTGACTGAAACATATGAATCATACGATGTATGCTGTATGTACAGACTTTCCGTATGCTGTGTGTGCAAGCGTGTGTGTGTGTGTGTGTGTGTGTGTGTGTGTGTGTGTGTGTGTGACGCCACATGTATTGTCTGCCATTTTATTCTTCAACATGGGAAAGAAATCTCTGTGAGGGTTCAATAGTTTAAAGAAATCAGCAAGCTAAATTTGTTTTTGTTTATTTGTTTGTTTATTCTTAAGATTACTGTATATTAAGTATGTTCCATATCTAATGTAAGTTATTTCATCATAATGGAGGGAACAACACTTTATTTTCCATTGTAAAAGCTTTTGGGGCTTGACTTGCTATTGTATAACATTTATTAATAAAATTTCTAAATTAACTTTTTTGCATTTGTCTGTCTGTCCGTCTGTCTGTCTGTCTGTCCTATCTATCTATCTATCTATCTATCTATCTATCTATCTATCTATCTATCTATCTATCTATCTATCTTCTTCATAAATCTAAACTGTTACCAGGAAATTTGAAACACACAACTATATGTAGGATGTCTTTGGATTGTGTCTCCTAGTTCAAGTTTCCTTTCCTTGTTCAAACATGACAATGCTCCTGTGCACAAAGCGAGCTCCATGAAGATATGCTTTACATGGTTTGAACTAGAAGATCCTCAGAGGCCTGCTAAAGAGCATACACTACTGAACATATTTGGGACGATTTGGAATCCTGACTGCACCCCCAGCCCTCCTCACTTCACCTCAGTACTTGAATTTAACACCCGTGTGGAGCACAAATCTCCATAAAATCATGGAGTTGTCTTTGTGAACAGTGGTATTTGTCATGCTGGAACTGGTTTGGGTATCCTAGTACAAGTGAAGGGAAAATTTAATGCTACCACACCCAAAGACATCCTATACCGTTGGGTGCCTCATCTGTATGGTTGGAGGAGTCAGGTGTTCCAATACCTTTATCTATAGAGTGTTGCAGTATAGAAAATGAATGTTTCAGTTAAACAGAACATCAGTTTTTACATTCAAAACACTGGAGTATTTGTATATAATATATATACACAATATTGCATCATACTCAATAAAAAAAAAATCAGTGCAGGATTTTAATCAAATTTAATCCAATTAAATTAAAACTATGTAAGAATATACAATTATTGTGTGCCACCAGATGTTGCTACGGAAAAAAAAATAAAAGTTTTTAATGAGTTGCATGTTTCTGTTAGCAATAACATTTGATATATCTTCTTTAGGGAACCATAAAA
This sequence comes from Silurus asotus, assembly GCA_024362625.1. Lineage (NCBI taxonomy): Eukaryota > Metazoa > Chordata > Actinopteri > Siluriformes > Siluridae > Silurus > Silurus asotus. The sequence continues at coordinate 10,187,408 of MU563656.1, forward strand.
GGATTTTGAAACATCAAAATGTTTTTTATTGAGGCTAAATTTGTCTTGTCATCTTCTGCAAAGATCACGTTAGTTAAAGGGCAAGTATTATAAACACAGCAGGTTTTGATCAACAGAATGCACACCATCACATTGATCGTGTTGTCCTCCTTCCTGCACCATCGCAATGACATCAAAATGCAGAAAAGCCAACAGTTTTAAATGTCTCACTGGAGAAGTGAAGCTCAGAGGTAGAATGTTGGACTGCTGCTCAGAAGGTTATGATTTAAAATCCCAGCACCACCAAACGACCACTGCTGCGCCCTTGAGCAAGGCTTTCAACCCTCGATTGTTATTCAGCTGTAAACAGCTGTATAAGTGTAAGTCACCCTGGACAAGAGTGAATTTTAAATGCCGTAAAGGTAATGCCAGAAAATTAAGTCACAAATAGTGACTAAGTGATGGGGGAATTTTTTATTTGCCGAACGATGTAAACACGAACACAGTGCTGTTGAGCCAAGATACAATGATTTATAGTTCTTTTGATTATTTTATAGTAATGCTAGGCTGGGTGGGGCATCTTTTAGTGGAAATGGAGAGCAAATTTAAAAGCACTTTTCTCGCATTTCACTAACAGGAGGCAACAGGCTTGATGTGAGGAATAATAGAAGAAAACAGACGAGGGCCTGCTGTAATATGAAAAATAATCCACATTAAGGTGGTGAAATGTGGTCTGACACAAATTGATTTTAGACTGGATTTAATTTTCTTGTACCACAATGATAGTGTTGATGATGATGATGATGATGATGATGATGATATGGTAGCTTAATGGTTAAGACTTCTAAACAGAACAAGTTCAAACCCTCAGCTGCACATTTGTTTAAATAAGATAATTGTAAATCACCCAGATTTAGTTAAACGCCATAAATGTAACTGATAATTATTATTATATGAGTATACAGTGATAGTAGTAATACCTTTGGATGTGATTTTCCAAATCTAAGAAAAACATATTGTAAGTTTTGTAATGTTATTGTATTTTGTATCTTGACTTTTTGTTAATCTGTTTATTATCATCTGGTCATTATACAAGTTTAAGAGGTGAGCTGTAAAAAAAAAAAAAAACCCTATTTGAACAAGTGAATTCATTTAAACCAGTGATTTGGATTAAGCCAGGCCAGAAGTAGATGTTTGTCCATGTAAAGGTTTTTCCCAGGCCATATACACACATCTTTTTCAAATTCATTTTCCACAAACAGTTTTTATTGCTGCTGTCTGAAAGTGTTACCGTTTTTTCTTTCTGCCAATAGAAACCAACTTACTGATATTAGAAAAGAGCTGAACCATGTTGTCCTGCTGTTAGGATGACTGTGCTAACTCAATTAAATATGGCTCGTTCACTCTCTTCTTCTTTCCCCCATCCCTCCCAATCTCTTCTTCCTCTCCCCCTCTCCTTTTCTTTCTCTTTTTCTCTCTCTCTTTCCCTCTCTCAATGCCTGTGCCAGATGAAAGGCCTCTCAGACACCCACTCCATTCGCATACCATTCAGTCCAGCACACACTGGATGCCTGTGTACTGCTGAGAGAGAGAGAAAGAGACAGAGAAAGAGATAGAGAGAGAGAGAGAGAGAGAGAGAGAGAGAGAGAGAGAGAGAGAGAGAGAGAGCGGTGTCAAGGAGTGTGAAACATAAAGGTCGAGAGAGAGAGAGAGAGAGAGAGAGAGAGAGAGAGAGAGAGCGGTGTCAAGGAGTGTGAAACATAAAGGTCACAGCTCAATGTGCAACAGTGGTGTTCAGAAAAAGACAGATGGAGAAAGAGAGGGGGGGAGAGAGAGAGAGAGAGGGAGAGGGAGAGAGAGATAGAGCGAGAGAGAGGGAGAGATAGAGTGGGAGATTGACAGCAAGAGAGAAAAGGCAGAGTCATGTGAGGCTCATGAGAGTTTGTAAAAAGGCTTGAATCCTCCACATAGACAGAGAGAGAGAGAGAGAGAGAGAGAGAGAGAGAGAGATTTGGACATGTTTTGGAATTTACTTCCTCTGTAGCTTAGATACAAGTGCAAGCTTCATTTTCATCGGTTTTATCACTGATCTTTGAGATGAAGAGTTTTTTCTCTTCCTTTCTTGTTGCTCTTTATTCACTTGAACGAGTGGCATTCCTGCAGCAAACACAGACACATTTTGCAAAAATTGCCATGTTGACCTTTCTTTCTTTCTCTTTCTTCTCCTTCTCTTCCTCTCTCTTGCTCATTGGACTTGTGGAATGTGCAACCCCATGATCTCAGTGGAAATGTGAAAGAAAGTAATCTTTAAACAGGATCTGTTTTGAGCCTCTGATTCAAAACTCAATTTGTCATAATTTGGTAAAAATATAAGAATGTTTCAAGGGGAGTGAAGCAGAGAGAGAGAGAAAGAGAGAGAGAGAGAGAAAGACAGAAGGGAAGCCTCTGTGTGTGTGTGTGTGTGTGTGTGTGTGTGTGTGTGTGTGTGTGTGTGTGTGTGTGTGTGTGTGTGTGAGTGAGGGAGAGAGGAAAGTGGAACATGTGTACAGTCTATAAGCGCACACACACACACACACACACACACACACTGCGGGTCGCATGCTTTAAATTACTGCACATTTGTACCAAGTGCCAACTGCTACAGATCAGGCCAGCCGAGTTTCTCTCTCTCTCTCTCTCTCTCTCTCTCTCTCTCTCTCTCTCTCTCCCAAATATTACCACATTTTTACCAAGTGTCACCTGCTCTACA
>MU563656.1:10195135-10201223 GCA_024362625.1 Silurus asotus
TAGCATTTTAAAATGTGGTTACCTGTACAAGTAAATCTATTCATGAAAAATGACAAATCTGTAGCAAAAAGCATGACTATAACAAATAGTAAAGTCGCGAAGAGGCTCTGGTTTCATCTACCTTCCTATTGCTTAATAAATGTATTCATTTGGTAATTATGTCTTTTCTCATAAACATAACTATGACTGTCACTCAATAAACAAGACTTTGTGTCGTGAACGATTTCAACAAACTGTCATTCGTGACTGAACGAACAAGTAGAGAAGAAGCTATGCTATGAAAAGACTGAAGCAATTCAGAGAAATTCAATTTCTGCCCCTTGAAGCATAATACAAATGTATTAATATAAAATAATGGATGATGACTTTACACAATAAACGTGACATTTACTGAAATCTAATTACTGCAAACATAAATGGTTTCCTTTTTTTTTTTTCTTTTATATATTTTTTTTTAAATAAAATTCAACAGTGGACAAAATATAGAAGAATATTATTGCTCTGCTGTTTTCTATTGAGATTTTCAAGTCTTAGTACATTTTTAAAACATCTGGTAATTACTGTAGTGAACAAACAATGGCGAGCCAGTGTAGATCTGAGGATTGGTTGATGTTTGCATGTGGTTTATTCAGTTCTTTATCCTTTCAACAAGAGAAAGAGAATTTTATTATAAGATTATAAGACTAAGACAAGATTCACATGCTGTTGTTGTTGTTGTTTTTTTGGTTCATATTAAAATCCAATATACCCATTTTAATCCACTATACGATTGTGTAAAAGTTCCTGATGGCTTTTCTATTATTGTAACATTGAAACATGAATCATTTGTTCTTGTTGTGTGTGTTTGTTTTATTACATATGCATCCTCATTTATGCTATATGCAAAAACAAGTATGCGTTGATCTAATTTACAGTATAGAAAGAGCCACTGAATTAATTCAGTGAATTATAATAATAATGAATTAAGATTAAGGTTACTGGAGCAAAGTGAAATGGACAGTGCGATTAAGTCAATTTCTTACTGTAACTGTACTTTGAGTTTTCCTTTAGTTACAATAAAAAATATTCACCCTTACTCTGGTAAATAGTAAAACAATAATTAATGCATTTTACCACAGAAGACTGTATGTCAATAAAAAGTACTGTATGTTCTGTACTGCCAAGAAAATAAAGTGCAATCTCTTTCCACATCTACCCAGGTACAACATCTGTAAACAACAGCAACAATATCTGAGAATGATGACCTGATTTTTTTTAGCTAGCATGATGATCTGTAAAAGCTAAAGTTGCCTCAGCATCCAACCTGTTGAACCATGTGTATACCGGTTAGTGATTAGCCAGATGAGTTAGCTAGACTAGCAGGTCAGATCTATTAATGTTTTAATTCTTAGTCTGTATTCCACTTAGGATGCGACTCAATAGGTCAGTAGTGCAGCCTGTAGCTAAAGCTTGGGATAATCAATAAGGGTCTTGTGCTTATGCTAGTGTGTAAACTTGCTCTTTGCTTGTATGCTGCTAACTGATCTGGTGTCAATTCCAGACAAGTACAAAAAAGTCCAAGAGTCCATTTCTTGTTCACACCTTTCACTGACGATTCTGAATGATTTATTGATAGACTTTTCAAAGAAAGCAGGACATTGTGAGGAAAGGTCAGCCAAAACTGTTCAAAACAATACTTTTGTGTTTACTTTTCTGTAGAATGTGTACAAAAACACACCTTCATTTCAAATCCTCAGGAAACCTGTAATGCAGAGAACAAATGCACCAAAACGAACAGAAAACCCGGGGTCATTTTATAAGGTTAATATTGATGTTTCTTGTAGAGATGAGTTTTTTGCTTTAGTAATTCTCACTGAATGATTTTTTGATAGTTTTTTTTTTTTTTTACCCGCCTGATCTTGTGTACAATTTGAGTCCATCACAAGACAACCTCAGTGACAATAGTGACTTAGGAGTAACAAATTGCCATATGGATAAAGTCAAACATAATACTGTATAAAAAGAATTGAAGTGTGTACTCCTGTCTCTCCATGACTGTGTGCATGCAATTGGCTGCCAATCGCCTGATGATGTCATCTTTTGCATCTCTACACAAGACTTTGATGGAAACACATGACCTTCTTATGCAGACTGTTTTTTTGTGAATCTGAAAGCGGTTTGGAAAGGAACAGGCACACACGCTGAGAGAACGCCAGGGTTTAAGGACGCCTGCTAAAATGAAGCGTTGATGTTGATGTGCTGGGTTTAAGAATAACAGCTGTACAAACGAACGTGACGCAGGAAAAAACACGTATGAATCACCGGCAGCAGTTTAGGAATAACAATCCGCTCGCTCTCGGATGAAACGGCTTCCTCTTTTTCGCCCGTGACTTCTTCACTTTTCTGAATAGCCTCCTGCTTTCACTAACAACAAGCACTCTCTGTTTCTTAGAAGGAAAAAGCAAATAAAAAATGAGTCTCCTGAAGGAAAGGTCAAAAGGGTGGTATTTTTGTTCCTCTAAAGCAATAGCTTTTTATTTATTTATTTGCCCTACTACTACTGGGTCAAGTTTATGAAAAAAAGAGCCACAAAATCCATGCAACTGGAACTGTATGTTACTATTGTTAAGGTTTTTACAGTCAATCAAAATTTGAGTATTCAGATTGACCACAGTATAAATAAAAACACCCGCACTCGCATCCGCCTGTGACATTGTGGTACTTTCTAGCAAACTGCATAGTTTGTGACTGAATAAGTAGGCTAGCTGGTTAAAAAAATGGCCACAGAGAAAATGTTGACAGCAATTTAAAATGATCTGCCATTTTGGGGAAGTTGTAGCTCAATGGTTAAGGCACTGGGTTGCTAAAAACCAAGTTGCCCCTCTTGGGCTCTCAAGTAAGGCCCTTATCCCTCTTTGCTCCAGGGGTGCTGTATCATGGCTGACCTTGGGCTCTGAACCCAGCCCCCTAGCAAGCCTTTACTCATTTACTGTGGAGTAAACATTTTACTGTGTATGTGAATATTAAAAGTCTTTTTTCTTATTTGAGTTTGTTTGTTAAATTCTAGAAAAGCTTGGTGGACATGCTAGCAGAATCTGCTGTAAATCTAAGACACTCTATTTGTTCTTGAGATTTGCAATAAGCAATAACAGAAAACATGTCAAATGAACACACAAGTCAATTTTGTTTAAATAAATTGTTTTATTATAGACCCTGTGCACGTATATAGAGAAGCAGGTTTATAAATGAAAGCATTTCTTCTGTGAAGTTCAAGCTGTTAAAGGGTAAAAAGAATAGATAAGTGACGCTTGAGCAAAACATGGTACTGTAGCTTTGTTGATTTAATCTTCTTGTTTCAATATAATGGTTGAAAAGTACTGTGTAAAAAAAATGTGTAAAAGCTCAGATTCAATTTATTATGCTGAGCTTCTTATTATTAGCTTCAGTGATGACCTCATTACTGATAGCAAATAAAAAAAGACTGGATTTCAGATTCACTTTTGGTCAATTTGATATGGACTGAGGTTGGTAGAGAGTAATCCATATGTGGTACTGTTTAATATAAATATTAACAAGCTGTATTTTGCTTTATTAGATATAAGTCTAGGAAACTGCTGTGAGCTATGTGTATTTTGACCTCAGCTCACTTTCAGTTGTGGCCTTTGCCAATCAACTGTTTTAAAGTTTTTTAGTACAATCTCTTTACGACGATCCAAATAGCATTAGACCATGCTCGATGCTTGCCCTGAAACAATTTAAATAAATGTGAATAAAGTTAGATGATGGACATTTGCATTGCTGGCACAACAAAGAATAGATATATGAACTGGCAGACAGACAGACAGACAGACAGACAGACAGACAGACAGACAGAAATAGGAAGAATGCCATGTTGATCATTTTGTTTGTAGTTGATATTGCTGGAAAGACAGACAGACAGACAGATAGACAGACAGATAGACAGATTGATAGATAGATAGATAGATAGATAGATAGATAGATAGATAGATAGATAGATAGATAGATAGATAGATAGATAGACTCGGTTGAATTCATACCAAAAGGGAATTCACAGTTACAATAATTTTTAAAAGTTAGATGGCTTTTAATGTTTGTGAAAAAAGATCTCAATACATGAATCACGTTACTAATCCCAGAGGGAAGTGTACAAAAGCAGTGATTCACGGGCGGTCACTCAACCCTACGTGCTGATGTTGAAGTGGCCGTGCACTACAGAGAAACTGATTAAATTCCAAAAGAGTTTGCAAATGACATCATTAATGGGAATGAAGCCGGCTGTCTCTTCATGGCTTCCACAAAACCATGCTCTCTCTCTCTCTCTCTCTCTCTCTCTCTCTCTCTCTCTCTCTCTCTCTCTCTCTCTCTCTCTCTCTCTCACATGCTCTTGCTCTTTCTCTCAAATGCACACACATACATTTACACATACACATCTGTTTAATAAACTATATGCGTTCCATTGTCATAATTATTAACCATTTTTTTATATAGTTGTTTCTTTATTACTTAGGAGCATGTGATCCCAACCAAGATATAAAAATAGCCCCCAAAACACACACACACACACACACACACACACACACACACACACATTTTAAAAACAGAACGGCCTCTATAGGAAAACTACTTTAGTCCAACCTCGACCTCCACTTCTTTTTTGTCCCTCTTGAACACTTGAGAAACAATGAAGGCCAGGCGTCACTAGATAAATCACTGACGCTCAGGAAGTCCTAGCTTCCGTTTATTTCCACTCCTTCTTCCTTACCCCCCTCCCCTCTCTCTCCAAATACAGTCTGCTATCCCTTCGCTCCCTCCCTCACTCCCACCCTCTACAATCCCTATCGGTTTCCCCATCTGTTCTCAGAGGAAATGCGAATTGATGGGTTTTGTCCAATGATATTGCCAAAATTAGCAACATAATCAGCAGCCGGAAAAAAAGTTACTTTACAGATCATGTGTGTGTCTTATGTAATATGACGATAAGCACGTTTTCCCCAACTTGGGCGATTCTTTTCGTTTTTTGTCTGTCATCACAACCTCACAATCTTTGTTAGGTTCTTTTTTAAGAATATGTATAGGGACAAATGGTTTTGGTTAGTTTAGGGGTTAGGTTGGTACTCATAAATTAAATTATAATAGCCTTCATTTTCTTAGCTGTAGTTGCACCGATGTCTGAACGAAATATGCTTTTTGAATTACAAATTACCTAAAATTCCATCAAATTCAGTATTATTGGAAATGAATATCCTTCAGGGCAGCAAAAGATCCAGCCTTATTTTCCAGCTCTGTGGTTTTCTTTGGCTGATAGGAAGGGAAACTGACATGCTCTTCTGCTTTGGAAGCCCAAGTTTGACATGTTGAGTGTTCTGAGATGGTTTTCTGCTCACCACAGATGTAAAGAGTGATAATATGAACTAGTATAGTGTTCTATTCAGATTGAACCAGTCTGACCATCTTCCTCCTATTTGCTTTTTTACACCATTCTTTAAAAACTGGGGATTTGCAAATACTTTAATTAGTCAATCTGGGCTTAAGATATATATATAAATCTATAAACACTTACTTTACTTGTAAACTTATCCATTCTATTTCATTCCTGGTTTTAATACTGCTCAGGACCATGCTGTACCCGGAGCCGTTGTTGGGAACTTGGGTGCAAAGCGGAAACACACCTTTTATGGGATACCAGTCCATTGCAAAATGGAAAGATGTAATAATCAGACAGGTATGAATAGGATTGTGCAATCCTGGGCGAAAACAAACTTGTATTAGTGTACGAGAATGTGTAGGTGAGTGACTCATTCCATGACAATTTACAAAACAGGAAACCTTGCGCTTGCCAAAGAATGATCAAACACACACACGCCTCAGTATTTTCGTTCCACATGTCCATACATGAGTGAGCTAAATATAATTTTTCTTATTTGTTAACAAAAGGATTTGGAAAACTTTACATGCATTTTCAGATGTGAGATTAGATTTAGCATTTGTCAGATTGTTGGAAAATACTAATACGCCTAATAATACCTGATGTCTTCAATCATTTATACATCTCAGATAGGTTATATATATATATATATATATATATATA
>MU563656.1:10201389-10216289 GCA_024362625.1 Silurus asotus
TAATATAGAGTACCCTGGTACTATTTAAAGATCCTTTGTAGAACCCTTCATAAAGTTTTTTTCTATAAGTGTACTGACATTTGACCATAAACAAGAGAAATCTGATCACGGATGAGTTGAAACTATTACAAAATGTCTTGTAAAAAAAAGGGAAAAGCTTAGAACAGCTGAAACCTTGAAACTATAGCTGTAAAGGAAATCCTCTGCTGCAGGGTTCTCTTCCAGCATTTTTATTTATTTTTAAGTTTGTTTGTACGCACTTCAGGGTGTATCATACATATCCAACCAAATGGGCAGTTTAAAAAGTTTTATAATATATAACATTATATAACTTTGTCTATTATGTATATAATGTATTAACTAGATTTTAAAGCTTAATCAGCAAGAAAGGAAAAAGGAATGTGACTGCGATGTTTGCTCGGTTTTTTAAATCACAAAGAAATTGTTAGAAAAGATCGCAGAGAATCGATTCATTATTTGACTAAGGTGACTATAAATCAAGAAGTACAGATTTGATCATTTTATCATAACAGGTTCATGGTTTTCAAAATTGTAAACTTTAGCATTCAGGTTTACAATAATTGTCAAGCCAACAGTCAGGTTTAGGACTAGTCATGAGGGAAAACCCGGCATAAGTGATAAATGCATTGATGGGCATGATCAAAACCCATAAATCTTTACTGTCAATTATTCAAAGTTGATATTGCTTAAAAAGATAATAAGTTATAGAAAGTTATATATGATGACGTACCGTGAAAATAAATGTCCTGAATTGAATTTTGTTTCTTCTTCATATATAAATACATAAAATCTGGTGGTCTAGTGGTTAGGAAGCGGCACGCTTACCGCTGTGGCCCGGGTTCGAACCTCGGTCAGGGAACCAACCCCAGCCATTAGGGTTGCACAAGTCAGTGCACTCTTAGTGCCGGTCCCAAGCCTGGATAAATGGTGAGGGTTATGTTAGGAAGGGCATCCAGCGTAAAACATGTGCCAAATCGAACATGCGGATCATGAATATGGATGATCTGCTGTGGCGACCCCTAATGGGAGAAGCTGAAAGAAAGTTTATATAAATACATGAAATCAGTAATGTAACAATCCAGAAAAGTATAGGGTTAAAAGCCACATGTCTCCTAAGTTTATATTTTAAATTGGATGAAAAATGGATATCGCTGGTGACCTTTAATTGGCTCAGTAGCTCTAAGGAGCGCATAAGACTGGAGGAATGTGCACCACTGGAGGTCTTTGCATCCATCTATGAAAACCATGTGTGAAGTGGTAGCTCAGTGTTAAAGACTTTGGCCCTCTGATCAGAGGGTTGAAAGTTTAAATCCCAGGACACTGCCACGTTGCCACTGTTGGGCCCTTGAGCAAGGTTCTTATACCTCAGCTGCTCAGTTATATAAATGCCATAATTGGAAGTCGCCTGGTTCAGGATGTCTGACAAATATCATAAATGTAAATGTCATTCTGAATAGTCTAATAGTTCTGTCAGGAGTAGCACTCGCAGATGTTTTAGTTCTCTTCTGAAGCTCCACAAATAATCATGTGAAACTAGTGGTTTTGTAATAATAAAATAGTGCCTGCAAGGACCAATAAAAAATACTGAATAATAGACAAGAGTCTCTGAATAAAAAAATGCAAGCTTATATTTAAATAGACATTATTAATGTGAATAACGGTGATAAAGGTACAATAGTCATTTCTGTAAATGTATTACATCTTCAGCTGTGGACGGAGAGGGGCCTTGTGATTCTCACATGTGATGTTTATTTGGGTCTATCTATTTTTGCTTTCAGGAACATTATTACCAATTATTGTTTTCCAGTCATTTTTTATCTGTCTCATCCTTAGCCATGAAATATACATAAAAGATTAGTAAATCATTAGCGAATATAAAGTTTTTATACGCAGGCTGAATAAATTTTTTTTGCATTATGCAGTGATTGAAAAAACCTGTTCGGAAAAACTGAAATCTGTCCTGAATATTAGTTTGTGTCAGATATCCTGAAGATAGAGACTCCTGTCAGCTATTAAATATAGTGTCTGTTCTTACAGACCAATAAGTTTCATTTGTGCATTTTGCAAAATCCACTAAATTCCACTTTGTGCCAACAGTTTTTAGAACAACCACATATGGCTGGAAAAGTCCAAAACTTTTGTCCAGGTAGTGTAGATCTCAGCGCCGGAGCTTTCTGAAAGTGAATGGGGATTAGCGAGATGGTTTCAGGAAGGGGGAAATCAAAAATCCCCCCTCCCCAGTATAAATTGTGCTTCTGCAACAATTAGAGATTTGAGTTGGTTTAGCTGTGTCTCTTTAAATGGTGCACATTTTTATTTATTTTTTCAATGCAAATTTTTCTCCAACTCTGCCAAATTAGGCGATGTTGGACTGCGAATTTCAGATCACGCCACAGGTTTTTAATTGGAATCGGGTCTACATTAAATCGTTTCTTCTTTCCTAAAAAGAGACAATTAGAGAGATAACAGAGAAACAATAATGTGTACTGAAATACACATCATTTAAATATTAAGTCAACAAAACATGTTCCCTGCTTACACAAAATTTCAATAAACAATCAATTGGGTTTCAATATAGTATAATCCATTGGCTAAAGAAATCATGTTCTCAAATCTCATAAGGAAGCCAGTGGTAAATAGTATTTGATTAATTTGTTTAAATAATGTCCAGCGTTGTGGTGCATTTGGTAAAATTGCTGCATGTCTTCACCTAATCGGGATGTTGTGTAGAATAGGTGATTGTGTAGAATTTAAAGCGTGGGATCCCATGTTATCGAACAAATTGTATCAATTAATTAGTACTATTACTAAGGTCCCCTGGTGGTCTAGTGGTTAGGATGCAGCTTTCGGGTTGGATCCCTGGTCAGCGAACCAACCCCAGCCGCTCTCAGTGCCGGTCCCAAGCCCGGATAAATGGTGAGGGTTGCGTTAGGAAGGGCATCCAGCGTAATAACGTGCCAAATCAAACATGCGGATGATCTGCTTTAGCGACCCCTAATGGGAAAACCTAAAAGAGAGTTTAATTAGTACTATTACAAAATACTGCAATTTCCGCACCTTATAAAAGTGTGAAGTGGTAGATCAGTAGTAAAGATCTTAAACTCGTGCTCAGAAGGTTGTGAGTTCAAATCCCAGCACCATTCTAATGCCATTGCAGAGCTTTTAAACAAGGCTCTTATCCCTCAACTGCTAATTTGTATAAATGAGATACTTGGAAATCACTCTGGATAAGGGTGTCTGCCAAATGTAATATAATGCAATTATTTCTACAAACTGTTTAGAAAAGTCCCAGTTTAGATCATCTGTTTTTCAGCAGGTGATCAGCAGCTGGAATAAAAAGGCACATGAAATATGGAGACTTTCTCAAGAAGTCTTCCGGAGAAAGGATACGGATACTGTTCCCTGGTCACACATTTTCTTTGACAGATGTTTTGTCTCAGGAACAGCCCTATAAATATCAAATAATGTTCATATGATGGAAATGTGAAAAGTCTGGATGAAGTGGTAAATAATAAAATAAAAGAGACTTTTTTTCGCATTAAAATAAGCGATGAGGTCCGTGTCATTACTTTGGGTATGAAAGGAACCACAGCTTGGTTCCTGGATCAAAGTAGAACAATAGATAATTAGGCTATATGTTTCTCAGTGGTTTAGATAATAAAACTCTGACTGCGGATCGTCTCCTCTCATCACATAAGCTGAACCAGAACCTACTTGAAGGATTTTTATACAAATAACTGTAGCGATGAAGTGGCAAGCCATGACTCGTATACTATTACTATTTCTAACTATTTATTAACTTATAAACACAAAACTCAGTGTGATTTATATCCTCCAGCAATGGCCTTGGCCTAGAGAAAAGTGAAAGATCTCCCTTCCAGAGGGAAAAAAAAGAAAAGAAAGACAAGGAAAGAATGAAGAAAATATGGAAGGAATCTCCTCCTGGGTCAAACCACAATGGTGGGAAAAATTTTCGACTTATTCTAAATGATAGGGATTTGTCTAAAAGTTAGCGTTATTTCTTTTATTCTTGATCCGAGTCTAATTGCTTTACTCTGTTGGAAACAAACAAAGATGCTTTTGTGTAAAACGAACGCTTCAAAATAACTTTAGGCATATGTGTGTGTGTGTGTGTGTGTGTGTGTGTGTGTGTGTGTGTGTGTGTGTGTGTGTGTGTGTTTGTGCTCTGGCTAACAAGAAACAGCTCAGTGTGAAATGTAACAGCTGGATACACATAACACTACAAAGCAAGGCTAAATCAGAGATAGTACCATTTCTGGAAGGAAACGTCAGAAAACTGATGTTCCTGATGAAAACCAGATTTGTGTGTAGGTGGAAAGTACTTTAAAGTACTTTGTTACTTGGCCTAATTATCATTTAAGGTGATTTGTGTGTCAATACTGCAGCTGAGTTATACTTTTGTTGGCAAGCAAGACACCATACACAGTACGAGATGCATTTATTTATTTGTTTATTTATTTTTACTGGTCTCTGACAAAGAAAAAGTATTAAAAAAATGAAAGAGAAAAAGTAAAAAAGAAAAGAAAAAATATATTTTACACTAAAATTAAAGTTGCAATAAAATAAAAAATAGAATTTGCAGAATGTCCATATGTCAACAGCATTTACGATCCCGAAGCTAAAGCTCTTTACTCAAGTACATGCAGCTGCCTCTGTTTACTATTCTGGTTTTCTATCATACAAAAGAAATGATTTTTAACTGCAAGTAAGTGTCAGAATGAAAAGTTTCTGATTCTAAAGATCTTTCTGGTATTTTCCTAACATGTTTGTGAATACATCCTTCCGCTGCCATTGCTAGTTCTTCCTCCCGAGGGGTCGTGCCTCCAGTATAGGGCAAGAACAAATCTGTTGAAAAATTAAATGATCTTCTCATCTACTATTTGAAACTGAACTGAGGTTTTTATAATTAATTCAATTTTTTCAATACGTTTATTATGATCCAACATTGTCATACAAATTTTTTATTTGCTTTTGCCAATTTTCTTTTGTTATATTATATCATATTATTGTATAATTAGACTTATACTCTAAGTCACTATAAGGTATACTTATAGTGGTAGCTCAGAGGTTAAAGTTGGATATTGGATACGGATTCAAATTTGTCCGTGATCCAATCCAAATATCAAAGTCCAAGTCAAGTAAAAACTCAGGCGATGAGCACAGGGTAATCCAGAGACAGGAAACCATAACAAGAACAAAAGATCAAAACCAGATATGCAAACACAAGAATAAGGCTCGGTATAGACCAAGAGAAACACAAACAGCCCTGATACGTCACGGTGTTTCTATGAATAAATGTCCATTAAAAGGTCAGCATGAGATGCGTGTGTGTAATTGAAAACATGCGTGTCTCATTTAAAATTTGGGCAAATGCAAGCGGATGAGTGTGTGTGCTTTGGGAGTTGTAGTCCCCTGCAGCCTTGTCGGTAGGCTGTGTGGGTTGCTAGAATTCAAAGTTGTACATAGAGCTGCTATCATTTAAAATACAGATTAAATTTGTCAAAATTAAAAATAGTGCTAACGTGTTAAATTCATTTTAATGGCACAAATTGTATTAGTTTAAAAGATAAGATAAGATTAATAGAGCGCGCATTTCTGTTTGACCTTTTTTACATTTAGAATAGATAGAAATGTTAGATTATGTTGCGATTAATCATAATTTAACTCGAGACAATCGTGCGATTATTCACGATTAAATATTTTCATTGCTTGACAGCCCTAATTTTTTGTAACATAAAAAATAGTAGCTGACTTTAAGAGACTTTTACATGTGTATAATAAGGTTTTTTTGCCCAAAAGAAATTGGACTATAGACTAATTATTTGCGAGGGAAGAGATCACCATCAGAGAGTAATGCTAAATTAATATAGTGATATAGAGGGTCTCTAATGGAGTTCTGTGATTATAACATAGTTTACTGAATAAATGTTTTTCTAACAAATAATAACATAACATAGATCATATAATACATTAGGCTACAGTTCTTCAGTTCTAAAATGGATGTATGTACTTTGTACAAAAGTATTGGGATGCCGGACTTGTCAAGCTATATGCGGTTCTTCACCAAAGTTGAAGGCTCTCAATTGTTTTGGGTGTGGTAGCATTACATTTTCCCTTTACTTGAACTAGAAGATCCAAAGATGTTCTAGCTTGACAATGCCCTGTACACAAAGCTAGATCCATATTCTAGCTTTACATGGGAGTGGAAGTTCTTGATTAGCCTACGATAGAGTTCAAACCACATCCTTTGGGATGAATTGGAATGCTGACTGCACCACAGGCCTTCCCACCCTACATCAGTACCTGGCTTTACTAACGCCCTTGTGGTTGAGCAGAAATCTCCACAATCGCAGCAAATTGGGACTTAATGTGGAATGGCATGCTTAAAAAGCACATATGAATCTTCTGTTCAAGTGTCCACAAATCTAATCTTAAAAATTTGTCATTTGATTTAACCTTGGAACCAAACACAGCTGTATTCAGCACTGTATTCACACCTAGGTGTTACTTTGAGAATAATGGAGGGAAGGTTTTTACACTCTAATGGTAAAATAGGAGCAATGATGCGACTTGTGCACAAGATTAGACACTATTGGTATATATAAAGAGTATCCACTGTGTATATTTGTCTGAGGTTGTGGGTTCAAATTCCAGCTCTTCCCTGTGTGAATGAAATTTGCATGTTCTAGACATGGTTCAGAACTTTTTTTTAGGTACTCTTAGCTGATTGGCGTTTCCAAATTGCCCGAAGTATGTTTGTGTGTGAGACGGGTTGTCACCTCGAACCAGTTGTACCTTACCTTGTACATTAAGTCCAGAGAATATTTTTCAGTCTAGGCTGTGACTCTGTGTAGGACAAGTGGTATAGAAAATGGATGAAAAAACATAATGTATACATTTGTATACTCTACATGGTCATGCATATACAAATGTTTTTACTCTAGAGTGCCAGGTTTTGATTTAAGCAGCACTTATCTTGACCAACATGCAGTATCAGTGAATACTGTGCTATACTCAGTAGCCTAGGTGATCTTGTACTGCATATTACTCATAACACACTGAGAGCTAGACTTCGAACGACAAGTACGTGATGAAGTCATGTCTACAGATAGCTGGGTTATGTGTTATCTATAGAGCTAGATAACATCTGGCTTGAGTGGTTTGATTAACATAGCATTAGCATTAGCTGATATTCTAGCAAACGTATAAACTAGCTTGCAAATAAACATAAGTGCCTTGTTTTGTTTCATTTTCAAGTACTTAACTTGTAAAGTATTTAACTTGTTAAACAGGTTTGTTTACACTTTTCCAGTCAGAAGATTGTCTAAGTCTTATTGAAGACAGTAGCTCTTGTCAAAAGCAACTATGTCATATTAGCATTTATAATACAGCTATTAAGCTATTGAGATGGCAGGCCAAACTGGTTAAGCATTTACCCGGATTATTTTATTATGGAGCAGAAGCTCACTTTCTTTTGTTTGTATAATTGTGTGGCGTCAGAGGTGGCTGTAAAAATATGTCACGTCTCTCGGGAGTGCGAACGCGGCTTTGTTGTGATATCAATGCTTTCTTGTTCTTGAGGCGTCCAAACCCATTTCTCAAGCGAAATGCTTCAAAAAAACCACTCCCTGATGAGTCAAATTATGTGAGACTAGTTATAGACAATCCCAGTAATATTTAATTGCAGTACAATGGAACACATTATATTTGTTTAATTATAAAACACAAGTCATATCATTGGTGTGTCACAATAGTAATCAAGAGACTGTTTAAGCTGTAATGAAACATTGGTCAATGTGGAAGAATGTACAGTGTTATTATTTAAAGTGAGCAGAATGAGTAGTGGAAATTATCATAATAGTGATAATTATCATATGCAAATGTTTCCATTTAATTATACATTATTTTTAAATAATAAGTTATGATAGAAATCGTCATATTTAATACTCCCTGTAGAGGTTATTGAGCATTCATAGGTCCTTTTCTGGTCAAGTTTTAAAGAGTGGTTATTTGAGTAACTTGAGCCCTTCTTTCCAGTACTACAATTTTGACCATTCCTTTTTTTCTTCTGACATTTTACACTCACTGGATGTTTTTTTTTCTTTTCAATTGCACTTTTTGTGTAAACTTTAGTGGTGCAGAAGCTTCCGAAGAGAGCTCCAGTTTCAGAAATACTTCAAGAAGGTCATCTGGTGCAAGCCAACATGTCATGTTCACTGAAATCACCTTAGAAGAACACTTTCTTTGTCACCTATGCATTACAATAAGGTGAAGTTAATTTCTTACATTCCAGGTTAGAAAGTTGGTTTCAGCACAGGTTTAGCTATGATATACAACAGAGAATGTTAAATGCTTTGTTTAGGCATTTAAGAGTTGCAGCTCTTTAAACCCCCAACCTTTCCAAGCGTTCTTAATTGTATATGCATTAAACTAGGGTCACACATTTGAATGAGTGTACAAGTTTACACTAATAAAATGGACAGCATATATCTAAATCCTTTTTTTTTTTTTTATTGGAACATATTTGCTGTTTACAGCCATTTTATTTAGTGCAAAGAAAACGCACTTGGAGCAAAATATAGCATTTGGAGATTTTTTTCCCAACAGAAAAAACATTTGCATATTAATATCTGATGTCTATAGAGAGAGTATTATTAAAAGAATTCATCTTAAAATGCAAAATACTGTTGAGTTTGGTGAAGAATAGTACATAAATTTGAAATGCATTACTCAGAATAATAGATGAGATAATGTGTTCTAAATAAATATCTTTACAGATACAAACATGAAGTTGTTTTTAACAGATAAAGGTGAATGCAGTTGAAAACAATTAGCAGCTTAAATGAGAATTACAGTAAAATCCAAATTCAATAATTAAGATAATCAAGAACGTGGTCAAAAAGTAGACAGTGGTCAGATAACTCACAAACAGATTTACTGTTAGGTTGCTCCCTGTTTTTGGGACTCACAGCTGAAAAAGTCCTACCTAAATTTAAATGTAAAATTTTCCTGAAAGAAATGTGGTACATACACAATTATTTGGAAAGAATATACTTTTGGGCTTTATTAGCCATCATTTAGAGTTGATAATGCTCGAAATGATAATAAGCCTGCATGTGCTTTGTGCTTAATTGAGGAATAAGTGTGCTGAAACAATACCTGGATGAATGCAAGCAGGAAAATGTGTGAGCGTTCTGAGAGTCATGTTTGGAGGCTGAGGTGAATAAGTTGTGATGGAGGTCTGACAATTTTTAGAAAACTAGTGGTGTGCTTTAGGACTGCAATTTCACCAGATGTGTGTGTGTGTGTGTGTGTGTGTGTGTGTGTGTGTGTGTGTGTGTGTGTGTGTGTGTGTGTGTGTGTTTTGATGGTGGTGGTTACCGCTATTGTGTGCAAAGGAGTGTGTCAGATATGTAGGGACCTAATGATTAAAATAGGGCTACAAATGGTTTATATTTTGGACACTCTCTCGGGGTAAGAAGTAGGTACACATCAAGACTCTTTTCTGTTCTGGTGGAATGAACCTCCCCTAGATGTCCAAACAGCTGAGTCTTTAAACAATGGTTAAAGACCTACTTCTTCCTGAAACATTTTTAAAAAATGTGCTGTAATCCTTTTAACAAAGTTTTAGGCTGATGTTGTCCTAAGTTTGCAACCTAGTGAACCGGTTTCGATTAATTCACTGATAAGAGACTTCAAAAATGCTTTTGTATGTCGTTCTGGATAAGAACGCCTGCTAAAGGTTGCAAATGAATATGTAAAATTCATAAAAAAAATACTGTCAATCATGAACTGCCAGAGCCAGCAGATCTAGTTTGGACACACCCAAAAAAACATATGTGTTTTAGATGATGATGATGTTGATGTGAATGAGAATGATGATGAAAAACAAACTAGCCTACTTTGAAACTAGATTAGAAATCTGTTCTAACATATACATTGTAATTGCTGTGGTATTTACTGAAGCCAGGTGTGTACTGTGTGCACTACCCATGAAGCATTGTGCGGGTATTTGTTAATGGATGTTAAAATGATTTCTTGGTTAACAGTTTTTCATTTTGAAAATGTGTTTTCGCCGCTTTACAAAGACGTCTCTGACAAAGTAACGTGAATCAAAATGACATACTGGCATTTGAAATAACTACTGGGATGTGAGTGTTCAGGTGAAGCAAGTTAAACAGGAATTGCTTTTTTCTATTTCACATCATAGTAGGTCTCTACACCTTTCCATAAGTTACATATAATATATACCATATATATTATATATGATTTATATCATCAATGTTCATGTTCATGTTTACTTGAGTCAACTGATAAAATGTATACCTGTACATTAATCAGATATTATGGGAACTTCTGTAGGATTTACTGTATGGATGATTTTGTGATTGCCTTCACTGAGATGGTCACATGACATGCTCCTTTCAGATTTCCCCCCCAAACAGAAATCTTTCAAGACACATGATTAATGCAGCTTTTAGAATTGGATGGCATTATCACAGGAGCAAATAACGATCCCTCCTACAAATCTCCAGACAAAAAACACGTGAGCACATGATTATAAAATCATTCAGGCAGAGGCCAAATTGCTTGCATCATAGTTACTTACCAAGAGAAGAAAGGCTATGTGAATTAAAAAAAGAACTCACTTCAGAGTAAGACCCAAATGTTTAAAATTAGATTCATGTTAATTGAATTGTGCTAACAGGTATAATAACCAGGGTAAGGTTGGCTAAAATGATTATAGTGACCTTAAATCACTGCAGAGCTTGAAAAACAACAGAACTGTCTTATTTTGGGTAGGAAAAAAAGCCATAAAAATTTGCAAAGATGGGTGTAAAAATGATGCAGATTAAATACTTTTTTCAAGTATAATGCTGTGATAGCATTACAAAAATGCATATTCTTATCTGCTGTACATTCCTATCATTAGCTATTAGTGTTACTCATCATTATTACATACAATTTACAAAAGAAGAATGTACACACTACTGTAAAAATGGTGGGTAGAAAAATGTATTACACCACTAAGTCTTTTTTGGTTAGAGATTAACACCATGGTGCCTCCTGACTTGGCAATAGTTCTAGAAATTGGGAGGGCATTTTTAATGAACAAGGTCATCCCATGTATAATGTTGTATGGTGTTTGTGAGAAAGGATTTTTGTTGGATTTTTTTGGATATAATCAGCAGTTTCATTGTTCAAATACATTTCTTTCCATATTTTCTGCCCCTAAAATGTTTCAGATTGCTTCTGATTGTTGATTATCATGTATACATTATTATATGTAATTTGATCACAAAAAATCGTGTGTAGACCTTCTGACAATGAAACATATTTGCAGAAATATACTCTATAAAGGCACATAAACACTTATACTGCCAAAAATATAAACTGCCTATTGCTGTATGTCTAAATCTTTCAATTATTCACATGACCATACAGTTTTGATTTGAATAAGAATGATTTTAAAACTGAAGAATCATAAATTGGGGTTAGGGATAAGTTAGGAATGCTTCACTGACAATGTCACTGAACTTGGCTGAACCAATAAAGCTAGTGTCTGTGACGAAAGACAGACAGTGTCACTGGAGAAAGGGAAAGAGCCTTGTATAAAATAAACTTCATCCTTGTGTACCCAAAAACAGTTCCATATATACAGAGCATGAGAAATAAATTAAAAGGCTTGTTGGAAATCATTGAAACCTAATTTGGTTGGTGTGTTTGTGTAAAGATTCCACTCTTGGACATAACCACAACACAATCACACACTAACTTTAGTTTCCACCTACACAAATAACTACAAATAGTTCTTCATCAGAAATTGATGTTTTGTTTATTCATAGATTTTCATGCATATAGGGTAAACAGAGTCAAAGTTCTCATGTGATATCTTCATGAAGCTCAGTCCAGTCCAAGTTTTGTTTACTAATGATTCTGAAATATATTTGGTTCTTTATCGTTCAAACTGTTATCAAATGCTGTTGCATTCCAGATACTGATTGATGGAATGGAAAGACCAAATTTGGTTGAGACCAGGCATACAGCCACTTACTAAACATTCTTAATCCTCCCACACACACACACATACCCCACGCACCCCCAAATTATAAGACCCTAACAAAAAAACAATTATATGGCTGCCATTTAATACACTGTTTTTATACACTAAAAGGTGAATATAATAATGAGTGGGAAATAAATCAGTGACAATGTATTGAGTTGTGAAATGGAGTGTTTTATCCATCCAGCATTACCTGTTTTCAAATACATCACATTCCAAAGTTAATCAGGTGTGTAGGTGTGAAAAACTTTCCATAGAAAACTTCATAATAACAATAATACAAACAATTAGAACAAGCACATTATTATAAACTTGTGCTATTACTTAACTAAAAAAAACTTTCTTTCGGCCTCTCCTATTAGGAGTCACCACAGCGAATCATCCGTATTTGTGATCCACATGTTCAATTTGGCACATGCTTTACGCTGGATGCCCTTACTAACGCAACCCTCCCAATTTATCCGGGCTTAGGACCGGCACTTAGGCTTGTGGAACCCTAATGGCTGGGGTTGGTTCCCTGACCGGGAATCGAACCCGGGCCGCAGGGGTGAGAGCGCCACATCCTAACCACTAGACCAAAATGTAATTCTCAGATTTGAGAACATCATAACATAACATTGTGGAATAATTTCTACAATGTGCCCTTCTACCACCACACCCAAATGATCTAACTAATCGCTTCATTTTTCCTGATAATTTTGTTCGTCAGTTATTATTGATTCAGTATTTATGCGCATTTATATAAAGATATAGTTTTCATTCTTGTATTTCTTCATGATGATCTGTCCAATCTGAGTGAGCTTGCCAGTATTATCATGTAGGTAAAAAAATAAAGCTGGCATGAACCCAGCAATTTGAAGTTGTTCATATTACTGATAATTTTCTTGCAGTATGGCATGGTGGATTGTCCTAAACAAGGTCACTGCAATTAAAGAATATCGTTGCCATAAAGGGCATGTAATTGCTCTGCAACAATGCGGTACATGTCATAGAAACATCCACATGCCAGGACGCATTCTTCAGCAGAATATTGCCCAGAGCATCACATTGCTTCCAGCCAGCTTGCCTTATTCTCATAGTCCATCCTGATACCAAGTCTTCCTCAGGCAGGTGATGGAGATGCCAACAAATGTAAATAAAACATTATTAATAAAAGCAGCCAACCTTCTTCTGTTGCTTTATGGTCCACTTCTGATGCTCAAATGGCCTCAAAAGATTTCAGCGGTGTTCAGGGATCAGCCTGGTGACACATCAATCGGCAGCTACATGGCCATAAATTAAGCAAAATGTGATGCACTGGGTGTTTTGACATAAGCCAACACTTTTTCAACAATATGTGACCTTCTTTGGACCACTTTTGCTAGGTACCCACTATATACCCCTGCTCAAGACCTGCTTAGACTCAGTTATCAAGTCATTACAGTTTGGCCCTTTTCATACTTACACTTGCTCATTTTCCCTGCTATCAACAAATCAACTTCAAGGTCTGACTGCCAACTTGCTGCTTAAGATATCCTATTTCTTAACAGGTGTGAATGTAACAAGATATTTATTATCCCTTCCCCTGTCAGTGGTTTTAATAATGATACATAGTAATTCAATAGTATGGAACAAGTGTTAAACAACTCAGAATATGTTTTTTAGTTTAGATTGTCCAAAGTAGCTACAATTAGATTTGATGACAGCTTGGCAAACTCATAGAATGCTCTCATCAGATTCACAGGGAAGTCAACTGGATTGGTTCTCAGTTTACAGGTGTGCCTTGTCAAGAGTATATTTGTGACGTTTCTTCTCTTTTCAATGTGTTTTACACCATCAATTGTCTTGTGCATAGAAAATGATGAGTACAAAGTCAATAGGCCTGTTAGTGCTAGTACAACTACTGTACAAATCCATATTATGGCAAGAAACACTTATTTAAGTAAAGAGAAAAGACAGTCGTCATTTTTTTAAGAAATGCAATCAATCTGAAAACTTTAAATGTATCCCTGATTACTGTCTTCAAAACCACCAAACACTATGATAAAACAGACTCTCATGAGGACCGTCCTAGGAAAGGATGACTAAGAGCTACCTCCGCTGCGGAGGATGAGTTTATTAGAATTACCAGCCTCAGAAACCATCTATTTACATGAATGCATCTCGGCGTTCAAGTGGCAGAAATATATTAACATCCACTGTTCAGAGGAGACTGTGTGAGTCAGGCCAATATGGTCGAATTGTGGGACAGAATCCTCGACTTAGCCCTCGATAAACAACAAGCAGAAGAGAATTGTTCGGCCAAGAAACACAAGGATTGGACATTAGATCAGTGAAAAACTGTCCTTTGGTTTGATGAGAACAAATTTGAATTTTTTTTTATTTTAACTGCCATTTCTTTGTTAGAAGTACAGAGGGTGAACGGACAGTTCCTGAATATGTGGTTCCCACTGTGAAGCTTGGAGGAGGAGGTGTGATGGTGTGTGGGTAAGAGAGTGAGTGTGTGTGTGTGTGTGTGTGTGTGTGTGTGTGTGTGTGTGTGTGTTTTCTGTGATCTATGTAGCTCTCTCTCTCTCTCTCTCTCTCTCTCTCTCTCTCTCACACACTCTCTCTCTAGTCGTAGAGAGTATCAATTGATACAGTTAATGTGTTACGTCTTCTTTTTTTGTTTGTTTTCTTTATGTTCTTAGTTTGTCGCGATAGCCTGCTTGGAGGATTAACAGAGTAGATTTTTCATTGTATGGTGTGTAACAAGACTATTAATACACACACACACACACACACACACACACACACACACACACACACACTATAT
>MU563656.1:10217243-10297699 GCA_024362625.1 Silurus asotus
GGGAGGGGGGTGTGTGTGTGTGTGTGTGTGTGTGTGTGTGTGTGTGTGTGTGTGTGTGTGTGTGTGAGAGAGAATCTCAATGATTGAGTGTGTTTAGATAAATCACGACATGACAAAATCATTTATGTCTTTTTTTTCAACTTTTTTTTTAAGCAGCTTTTAGGGTCAGTAATTAAAAAGTTATCATTATAAATATTAATAAATAAAAGTATTTTTATTATATATGTGAAAACAAAAATAAATATAGAAGTATATCTGATATATTATATAAAACTATTATAAAAAAGTAATTGATGAATAAACTAATAAATATAATTATTTATTTATACTTTTATATTTAAATAAATGAATAGACACACCAGTAACTATTAGTGTGTGTGTGTGTGTGTGTGTGTGTATGTATATGTGTGTATATATATACACGTGTGTCTGTGTGTGTGTGTATGTGTATGTGTATGTGTATGTATATATGTGTATGTATGTATATACATATATACTGTATACATGTACTTATATAAATGTTTTATGTATTTGTTCCATGTAACACTGTTATATCACATTATATAACATTGGTCCCTAAACACTGGGTCGCAACCCAGTACTGGGCCTTGGTGGGTTGCAGTAACGTTCTGAGGAAAATGTTTATGGATACAACACACTTATTTATTGTACAATTTGCTTTTTAAAAGCTAATAGCCAAATATTCATGCGGTGTGATTTGATATATAAAACATAAACAAACACCAGCTTTCCAAAACAAAACTATGGGGTACGAACTTTTGGAGCCACCTGTAAAAAAAACAACAAAAAAACCAACAATGAAGTGATACAAAAACATTTTTTTATAATTGTATTAAATAAATAAGAACCAATATTGAGGTAAAACACAACGTAGGTATTTGTTGATAATTAAATTTCATGCATTATTTTATTGGTTTATCATTGAATCCTTCATGACAAAAACAATATTTTGAAGGCTGTGTCCATGTTGGATTTTCTGTCAATGCAAATCTACATTTGTTGTAAAAAAAAAACAAAACAAAAAAAAAAGTTAACATTTCTCTTTCTCTCTCGAGCACAATCTCTCTTTCCCACTGTTTTTTATTTTTTGAATCAGTGATGAATTGTGTTGTTGTGAGCTGCAGCCATGTGTTCATCTCCAACAGCTGCTTCCACTAAAGAAGTCAATAACAACTTGGTTCTCATGCCACAATTAAGAAGATGGTTAAAAAAAAAGAAAAAAAAAACATGGGCTTATACACAAGCAAACGCAAACTGATAAGGCAGTAAAGATGCAGAATTTTGTAACTGTGTAACAGGGACCAAACTGTTGTTTCATCAGAGAATAGGGTTTACTTACAAGTCATCATTATAGATGATGAGTATGAACTGAGGATTCTTTTATTTAAGCAGTGATTTTTGGACACTGCTGAATACGGCAGTGTAAAAGGTGGATTTTTAATTTTTTTTTTTTTTTGCAGTTATGCAGATTTTTTATTTTGCACAAGAACCGTCCTTGTGTGTCCCCAGGCCACTCGATTTATTTAAACTGTGCACTTCACACTAACCCGCCTTGTCCTGCTCTTTCCTTGCACACCTCACATGAAGGAAGGGATATTTTTTTGGGTGAAAGAGTGCCAGTGTAAGTCCCGTTCCATCGCTCAAAGACCCATTCACAGCCGTGTGTTGGTTTTTCCAGACGCTTTCCGCCAGAATCTGGTGCCATGAATACGAAAAAATCCTGCAGCACACACGTCGCATCATCTGCTTTCGCAGTCAACCGTTAGTAACTTTTATTGCATTTCCATCCTTTGAAGCACATCCAAAGTGTTTAGATCGTATTTTTTTGTTGTTGTTGTTTTTTTCTACACACATTTTGAGTTTCAGATAAGTGCGCTCACACACTTTGAAAATGGTGCTCATCTCCAAGTTGTTTATTTGAACAGAATAGCCAGGGTGGCTGGCCCTTTCGGTGTTTATGCTACATGTAAACCGTGTTAGGGGCTGAAGAAGCGTCCCTCATTCTCAAGAGGATGAGTAAGGGTGGGAGGAAGAAGGGAGCAGGGGAGGGAGCGGGTGAAAACGGGGCCCAACAGCACTGTGCCGCTCCTATTGTAAACTTCCTGTCAGTGCAGATGTTGGTGACGGGAATCAAAGCTTTGTTCACAGTTCCCACCCACACATGCGCTTGCATGTACACACACACACACACACACACTGATAAACACATGCACTATGCACATGGGTCCACCAAAAACTCATGCGCTTACTCTTTGCCACTTTCTACATGTCGCACACAACCAGATGTTCCCCCTCTTATTCTTTTTTCCCCCCCTCTGCATAGTTCTCGGCGCTCTCTCTCTCTCTCTCTCTCTCTCTCTCTCTCTCTCTCTCTCTCTCTCTCACGGAGGATGTTATCGGAGGGTGTAGGCACAGACAGGAAGTGTGTTTTCTATCTGTTCAGTCCAAACATTGCAAGCATTCCACATCTCAGGATTCCACAAGAAAGAGCCGC
The DNA here is from genome assembly GCA_024362625.1 of Silurus asotus. Taxonomy (NCBI): domain Eukaryota; kingdom Metazoa; phylum Chordata; class Actinopteri; order Siluriformes; family Siluridae; genus Silurus; species Silurus asotus. Next base: position 10,219,759 of record MU563656.1, read on the forward strand.
CGCGTCCCTCAGCTCATTAGAAGCTTTATATCTGCCATCTGATGTTTATAGGAAAGTCTGGGAGAGGGGCTGAGAGGGTTTGTATGATGCAATCTGGTGCAACTGCCTGTTCTCACAGCGGTCAGGTGTGTGTGTGTGTGTGTGTGTGTGTGTGTGTGGGCATGTTTTTATATCTTGTTCGGAACCAAATGTCTGATAGTTTTGACCTGTGTGAGTTTGTCAGCGGGAGAATAAGCTACCGTTCCGCAGAGTGTATGGACTGTGTGTGTGGTGTACGTGACCCACAGGGGAATAGAGGTAATCATCAGCCATTAGAGGTGTTTATACAGAGAGGATGCCTCACCCAAAGTCTTATCTATCTAGATAATATTCGCTTTCATCATTTTCTCCGCCACACATATCTGACGTCTTCTCAGTATAGAGAAATGACTACTGAAGGACTGATATTTATACGCAAACGCGTTTAAATTGAACACTGGTTTTCCAAGTCCGACAACACATTGGTTCAAAAAGCAGGTCTCTGTGTTTAACATGAAAGAAGGGGACATCGGGGGGCTTTAAATCACCCAACGAGGCCTCAATTGCAAGCGCTGCTTTTAGACTCCTTTACCTGTTTAAAATAACACTTACAAAATTATATTTCAACAAATTCCACCACACCAGTTGGATTGCTGAGAGTTAAGCTTATGTTTATATAATATTTAATATTTGTTAATCAGTTATGAGAAAAGCTATGTGTAATCTCAAAGCAAAAATCTACTTGTTTAATATTGGGTAACAGATTTCTGACCGAGTGTGTGATGTAAAAACAAAGAATGTAGCCACAAATATAGCTGATAGCCGACACAGCATTTCACATGAACAGTGACCACATCACACAATATGAACTTGTGTGTGTGTATATATATATATATATATAGGTATTTAACAAACCTAGATAGAGAGAACAGTGATGGTATTCATCAAGTTGCCTTATACCTAAAACATGAGGCCATTTGGATATAATTAAACAGTGTAGTGTTAGATAAACAGAACTGCTGGGCTGACGCTGGGGTTTAGCAACAGTATGGAAAAAGGCAAGGCTACTATTCGGTGAATGTGTTTTGCATTCTTTACTTGATATGGGCTGCAGACTTAGTCATGGATTTATAGACACATTTGCAGCTGCACACAATGAAGAAAACGACTTCTGGGATTCAGAGTATTTTTGTTATTTCAAATGTCAGTTTATCAGTTTTGTAACGTTTGAAATTCAAATGGTTAAAACGTTAATCCCCATTCCGTATTAATATGGAATATTGTGCATTCTGGAGCTTTCCCTCCAGTGCCAAATCACACAAATATCTGATTTATTGCCCTTGAAAGCTTGTCGTCATTATAGTGTCTAGCAGAAGTAATGTGAAGTGAGTATGTGATGCAGCAAAGCGTCAGAATCCTGTAGATTTTCTTGCTGGGGTACATAAATCAGGAGCCCAGGCATTCATTCAAAAACAGACACAATCCTAATTCTTGATAATCTGCGGTAACTCGGTCACATTGTGATCAGATGACGTTTGAAATGCTAATGAAACCGAGGAACACTAGCAGCAAAACATGTTCATTAAGGAATCATGAGAACGTCACTGTTTTATGCTTCTAAAGATGGCGGATATATGACCGACTAGTCACATTCGAGCAGTTCAGTAAAGATAATTTGTACAGATTGTAAAGAAGCATACCAGGGCAAAACATTTACTGCCTACTGCCACTTCTCATCAACACAGGCAGTATAAATCACTCGAGCTGACAACAGTGATTTGTCTCCACCCTGAAGTGAATGCAGCTTTAGAAGTTGAGCTCTGGGACGCTTTAAAACGAGGTGCCCTGTCCCGAAACGCTCTCGGGTTCTACACACCGCTTTGAGAAGCGCTTTACAGAGCCTTTTGACAGGGCTGTAACTCGAGATCCAAGCTCTTCAGCACTCGGCTTTTGTCTCGTTCGGAGCGTCTTTGGGGAGGAGGCTTTGTCAGGAATAAAGAAAAGCGGCCGCACCCTCCACTGGAAGATGAAGCAGGGAGGGACAGTGTGTTACAAACCCCGATAGTGCACCTGTTGTTCTGGTAGCCCGATACTCCTCCAATTAAGAGAGAAGTGTGAGTGTTTCAAAGCTTAGTCCAGTCAAAGCATAACGAAGTAGCGTGTTTGTGTGCGTACCCACATGCGGATATAACTTTGTGAGTTGTAGTTAACGCCACTTGCCTTGTTGTCATGTTGCTGACTTAAATTGTATTTGAGTTAGTCAGGAACAATAGGGTTTATAGCAACAAACATTAGCGTACATCACATATATTTGAAGTGTATTGTTTGTCCTTTATGATTTCTTCTTTGTGTATGCAGGTTGGGAAAGGTGCCACTGTTCCGTTAAATCAGTGTTGCTGGTTGTACTATTTCAAGCCAATAGCAAGTAGTATGTGCTACAATGTTTTCACTGGCTGATCCTTTAATCCAGTAGGGAAATAAGTATTTATCTGTCTAATTCCAAATCAGCAATTACAGTACTTAGATTGAAGAGATGTGATTAATGCAGTGCGCATTTTTTTGACCATTTTGATAAAAAATATAAATGAATAAATATAAAAGAGGCGAAATTCGAACCAACGCCTCACACATTCATTCTTGACCTCCTTTCTTTGCTCAGATATATAAAAGTCCACCAAAAATGTTTTTTTTAACACTAAACATTTGTTTTACTGATGCGCCAAGTCTCTAATCAAGCACCAAAAACATCCAGCAATTAACACTCTGCGGTCAACAAACACGCTGGTGCATTTTGTGGCTTTTTTTTCCCCCCTTCTCGTAACGCCGAAAAGAACTTGAATTACTCTTTTTATTTTGATAGAACAGATAAGAGCATTACAACATTCGAATCTGTAAATGGTCTACTTTTATTTGTATACACTCATAATAACAAACGAAACGCTGTGATTTAGTAAAATAAAGAAAACAGACAGGGGGCGCTCTCTGCCATCTGTCATCTCTTTTTACAGACATAAATAAAACAACCTGAATCTCAGTAACAGTCACATCGAAAACAAATATTTTTTGATTATGTAATCCGTATAAAAGTTCAAAAGAGGTACAGTTTTTTCCGGTATCACCTCATTAACCGTCCGTGTGGAAACATAGCAAAAGTCCTGATTGGTGTCCTGACGATTTCCGTAGTTTAAAACACCATAATAAAAAGATTTACAAGAACATTTGGTCTCTCATGCTCTATGTTGAGTTTGGGTTCACTAATAATAAACATACATTTGCATAAAGCATTCATATTTGTTCATTCCGATGTTGATTAGAGTATTAAAAACTTGAAAAGTATTCATTTAAGGGACATTTAGAACAGTAAAATTTTTTTTCGAATATCTGCAGGACAATTTTGAACTCAGTTGATGTAGCTGATGTTAAGCACCATGCTAGATTTTTTAGGGGTATGGTAGTAGGGTTCATATTTAATTTATTTAATTGAAAAAAGTAAGAGTAAGCAATAGACCAACTTTTCAGTCACCACATACCGATATTTGGAGCAGTGGACTGGTTCAGATTCTTAGTTGTATACTGTACTATTATACTGTACCTCTGATCTCAGACCAGTGTTTAAATGTATTTGAAAGTTCCTTTCAGTGCTGTAGGTAGTGAATTATAAAAATGGGTAGTGCCAAGTTTTGTAGTCACCTCTCACTCTTGAATAAGATTTTATGGAATCGATGGAATCTGTAAAGGCACAAAATCCCTGCGAGTAATTTGAATATAACAACTGTTTGTGTAATTCTGTGTCAGTGGCTAATGCACTAGGTATGCAGCTCAAAGTTCCTAGCAGTCTTTTCCTTTCATATCCAGATGACCGGCTAATGGCGAAGGTATGCAGTATAAAGTCACAAACCTCGTTGTATCCCACAGCAGCTCAGTCACTTATTTACTGTCTTAACGCATTGCTCTGACCATGTCAGGCCGGTTAATTAATGGAAAGTGTAATATAAGTGGATGAGTCAGTGCCTTTCTTCGGAGATCGGCGCTGCCGTTTCGAAACCTGTCGAACTCGTGATTGTCTGGGAGCACTTTGAACTCTGACTCATCCTGAATATATTTAAACCTCCAATAGTGCCTTAACACAAGCACTTAACTTATTCTTTTTAAGTTATGTGTTTCTTTCCGAGCCAAGAGTTTCATCGTCTCTTTCCTGCTTGACGGATGTCTTTAGATTAACATGTCTTTGGTGACTCCATCAAACCTTAAACTCTTTTCTTTAAAAAAAAAATTAAATGCTTTAGGTCACTGGGTTTAATGAGACACATGAAGTGAGGTATCTGGCATGTGTGTTTTTTTTTGTTTTGTTTTTTTTTTGTTTTTTTTCTTTGCTATTGTGTGAAACCGAACATGTGGTTTTCACACAGGAAGTGAACGCTAAATCAGAGGTTTCTAAAATTATGCCTCACGTTTTAAAGTCTTCATTTTAGTCCGTCTATTTTTATTAGATTTCTTTAATTTCCCCTGTTCTTTTCTCACAATCGCCTTCTAGTCAATCTATCAGACGCTGCAGTCCGACGCCAGCCGTCTAAAACTGCGCGTCTGAAATGCAGAAGGTCTGCATGGCTGTGGCTTTCCTGCGCTATTAATATCCTCCCACGCTATCCTCACAGGCATGCGCGCACACACACACTCGCGCTCACACACACACACACTTGCACACACTTGTGGAAACCAGCACGGCGGGATTAAACTTCCTATAGCTCAGAATTCCGATCTGTGAAATTCTGATGTATTAAAAAAAGAGTAATTGTTCAGCTATGCGTTTTGGATTTTGGTCGTTACTATGGAAACGGCAGCTATGTTCATTTTAAATGCTTGTTTAGGGGTTCATGACTTGGCCCGTAGACCTTTACGGCTCAAAACTGTTTATTTACTGACATGCAGGCTGCTGGGTGAAAACAGAACTGGGGTGACTGGATTAGAGTTCGTTCACAGAAAGTTCACAAGGTCATATGTGTGGAATTTGTACATGTTAATATAACTGTGTGTTTGCGTGTGTCATAGTTGTTTGGCCCTCATGTGAAGCCTCTGCATTGTCTCGGTGCTTCCTGTGTTCCCCGAGAGGATACATTCGCAAGGTTTCACACGCTCCCCCAGAGTGCATGTGTACGTGTTTATATGCATCCTTCCACCGTGCGGTTTTCAATGTGTCTTCACGCGGTCTGCGGTTTGGTTGATAAACCATAAGCAACACCGCAAAGGTCATCTGGCACACGGCATGACCTTTTTGTGTCTTGCGTGTGCATGTGTGTTTGCATGTGTGTATGTGTGTGTGGGGGGGGGTTGGCCTTGTGCTGGTTCCCATCATTTTCTCAACTGACCTCTCTTTTAGTCCACGTCCAATCTGATTGGATTCGACTCCATCCAAGTCTCTCTCTCTCTCTCTCTCTCTCTCTCTCTCTCTCTCTTTCTTTCTCTCCCTCTCTCTGTTTCTCCCCCTCCCCATCTCCCTCCTGTTTCCCATATCAGCAACATCCTGTACAAAAGAATAAGAGGCAGTTTGATAACAAGACTCACATGGTCGGAAAAGAGTGATTCCTGTGCCTCAGGATTAATGAAGAATGGTGTGTGTCCGCTTATCTGAATCCAAAATCCTTCCTCTCGTCCAAAGCGTCTCTGTCACTCCAAATAACTCACAAATAAAATGTCATTAGAACAAACTGTACACTTATTCTCTGCATATACTGTAGGATAATGACTGTCCGTACATGACTGTTAATAATTTAAGGCATGTGTGTGTGTTTAGAGGAAGAGGATATAGTTAGTTTATCCATACAATAGTCATTAAACGTACTAATCCTTCATGCCAATCAAAAAGTTGGAAATCGGCATAAACACGCACACAGAGATAAAGATCACACGTATTCAGCAGTGTCTCTAAAGCTTTACCCTCAGCTTCCTGCTTCCAAGTTGAAGCCACAGGAAACACACGCTTGCGTCCGGTGTATACTTTTCTATGGTGGGCCGCCATGTGCATCTGATTTTAGCCCTTTCACCAGCCGGATTGTTTGTTTAGGAAGCGGACCACACAACCGTATACAAACTCGAACCGCTTTTTATCCTTCTCTCATCTGGAGAACGTTTTCCTGTTTCATTAGACACGCTCCAGCAAAAGAGCTCGACCATTAGCTTGCTTGCAATCAAACAAGAAATCTGTAAATTGCTCCTCGATTGGAGAGTAAAATAATGCAGTGGTGTCAGTCATTTATGCAAGAGACCACGTTAAAAAAAAAGAAGATTTGATGAACATCAACGGCTTGTGGTAAACGTGCCATTTATTTGATTTGAAGTTATTTTGTAAATGCGCAAACTAAAACAATATAATCTTGAAAAAAGTGATTTTAGACATGAACTAATTTGCTGTTATTGTTTATCACAGATACCGACTGTATCTTTAATAAATCATGTAACAGAATATAACAAAAGTACAGTTTCATCCACCGCATGTCTACGTCCATTTGAATAAAAGCGACCCGAAAGCCAATAGACGCAACGAACTCTTTTATGTACTTTGTGTGAGTAATGACTGACTCACTTATTAGGCGCGGAGAACACACAGGGCTGAAAAAGCGAACCCGCCAAAGCTTTCGTCTCACTTGTTCTGTTGTTTGTTTGTTTTTTTGCGCCGTATTGTTCAAAAGAGTAACAGTACCCCACAGCTAAAGGATTATGGTTAATGGGAATTTTATAAAGACCTTTATATTATACACTGTATGATTTATTGAATTGCTGAATCAGAAACTGATTTTCTATCATTTCAAAAATTCCTACAGTTGTGTTTCCGACAACAGTTCTGCCAGTAAGGTGCACGTCAATGTGCTCATTTTGAAAAGTTGCTGTTTCTGTTCGAAAAAAAAAACTTCTACGGCCAATTTATTTATTTATTTTTTTTTAAAGCAGTAACGAGTTTGTCTCATTTGTTACTGGGGGTCAAGGGAGCAGAATTGGCCATGCTGTCTGGCTCTCTTTGTCCCCCTGTCAATCAGTCATTAATGTCTAAGTCTCACAATTATTTGTACTATAATAGTGCACTCGTGTTTTTTTTTTTAATACTTTTTAATATTGTATGAAATCAGCAGTGGGTCACTCACACGTGTGACCTGGTGTGTGTTCGTTCCAAATTTATTTGCTTATAAGAATTCAGGTAAAAGTTCAATCAAAGGGTTTTTCCAGGTTATTTTTTATCACTTGCATCGAGGAATCTGTTAAATCTCAATATGTATTTCAAAGCCAAGCCATTGCCATATCATTAATGTGAAAATGAGATCACCTCTTTGGTACGTTCTTAAAAAAAGAAGAAGAAAGAAAACCAAAAGAACACACTGAGCTCAGGAATATCAAAAGCCCTGGAAGACCTCAAACAGCTGTGGTGAATGAGAGCAGAATTCTTTCCCTAGTGAAGGAAAAAAAAAAGAAGCTTCACAACATTTGGCGAGATCAAGAAGATCCTCCAGGAGCTCGACATATCTGTATCAAAGTCAGCAAGCAAGAGAAGACTTTACCAGAGTAAAAATCTGAGTTGCCTACAATTTTTAAACCTTTAAACCGGTGTGGGAAAAAAAAAGTTTTTTTCAGTGGGGATGTCTGATGAGACAAAGATCAAATATTATGTTTTTAAATTTACAGTATATGCACCAAAACAATGAGGATAGTCAAATACAGAGAAGCAAAGGTACTTCTCATGATCCAAAGCATACAGTCTTATTTTTATGGTTGCCAATTAATATTATAGTTAATACTATTACTAATGTTGTGAATAATGTATGAAAGTCTGAAGTCTTTTTGTATATATTACCTGCTCAGATTCAGCCAGAAAGCTCAGTGGTGCTTCACAGCGCAAACGGTTAATGACTCGAGGCATAATTCAGAAGCACCCCATGATATTTATTTAACGCAGGAAGGTGGAATGTTCTGCAATGGTGAAGTCAATCACCTGAGCTGAATCCAATTGAGCCGCATTCCAGTTGCTGAAGGCAGAACGAAAAGCACAAGTGCCACAACAATCAGCATTAACTTAAGACAGCTGCAGGCTCCTAGACAGCATCTCCAGAGAAGACACCCAGTGTCTGGTGACGTCTATGGGTTCCAGACTCCAGCCAATCATTCAATCAAATATTTAAAAATGTGATGTTAGGAATGCAATTTGAGCTCATGTTCATTCATTCCAGCTTCTGGTTCCTGATGTAGACAGCTTAATTATACCTAAATATATTTCTCATACAGAGTGCCCATGCTTTCCTTTTGTGGCTAATGTTATAAAGGTGTATACCTCTGTGCAGGAGTGTTATATAGGTTTTTGGTAAGAAGAAAGATCTCCACAATAATGGAACTTTAACGTATTGAACATTCAGCACCACCAGAGGAGGATGGGTTCCCTTTAGAGTTCCAGTTCCACTCAAGGTTTCTTCCTCAGACCATCTCAGAGAGTTTTTCCCTGCCTCTGTCAGCGCTGGCTTGCTTATTAAGAATTAACGCAGAGGGACTGATTTATGCCCAAGTTTATATTTGCTACTGGCAAGAAAGTGTTTACTTCTGTTTCAGAACTCTTTGGCACTGTCAAGTGTTTGATATTTGGTGTAAACCAGATGAATAACAAAAAGGACCAGGCTGTAACACCTACACAAAACTGGAAGCACGACAAAACTCTAACCAGTTGCCTTGTTATTGTGTATTACGCCGAGTTGTGCTTTGGCACAGTGTTTACGAGTGGAGTGTGCATGATGATGTGCTCAGTGATTGACTAGTGTATTGTGTTGTGGTTCAGTATGTGTTTGAGTGCCAGTTGCAAGTGTTTGTGGTTCCCCCCCACACACACACTTTGCGGAGGTTAAGGTTACCACACTGGTCTGCAGTCTGACCAGCTATTACAGCCCGCGCTACACCGCAGTCTGGGCAAACTTGCTGTGCGAACAAATGTGCGTATGTTTGTGCGCATGCGAGCACGTTTCCACTTGCAGCACAGCTGTGTGTCATCTAAAACGTAGGTTTTAGATTGCCCATCTCAACAAATTAGACCCAAAACGACAGGATCCAGTGCTAGATCCATACTCAAGGATTTAGTGCTGCATGGGAAAACAGGAAGCGTGCATGTGAGCGTGTGTGTGTGGGGGGGTTTGTTTTAATCTTTATGTCCTGCCTTATCTTATTTGCCCCTGGCCGTGTCTGCTGGCTGAACTGCGTTCCTGCAACCTTGAAGAACTTACTCTTGACACACACATGTGCACGCACACACACACAACATGGGAACATTCAGCTTTCAGACGGACTTATAAAAGCAGACACACTTAATGAAAACGGTGAAAAAAAAACGGAACTAGTGAGGAAAAGTTCCAATAATAGTAGCAAATAGTAATAGCAAAGTCTTTGCATAACTAACGTGAATGAATTTTCAACTTCCTGCCTCATCAGTTAGCGAGTTATACAAGGCTGCTGTGTCCCATTAAATTACACCAGCAGCCTACAGACACAATTAGAGCCGTCAGTGAAAAATAGATTCTCTTGTGGCCTCATTGCACCTTTTAAACCTTAAACCTATTTGGATGGAGTTTAGACCGATAGAGCTAGTTAGGAGACGCTTGATGGAAACAGTTTTCCTTTGTTTATACATTAAATCTCGCTAGAGGAAATTTCCTGACACTGTCCAAACACTGATTAGTCTTAAAGCTAGTATTAGCAGTACTATATTTTCTGTGTTTTGACTGAAAGTCGTCGTTTCTGACCCCCTGACCGAAGCTTGCTCTGCCAGGATTTGGGAAAACATGGCACGGCATTACAATATAGCACCAGTTCATCCCTCCGATACTGAAAGTGTCGGAATTGAACAGTAGTTGAAGTGTAGGGTTGATATGAAGTGACCCTAGAATTTTAAACAGGATATACACTTTAATAGGAACACCTGCAATTTTTACCGTTACATCCTCAGATTTTGCTTGTTAGCTGGCAAGAGGGGGATCTCTTAAGGTTTAATGTGTTGTGCATTTGGAGATGCTTTTCTGCTCACCATTGTTAGATAGAGTGGTTATTATGTGAGTTATCATAGACCTCCTGCAAGCTCGCTCCAGCTTAGGTATTTTCCACCAACTTCTCTTATGAATGAGTCACTCACTGGATATATTTTGTTTTCGGGCCAAGTAGCAGAACAATTTCTAAAAAAAATCTAACCAGTCCATCCGGCACCAACAACCATACCACAGTACCACAGTCATAGTCACTGAGCTGAAAAAATGTCTCTCTAACGCCTTACATCTCCGCGATGTTCTGGATTGCACCACTGCCAAAAGAATTGACCATTGTGCGAACGAATACGAAGAAGGGTTACGCATGTTTCCTTCTTAAAGTGGCCAATCAGAGTATATATTAGAAATGTGTTTATTTGTGGAGGTATTTTGAAGTTGGATCCGTGCTTATGTTCAAAGCTACTTTTCTGTTCTCTCTCAAAGCTGTATGTGTTACAGTACAGTGGCTCTGTGTGAGACAGCCAATCCTTCTGTATGGAATCCAGTGATTCACCCAGGCTGGAATGTGCAGGCTCTGCACAGGAAGTGAGGCAACCTCCTCACTATCTCCTGACTTTTTATTGAAGAATGAGCAAAGAAAACAAAAAGAAGTGTGACATTCATTATGGTGTGACTTGAAGCATGAACTATGCAAATGTAACAAATTATTGACTATTCTTTAAAAGTTACGGTGAAGCAAATCATTTGCATCGGTTTGATTGCTCCAAGACACGTTTTAGCCGTTATTGAGGTCTTCGTTGCTCAAACAGGAACGACCTTTGACCCAGATGAGTCAGTTGAGGGCGCATGTGCAGTGGTGGAGAGAGCACAACAGGTGCGGCTAATTCCTTTGGATACTAGACATTTGCTCCGTTGCATGTGAAGCATTTAGCGTCTGGAGAAATGCTCTGTGTGTGTGTGTGTGTGTGTGTGTGTGTGTGGCTCGCTCATTAGGAGGCCTTTTACAGTTCCTTACAGCTGAATAGTCGCAGTGTGTTGCCGAAGAGGGAGGAATCTGTGCTCTCCTCTCTTCTCACTGCATTCCTTTATTTCCTTTCTCTTATTCTCTCTCTGTCTGTCTCTCTTTTTCTCCTTCCCTCATTCCCTTCTTTCTCATGACCCCTCTCACACTTTCACACCCGGCCTCCTTGAACTTTCTTAATGCCACAATTGTGAATATCCGTGACAGAAAAATCGAGAAAGAGCGGGACAGCAGGCAAGAGGAAAAAAAAAGGAGAGAGTGTGCATAAGCGAGAAAGAGTGTGTCGTTGGAAACTCTGACGCGAGCGGGTAGAGTGTGTCTCGACAGCGCAGCTTAATCCAGGAAACTCCCTTAGAACAACAAGGCATGGCTGCTTTCCAGAGAGTTCCTCCGGAGCAGACGCACACAGACGCGATTTGAACGTTTTAATATCTTGCACATGCACTTTGTATTATCTTTCCTTTTTTCTTTTTTTTTTTTTCTTTTCCACTCCCCGCTATTAATTCCTGTACTCACCTCAATGTCTTATTTTCTTCTTCAACCATTAATAGCCCAAACCGGCAAAGTTATGCACGTCACTGGCGATCCATTATGTCTTTTCCTGCAAGCTCTGTAATGTTGGTCAGATGTTCCCACAGAGCTAACTAGAGCAACCAATGAGAAGTTCTCTACCAATATACGCATTTGGCATTTCCTGTTCTGTAGTACGTGTACGAGTGTGTCTGAGTTTGGTAACACACTTTAAACAATATTGAAGAGCAGCGTTTTGTAAACGGAAGCGAACTCGAGTGTCCTCATGCCATTAACCATGTTCAAACTGTGGCTTATTTTTAGATCCAGGTTATTTTTCCACTTCAGCAACTGAGGTTTGATCACCCATCATTGCATTTCCAATGGTTGGATGAGCAGCTTTGAATACATCCATGCACTTCATTGCCAATTATAACTGATGTAAGGTAGAGAACACATTGAAGACCTTTAGGTAAAAAATATAGCACTTCTTTGTAGAGCATATATCGTGGATGGCAGGAAAGCATGCGTTTCAGATCGTATAAACATAAATTCGTATAATGAATCTACACTATATTGACACCTGACTTTTCCAGTCACCCATCAACACTACTAAACACTGACTGCACTTCAGGCCCCCGAAACCCTACATCAGTACGTGACTTTACTAACGCCCTTGAAGCTGAATGAGCACAAATGTCCACTCCTTCCAAAATCAATGCAACATCTTCCACAGAAGAGTTGAGGTTAATTATAACAGGTAATAGGGTCTAAATGTGGTCAGGTGTCCCGAACCTCATCTCTTTTATCACCTGACAGCTTTCTTGGCTTTGTTTGGGGGTTTTTTTCTCACTTTTTAAGTGTGGGGTCCATCAAGATGGCTGACTTTTTCTTTATTAGGCCACAGACTGAAGGACATGGGATCAACAAGCTTTGTGTAGGAAGGTCAAGGCACAATTAGGCTGAACTCTAGTTCTTCCGCTTTATTATTCTCAATTATTATTTTCAATCAAGAAGCTTCAGGGTTGCATTCCTGCTTTTTATATAAAAAACGAGATGTAGCCGAAAAGACGGTGTGTTTTGTTCAGAGGTAATTGGTTATGTAAGCTGGGGCTACATCTAAAATGGAGCATTTTATTAGTGTTAGACATCTGTTTTTTTTAAATATGCATTGCTTTTGCCATCCATTAAGCATCAAACTTTCGAATACTAACCACTGCATTTCCATTACAAAGTAGCAGCATCTGTATACTTGATTACCACATCCTACCAGGGCTGCTTTAACTGGTAAATTAGGTTTTGCAATTTTCATTTTAGGGCATTTAATCGTTTCCAACTGTGCGCCTTTTAAATGCACTTTTACATACTCTGGGCGTTTTCTAGCGGCTCACGCTGCCCCCCCCCGTCTTTGTGCCAGAGGATAATGGGAAATGTAGGCCATCAGTGGTGTAGTGTTTCCTCTGAGGTGTTCAGTGACCGTCAAAAGAAGAAGAATAAAAAGAAGGGAAAAAGCAGAAGAAGGAAGAAATGTGGGTCATTCGAAGCGGCACTTTGTTGAAAGAGGCCTTCTCTTTGTGACGGAGCTGAAAAGATGGTGAAGAAAGAGAAGCGCCTGAGGGAAAGTGGGCAAAAAGTGCTCACAATGGAGCGGTCACACACACATGCATGCACACACACTGGGTTCATGAAGCAGCTATTTTTTTTTTGTTCCCTACACTTCAAACACTCACCTAAAAAATATATGAATGCACTGTTGTCTCCTTTTCATTTCTTTTTTTCTCACCAAGCTTAACACATTCTCGCTCGCACACTCCCTATTCCACACTCCCTTTTCCATTCCACCCTATACACTTCTAGTGCACTTCTTCTTTCACTGTGAATTGAGCATTCTTTTACTGCGGTTTATTTTAGGGATGGACTGAAACTCCGGTATTCATAATGAACCTCTCCGCATTCCTGTTAGTCACGTGTCAACATTGTTAACGAGTTGAGGATTTCTCAGGTATGAAGAAAGTGTTTTTAGGCCAGACATAATGATTTAATTATATTTCGAATTAACGATGCATACCCAGACACACAACATGACTGTAGTAAGCCGTGTACGTGCAGTACATGGCGGCTGATAAGATTTTTTTTTTCTTCCGCTGTTGTTGCTCATCTTTCTTAATGAACATCGTGTGCTCTGAGACCTTCTTCTGTTCACCACCGTTGTAAAGAGTGGTTATTTGGGAACTCATCTACCATTCTTTTTTTTAATTTTTTTTATCAAGCTTAATAAGCAAGACGTTTCTATGCCGATTACCACTCCGAAATATTTTGCAGACTGACATGTTTTGGAATCCCTGGAGATTAACAATTTATCAATAGATGGTCTTAAGTGTGAACTTTAACTGAAGTTCTTAGCCTGTATCGGAATTGCTCTTATGCAATACACAGCTGTCAAATGATTAGATAATAACATAAATGAAAAGAGGCACAGGTGTTCCTATCAAAGTGTCCAGTGAGTGTATATGCTCTACTATTATTAGTCTGCTGCATTATTCATTGTATAAAGCCCCTCTGAACCCATGTTAAACCACAGAAACGTGTCTGTTACAGTTTCCAGGCCTCTGTGCCATATATATATGTGTGTGTGTGTGTGTGTGTGTGTAAGGATGCCTGTATCCATAGCAACAGCACATGTCTTTAGATTATATTTCATCAGGGTACAGCAAAACCCCCCCGCTCATTAGCTTCCTCACATGGATTTGAATCTCTCTTTAATCTTATAGGCTCTCGATTATCAAAGCATGCATAGTACACGAGACAGTACAGACAAGGTACACACTGGAAATAGTTCTTCTCGTGCACAAGCATCCATATTTACTCAGGGTGTAACTGAATACAAGTTTATTATGAATACAGACACAAATAAGAGACGTGCGTATACGTACTAACAACGTTCACAAGGCGTCTGATTGAGACTGGAGTTGCCCATCAGTGCTGCGCATGGGCCGTTTCGGGAAACCGAACCGCCTCTCATTCCGCTTTAGCATATTTTGCTTCCTCTACTACTTCTAATTCGAACTGCACGTGTGCTGACCAGAACTGATTTGTCTCGCCAGGTTTGTCTTCTCGTGCTGGCTCTGACTGTGGTGGGCAGTGGGGCAGCTGAGCTCGGTATCCACTTGAACCTGACGGCCAAGCAGCAAGTGTGTCTGGAGAACCAGCAGTATCCACACAACGGCTTCTGCTGCAAAAACTGCGAGGCTGGTAAGTAAGATTGCAGATGCACTTTGGAGGGCAATGTTTAGCAAAAATAGGTGTTAAAAAAAGAAGGAAGCTCAAACGTGAAGCACTGTGTTTGAAATGTTCAGAGGTCGCCCCCACACACACACACACACACACACACACTCCTATGGATTCTGTGTAAATATAAAAAAAAGTTGCAACAATCAAAACAAAATGCTTGTAACTCTAGCGCTAAACAACCACATCCATCACTTCCATATGGCTCAGGAATGGAGATTTATTGTGTTTGTTAGAGCTGCTGCTGGCTATGGAAATATTACCACAGTCATGTACGATAACAGAGCCGTTTTAGGCATCTATAGTGCCGGGTTTGTTTTTAATTCGGCTTCCCTCAGCAAAAAAGGAACATTAATTTCTCCATGAACAGAGTTTAAATTGCAAAGCTGGCTTGTAAATGTTCAAGGAATGACGTGTGCGAGTGAAGGGTGTTGTTTGTATTTCATTACCAGGCACCTACGTGAAGGAGAAATGCACCGTGGATTTGGAGAAGGGAACATGCGAACGATGCAAGGACGGCACCTACGCCGAGCACCCGACTGGCATGGAGCAGTGCCTTCAGTGCAGCCAGTGTCCTGCAGGTATTACACTGCTTTATCTCTGTCCTCCAGGACTTTCAGTTTTATTCACATCTTAGTCACTTTATTTTAGGAAGCGGTGACCCACCACAGCAGATCAGGACTGAGTCATTTGCCAGTAAACTGATCAGTTCGGAGTATAAATACATTTTCAAAGCATGTCTTTTTCAGCCTGGGCGTGTTTGCTTAAGAGAATTCGCTATTCACTGTCCCTCAGGCTGTGGCATGTTACAACAGATTCGCAAAAAAATGGCCATTACAGATAAGACTGCACTCTCAAGGTCTGAACTTTTATTGTAAACTCTCTGAACAAGTCACACAGTGTCCCGTAGGACCGCTACAGGATTCTAATGGACAGTGTTGAATAGAGCCAGGGTTCGAGTTTCCTCCGCTATAAGAAACCGATCAGCTACTGTTACACAGGCCGGGTGTGGCCATCGCCCATCACCCCTGCTCTTTTTGTGATCTTTTCTATGTGCGTGAGTCAGTGTGTTGTTTAGCCGTATTGCTAGGTGTGTGTGTGTGAGAGAAAAAGAGAGATAATGGCAACTGTTGCTGACTCACCGGGTGTGTGGATCAGGAATCAAAGTTTCATCACTGCTTTTGGGAATCTGGACTGTAGCACACAAACGTTCTGTGATTTATGTAATGATTAACTTGTATCCCCAATACAGTTATTTCCCTTCAGCGCAGTGCAGCATGGAAAACACCTGTTTTTATGTTAATGGATTTGTCAAGCCTTGATATTCAGTTTTCCCACTCCTCCCTCTCTCCGTCTCTCTCTCTCTCTCGCTCTCTCGCTCTCTCTTTTTCTCTCCCCCTCTCTCCACAGGTCAGATAATAACAGAGACGTGCACAAACACGAGGGACACTAAGTGCGAGTGCAAACTCGGCACTTTCTGTCTGCCCGATGAGCCCTGTGAAGTGTGCAAAAAGTGCACTAGGTAACTACCATTCTATCAACTAAAGAAAAGATCAGGTCTCTTTAAACTCTTCACATGGTCACGTATTTTCTGCAGTTGGAAGTTACAGACTTATGATTACAGATTGTCTAGATATATATTGAAATATAGTCATTGAATTGGAGTCACTATTTGCTACAGTTTCCATATTTTTTATTATTGTCCAGTTTTACATATAAAATATGCGAATGTGCTATAAAGTTCTCAAAATTCACTGTAGGCAGGAAAACAGATTTTATTTGAAAATGGCAGGTGTGTCCCGTCTACCTCACACATACTTATTTTTACCCAATATATTGTCTATTACGGGATTTGAAGCATTTGAACTGTTTAGGAAATGCAAGTATGAACAATGAATATTCTTCAAAACGCTCTACACTCCTAAAACACCGTTGGCTCTAAATTTAAATCTGATATTGATTTTCATGGTGTCATATGACTACTTGTCCCTCATACACATGTAATTCAATTATGCACTAAGGAGAAGCACTCTTTCACTGTATTGAATGTCCATTACTAATTCATTGATGAACCCTGATACAAATGTACCTGTAGTGCAATTCTTATTTAAAAAACATTCTTATTGGCTTGTTATGAGCTCAGTATAAAAATGTGATGGTTGATGGTTTTTCTTTTTCTTATGTGAAGTCTGGTAATATTTATATCATAAGCACATGAGAAAAATAAATAAATAAATAAAATAAAATAGTGTCCTATTTTTATACTTCATATTATTTAAGCTCTGTTTGGGAATAAAAAGTCTCAAACAGTTCTCAGATCTACTAGTTGTCTTGGCTTTCCTGCCATTGATGAATGAAAAGATTAATAATAATCTCTTTTCTGTCTCAGGTGCAAATCAGATGAGATTGAGGAGCAGGCGTGCACCCCGACCTCCAACACGAAGTGCAGAAAACGTACAATATCACCTAACGAAACAACTATTTCAACCACAGTCTCGCCTGTACCCAGCAACAATACCAATGGCACCATAGGTACAATCAAATGACTGCACACAAATAACTTTTTATGATTAAAGCGAACCATTAAAAATATTTTCTAAACGCTTAGAATAAAGACGTGCTGATGTCATATGAGTGTAAACATCTGCTTTGTTTTGCTCTCCTTTCTTGCAGGAGCTGTTGTGGCTGTAGTGCTTCTAATCTGTCTTATTGTTTTCGGTTTTCTGGTTTGGAGATTTGGACGGCCCTGCAGAAAACAAGGTCTTATTTGAATTCATTTGCAACTAAAATTATAGAAATACTTTTCGAATTAATTATGCAGCTGTATTAAGGATTAAATTTTTTTATACAGTATATACTGTATATTATACAGTGTATATACAGTGTATATTATACACATTACAGTACTGTGTATCAGTCCAGGTGCATGTTTCAGGCAAGCATTAATTCGATACCTCGATTGATCAAAATGCAGTTATGTATATACGTTAATAAGTACATACATTATATTGCCAAAAGTATTGGTTCACCTGGTCATAAGTACGGTATGTGAGTTTTGAGCATTGCATTCCATATTTAGTCCCAATTTGCTCTTATGATTCCTTCCACTCTTCTGGGAAGATGTTCCACTAGATTTTTGGAGTGTGCTTATGGATATTTGTGTTTAGCAGCCACATGGGTATTACGTAAGGCAGGTACTGATGTAGGTGAGGAGACCCGGGGTGCAGTCAGCGTTCACATTCATCCCAAAGGTGTTCAGTAGGAAGGTGATCAGAGCTCTATAGCAGGCCAATCAAGATCTTCCTCTCCAAAACATGTAGACCATATCTTCTTGGAGCTCACTTTGTGCACAGGGGCATTGCAAAAGTGATTCAAGTGAATGCAAAATCTAAAGACATCCTGTACAATTGTGTACTCATGCCTTTTGTGTAAATTTTGCACTCATGCTCTTGTGGATTTATGAGCAAAAATAATTGAAAGGGATTTCGAGGGTTATTATAGCATTAGGGGGAAATCTGAAATGGGATGCTCTGAAAAAACCCGTATGGCCAGGTGTCCACATGTTTCGCCAATGTAGAGTTACCACTTAAACAGTGGTCGCATATTTGTGACGTCTCTTCATTTATATTTTTTACAGGAAGCCCAGGGGCTCAAAATAATGATGTGAAGATTCCAATCGTAAGTCATTTCTTTACTTTTCAGGTTAATGCAACACATTCATTGAGTACATGCACAAATCTGCTAGAACAACATCTGATTATTTGTTGATTGTGTCTTTTATTTTTTTTTTAGGACGGCGTTAGTGTCCCTACCCCCGAGGAGTGCGAGAACAGCCGTAACGCAGGATTGGAGGAGTCTGAGCTGCCACGCACCGAGTCTCGTCCCCTGCTGCAGGAGACGAATATCCCGGGGTGTAAAAGCATCCCTGTGGAAGATGAGGACAGAGGACTTGGGGACAGCCTACCTAACACCACCAGCTCCTCCCAGACCAGTCTATCAGCTCTCCCAGTGAACGTGGCACTTCCTGTCTCAGATAATTGTGTGAGGGAGGTGGAGTCCTGGGCCAGGGTGAGTGAATAGAGTCACTTAGCACCAAGTCGAGTCAGATTTTAATGCTCTCGCTGTTGCTGTTGTGCCTTTATTGAGTACTTTAATAGAATTACTGAATGGAAGGGGTGATACGCACAATACAGGCATCACACAATAAAGGTTTCATACTTTCGCTGTCATCCAGCTTTGTAGTTTGGATTGTCAATAAACATCTGTTTACATTTGTTTGTTTGTTTTTTGTTTTTTTGTTTGTTTGTTTTTTTTACAAAATGGCCAATGTAACCACACATCTGGCATCACTCGCTGCTCCCATCAGCATTTTCACTGTAATGCTTTGAAGCCTGAACTGACTTGACACCACCACAGTGTCATAAATATTATAGAACCAAACAATGCTCTACCACACCCATGTGCAATATCCACACACTCCTGACGACCTCAATCAGCTGGATTGGGTGTGTTAAATCAGGGCGTGAATCTAAACCTCAAGATGCTATTTTTCCATTAGCAAAACGAAGGCACTCCTGCATTAAATTGGCTTAAAATATGACAAGCGATGTACATGTCAGGCTTGTTCTATTATGCTCCTTTGAGATGGCAGGATTTCAGAAAAAGCCTGAATGAGTCATGCTTGAAGTCAGCAGTCCCATTCTGTTCTGCAGAGAACCTTTTTCCCCTCCCCCTGAGAACCCAACGTTAATTAAGTTTCTCTCTTTTTTTTTGTAGGAGGATGGCACACCCAGAAGACTCATTCCATTACTTGGTAAGTTTAACAGCCGTGGAGTCAGTTGAGAAATACACCAATGAATACACTCACACACACGTTAATTTGTAGTGCGATCAGGAGCCAATTTAACTAATTAGCAACATCCTTTCATACACATTGCTATCTAGAGTATCTACATAAACCAATTGATTTATTTTAACATTCATTTTCTCGTGTAATATTGCAGTGAATGACGATCAGGGATTACTGCAGTTACTAAAAATGTTTTTAAATGTCCACAGTACGTTTCATCTGTTAATGATATTTATACCACTGCGCTTTTGCTGTCTTGATCCTGATTGGTTAGAATATGTTGATTCATTTTCTGGAATGGTAGTGTCTTTAGTAGGAAGGCTACAATGCAAGGCACAGGTTTATGCTGATGTGCTTGTTTTTAAAATGTAATGTGGTGAAGAAAAGAAAAAATGCGTTTATGGAATTTTTTTTTTTTCCGAAGCAATCACCAGCGCTAGGGCTTCGACTCATTTTTCTAACTCAAGGTAGTCTATAGCTCATAACACACCCTCCTTATTTTGTATTTTTTTTTTACTTTAAAAGAAAAGAAAATGTCAGGTGTTCGAATAATTGGGATTATATTTAGGGTGTGTTTTTTTTTTTGTTTTTTTTGTTTTTCTCCACTGTGCTGTAAGATAAACATTTTTAGATGCATTGTCATGTTTTATTCCTAACTTAAGTGGTATGTTATAGACTTTTGATTAAATGGTGGTTCAATTAAATTCTTAAATGCACTTGTAAATAAATATACTGACTGTAAGGCAGATTCTGAACTCTTCCCTCCTTTCCCTCTCCGCAGCTGAGGAGGTGTCTCTAAGCAAGAGCTTCGACCTGTTCGACGTTCTGGACGTACGCGTGCACAACAAGTTCTTCCGCAGCATCGGCGTAACCGACAACGCCATCAAACACGCGGAGTCGCACAACGCCGGCGACAAGGTGTACGAACTGTTGCGCGTGTGGATGCAGCGCGAAGGACTCCGCGCCAACATCAACCACCTGCTGCAGGCGCTGTTGGACCTCGACCAGCGCTACTCGGCGGAGCAGATCGCTTCCCGCTCGGTCGAGCGCGGCTACTACAAATACGAGTGATGGACTTTGTGAAGTGGAAAGTATCGTGTCTTTCCGTTTTCGTACAATGGACTGAAGGTGCAAGTGTTGTTCACGACGAGCTGATTAGCATCATCAAAAAAACAAAAACAAACCCAGACTTGTGAACTAGAACAAGCAGCTTGGCATTCGAGTGTCACATGGAGGAGCTAGAATGATTTTTAATTGGGTGTTTTTTCGTTTTGTTTTTTACGCTGCTGTAGCTAAACAGATCATTATGCCTTCCATTACCTCTTAAGCCTCATTTTAAGAAAATAGAAAAAAAAGTAAACAAAAAAAATTGTACTGCCGAAATACAAAGTTGCACACGAGTCACGGAGAAGACACTCAGTTCAGCTCCTCTTTCGTCCACACGTGTGCACCGAACATCCCGCAGACGGTCACTGCTAACGTCGTAGCAACGTTTTGTGCTTTTCCGAACCAAATGCCGGGCTGTGCGTAAAAATCCATGCTACGGTGATGGTTGGTCATCGAGAGCAGCCTGGTGTGAGGAAGAAAATGATGTGTTTGAGTCAGCCAGAGCGCAGAGTCGGCCTTTGTTTGTTTGTAGCAACTTTTATTGGCTTTATTGAAGCCAACACTGGACTCAGCGAAGATTTCACGCTAGGTAACGGCGTGGCTTCGTCTAAAAATTGTGCACTGGCATCAGGCTTTTTGGATTTTTTTAATCTACAGGTTGGAAATTGTTTGTTTGTGTTTTTTTTTTTTTTCGTGCAGTGACGGCCACAAAATTAGCTGTAATTAGCTGACTAATTGGGTTTTTTGTGCAGTTGAAACTACAGGCAGTCGAACCCCTAGATGACACTACATGCTACTAAGACTGTTGTCCCGTTTTTCCATTGTTCATTGATATGGTGAAATGGAGGAAGGAAGGGGACACAAAGACGATTTGTGCTTTGACACAAGTCAAGGCCTTCAAGCTTTCGACCGTAGACTCGCTCATGCGACACAACTATGGTTCATCAGAAAGAATTTATTTGTGACAGTAGTAGACAATAAAGTTCGATTTCTATAGTCACGGTTTTAGCGTTAACATACTGTTTGCTACGGAAATGTCACCCTCTGAAGGACATATTCCGCTCCCTTGAACAACAACTCAGTGTCTTTTTTTTTTTTTTTTTTTGTTTTTTTTTTTTTTTGGAGAAAAACAATCAAAACAAAACAAAAAAAAAATCTGTCGGTTACAAACACCTCTTCATCCATTTCCATTTCCTTATTTATGTAGAATTTCGAATATTTATTTGTCATAATAGATCTATGTGTCATTATTTATACCTGCTAACTATATTCAAGTGTGTCATTGTGTGTGTTTGTTTGTTTGTTTGTTTGTTTTTTCGCCTTGCAGTGTAAGGCACTACAGATGCGACAAGTGGCCAAAAGCCTGGCACAAGTGCCTAAATTTCCAAGGGGCCTAACAAGGGGGCCACATTGCTCCTTTTCATTAAAAAAAAAAAAAACCCACAAAACCTTGCATTAGAGTAAACCATGGACGTGTTGGTACGTTTTTTTGTTGTTGTTGTTGTTTGGTTTGGTTTTTTTTTTGTTCTCAATGAAAAATGAAGCTCTCTTCCTCACATCAAGATTTCATTTCTTTTTGGCCTGAGTTGCATAGAGTCACAGAACCAACCAATTTAAAATGTGAGTAAAGAATGGCAAAATAGTGAGAATGAAGTGGCGTCCTACAAACCCGAAGGAACAAACTGACCGCTGAATGAATTCATATTATTAGGTTCCACTCGGTGTGAAGTTATTGTAATTTGATACCCAATTTATAAAGAATTTTTTATCTATATATAAAGTATAATGATGCTGTTACAGAACACAGAGTTAGAATTATTTATTGATGACTGCCTCATGGAAAACAACTATCTATATATAGATCACTACCTACGTGTGATCAACTTAGTAAATCAACTTAGACCTTTGACTCAGCTATGGACTGAGCATCATAGCTGTATAAACTCGAGTGTATTCTCTAAACGGAAACAAAAGACTCAGTGTTCGTTCAGCTCATATACCAGTGCAGGCACTGCCACCTAGCGTTTTCAAAAAATATATATTGTTCTAATATGGATTGATACAGTCTGGTCCAAAAGTGTATTGTCTGACTATCTTTCACAAAACACCTTTAAGTTTAAAACATTTAAACTAGACATGCATCAATTTCAAGGGACCTTTTTTTTTTTTTCTTTTCATCTTTTCTCTCTTCATGCACTTGTAGAGTTTTTTTTTTTTTTTTTTTGTATTACTATTATTTTGATACACAGAGAAATCATTCAGTAGATAAGCTCAATTTGTTTTGTTCAGGATTCTTTTTCTGTATTATTTCCTTTAGTCCTAGTTCAGCTTTATTTCTTTTAACACCTGTTTTCTCTTCCTACATTTGCTCACCCCACATTTCGCTTTCCTGTATCGTAGAAGCAAATGTATTGGCCCACTTTTGTTTGCTCTTTAACAGTTGTAAAGTATTTGCTGTTGCAAATGCATTTGTAGATTGATTTAATTTTGAAATAAATATTTCTTACTAAATGCAAGGTGTGGTTTTTGTGGTGAAAAAAAAAATATATATATTTATTTATTTATTTATTTATTTTATTTTTATTTTTTCTTTCAAACAGGCTCCTTAAACACAGTGTAATTCTTTCTTCATAAATCCCATTGATGTTAGGGTCAGCCATGAAAAGTCGCTCCTAGAGCACAGAGGATTAAGGGCCCAAGGCTGGCAGCTTGGCAGTACCTGGGTCTTGAACTCCCTGACCTTCCGATCAGTAGCACCTTAACCACTGTGCTACAACTTCCTCATAATCCATATAATGTATTTGCCAAACAATTGGTGTAAATCTTTGCAAGACAGCCACCTCTTTAACCATAAAATGAACCACCTTAGCAAAGATTTAGCAATTTCATTAAACAAATATTTGATAGGAGTCAATGTTTAACTATTAACTCATTATTTAAATGTGGACAATAATATCCTGCTTCTTAATTAGAGCATTTAAACGCACACATCCCATCCCTTCCCCAGAGATTTACTTCCACAGCCAGACCTTGGTGCTTTTGATTGAACCCATTGAACTCATTTAGGAAGTGAGACACTTCCAGACAACTCCTCCCTGAATTACTAATGGTATTCTTAGACCCTGACATATTTGTACTAAAATAAGCATTTGTTTTGAAGAGACTACAAAGCAGTTCGGGAAGTTTCTCTGAAAAAAGTCCAATGGTGTAAATGTAATGTAATGCAAGATGTAAATAATTATCAGAACTCGATAATAAACAAAGCTGCAAGCACTTTTCTCAAGGGCGAAGCACACAGACTCTGAGCCACACGTTCACAACGCTACAACTGATGCCTTAACAATCAAAGGAAAGTAAAACCACAACCATATTAAAGGAATTCAAGGGTGTTGTGCAGTTTCGTAGTTGATCTGTATGTTAGGACGAGGGTCAGTAATGACTGACTATGGGAGTAAAGGTATAATTTAAAAAAAAAGGGCTGTTGAGATGCTTTGAGCCAAATTTGCTAAAGACAAACTTAAAAGAAGGAATAGCAATAATGGCAGTTGGATGCAAATTTTTGCATGTTATTGTAACTTGATTAATAGGCTCAGGTCATGGTCCTGAAGACCATAGACTAGGTTATGTGTCCATGCAGAAATTTGTGAGATTCAGTCAACCTTCGGTTCCTGTTTGGTGGTCAGATTTGTTATCAAATTTTATGAGGCTTGGTCTGTAAATGTTGTGTGCTAAAACAAAAACAAAAATTTTAAACGTTGTGACAATAAATAATAACAAATGAATCCCTAATTTGACATGATGGAGGCATGGCCCAATTTTGGTCAGAATTTTCCTTCCCAATAAATATGCTGAAGTTGGAAATATTAAAAGGAGAAGGGGGGTAAATACTTTTGCAGCACAGTGTACAGTGTACAGTTTTCAAGTTCTATAAAGGTTACAGGTTCAGATGAGCCTGTCCACTGTCCAGGCTCCAGCATAAAGTCCTGGCTCTGTTTACCCTACAGCACCAACTATAACCACAACGTTGAAGCCGCACAACTGCATAGGATGTCTTTGGATGCTGTAGTATTACATTTTTCCAGCGCTTGAACTCTATTATCACTTAAAATGCAAACTGTGTTCACAGACAGTGATTTCTGGAGGTGTTAATGAGCCCATGCAGTGATTTCCATTAGAGAATCATGGCTGTTTTTAATGCAGTGCCGCCCGAGGACCCGAAGATCACAGCCATCTAATATTGATTTTTTTGCCTTGTCCCTTGTGCACAGAGATTTTCCCAGATTCTTTAACACTTTTTTTTTTTAATCATGTTTTGTAAATAATGATATATTCAACTTTTTAAAAATTGTATATTGAGGAACCTTATTCTAAAGTTGTTCCATAATTTGTAATCACAGTCTTTTACAGATTGGTGACGCTCTGCCCAGCTTTACTTCAGAGATATTCTCTTAGATACACTTTTTATACCCAGCCATCTTACTGACATGTTGTTAATGAACCCAAAAAAGGGTGCAAAATGTTTCTCCAAACTGTTTAATGTTAATAACACCTAGACTTTCCAGACTTCTGTTGCACAGTCCCAACTTTTTTGAGACATGGCGCAGCCATCAAATTCAAAATTACCTTATTTTTTTTTCCTTAAAATGGTACATTTCCTCAGTTTAAACATTTTATATGTTTTCTATATTCTATTGTGAATAAAATATTGTTTTATAAGATTTGCAGATCAGTTTCTATTTACATTTTACAGTGTGCACGAATCTTATGGTCGGGTGTCCACAAACTTCTGAACCACATAAGAATGTATACAATTTTATTGTTGTATTGACAGGACATAATTATTGCCAGTTAACTTAATCAGTAAACACATTTTCCACCCAGTGTTTTTCCACATGTGGATGGTCCACTGTTTTTACACTGGATGCCCATCCTAACACAACCCTTCCCATTTGTCCGGGCTTGGGACCAGCACTAAGGCTTGTGCAACCCTAATGGATGGGGTTGGTTCCCTGACCGGGGATCGAACCCGGGCCGCAGCGGTGAGAGCGCCACATCCTAAACACTAGACCACCAGGGAACCAACAGGTTAAAATCTTTCACTCTAACCCATGTACACCATATAAGATAAGATTATATCGTTATATCTCCAGAGAGATCACTTTGTGCAAAGAGGCTTTGTCATGCTGGTCTCCTAAATTAAGTGAAGGCAAAGGTAATTTTACTGCATCCAAAGTCTGGTGTCCCAATTTGTTTGTCTATATAATGTTTTTTTTTTTTTAGGTTCATGCTTGATGTTTTTTTTTTTTTTGTCAATTTCAATAAAATAAAATATGATTGGAATGATAGGAAATATTTGCGAATATTTTCATTACACAGCATCCCAACGTATTATGGAACGGGGTTTTAAAAGATTTATTTTAAGTTTATCAATAGTTAAAGCTGTGATAAAGCCCTGTGTAATGTACCATGAAGGATAATTGGAGCATTTCCAAATACATCCAGTGGGCTCATGAATAGATTCTTTCTATTTTGTTTATTTTTTTAAATAATGTCATATATCAGTAGTCTGTACATAAAGTAGTTTTCTGTCTGGCCTGTACAAGGCCTAATTTATTCTCCTTGGCATTTCATTTAATGACTGTCCAAACACTGCTAATGTCTGATCGAACAAAACCTCTTTGAACAGTTTCTGCAAGAGTGATTGAGGACGCTTGATTTTCTTCAGGCTTTGTATCGTAAATTATTTATTCGGAGATTATTGTGGTAGAAGGAATAGTCAATTATGTTCCAAATCCAATTTATTGTTTGGTTTCGACAGTGACTTCACACAAAAGGACAGCTTCTTGTTTACCATAAAAACAACACACAGAGGAAAAACTGTTTTCATACACATAACAGAAGACTGACATTTGAAGGACAATTAACAGTCTTCTATAAGAACATTTTTACACTGAAATTCTCAAACTGTACATTAATCCTGAGTGTGGTTTGAGGTCCGAGTGGAATGTCCATGTTCTTCCCATGTCCTTGTTGATCTGCTACAGGTTTCTCAGATTTCTCCTACCATCCTCTGTGTTATTGGCTAGTCTGAATGGTGTCCATGGTATTCTGTGATGAACTGGCTTCCCATCTATTGTTTATTACTGCCTCGTCCTTCTTTTCTTTCCTGGAATAGGGTCCGGGTCCGTCGCAACCATGCTACGGATAGAGCTGCTGCGGAAGAGAAATGCATTAGTACCACAAGAGGTGTTTACCACTGCATTGATTCCTTACATTTGCACTGATTTGAAGTGAACAGCATGTTCTTTCTTGTTGCATATGGAATCAGGGTCAAATGTTGCTCGCTCTGTTTGAATTTCATGAACTGGTTGCTATGCTATGATGATTTCATTCAGAATGTCAGAGTGTGAGCAGAATATTTGGATCTGTCAAGACATAAATTGGCTCGTCATATGCATGGGAAAAATTCAATAGATTCCCAAAATAGACAGATAGATTACCAGGTATATGGATTTTCACAGCCATTTCTTTCTCACTGGAGGAAATCTAGACAAGAGTTGCCTCATTTAGATTAGTACCACAGTAACATTGTGGCTTGATCATTGTCTTTCCTGACCAAGTGGAATTATTAAAGCATAGATCCCCATATGCCAAGAACACATCAAATATGGTGACATTTTATCTAATCCAAGACTGCAAATCATAGCTTGATTCAGTGGTAAGTAAAATACAATGAAGGGTACACAAAGTATCCTTCTGTATATTTGGTTTGATTGTCAGACTGTAGGATCTCAGATTTTCTGAAATTTTCTCCCTGAAAATCTCCTCTAGACATTTATCCACTTGGAATTCCTGCCGTCTTCTGATCCGATCTGTATGTAGCATCGATGTGCAGGGGGTCAGTGACGTTAAGAATGACAGTGCTTGAGTTGTTACTGGGCCAAATGGCACCAAGAAGGTTCATGGGGTTGAAGTATTCAGACCTTGCCCCATTGGTCACTGGTGCCACACCATTGTCCATCTCCCAAGCCACTTTGCTCCATGGCTGGACTCTTACTCTTCTTTCTGTCCTTTCTGCTGTTGTCCTCGGTTCCGTGATGGAGACGCCGACTCTGGGCTTTCTTCTCCGGAAGCAGAGTGACCACCTCTGCGTGAGTAGGGCCAGCAAATCCTTTTTGAAGTTGGTGTTGAGGGCAGCGTAGACCACTGGGTTACACACAGAGTTGCTGAAGCCTAGGATCTGCACCAAGCTTAGCAGTAGTAACTCTGAGTCCAGGTTCAGGTTCAGCTTTTCTGCAAGGTTCAATATTGAAGAGAAAACAAATAATGTATCATTCAAAATATTGTTGAATATATAAAATGACATGAATCCATCTTACTTTTCAATAAGGACAAAGAGATCAGTTTAGACTTTGTTATATTATGCTACTATGTATTGTTTAATTCATTTATATCATTTAACATCTCTGTCTGTCATCATACATGAAAGTAGATCCACATAAGATTTATACAACATATAACACATTATACAAGTTTTTATGTTGCAGACTGTAAATCTAATCAACAGATTAGACTTTTCAACCCATTATGACTTTTAATCCGAAGGTTGTGAGTTCAAATCCCAGCCCCACCAAGCTGCCACTCCTGGGCCCTTGAGCAAGGCCCTTAACCCCATAGCTGCTTAGTTGTATGAAGAAGATCAATTGTAAGTCACTCTGGATGAGGGCGTATAACAAATTCCATCAATTTAATGTAAATGTACTACAGCTTTTACCTCAGCTACTTCACTTAGGTTAAAGTTTTTAGCTAACACATTCCATTGGATGTAGTTCATATGTATAAAACATCCTAGTTAAACCACTGAAAGCTGTTACATGTGGCAGAAAAAAACAACAAACAATTGCATTTCCAATTCATGTCTATATATGTACCTATTTGTACCACATTATCTTCTCATTTCAAATATTTCCAAATATCATATTTCATATTTAATTATATCCATAATGCACACAAAAACATTTTTAAAGAAAGACAATCAAATGCATTTGTGCTTTATTCAGGTTTGTCCTGCTGCCCTCCCGTTGTGTGATTCTTGTCGGCCTTAGAAACGGACAGTTCTGTTTTTAATTTGCTTCAGTAAACACCAAGTCTTAATCATGGTGCTTCACGTATGGAATGTTTAATTACATTACACTTAGTTCAACAAGATTTACGATCGGAACAAGAAAGAAAAAAGCCCTAGTCTAATCATTTCTTTTGCCTCTTTGTGATTTTTTTAGTGGTTTTGTTGTGATTTGTCCAACATTTAAGATGTTTAGCAAACAAAATGATATAAAAGTGAAAATCTTCTTCATCTTCTTCCATTAGGGGTCGCCACAGAGGATCATCTGTCTCCATACCCCCCCTGTCCTCTAAATCTGCCTCTTTAAACCCAACTACCTGCATGTCTTCCCTCACCACATCCATAAACCTTCTCTTTGGTCTTCCTCTTTTCCTCCTTCCTGGTGGCTCCATCCTCAGCATTCTCCTACCGATATACCCATGTCCCTCCTCTGCACATGTCCAAACCATCTCAATCTCACCTCCCTCACCTTGTCTCCAAAACGTCCTACATGCGCTGTCCCTCTGATAAACTCTTTATTTTAAAGAATGGAAAGGTTAGACGGTGTTACTCCATTCAGCCCAGCTCTGCTGACAAACATCTAACCTTTTCGTTTGCTCTCTATCAGAATTATTTTTTATTTGCACTTAACCTTTAAGCAGTAAACCAACCTATATGATCAGATACCTTTTCTATTCTGCTTTTATTTCAGGGATCGCTTCAATTTTATTTGTGAAGAAACTGTTACAAAAGTGAGAAAAGGTCATGTCCATAAACATGATGAGAAAGTCCCAAATGTGAAGAGAGCTAAACAAAGTTATAACTTTCAAACATTAAAATAACAAAGTACCTAAAAATGTTCAGTAAATGCATTACAAATAGAATTAGTTATTCTACAGTGGTTGTAACAGTACCCTGAATTTATGTTCCTTTATTTGACTACTTTGTTGATTTGTAAATACATTTGGGGCCATTATCTCTTTCACTGATAATCAATAAACAATCTCTCTATAGATAAGCTTAAACCTTCTGGGAGAACAAAGTGATCCCCTGCCATTGTAGGTTCAATGCTGCTCTCTGACATTAATGGCATGCTTTCATTTACCCTTCTAAACAGCTATTAATAGATTTTTAACTTTTTCAAACTACAAGAATGAACAACTTATATAACAATTACGTACTTAGTCAAAACAACGACTTAGTAAGTCAAGAATTATTACTTGGAGAGTTACAATAGTGAGATAATCAGTCATAATATAAACTTACCAGGTCAAAACAACAATATACTTAATCAAAATAATAACTTAGTAAGTCATAACAACATGCACTATAGGGATAAAAGTTTGTGGACACATGACCATAAGATTGATATGTGCTATTGAATATTCAATTCCACATTTAGTCCCTATTTGCTGTTAGAATAACCTCCAGTCTTCTGGAAAGATGTTCCACTAGATTTCGGAGTGTGATTGTGGAGATTTGTGATAATTCAGCCATAAAGGTGTGAGGAGACCTGGGCTTCCAATTTATCCCAAAGGTGTTCAGTAGAGTTGAGGTCAGAACTTTACAGCAGGCCAGACTAGATCTTTTACACCAACCTATGTAAACCATATCTTCATGGAAGCTGGCTTTGTGCGTAGGAGCATTATCATGCTGGAACAGGTTTGGGTCTACTAGTTCGAATGAAGGAAAAAAACAATTCTCTGCATCCAAAGACATCCTATATAATTGTATGCCTCCAGCATTGTGGTAACAGTTTGGAAAAGAATCACATATGGCTGTAAAATTCCCAATACTTTTGTCCATAAATTATATTAAATCAAAATTATGACTTACAAATAAGTCAGAATAATGACCTTTCATGTCAGGGCTTCCATTATAAACACTTTAAGAAAACTACAGTATTCTTTTTTTTTTTTTTTATAATATTTTATAATGTACTTTTATATACTTGTTTAAGTTAAAAACTATGAATTATTATGTGTATTTTTTGCCCTGACTATTAGCAACAATTACGGACTCACCTATATATTGTATGCATCAAACTCAAAATCATCATCAAATTCTTATATTCTATTCTATAAATAACAGATTATTTTGTTAATTTTTTTGCAGGAAGGACAACTGAAACAATACAACTAATACAAATACATTGAACTTTATTTTGATGATCTAAAAATAACAGCACTGTACAGGATATTGGCTGAAATTATCAGGTGGATTAGCTTTTATGTACTTAAAGTATTTTTAGTTTTAATTATTAAATGGCCTTAATAAGAAAAAAAATAATATCAGGTGTGTAGGAAAGACACAAAAAGAGTAAATGTGTGTACTTTTAATGAAGGGTCATAGAAGAATGAACATAAAATGGGGAAGTGGAAAATATATTCACATGTGGGTAGATTTGTGGGTGGCAAAGAGAGCTGAAAAATGAATGTAAAGAAGGGCAATGAACTAAAGGAAATTTGTTTTGGTTAATTCATAGTGGGATATTTTGAATTTGCAAGGGGAAGTGTTATTAAGAGAATGCAATTTAGGACTTGGTGCTAATCTTAAAGACTGCTGGATGGAGATTTCTAGACTTGTGGAAGTTCAGTTGTGTTGTGGGACTTTAGATCAGAAGGTTCTAAGTTCAAGTCCCAATATCACCAACCTGCCACTGTTGGGCCTCTATACAAAGCTCTTAACCCTTCACTGCTCAGTAGTATAA
Source organism: Silurus asotus (assembly GCA_024362625.1). Lineage (NCBI taxonomy): Eukaryota > Metazoa > Chordata > Actinopteri > Siluriformes > Siluridae > Silurus > Silurus asotus. The sequence continues at coordinate 10,251,364 of MU563656.1, forward strand.
AATGAGATTATTGTAAAAATGCCAAATGCCTAAAAATGACTGGTCTATTTTTTTGAAGTCCAATGCACAATTTTTACTTACTAGTCAAATGAATTTCTATAATAAACAATGTGCATAATCATCTCATGTTTTATCAGAAGCATTATCATATGATAGAAATGGACATAGGGGCATTCTTATTCCTTCTTGAACTAAAGCTGACTCTAAGGTGCCGGATCACAATCCCTATTGAGGTGATGGAAAAATGTGAGCAAGTTTATCAGCCAGTTGTTGTCAGGCGTATAGTGGAAAGCTTTTAAAGCATATTTGGACAAAGCCATACCCCATCATGATATCCCTCAATGCCTTAGAGATCCAGAGGAGTGCCAGTCACAAGATATTAGCTCTGTGTGTCTGTCTGTGTGTGTGTGTGTGTGTGTGTGTGTGTGTGTGTGTGTGTGTGTGTGTGTGTTTGTGTGTTACCGTAGTCCAGCAGCAATGATACAAGATGAAATGGAGCCCAGCAAACACCAAACAGAAGCACCACTGTGGCCATCATTTTCACTGCCTTCCTCTTCCTCCTGGAAACAACAACTTTGATAATCTCATAGCCAGTCCAACTACTGCTATGTTTTTTTTTGGACAATGGGAGGAGAACCAGTCAAACCAAAGCAAACCCATGTTAAGATCGTTCAGTGGCCCAAGCCCACAATCGATCTATGAGGTAGCAACACTTCCTGGTAACAATAAGCATGAAGCACAAATAGACCCTTATTCCCTATTTTGGACTCCTTGATTCCAACAAACAAACTGTCTGGAAATTCGCTAAATGATGAGTCATTTCGTCATCTTTAAAAAGGGTCAACAGATGTGCAGCAGCCAAGCAGTCTGGCAGAATTTGAATAGATATCGTAGGAACAGAAATTGGGCAAACACTGCAGAAAAATTTTATTGTTTCCTCAATTTAAAGATGGAACTCAAGAAAGGTTGGACATTGTGAGGAAAGGTCAGCCAAAACAGTCAAAAACTTCTTTCTTTTAGATTTTGCACAAAAAAAACACACACTTTGCCTTAATTTCAAATCCCCAGGAAAACTGTAATGCATGGAAAAATGCATTTTTCTTTTTTTTTAATATAAGGTGAAAATGTATGCTTCTGCTAGAGATGATGTATGCGAGCTGCAGTCGAAGGAAACTTGTTGCATTGTGCTCATTGGGTTTCTTGCTTTAGTAATGGCATTCATTATTATGGCATGAGAGACCTGTCTATGATGCAGTGATCTGTTATACTGCGTTTCTGTATTATATTAATAGATTCTATAGCCATAGCATCATAATGATTGTATTAAAAGGTGGGCTGATTTAGGTAGGACACTACTGAAGGCCTAGATGTAAATGTATTCATTCTAAGGATGTTTCTAATAGAATCAGGAGCAAATATAAAAATAAAAATAGGTAAACCATTCTACTGCTACAGGGATTCTCAAAATCAACTCTTATGTATCATAGACACTTAGAAGCTAATGAAAGCCATTATTATTAGTTTCAGGAAAGTTCAGACTTCATTGATCCAAAATTAGGTACAGTAAATTCTAGCTAAAATAAATGTGCCTCTAATAATTTGTTCTACAGATTATTCTGATGTCCACTAGTCGAGTGGGTGCCATAATTGTGAAAAACTGGAATTTCATATCTTAAGCCTAGTTGGTGTCGAACATTTTGTCCTACACATGAACAAACTTCTTTTGGTTCAAATTTATGATTTTCATCCAGACCCCTTCTATAAAATTTTTTACTGTTGTTTCTGTGTGACATATTCTTTATAACACTGACCTTTCGTTCTTGCATTTCCGGCATTAGTGTTTTAAACGATTATATACTGACCTGGTGATCTTGTTGATCTCCGAGCCTGGCAGCGTTTGAAACACAGCCTCGTGAATGCGGTGTTTGCCCCACAATTCCCCCATGATCTTCCCATACAGGATTGCCATTGTCACCATTGGGACCAAAAACACCATCACTGATAGGCATACGGTGTAACTTCTCCTCCATTGCAGACTTGGCCAGACCTCCAGACAACTGGTGTGCTGAACCTCAAACAGGAAGTCGTATTTCACCTGTAGGGTTAAGAAGTCGGTAGATGTTTCAGGTTAGCTCTCTTTTATTTTGCTAACATTTGAATTTTAAATATTTTATAGAAAATGCATCAGTTTTGGTCTGGTCTATAAAAGACTGATGCAAACTTATACTGAAGTGCTGTAAAATTGGTGCAATGTAGTATTATGTCACGTCTCTGTCTGCACCAGTATAAACCCTGAATGTTCCCTAGCCAGTCACCAAACTACAAGGCAGGAGCGGTGTCAGATGGTGAGTGTAGAAAATGTTTTCTATTTTGCATATTTTAAAATTGACTCCATCAGCAAGACCACAGGCTTATGTTTTTATATTTATATTATATTTTTTAAAATTATATAATTGCCCATTTTATAATATAATTAAGAGCCATTTTATATTATAATTAAGAGTTTTAACTACTTGCTTTAAAAAGAAAAAAACCTCGCTCTTAGCTTAAATACAGCATTAGGTGTTTGCAATTTATTAACAAGTAGCAATTAATCATGATTTATTCAGGTTTTTTTCCCTCTAGAAATTGTACTTGGTTAAACCACTTCACAGTGAATAGAGCCAAAAGGTTATATTCAGTTGATTGCACCTGATAGAGAAAAAAAAAAACTGTAGAACAAAGATTCAGACAATGTGACTGCATACTGTATATAATGTGAAAATCTTGTAAGCAAAGTACTCCTATTTCTTCCTTAAAGGAAATGTACAATGCATCTCCCCTTTTATCGATCCTGTTGATCCACATATTGCTCAAATAAATTACATGACAAAATTCTAAGAGCTAATGGCTCAATCGAATAGAACAATGGTCATCAACAAATCAAAGGTAACATTTAATTATGTTTTAACTGGAAATCAAGCAGAAAACGGATGGATAATGCCAAAAATCAGACACATACCTCTACCTTCTGGACAAACCACATCGGCGCTGCAATTGCCAGTGCAACCAACCACACAGCCACTGGAAGGCAAATGCAAAATTTTGAATTGAAGGAAATTAACATTATTTAGGGTTCATTTAATAGCTACAAAATTTTTACTTAGAAGTATTACAATATATGGACAAATATTTTGTCTAGTGTAGTTGTATCTGGGCCAATGCAAACTAAGAATATTTTTGCATTAAAACTACCATATTGGAACACAGGGATGTTTTATCACTCACCGACCATCATGATGGAGCTGTGAAGGATATAGCTGTTGCGGACATGAAGAGGGTACAAGATCCCCTGGAAACGCTCCACAGCGATACAAGTCATTGTCAGAATGCTGGTTGCTATAGCAGTCACTTGAAGGAAGGGGACCAGCTTACATAGAAAGTCACCTGCAGAGTCAAGGGTTTGCATATGAGGGTGTCTAATTATGTCTGAATGCTTATAAATAGTGTGTTTTTATGTGCTTTGATAAACAAATATTGATCTGGAATCTTTGGTAACCTTTGGTTATTTTTATCATTTGTGTGAGTACAGTTACTGAATATTGAGTCCTGGGCTACTGAATAATTTATGGTAATGCATCAAAAACTATGTGCTTTTCATTTAAACAAATGTGCATGCAAATAAACTACATTAAACCTGTCCAGCTAGAAATCACTGTATATTAAAACATACAAACTTAATTAGAAAATGTATTAACAATTTAATCACTGAAGAAGAAGCCAACTTTATAACCATTTAAATAACACAAATGAGCCAAATGCAAACTGAAGTTGGAGCAACTCAGGATTTAATCCTCATTCACCGAAAATGTTGCTGTGAATATTGAGATTAAATAAATACTGATGGCACAAGGCCAAATGTGTTGAAAGCGTACCTGCCAGCCAGTTGTTAAAGAAGTGCTGCAGCAGGGAAGCAGGCACACACACAATCCCAATGAGAAGGTCACTAAGTGCCAGCGAGCAGATAAAGAAAGTGCTTGGGGACTGAAGCGCTTTCTTGCGGCACATGAGGACCAGCACAGCCCCGTTTCCAACCACAGCAAGCAGGAAAATAAGCACATACAGCAGCCCGAATACAGGTACCAGGGCAGCTGGAAGCCTGGGCACAGACACCAGAGGTGGAATAGAGAAGTGTTGGATGAACTGCCAACGAGAAAGGTTTGATGCCTTCAGCATCATGTCCAACAAATCTGAGGTGAGGTTCATTTTTATGATCTCAAAGTCTCAGGGTTTTGGTCCAAGTCCAAATGTAAACATGATGAATGGAGATCTGACAGCTCCGGACTTGTATTGTAGATGATGTGGAACTGAATAATGCCTGCAAACGTAAAACACAAAACAGAACAGAACAGAAATTAATGAAAGATTAGCTTTTTGTCCTCTGGTTATATATTTGTTCAATAGATTAAGAAACTGTAGGAAACTTAAAGTAAAGTATGAATGATTTTTACATATTAAACATCTACTTTTCATAGGTACAATAAATATGCCACACTCATTTCTCTTATACAGCTCCTTATTCCAATCCAAATATAATTTTGCAGATGTGCATGAGCTTTTAATCCCATTACATCTGCTGCCTATGATCAAAATAAATGGTTTCCAGGGTGTTCTTAATTACAATATAAGCATCTATGAATATAGAACAGGTAAACAAATGCAAACAGGAAAAATGTGGGAAAAGCAATAAGTTTGTGTGAGACAATATGGGACATATTTCCAACACTTACAGGAGCACAGTTTTTATGTGCTGCTAAATGAATAATAAAAAAAAAGTATAATCAGCCTATTTGAATTTGTTTTATTATATTGCTTATATCAAACAACGTAACAAAGAGAGGCATTACTGAATAAAAAATGGTATAGAAAATTCTGGGTGTTATATTCTCACAGTATTTCTCTGCATAAAGTTATGACAATATTGTCTCATCCCTGTATCTGTATTAAAACATGATACATGGTTTTCCCACAAAAATATAAATCATACTGATGACAGGTTTTGGATACCACCCCCTGATCTGTCCTGTTGTGTCTTCTGTTTATCAGTGTATTTATTTATTTATTTATTTATTATTTATTTATTTATTAGCCAAAAAACAAGAAAGCGAAAGGAGCACTTTCTAAGCTATTCTCACAATAAACTTTACTTTGACCATGCAATTTTTATAACCCTTTTAACTAAATATTGAAATGCTTAAAAAATGTTTTACACAATAGAATAACCTTTAGATAAAATTCCCAGAAACCTGGATGAAATCTATAAATCAACATTGGTAAATATTTTAGCCATCTAAATTAATTAAAATTGATAAAGATGATCATCATTGTTATCATCATCATCATCAACAACAACAACAACAACAACAACAATAATAATAATAATAATAATAATAATAATAATAATAATAATAATAATAATGCATCATTTTTATTATAGCTGAGCAGTCTTCCCATTATGGATACTACTTTATAATCTACAGAAGAAATAGAGTGCATGGGATGTGTTGTGATGTTCTTATTAATATTTTTTTATTGGTTGATAAATATTCATAATTGGTGTATTTAACTTCTGGACCGGTCTACGCATGCGTCAGGAAGTTGAGCAGTTTTTAGATATAAAGCTGATATTTTACAGGTAATGCTGCGGGTCATGCAAAGCCATGTGACTTACCTTCATGTAGTATATCTCGAGCTCGTCTTGAGAGAAAAACAGAGAGCCAAGTTTCTTATTTTCTTAAATTATAGACGATCGAGTAATAAAAATCGTTTTAGACGTCCTCCTTAAGGATTCTCGCCAGTCTGTGTCTAGAGTCGGGTTCCCTGTGGTTCTTCCTACAGATTAACGCTGCGTTGCTGCTGTCTGACCAGTGGGGGCAGCATTTCCTTCTGTTTACCTGCTCACTAAGACTGAGGCAGATAAAAACGCTCAATGGTGACTGTGCCCTGGAAATTACCCCAAAATATATTAATTTTGTGTTACTTCTGCTAACTTGTTATTTAGCCATTATTTCCTGCGTCTATTACGTAAAAAAATCATTTACAGAGCAGTTCTGTACATGGCTTTAAATATTATAATATACACAAGAAACCTCAGTTGCATAATGGTGGTGCCGTGTCCCGATTCCTGCTTCTTAGGTTTGTCATTTGTTGTGTCTGAAGTCACACAATACCTTTCATTAATCATGTTGTAATCCAAAAAATGTTATGTTTTAATTTCAGCTGTCAATCAAAATACAAGGATAGATAGATCAATAGATATTGAGGCTGTTCGAGCTGCCATCGTTAGGAGTGATCAAGTCAAGTGAAGTCAAGAGGCTTTTATTGTCATTTCTACTATACACAGTGGTACACAGTACACAGTAAGAACGAGACAACGTTCCTCCGGAACCCTGGTGCTACACTAAACAACAACATTAAGCTACAGCTATCACGGCTCCATTCCACAATTATGCATCCATGTTGTAATAAAATCACGACTATATATACTACATGTGAAATTAAATATAGATATTGACATTAAACAATGACTCTTTAAACAAAAGACGGTCACCACATAAGAAAGACAAATTTTTGCTTTGTTTTCTAATTAATTAATAAAAAAAATATGGGAAATAATGTATCTGTGCATTGCTAACAAATTACAATTAACAGTGCTATGACAACAATATGACATACAGGTTAAACATAGTTCTATGCATTGCCAAAAATGTGGCCAGCAGTGTGTTGCTTAGGAATCATTGGAGGGACCAAGACAGAGCATTTAAATATGGTTTAAACGATCTATTAAGAAGGTCTTATGCTGCCTTCATACATGCAGCAATGTTACTGTTGCAAGATGCCAGTCAATGAACTATGCCAGTTTTTATATGTAGCGAATGTACCATGTAGGTATTATATAGTCACTAGAAGTTGCAGCTCTTACTGAAAGTTAATGGTCACTGGATATTTTGTTGCTGTATGTCGCTGTGCTAACTGACACTGTGCTGCAAATATTCCCCCTAAATTAATTAATATAATGTGTAAACGATCCTGCTAATTAACTCACACTACTGGTCTGTACTGTGGGTATAAATAATATAACATTCACAAGACTAGAGAGCTCACACAGTAATGACAATTAATCATGTTATTTAAAGAAATAAAATTCCAGCCCTCACTGAAAGTGATGTTCTCTGTCCATTCTGTTGCTGTGAGTCACTACATGTGTGACCATAATGTGGAATGGTCCATAACTTGGAATTCTAAATTCTAGCTATCTTCAGTAGATCAGAGCCAAACTGCTTAGCTAACCAATAAGATGGCCCTCAAATGACTTCTTTATTCATCTTCATAACATTTTTATCTCTGTAAAGATGCTTTGTAAAAATAGTTTAAAGAGCTATACAAATAAAACTAAATTGTATTGAATTGCACTTCAAATAAATGTAATGAAAATGTTTAATTAATATTATAGTAAAAAATCTCTGCATATATATTGAATGTAGCTGTAATTAATTTTCATTTAAGGTCGAATTAGTATATCCTCATTCATTATCTCCTGGTACACTGTCACCCACGTTCTTTTTAAACAAGCAGCAGTTCAGTTCAGCCTGACTCATGCATGTACCAAACATACATCTTTGTATTTTCACTAGAACCGATTCTCTATTGTTGTGCAGCACAGATACCTACAAGGTATACTTGATGTGCTTTAATTACAGTTGCACTGTGTATGATTAATTGCGTTAGGTAATCATGAATACAAAATACAGATGAATCGTCAGCTAAAGAGCAGGACGGCTCTTTAGAAAGGCCGGTCGGCTCCCAAGGTCTCAAAGAATTGAGTCATTTACGAATGACATAAATGAGTATGTTGTTGTGCGGCTTTGCATTTTATTGTGTGCTTTCATTCTGCCATTTACTATTTATGTACTTGCTTAACTCAAAGACATTTCCTGGTATTTTAATTTGTGGTAGTTGTCCTTACTGTCATAACAGATGTCCTTAGATTTTATTTCAGTTCGCCATTTACCTAAAGTAGTTTTTGTCTCAGTCACTTTCATCTTGTTTTTCTTTTTCCTGTTATTAGTTTTATATTCATGCAAAAGTGTATTCAGTACAAAATCTAAATATTGGATAAAAAATACAGATTAGGTTCCAAAGTTGGACATTTAAATTCTGCCTCCACTCTGTATGTGTGCAGAGTTTGTTTAATCCACGTTTTGGGTACTTCCTCTGGGTTCATTGGTTTCCTCCACTAGTCCAAAGACATTAATTGTAGGCTGGTTAGCCTACATTTCCAAATTCTCTGTGGTGTGACTGCCTTGTCTGAAAATCAGCACTTAATGTATAGTAATAAGTGTACAGTCAAACGTGTGCTTCAGGTGTTGTAAGTGTATTCGCTCAAAATGAGTTTTGACCCTGAAGTGAAAGGCATGTTTCCCTTTTTGCATTTCTGTGTGTGGTTCCATCCAGTTCTCTGTAATTCACACTCCCAACATAATGTTGGTAGATGAATTGTAGCTCGATAATGCTTGATATTCAGAAATGGAAAAATTGCAACCTCGTTAAACGTTAACAAATTTTGTTTTGTATTAATATATTATAATGATGTAAGGTCCAGTTACTGTAGTGACACAAAAACAGGTAGTGGTAATGGCTACTTTTTACCTAAGTACATGTCAGGGCCAAAACTTCTTTACTTTACCTTCAGAGAAAAAATGTAGACAGTACTTCAACTTTTACCAGAGTTTTTTAAAACATGAGTATCTGTACGTCTACTTAAGTGAAGGATGTGTGTACTTGTGCCATCTCTGCTCATGCTGCAATCATTGTGCTGAAGCCCCAAACACTTGTCTGATTCTAATTTTAGCTTAGAAACAAAGTACAATACATACAAAAAAATATAGAATGGCAAAAAAAATATTTTATAATCTATAATATGTTCGCTTATGGGAAACAGGGTTAGGGTTAGGGTCAGGTTTAGGGTTGGCTGTGGTAAAGGAAACTAATATAGATTTATTAAAAACTTAACACTTTCCAAATATATTAAAAGTTTGCCTAAATCAAATAAAAAAAAACGACAAAAATGTTTTTTAATTAAAAGGTTGTTTATTAAAATTGGTTGACAGGATCTTTATTATTTATCATTGTCCTACACTTTATCATTGTCACTGAATTCATAAAATTGGGAATAAAAAATATATGGCATGAAAGGTCAAGTGTCCCATTATTTTTGTCCATATAGTGTAGGTGTGATGATCTTTTTTTTTAGTTCTTTTCAGAGATTGATCTAGTTTGAGGGACACTTTTGGCAATTTTCATCAAAGTAAAGTGTTTTACTTATTTCTGGTTTGTATTTATATTTCAAAATTATACTTTATATTCCCAAACTTTGAGAAGAGATACTATTTTATCTTTGAGAAAACATTTATCAAGCATAACATTTTTTAAAGGGGAAATAGTGGTAGCCCATGTGCTACCCTTTAACTCTATTTTGATGTGCAAATTGGTGTCACGTAAGATTCGAGAGGTAGATGCAAATAAAAGAACGTTCAAGTGCAAACATGCAAGATGGACAAACATGAATGTAATCCACAAAATAAATGACTAAGCCCATGACCTATTTCACATTATGATGCCATGATACAGCACCCCTAGAGCACTAAGGGTTAGGGGGCCCAAGAGAGGCTGCTTTTTTAATACCAGAGCTTGAACCTCGACCTTTAGATCAGCAACCCAGAGCTTTAAACACTCAGCTACCACCTCCTGACAATCATATGTGTTTAATTGTTAGTTATGTAAAATTAGAACTCAAAGGATGACAAACATTTCTATGGATTTTTTTTTTTTTATTCAAACCAATACTGTTGGCAAAGAAATGTAAAAGTCTTGTCTTATAGGAATCGTATAATCTCCTAAATGATCTTTAAAATTTCTCTGGCTCTCTATGAATGGGTTTTTTGTGTTAATGACTCTTATAGGTAGATTTCCCATTCATATGCCCAATTATTGCTATATGGTACTGTTCGATACAACATTGTAGAACCTCCATCAAAACCCATAGCAATCTGATCCAAGGCAAAAACAGCAGAGGATGAAAAGAGAAACAGTAAAAGAAACTGATGAAAACTAATTATTTCCTATATGCTGTATATTATAGAGCGAAAAAGCAAGTTGAAGCTACACAAGGTGGAGGTGAATGAACAAATCAGCAGTGAGTTAAGCCTGCGAGAAAGAGGCAGCATATAATAGAATGGACTAAAATAAAAGTGAAATGCAATAAGAATTATCATAAAATTGGATATAAATAGTAAATTATGGTTGAGACAGAGGGTAGTACAACGTAAAAGAGGCAATAAAATGCAAGATGAAATGCATTGCACTGCTAGCCTTGAGTGCACATCTAAAAAGCACAAGGGAATAGAATGGTTTTTAACCTTGAATTCGAAATTGCTAACTTTGGAATGGATATTAGGTTCCAGTTATAGGCGAGATAAAAAGCAACTTCTTCCTGTTCGGTTGTGACTCTAGGCAAACATACAAACCTGCTCTGATTTTGGATGAGTTTATCCCTTGGTCCTAGTGCGATCTTCACAAATCACAGTCATCTGGACTTCTCGGGGTCCATTAAGAGCCCAAAGCAGAAAATTAGGTGGATGGGTCTTCATTTCATTCACAGCATGGGATAATCTTCTATCACAAAAGCTCCATGTAAACTTTGAAGAGGTTGCATGCTTTATGTATGCCTCTTGTCTTCTTTTCAGAAGGAGAAAAATCCTGCTTATGTAATTATGTTATTATGTGCTTCAAACTAAAATGAAAGCATGATGTCCACAATGTTCATGTCACTGCAGTTTGATATACAAATAAAAATCTCACTGCATTAGAGCTGTATTTGGTCACATTCCAAATTACGGGAGTAGAAAGAGCTTTTAAATATTTTTCTTTGGCTGGCCCACATTTCAAATATTCAAAGGCAGAAATATCTGCTTGCGTCAAATATATAACAATGAGTTTTGCCTATAAAACGGGCCAGCACTTACATTTCTCAAAACATTTCTCTCATCCCACATTGCACCACACTTTCTCCACCATTGCTTGACTGATCCCACTGTTTCTAGCATACAGCAAATGGGAACTACATATTTTATATAGAAATGTTATGCTGGTATGTGTTCATAAAATAAATGTATGTATAAAATGTACATACTGTATTTGTCATGACTCTTTAAAATGCAACATGCATCGTGTAAGTGTGCTCATTTCGTTTCTCACTTTTAGCCTAGTTTTGGCCTTCATTCAATTGAAATGTTTCAAATGTAAATAATGTCTTTGTGTCTTGTCTTGCTTTTTGTCCACTAGTTTCCTCGCACTTTCTAAAATCAGGCTAATAGGTAGATTGGCAACTCTAAATTACCTACAACTACTGAGACTAAAGTGATTTTATAGTGAGAATAAAGATTTTCCTCAAAAAAAGGAGGAAGTGATACATTTCCTAAGATTGTAGATAATGTTATGGCCCATTATAGAAGGCACTTTGATTTTATATTGTTTTTCATTGAACACATACAAATCATATGCACATTGGAGGAGCCGAAAACGAATCAATCTGTTTGTACACATTAATAGAATCAGAATGATAGATTTCTTATTTCCAGTGGTGGGACAATTCAACAGTGATGCACACTGAAATCCCAGTTTGCATTGTAATCCATCTATGTGGCAGCAATGAAATGACGAAGTTGAACAAAAAAGGGTTCTCTACATTCTGGAAATTTTGGAACTACTCAAATCAAACATCCATTTCTTGCTTCACCTCAAAGTGTTAGAGGTATTTATTGCACAGCTGATAAAGCATTGTTGTCCAAAATGCGTTGAAATGGACACTGAATTTTTACTACATCTGTAACCAACAAACCCTAATAATCCTTTCAGGCAAAAAGATGCAAAAAGCACTAATTACAAGAAAGGAGTAGCACACACAGAAAAGAATGATTATGCCTAAAGTAAAGCTGAAGGATTGTATAACAACTAAAACACATAATTTCTCTTATACTTCAGCAATTTGTCAATGCTTATTTATTCATTTTTTTGTGAAAAAAAAGCCACTGAAAAAGCACAAAAAAAGCTCCCACTTGTGCCCTTCAGTGATGTCCTTAGTAAATGTAATGTGGCTTTTTGGCATTCAGGGTATTTTTCCTAGATGTTTTATGACAGATGAAGTCTGTTAGATTTTAGTTATGATTATAATAATAGTAATGAATTTGTATACTGTGTCAGATGCTGTTTTGTTTGCTACTATCCTGCTGGGATGTATTCACTGGTCACTGTATTCAGAGTCCTGCTGTTTTGCTCATCATTCTGTGTCCAGTCTGTTGGATTCTAACAGGGGTTCCAGGTTTTTTTTATTTTTATTTTTTTTTTTGCTTCATTATAGTGTTATTTATGCATCAGGTATTTGTCTGTATTTTTTATCTTCTTAATACAGAAGGTGGCTATTTCCTTCTGAGCGTTCTGCAATTATTATATGCAAATATTGTGTCAACTCAAAAAATGCATTAGGCTTCATATTTATTCATATCATTTTTTGTACATTTTGTCTTTCTATGCCAGAGACATAGATAAATATTTCTCAGTTTTGACATGAATGGATGGATGTTGTGTTTGTTGTTTACTTTTTCTTCCAGAAAAAAAAAAACAACAGACGGTGCTGGTGTTAAGCATGAAGTCCAGGCAATGTTTTCCTCTTTTTCTTTATTTGTCCTTTGAGTTTACACAGACCAGGGCTGCATTTTCAAAAACTACCAAAGCAGGTCCATTTAATGGAGAGAACCTTAGCAACCACCTTTATATTGTAAATGTTATGGGCTACATTTTCCAAAATTGTCTATCACACATTGCAATGCTCATGATCCCAAACCTACCTTTACTTGGACTTGCACTGCCATAAATTTCCTCACTTTCAATCACCAGACTTGTGATCTTTGAACGGAAGCAATGTTTCTGACAATTTCTTACTATCTAATCAAGATGGAAAAAAACATGGTTTCATTGAGATCTTTTAGGCTCAAACTAAATGATCAGGTGCGAAAATTGACCATCAGCTCAAAGTGTATAATTTCATATTTAAATGTGCTAAGGCAGCCAACCCGCCCCTTTAACTAAGCGACCTGTTCTTCAATTCCATGAACTCTTTAGTTGTGATTATTTAGGAAGTACATGACATCCATGCTATAATCGAGTCTGACTGACAGAGAAATGCTTTGGTGTGTGGTCCAGGATTCACCTTAGAACAGCCTTTTTTGTCATGTATATATTATGTATTTTTCCCAAACCTCCTCTTCTTAGAAAGTTGTGATCAGATTTAATGGCCTTGCTCAAGGGCTTAACAGTGGCAGCTTGGCACACACAAACCACCTTCACAGTAACCCAAAACCATTACTGATGAGCCACCATTATGTATGCAAGCCTTATTTAACTGAAGCTCATTCTCATGCAATGCTAGTTAGCAAGATGACAGTGAGAGAGGACAAATGTGAAAGATTAAGTAATGCAGCTTGAAGGTTTTGCATGGGGAACAGTAAACATTGCAGCAGATGTCGATGGTATGCATTAGATTTACTGTTAAACCTTTATGGCTGGGAAATTTTGGAGATTCTACTTACCTTGCTGGTGTTCACAGATGAGTGTGCTGGTTGGGCAGACAACTGTTGATCTTTTAGTGTCCATCACAGGTGATGTTTCTAACAATATGTGGTTCCTCCCACAAAATTTGGCTACAAAATTGGGGGCACACATTTGTGTAGAATTTTCATAATTCCCTTTACTAGGAGACCCAAGCGTTTTCCAGCATGACGATACCTCTGAGCACAAATCAAGTGTCTGTAAGATATAGTTACATGGACTCGAATGTAAGTTGTTTGCTATAGATCTCAACCCTACTGAACATTTTTTATATGAATTGGGATGCTGACTGCACCCCATGCCTTCTTAGCCTACATAAGTACCAAATTGTATTAATGCTCTTGTGGCTGAATGAGCACAAATCTACACAAGCAAACTCCAAAATCTAGTGGAACCTCTTCTCAGAAGAGTGGAGGTTATTATACCAGCAAATGAAAACTAACTGTGAAACTGAATGTTCAAAAGCACATATAAATCTTATGGTCAGGTGTCCACAACCTTTAGTCCATATACTGAGATGAGAACCAGACATCTGAATCTACAGTGATAATCTGGAGAAAATATAAACCTGGAAATGAAAAGATTTACAGTTTAGAAACTTCTTCAACACCAAATATAAAGTGCAACATTTTTACTATTTAATATTCAAGATGCTGGATCATTTCTAGATGACTATTTAAATCTAAATACATATTTGTGATATTGACAGTGGTAACTCTTTTGTACAAAAGGTTACATTTTTTTGTGAGTCTTCCTTTGAAGCATGTGTTCAGACAACACACTGAAGGATTTGATCTAACATGGGTCATCAGGTTTTCTACAAACTCGTGGCATGTGTAAGCTCAAGTGCACACTGTGATTAAAAGAGGTTTGTGCGTTGAAAATGTAAACGCTGCAGCTGCAATTATCAGTAAATTCTTCCAAGCACCGTTCCAATTTTAGCACAAAAAGGAAGAGCACTTTATATTAGAAAGAAATAGCCTTATATAATAACTTAAACAATAATTTGAATTAAATGCCAGAAAATGTACATCAGACAGACTATCAAAAGTAGAAAAAGAGAAAAACCCCTAACAAAGAACAGTTGATGACAATAATCAAAGCATATACTGCTAAAAGACGGTTGGAGAATAGAAGCCAATTTTGGGCTTGAATAGGTCTGTGACCTCTCTTTTAACTGTCCATGATGGAGCCTCAATTTTCTAGGACAGGAGAATGTTGTGAACTACTTTGCTGTCCATCTGTGATGATTGTGTAACACTACAAAGGCTAACAGCACAAAGTGTCCTAAAAGCATGAATTGAGAGGGTGACAAGGCACAAAGGTGCTTATCCAACTCGTATTTGTAGAATCCCATGTTTTAATATACTCTGTAAACTGCTATTTACAGTTGACAGCAGCCACCTAAAAATATTTAACTGGATTTTGGTGTCAGTTAAATTGTTCATTTCCTAGCATGTTTCATTTGCGTGCAATCAAATGTGGTAGGAATTGTTTGTTTTTTGCAGGCATCATTTGGATTGGGCTATAGTACAATAGTGAAAATTAAAAACAAGTAATTAACTTGTTTTTTCTTTGTAGATACTTCAAATCAAATGCATAAAACAGAAAAGCATCTTTTCTAGTCCTAAAAATCTGGCACAAGATTTACAAAGCTGTGAAAAATCTCATCAATTCTTTTTGCATATTTTTATACTTAAATTATTCAGATTATCAAGCAAATTCTAATATTGCATAAAGATAAACTGAGTGAATACAAAATGTAGTTTTTTAAACACTGGTTTTATTTATTAGAGGAAAAAAATGTCCAAACCTACCTGGCCTTAAATTAAAAAAAGAATCCCTACCCCTTGCTGAATAAACTGTGATCAACCACATTTTTTGGAAAGCAGAGTTAAATTTTACATGCCACACCCAGGCCTGATTACTTCCAGACTTCCAGACTCAATTACTTAAATAGACACTGTCTGACAAAGTGAAGCACACAAAAAGATCTCAAAAAGCAACACATCATGCTGTGATCTAAAGAAATTTAATAACAGATGACAAAGTATTGTACTTTCTGGACAGTCTGGAAAAAGGTTACGAAGTCAAGGCTTTGGGACTCCACAGAATCAAAGTGAGAGCCATTATCTATAAATATATATAGTCTTTTTGTCTGTTTTCCGAGCTGTTGGAGTGAAAAATTGTGTGAACCCTGGCAACACTCTTCTCACACTTCAATGAGCTACAAAAATGCATCTTATGATGAACTCAGCTTGAGCTTGTGACTAATGTATGGCACTGGACACAGCTATAATGTTTAAGATACCAGTGCCCCAGCCCCATGTCCAAGTCTGTCTGTGAAATAAAAAATAATGTCAGCAGAATGTAAGAGTGGGCCACCAAAGTTCAGCCTTCACCTGAGCCGAGGCCTGTTGACACAGCTGCATTTAATGGGTGATCTGGCATTAACTTTTAAGTAAGGTCATTCAAAGGGGCTTGTGGGTAATGTCGGAATAATTAGACAGAAACCTTTAAGACAGGCCCAGAAACTGCTTTGTCTCACCTTTAGCTTTTGGGTTTCAGGCAAGTTACAATCAAAGCCATCTTTTGATTTTGGAGACGGTCTTGTACAGTGCTGGACGAACTACACAAAGCATGTACTTGAGTAAAAGTAGAGATACAGTAGGTAAAAAATTACCCCGGGAATTGTGCTCCCTTGGAACTTTTACTTGAGTAAAAGAACAAAAGTATTTGCCTTTAAATCAGAAATCAAGAAGATTTTATTGTTATTTCAACCATATATAGCTGACGCACTACACAGTGAAATGAAACAACCAGAACCCTGGTGCTACATTAATCAACGTGTGCAACCTGGTGCAAACAGTGCAAGACAACACAAGACAGTGCAAGACAACGCCAGACAGTGCAAGACAACACCAGACAGTGCAAGACAACACCAGACAGTGCAAGACAACACCAGACAGTGCAAGACAACGCCAGACAGTGCAAGACAACGCCAGACTGTGCAAGACAACACAAGACAGTGTAGGACAAATACACAAAACGTAAAATATCCATAATTTGAATTTGGATTCAGTTCTCCTTTGATGTTCACCCAAACCCGCTTCTCCTTTCTAAGTGTTTGAGTGAAGGTACTTCTCCTGGGGTTGGGTGCGCACTCTTCAGTCTCGACCTTCACATGATAAAAGTAATTGACGCGACCGGTTAATTGCCGGTAAAAGATGTCGCCTAAATTGTCTGTCACTACCAAGCGGCAATCAAAATACGTTTAAAACAGAGCGCGCGCTCTAATCTGATTGGTGGCTGTTGCGCTTTTGACAATGTTTTTTTTATTTATTCACTAATAAATAAAAAGGAGTGACTGATTTTGCTAAATATGGCTTGGTAACAAAAGTAAGATATTTGATTTTGAAATGTAGTGAAGTGGAAGTAAAATCTCCGAAAAACGCTAAAAGGATACGCGAAAAAAGATACAGATACGCGAAAAAACTATTTAGAACTACTTATTATTTATATTCACATCGTATAGATATAAAAGTACAGATATACTATATATATAATATATTTACTGGCTACAGTCAATCACTGTAGGGGATGTAGCTCAGTGGTAGAGCGCATGCTTTGCATGTATGAGGCCCCGGGTTCAATCCCCGGCATCTCCACAATGGTTTTATTTGATTTTTTTTTTTGTTATGAAAAATCTAAAACAATATACTTATTTAAGGTGTGATAAAAGTATGGCTGAATAATAATTATAATAATAATAATATACAATGAATAGTAATAATAAAAAATACAAAAGCAGCCAATCATACTTGTTTTATCTTTATAGAAGCATATAATAGGTCTTGCATCGTCTGGGGGTATAGCTCAGTGGTAGAGCATTTGACTGCAGATCAAGAGGTCCCCGGTTCAAATCCGGGTGCCCCCTTTTTTTCATGTTGTAGTGTTTTACAATACGCACATTCACGCCAAATAAACGCATTCCAATTTATATAGTTATACAACGATTGTGACTCGATTAGGATTAAAAACAGCGCAACCCTTGCACAGCGTACTAAGCGATCCGCCCGCTGATTAGCTGTGAGCCAACATCGGATTTGGTGTCCTCCAATGGACTGACAGTGCGCTGAGTTTTTACAACGTCACGTGATTTTTTGCGGAAAGCGTGTGCGTGTACACAAGTCTCTGACGAACAACACAAAGCCGCCGAGCTGCAACATGTTTTGCAAGCTAAAATAGTGAAAACTCCGGTAAACAGCAACGTTTGGTGTTTGTTTCTACAATTGCACCACATTATGGCGGCGTTTGTCGTGAGTATTTCTTTAAAAATGAACCCAACGGGTGAATATTTCTGAGCTTTTTGGCTTAATGTTTGATCTCTGGCTAGTTTGTTTTAGCTTAGCAGAACTAGGGTTAAATCTCAATGTCTCCTAGTTCCCTATATAAAGGCACTATATAGGGTAATATATGACCACCTCTACGCGATATGTAGTGCACTCTGTGTTCAGGGCAGAGGCATTTGAGACGAGCCCTTAATGGCTGGCTCTTTTGTATATATTTGCCTGAACACAGAGTGCACCCTAGTTTAATTATTTGGAGTAATAAAAACACATGTAAGAAGTTGAATAAAACCCGGGTATATTATGTGGAACAAGTTGAACAGCTCCGTTAACAGGAGTAGTCTCGAAATACTAATGACATACCCTGTATTTGAATAATAGGTTTTTATTTTGGAAAGAATCAAACGTGTCAAATTCTTGAGTTTTAACATGCATGGTAATTCATATAAAATGTAAAAAAAAATAAAAAATAAAAATTAACAATTTTCACTAATCTGGAATGGATGTTGTAGTGCGCACATTAACCACAAGGGGGTGTTCGAGTGCAGGTATATTCAGTAACAGTGATCTAAATTGCATGCCTTCATAACTGAGGCCGCTGCGATTTGCATCTCGATTCTTATCCAATTTTACGATACCTATGAAACAGCTACCGATTAAATACATTCACCCCTATTAAGATGCAGTGTGATTGGATTTTGATTTGATACAATACAGTGAACAAATGTATATGATGCTTTGCAATTTAGTATGGCACAAATAGTTCGAGGGGGAAGAAAAAAGTTAAAATAAAACTAGCGCTGCAACTAACGATTATTTTGATAATTAATTAATCAGACTTTTTTTCTTAATAAAAAAAGGTATATATAAATAAGCTCTTTCGCTGATTATAACTATAGATGCCCAATTTAGGGCATTTATGTATAAAAATTTACTTTGATCTAAAAATTCAATATTTTAGATATTGAGTTAAACTCTTTGATTTACACACAGCTTATAGTGGCTGCTTGTTGAGAAGCGCATGGGGGATTTCTCCTTTAAACAAATTCATGCTGGATTGATTCTTTCTGTAAGAAAAAGAAGCATTTCAGTATGCAAGGTGTAAATTCTGTAAATCAACATTTGTATCATTTGTAATGATAATTGCAGGTTTACAGACTTTTTTGAGGTTGTGCTGAAAATATAAGCATCTAGATTATACATTTTGTATTCAATAGTATATGCATAAATGAAACATACAAGCATTTGAACGTAATAAAGCTGCAGTAAATCACGTTTGAAAACGGATAAGTTACTGCTGTAGTAGACAAATGCTATGAAAAGAGAATGAAACAGAGAAACACAGTAAGTTTTCTGTCTCCAGAAAGATGCAGCTCTGCCTCTGCCATGTTAATCTATATGTCTGTGACTGTCAGGACACCCCAGGAGGAGATTCTTCCTTCATTTTTTTACTCCCAAAATGTTCTGCTTGCTGTTGAACTGATGCTGAACTGTTATACTCCTGATACCATCCATGTAGATACCAAGCGGCAATCAAAACCAATTTAAAACAGAGTATGTGCTCTACTCTGATTGGTGGCTTGCTGCGTGCTTGGCCAGTTATAAATAAAAAATTTGACTTGGCAAAAAATTAAGATATTTGACTTTGAATTTAAGTGAATTTAAAGTATGATTTCCCAAAAGGAAAAAACTTCTTTAAAGCTGCTTAAGTACAGTAACAAATTGCATTTTCTATCCACTGCTGATGGTCAATGATATAATACATTAAAGATACATATGCGATCTGATTTTAATGGGATTCAATGCAGTACCATGGCCTTTATAGTGCAAATAATTTACCCAATGCTGTTTTCTTGTTCTGTCACCAGTAAAATGCAGCTCCTCTGCCATGTTAATATATATGCTGTGTGAGTCTCAGGACATCGTGTGGTCCCGGTAGTGTTGCATCATACTCATGTAGCATCAGTGGTGTTTTTTTTCATGTAAATGTGTTAAAAACGACACATCACGACACAACTT
The DNA here is from genome assembly GCA_024362625.1 of Silurus asotus. Lineage (NCBI taxonomy): Eukaryota > Metazoa > Chordata > Actinopteri > Siluriformes > Siluridae > Silurus > Silurus asotus. The sequence goes on from MU563656.1 coordinate 10,271,436, forward strand.
GTATCCGATGCACACTTTTTTTTCTTCTTTTTTTTGGAGTCAATGCATCAAATTGGTAAACTTTCATGCTGATGCAAACTGATGAACTTCAATTGATGTTCCTTTACATTTTCTTTTTCTAACATTTAATATTTTCTTATTTTCCCCTGCAGGCCCATCCGTCAGTGCGAATAAGGGCTACGGAACACTCCTACGTGCCCGTACTGTGCCAGGATGACAAGTGTGCTGGGCGTGAGAAAGGAGTGCACATGCACTGTCCGCTGTGTACAGTAGCCGAGGCTTACCAGGACCCCGTCATACTAGTTGCCCACTTTCGGATCAAACACGTTGACAAAAGCATCGACTTTGCCGGTCAGATATAAAAAGAGAAAGCAGTGGTTTGTGGTGAAGCCAATTTTGGGATGATTTGATGCGATTAATGATATCTGAACGTCTTTATATGCTTTTTTTTTTTTTAATCCACTTGCAGATGATTTGACACCCAGAAAGGAAGTTTAGTTGGATCAGTAGTAGAGTTTTCTCAAATATCTGCTGGAGCTCGTTCGGTATCAGGGATGAGATGTGCCGCAAAAGGCTTTGCGTTCATTAGTTCTAAGCAGTGGTGCACAATAACGCAGTAAACGTGACAAGTAGATTTTTTTTTTTTTTTGCGTCTCCTTACTTTACTGAGATATTTTAGTTTTTTTATTTACTACATTTTAAAGTTAATCAAAGAATTGAATACAAACGTAAACGGTCCAACACGCAGCAAACCACCAATCAGGGTTGAGCGCTCGCTCTGCTTTTAACTTGTTTTGGTTGTCTCTTGGTGGTATCTACTTATCACCAACATACATTTCAGCATCAGTTCAACAGCAATCAGAACATTTTGTAAGGAATAAATGATGGAAGAAACTCCTGACTCAAACTTGCCGCAACACCCGTGATTTTTTTTTTAAGTAGTTGAAAATAACATTTTGAGCTCGTGATCATTTTAATTGATAATAGTGTTTGACTAATGAATATCATTCTAGTAATAGATTAATGTGCTAAGAGTAACATTAGAGTCTTTTCACATAAGCTAAGTTGAGGTCTTCTGAAAAAATTATAATAGGAACATTATAGCCAAAATAAATTATGAAGACATTTGAAGGCAAATACTTTGTACTTTTATTTTATGTAAAAGTTTAAAGGAAGCACTTTACTGAAATGATATTTTACATAGTGTATTTCTCCTTTAACTGAAGTACATGCTTTGTCCACCACTGGGTATAAGATGTAATTATGAGCCAGTTCTGTAAGGGAAATAAGTGCCGGTCAGAATGTATATGTTTTCAAATAACATCATAAAAACACAACATGAACAATAAAAAGTGTTATTTTAATGATATAAAATAACAATTAAAATTTTAATCCTTCTACATACTCTTCATCGGCTCGCAGTTTCGCAAGCAGTTTCCATGAATATGACTCTTTTAAGTGAAATGTTTTTGTATATTTTTTTTTTCCCCAGTAAATCATGTTTGTCTCCCTCTGCAGGCTTGAAGGTGTTGCGTTGCTGTAACCACTGTGAGATCGTAGGCACTATTAAAGGAGAGAAGAGGTTTAAAGGGGCACACTGGCACTGCTACCGCTGTAGGAACGGCTTTAACAGGAGGGACGAGGCGGTGAAGCACTACAAGACGCACTTCAGAAACCCACACACCTTGTTTTGGTTTTACAATTCAGCATCAATTTAACAGCAACATTTTGAGAGGAATAAATGATGGAAGAAACTCCTGACTCGAACTTGCCGCAACACCCATGACCTCATTTGCGAGATTTTTTTAAGTAGTTGAAAAGCACATTTTGGGCTCGTAATCATTTTAATATATAACAGTGTTTGACTAATGAATATCATTCTAGTAATAGATTAATGTGCTAAGAGTAACATTAGAGTCTGTTCACATAAGCTAAGTTGAGGTCTTCTGAAAAAATGATAATAGGAACATTAAAGCCATAATAAATTACAGTGGAATGGACATTTGAAGGCAAATACTTTGTACTTTTATTTTATGTAAAAGTTTAAAGGAAGCACTTTACTGAAATGATATTTTACATAGTGTATTTCTCCTTTAACTGAAGTACATGCTTTGTCCACCACTGGGTATAAGATGTAATTATGAGCCAGTTCTGTAAGGGAAATAAGTGCCGGTCAGAATGTATATGTTTTCAAATAACATCATAAAAACACAACATGAACAATAAAAAGTGTTATTTTAATGATATAAAATAACAATAAAAATTGTATTCCTTCTACATACTCTTCATCGGCTCGCAGTTTCGCAAGCAGTTTCCATGAATATGACTCTTTTAAGTGAAATGTTTTTGTATATTTTTTTTTTCCCCAGTAAATCATGTTTGTCTCCCTCTGCAGGCTTGAAGGTGTTGCGTTGCTGTAACCACTGTGAGATCGTAGGCACTATTAAAGGAGAGAAGAGGTTTAAAGGGGCACACTGGCACTGCTACCGCTGTAGGAACGGCTTTAACAGGAGGGACGAGGCGGTGAAGCACTACAAGACGCACTTCAGAAACCCACACACCACATTCCAAATCCAGGTTACACAGGTGGGCTTGGGGATCAGGGCCGGTGAATATTTGAAAGCATCAAAACACACAAGCTTAATTGAGGTTGTTGCAAATATGAGGGGGTTTCACATCGGCAAAGACTACATTCCTTAATAAATAGTGGTTTAATCACTGCGATGAAATAAATGTCACCAGGTCTTAATTGGAGCAGCAAAAGCAATTAGTTTAAATGTAAAATACGTATAATATAAAACATGATGCTGGTTGAGAATTTCACAATTCAGCAAACAGTTTAAAGGTGATAGCATACCAAACTTGAAGCCCCTGGGCCACTATTGGCTCACCGTTCAATAGATCCGGCTCACATTTATTATCTTATGTCTGTTTATAACTGGCGACGTATAACTTTCTGAGCTTTGCACAGTTCCTATGCTTCATCCCTGAAACAGATGCAAATCTTATGAGGACGAGCAAAAGCGCACACACAGGGATCGAATTAGATCAGGTTCAAGTCTAGACCCTGGCCTGGAAACTCAAGAACATTCACAGAGTCATCCTGTTGCCACTTTTTTGTTATCTTAGCTGTGTGCTTGGGGTCGTTGTCTTGTTGGAAGATGAACAGTCACCCCAGTCTGAGGTCCAAAGCACTTTGGAGCAGGTTTTCATCAAGAATGTCTCTGTACATTGCTGCATTCATCTTTCCCTCGATCCTGACCAGTCTCCTAGTTCCTGCTGCTAAAAACCATCCCCACAGCATAATTCTGCCACCACCATGCTTCACTTTCAGGATGGGATTGGCCAGGTAATGAGCGGTCTTTCCCCAGACATGATGCTTGGCATTCAGTCCAAAGAGTACAATAATTTTTTTCCATGGTCTGAGAGTCTTTCAGGTACCTTTTGGCAACTCCAGGCTGGCTGCCATGTGACTTACTAAGGGCTGACTTCCGTCTGGCCGCTTTACCATACAGGCCTGATTGGTGGATTGATGCTGAGATGGTTGTTCTTCTGGAAGGTTCTCCTCTCTTAAAAGAAAATTGCTTTTAGAGTGACCATCAGGTTCATGGTCACCTCCTTGATTAAGGCCCGATCACTCAGTTTAGCCAGGCAGCTCGCTCCAGAAAGCGTTTTGGTGGTTCCAAACTTCTTCTATTTACAGATGATGGAGGCCACTGTGCTCATTGTGACCTTCAATGATGCAGAAACCTTTCTGTACCCTTCCCCAGATCTGTGCCTTGATACAATCCTGTCTCAGAGGTCAGAGGACCGCATGTGTTGTACAAAGACCACGTGGTCATTGTACAAACAGCTAAACTCAATTTCGAGTGTAATAGCAAATGCTGTGAATACTTATGTACATGTGATTTTCTTTTTTATAAAACTGCAAAACCTTCAAACAAACTTCTGTCATTATGCAATTTTGTTTGTAGAATTTTGGGAAAATAATTAATTTAATCCATTTTTGAAATAAGGCTGTAAAAAAAAATTGGGAAAAATGTGCTGTGAATACTTTCTTGGATTTTATTTTTTTCTTTACCTTATTTTACCGCTTGTTATTTATTAAACGTTAAGTGTTTGGCCCTCTACTTAGAAAGAGTATTTAATTTTGATTATTACTGAGTTTGAAACCACGGTGTTATAGTTTCTGGGAAATGTAAAACAAACTCTAATAGCATAATGTTGCTACATGTGTCGAGCTAGATTGTTAAAGTGCAGTCATATACACCAGTGATTTCAATGAATTTATCACATTCATGCGTTTGACAAATACTTTGTGTATAATTTGTTCCTGAACACCTCAGTTTTGTCAGTTTCATGCCTGCATGTTCCTGGTCTCCAAAAAGATGGTCTAACAAGCTCATTCTTTTGTTGAATACAAGCCATTCTGCAAACCAGATTGCTGCTCAGACACTGGGATTCAGAAGCACGTTCTATAATTACATTATGATTGGGTTTTTACACCATGAAGAACCTCAGTCACTTGATGTTCGTAATGCAAACATGCAGCAAACGGGAAACATGAGAAGAGTTTAAGACGAAGCCCTTTCTCCGGCCGTTACAAACACTGAAGTCCCTGTTTTTTTCTTTCTTTATTAATTATGAATGATTATTCAATAAATAGTACATATATCCAGGATAAGATTATGTGGCACATTGGCCCCGTAGTTATGTTAATCATCCAGTACATTGAAGAATTAAAGAATTTAGCAGCACTATGGTGTTGATGGATAACAGATGGGTTGTACTCTGGCATAGTTATGGAACAAAAATGGCACATAATGTATAAGAAGCCAGCAGTAACCTAGCAGATGTTCTTTCTTTCTTCAGGATGTGAATTGCAGGCAGTACTATAAAGGCAACCCAGAAGCTAATGCAAAAGCATACAGTGGGCTAGCTGTGAGTTCTGGAGGTGATGGCACTGCTGTCAGTTCTGTCATCACACCACCAGTCCTCACCACCAGCTCGACCACTGAGACCACCACGTTACTCACCGTTGAGTCGAAGGTAGTGTTTGTGTTTTAAACACGTTTTTTTTTTTTTTTCCTCCCCCTGATATGTGACGTTGCCTCTGCTTTCTGTGTTGTGAAGGAAGACGGTGAAAGTAATGGCATGCCACTGGGTGCTGAAGAAGAGGTGGGCTCTTCCCAGCATGCTTCAGCACGTACCCAGACTCTGGTTTTAATGGACCCTAATGGAAACACAGGCAACTTGATCTATGATGAAGCAACAGGCATCATTACTGAACAGGTTCATCATGCATCCTCACTGAGCAATTTAACCATGCACACGTATTTATTATGTTTGTGTTTTTGTTTAGGGTTTAATTAAGCCACATTTCATGCGTTGCCTTGTTGTTGTTTTTTTTAGTTCAGTGTGCCTTAATGTCAACAGTCTGCCGATTTACTGACCACTATACTCATGCCGTGATGTTTTTAGAGTGAGGAGAGTTTGGACCTGCAGAAACATCTCCTGGAGCTTAGCGAGCAGATGGAAATGTTACGTCAAGAGAAAGAAGGTGTTGAAAAGAGTCTACGCTCTGAAATTAGGCAACTCAAAGAACAGGTGTGTTTGAGTGATGAGGTCTAAATTTTTTCACTTTTCTTTCTTGTTCCAGTTGGTAGCATTTGTTCATAACTGTCTTCTGTCGTGTCTTTTTAAGATCGCAAGTCTTGTTCAGTCAAACGTGAAGATGTTCGAGGAGCTGCAGTTGTACCACTGTCCAGACCACAGCCAGCAGAGACTGGCCAAACTGGTGAGCACTTATCAGGACTGATTCTCTAATGTTTTATTGATAAATTAATCATGCAGTGGTGATTTAATCAATTGATGTAACTGTTTGGGGCATTAAGAAGTCTGCTAATTGGTTCTTGGGACAGATAGGGCTTGAAAGCATTTCAGACTGGTAGTTAGGGAAGTATAATGGGTTTTTTTTTCAAATAAGTAAGAAGTTGAGTAATAGAATTGTTTAATTCTTCAAAATGTCAAAATTTATGGTTCATAGCTGTTGCATTACTTGCTATTTTTTTTTAGCCAAACCAGCAATCAGTCTTGGTAAATGTATGCAGCATACACTAACTCTCAAAATCATCAGTTTAATATAGACTCTAAATTGATGCTCCGTTTTAGATGGACAGTCTGCAGACCCAGCACAAAGAGCTACTACAGGCCCAACTGGCTTCACTGAGGCAGGAAATCCTCTCCCAAGCCAGCAGTGTTTCACTCAATGGCCACACAGAAACGCTAGAGCTCCATTCTGGAGGTGACCAATCACAGGACCAGGTGGAGGTGCAAGGTAATGTAGTAGGTGAAGTACCAGAACTAGAGATCATAGCGGTTCCACTCCAGCAAGAGCAGATTGAACTAAGAGGGCAGCTTGTGGAGTTTAGGCCTCAGGAGGACACCCTTTCCAGTCTGGAAAGCCAAAGATCAGACATGGCAGGTACCCTAAACCTGGAGGTTAAACAAGAAGATTGTTTGGTTTCTAGGAAACGATGTTCAGAGGAGGATTGTAGAGGGACGAGTAAAGACAAAATCCCACGTGTTAGTTAACACAACAAGACTTTAAAAAAAAAAACTTTCACAAACACAACTGTTCTCTCTCATTTCTGGATAGTAAGGCTACATTCATTTTCCTCATAACGCATCTGATAGTAAATTGTTTTCCCCATAAATGCTACAATAGAACATTTACCGTATTTATTTTTCTTCTGCGACAGCAGTATGAACACTTGCCTCTTCTTTTCTGTCCCATATTTAATCATAAAGACCTGCCCAATTGACACTGAAGTTAAGCTTATTGATGTGTCTGTAAATGATGGATGCTGAAATAGAGAATTTTATAAACCCAAATAGTTTTGTCTATGACTGTGGGTTTGTGTTCTATAAACTAGTGGAAACAATTATAGTATAACTCTGTGCAACTGATTCAGTTTTACATCAAGCCATTATACAACAATATTTTTCCTTATTCTGTAATCCAATATTTGCATCTAAAAGGTCTGCTGTTTACATTTTCTGAAAATTGTTTTCAAATTGAATTAAACGCAGCTTTGTGTTCTTACAAAAGTGTCCTCATCCTTTGTGTTATAAAATTCAGTGGCGGGCCGTGCATTTGGTGCCTGGGCCTTAAGAGGGGACTTACCCTCAATTATAGAAACCATCAATATTATACAAAAACGCAATATAACAACATGTGGCAATACAGAGAGAGAGGCATTTCACACAGAGAGTGAATACTATTTTACTAAAGCAAGAAAAACCCAGTTAAGACTCCAATCCTTTACTCTACAACCGCAACTGTGCCACCTACATCATCTGGAGCAGTTCAGAATCAATATTTGTCTAATAACATGACAATAGCATAAATAATTTATATAAAATAATAAAATTACATGCTGAGGTTAAACCTGCGAATTTTTTACATTCTCGCGTGAAAGACAATTTGTTAAACGAGGGGAAAAATGACCTACTCTGAAATTTCTTCAGAACCTAAAAAGCAGCCAGTAGAGCATTATCAAAGGATAATAACTGCTTTAAAATGATGTGTATAAATAAATGAAGAAATCGCCCATATAATGAACGTGTAAAAATGTATTACAAGGAAGCAGGCAGCTGCCTTTAGGTTTGGAGTTGCAGAGAACTTGGTTTGCATTTTGGAGGCCCCGGGTGCAATCCCTGGCAAGTTCCATGCAAGTTTGGGACTGCATTTCTGCAAATGGAGTTGGAGATTTGGTCTGGTTTAATGGTGTCCTCAATGCTGAAAAACACAGGTAGATACTTCTCCATCATGCGATACCAGGCATCCGATCCAAAATCTATTCTGCAACAGGACTCCCACAGAGCCCTGATCTCAACATCTTTGAGTGTGTCCAGGGATTACATGAGTCAAAAGGAGGTCATTTGAGTTAGCGTAAATCTACGGAAGATCTGTGTTAACTTACCTGCTGAGTTCCTTCAAAAACTGCAGGTGAACTTCGAAGAATTGATGCTTGGGTGGTCACACCAAATATTGATTCATTTGGATTTCTCTTCTGATCATTTGATTTTTTCCACATCTGACTAAAAATGTAGCACAATGATATACACAGTATATCTAAAAAATAATTGATGCATGTGTTTGTGTGTTTGGACACTACCAGTCAAAAGGACACCTTATTCAATGGCTCTTATTTATTTTTTATTGGTTTTAAAATTGTATATACATTATGATAGAACAAATATAGAATTAAGTCAACAAAAACTTGGCAATAACCCAGAACGTGTTATATATTGTCAATTCTTTAAATCGATTCACCTTTTGCTTTGATGATAGCACATTCTTGGTATTCTCTCAGTCATCCTCATCACCTGGAATGGCTTTCCAACTATTTTAGAGTTCCTAAAGGTGTTGAGTACTTGCTGTCTGCTTTTCCTTCACTCTCAAACAATCGAAACTGAATTTAGATTTAGTGTTTCATTAACCTAGAGGTGTGTTTGCAGTCATTACCCTGTTAGAAAACAAATTGTGTAAACCAGATAGGATGGGATCTGCTATGGTAGCCATGCTGGTTAATTGTGCCCTTAATTTTGACTAAATCACCAGCAAATCACCCCACAACACCACATCTCCTCTTCCATGCCTGCCGCAGAGTAGGAACCACACATTTAGAACGTCTAACAAACACGGAAACAAAAATCTCTAGTTTGGACTGATCCGACGAAAGGATACTGACACTTTTTGACTGATCTAATGTCAATTTCTTGGCCCAAGCAAGTCTTCTGCTTGTTTCTGGTTTACTTTGCCACAGTTTGACTATGAAGGCCTCACTCACATAGCCTCCTCTGAACAGTGGAAGTTGAAATCTGTCTGCCACTTAAACTCTGAGAAGCATTTATGTAAATCAGTGGTTTCTGAGGCTAATAATTCTAATAAACTCATCTTCTGCAGCAGAGGTAGCTCTTAGTCTTTCTTTTTTGAGGATAGTCCTCATGAGAACCTACTTCATCTTAACGTTTGATGGTTTTGGTACATGCAATTAGGGATACCCCTTTTTTTTATGGACTGAACTTAATTTCTTAAAATAACGATGGACTCCCTCGTCTCTGTGTTTTGTGACATATTGTGGAGCTGTACACTAACAGGGCTATTGATTTTTCGATCTGATGTAAATAATAAAAAAATTAAAGAAACAACTGAAAGAGAAGGTGTGTCAAAACGTTTTACATATTAATGTAAAATAGATTTTCTGAATATTTGAAACAATCATAAAGGAACAACCACTGAAGAGGACAGAAAGGAGTAAACTGGTTTATGACCTCGAGGTGGCGATAAAGATTTTAAACCTTTCGTTTTCTCTACAGAAGAAGAAGACAAATTGAGTTGACGGAAGCGGTAAGTTTGTTGTGAGTACAATATTTTTAATTGCGCCACTTTTAATAGAGATAATTAAAAGATGTAACGTTTATGTAAAGTAACAGGAATTTTTTATATATGTATTTTTTAAATGTGCTTTTGCTAACTTTACTTAAACGGCCAGCTAAGATCGCGTTTATGCTAGCTCTGAATGAATAGGATTTGCGTTAATGCAGTAGGTGCTGTGTGATTTCTGATGAGCTCCCAGTCCAGTCAGCCTGGCAGTATGCCCACCGCTCCGGATTCTCCATCACTCGGTGTCACGGTCAGTGGCAATGTGCAGAAATACAGCGTGAAAAAGAAAAAGGTCCTCAACGCTGAAGAAGCAGAGCTGTTCGAGCTCACTCAGGCTGCTGGGATAGTCATGGACCAGGAGGTCTTCAAGTGAGTCTTGATAACTGTTCATCAGAGAATCCACTCATCTTTACCTGCTCATATCTCTATCTATTAGTGGTGTAGCGGTACACAAACTGCACGGTTCGGTTCGATTTCAGTACAGAAATGCAAAACATAAAATTGCATATCGATTTTTATTAACGCAGTTTAGTATTATCAACATTTGTGAACAATAACAGTTTACATTTTTTTTTTATATTTTTTAAATCAAATGCCTGCTTGGTTCAATAATATATAAAATATTATTTTATAATAATGTATCGAAAATGAAATAGAAAAATAAAATGGAGCAAATAGAGGGCTCCAGACTGCAAATAAAATGGTCGCATTTGCGACCAAAAATAATAAATTGCGAGTAATATTTTTGCCTAGATCATATAAATGTACACGTTATGACTGTTTATGTGCATGTTCTGTAAGGAATGGCCTGTCACATCATTAGGTGACGTAATAAACTAAGGCGCATGCGCCGCGTGAAAGCGCCAAAATTACCGAACAGTTAAATCAAAACTCACCTTCCCTCATCAGAAAAAAACATGTCGAAATTAAAAATATTAGATTTTTTCAGTCTCCATTTCTTTCCAAACTTTTTCCCTGTAGTAAATAGGCAGGCTGAGAGAGGGAGAGCGACAGAGGCACTGAGGACCATTTTATATGTCAGTTAGTGAAAACATAAATAATAGGATTAAATAATAGGATTGATATCTATTAAACTGAACTTGAACCCAAAACCTTCTTTTTCAATTTAGAGTCCAGAGATTTTTCCATAATTTATTCCTCTTAAAATGTTCTGCTTCCTGTTGAACTGACGCTGAACTGTATGTTCATGCTAAGTAGATACCACCAAGCATCAGTACTGATGTGTGAAAAAGCTGCTTAAATACAGTAACCATTAAAAATGTCTTTGTTACAGTACTCCACTTCCAAAATAGTTTGGTATGAATACGTGTACCGTAACTCCCCTGATATCTATATATCTATCATTTACCTGCTACTGATTTGAGGGCTCTACACATGAAATGATTGCAGTGAAAAACTGAAAATGTATTGTTGAAAATTTTGAAATCTTGAAAATGTAAGTGTATCTGTGACCAAATCAATTTCTTCCCTTGTGTCAGCCATTGTGGAATTGAAAAAAAAAAAACCCAGCTATTAAATCTACACAAATACATTTTTCTAGCTCTGACTATTGCGGTCTCTGACCATCCAATCAAAGGTTGTGAAAATGCAGACGTTCTTGTACGCCCTCTAGATGGCCCCAGTGTCACCAACTCGAAAATCGAACTGGTTAAAGAAGCGGCTTCAAGCAACATGTAATTTATGCTGCAGGCACCCACACTTGACCCTGGAAATACGTGAAGTGATGGCTGAAATATCATAGACACTCCAACATAAACATACACTACTTAAAGCAGCGTGACTGAGAGAAAAGCTATGAAATAAGGAGAATAGAGTATTGGGAAAAATTGTAATACATATTGATAGGTAAAATAAAATGTAAGTCAGTGATTCTGATATTTTGTTTGGCCCTTGCTGGCCCTGACTGCCCCTGCCTGTTACATATTTAAGTGCTCTACACATAAAAAAAGATTAATGTTAAACATCCTGTAGTGATATCTGAGCTCTTTATATCTAAAGGAAAGTGATCTGAGATGACATTCTGTCTAACAATCATAATGCAGCTCAAAGTGTGTATTGATCTCTATATATGTAATGCTTTATTTATTTTATATACGTATCTGGATCATAACTTCAAGTATAGTATTATCATTTTAATTTTGGCCAGTCATATCGACTTCACCAGTGAATTTCTTCTTAAGTGGAATAAAATCGATTCATTCTAAAGTGATCAAAGCTCTGTATGATCCACATCCACAGGGCCACATCACTTAGTCAAGATTTTTTAGTTTAAGGTTGAAATGTTTATCTAAACTGACATATTTTACTCGCAATTAAATCGTTTTTTCATTGAACTTAAAAAAGCTAAAATTGCTTAGTCAAAGCTATTTTTTCTTCCTTTAGTACATTAACAGGGCAAAGTGTCTCGGGTGTTAAACGTGCTGCTGATGGCCCTTAAAAATCTGTACGATCCTGACTCCAATAACAATGGAGTCCCCCAGGGTTCTGTCCTGGGACCTCTTCTTTTTTATCATCTACCTTCTTTCTCTTGGCAATATCTTTCATTAATACTGAATTCTCTTCCACTGTTACGCGGTCATCACCATGCTACTGCAATCCTTGTTCATGGTCTTGTGACCTCTCGTATAGATTTGTATTTTCCTTCTTTTTGGTCTTACTCACAAATCTCTTCTTAAGCTTTAAATGGTTCAGAACTTGGCAGCTCGTATCATTACGAAGACTCCTTCATTTCACCACATTGCTCTGGTTTTGCAGCAGCTTCAGTGGCTTCTCACTGACTTTAAAACCCTTCTTCTCACTTTTTAGGTTTTTCACCACCTTGCATTTTCCTATTTGTCTGATCTTCTCCACATTCACGTTCCTTCTCGTTTTCTTAGATCTGCCTCGTCTCCTCTTCTTTCTGTTCCTCCTATCGTCTTACCACCATGGAGCATAGGGCATTCTTACGCTCTGCTTCCCGGCTCTGGAACTCCTTATCTCCAGACATTAGAAACATTGAATCTGTCTTGTTTTTAAATCTAGACTCAAGTCTCACCTGTTTAAGATTGCACAGACGAATTTTAGCGTCAGTTTAGCGTCAACTTTTTGATTTGAGTCGTGTTTTGTCAATTTTAAAAAGAAAGACAACTGCAATACAATGCATAAATATATAGATAGAACTCAACAAAAAACACTGTAAAACTAATGGCAGTCATCTTTAAAGATGCACTAATAACATTACAATTTCATAGAAAATTGAGCAGTGCACATATTCCACGTGCCACACAATGTTAGTAATGATGGAAATGATAGTAATAGTTTAGTATAGAAATAGTAATAGTCATTTCTCTTTGCTTTTGTAGGATCATTGTGGACCTCCTGAAGATGAACGTGGCCCCTCTAGCCGTATTCCAGACTTTGAAAGCAATGTGTGCCGGTCAAAAGATTTCCGACACGATCGGCCCCGATCCATCCACTGCCACTGAGGCCAGAGGTCAGTCCAGTGCCTCAGGAGGTGCACTTATAATGCTACTGAACTGATCTGCTATGCTTTTGACACAGAAGCTAACAGAATTAAACATTTCTTTTGTATAGTACATTTCAAATGCAGTGTTTTATTTCATATAGTAAATAAGTTCCAAAGAATCGTTACTACCTTAAATAATAAGCAGTGTGAAAGGTTATAAAACTAGACAAAAGCATGAGACGATTATTATTAGCATTGTTTTTCTTTTTTTCTAAAATAGAACTAGATTTCATATTTCTGTATTTCAAGTAAATTGCTGACTAAGGATTACTTCAGTCCAAAATCAATGGTCATCTTTATTAATATTTTTTTATGTGTGAAGCCAGTAGCTGAGAATCAGAATCTGAAAAAGCTTTATTGCCAATCAACAAAGAATTTGTTTTGGTGACTGAAGCTTTGTTTTGGACACTATATGCCTGTTACCTCATAGTACACCCAGTTGTATCGGATGTCTTTGGATGAGGTGGAATGAAATTTTCCCTTCACTTTAAGTAGTAAATGCAAACCTGTTCCAGCATGGCAACTTGAACAAAGCAAGCTCCCTGAAGATTTTACATGGTTTGGAGTAAAAGATCTTAATTGGCCTGCCACAAAGCTCTGACCTAAACCCTATTGAGCACTTTTGGGATGAATTTTGAACGCTGACCGCGCCCCAGACCCCCTCACTTAACAACAGTACCTGATGCACTTGTGGTTGAATGAGCTCAAATCTTCACAAGCACACTCCAAAATCAAGTGGAACATCTTCCCAGAAAAGTGGAGGTTTTTATAACAGTGAATGGGGACTAATTATAAAATTGGATGTTCAGAAAGCACATACTTTCAGGGGTTATGGTCAAGTCAAGTATATTACTATAGCACTTTTCACAACAGACATTGTCTCAAAGTAGCTTTACAGAATTATAAGAGTTAAGGTGAACGATGTGTATTTATCCCTGATGAGCAGCCATGGCGACTATGGCAAGAAAAAACTCCCTTAGATGACATGAGGAAGAAACCTTGAGAGCAACCAGACTCAGACTCAAAATGGGACCACCCCATCCTCATTTGGGTGACATCAAGAGTGTGATTATAAATCTTCAAAAAATACAGAACACTGGAGATTATGGTCAGGGGTTTACAAATCTTTTTTCTTATTTATGTATTGCTATCAATTTGCCATTGCACTAATAAAATGGCTGAATACTCTGTTAAACTATGTGTTGCATAACCAACACTTATTAGTCATGGTATTATTCAGACCCATAGTATGAAAAAGTCAAACTTGTTCAGAAAGTTTTCTGACATATAATCCACTGAAAAGGCATAACATTATGACCATCTAATATTGTGTTGGTTCCCCTTTTGCTGCCAAAACAGTTCTGACCCATCGAGCATTAACAGCAATTTGAGCTACAGAAGCTCGTCTGTTGGATCGGACCACACGGGAAAGCTCTCCGCATTGATCAATGGGCCTGAGTCCACCCATGACCCTGTCGCTTGTTCACCACTGTTTCTTCCTTGGATCAATTTTGATAGAGACCGACTACTGCAGATCAGGAAAATCCCACAAAAACTGCAGTTTTGGAGATGCTCTGTCCAAGTCGTCTAGACATCACAATTTGGCCCTAGTCAAAATCACTCAAATCCTTACTCTTGCCTATTTTTTTTTTTGCTTTTAACACAATACTTTTTTTTTTTCCTGCTTTTTACTACAATACTGGATTATGAGGGTTAAAACCAACTACCAACGCTCTGAATTATCACCATGTGTAATTTGTTCTTTGTTTGCATATACTATCTGCAGTTTCCTCTTCCTTCTGTTAATACCTTCTCCTGTGTCCTCTTGTCTTTTTTGTGGCATGTATATGTACGTTCTCTCTGTGTGTGTGTGTGTGTGTGTGTGTGTGTGTGTGTGTGTGTGTGTGTGTGTGTGTGTGTGTGTGTAAAACCCAACGAAGAAGAGGACCCTAAGGTCCCAGACAAGAGTGCTAAAAAAGCAACCCCCCAGGCCCCACCCACTGCTCCCGCTTCCCACCCTCAAAGGGCCGGGTCTAAAATAGTGGTCTACAGCTCTGGGGAACAGAGCTCTCCTCTTTCTCAAGGTTTTCTTCCCCTTTGTCTTTTCTGCACCCTTTCTCTTTACCTCTGTGTTTTCTTTGCATACACCAGCTTGCTCTTTATCTTTTCTCACATTCATGTTCGCCCTTGACTTTTTTTCTTTCCCTCTAGGTCTCTTTTTTTTTTACTTCCTCACACTTCTTTTTTTTTTTTTTTATGTATTTTTTTTTTTAACTTTTATTCATTACATCTTAGCTCTCAGCTCATGATTCAGAGCATCTAACCTCCCTGTTTCTTGCATTTCTTTTTAAAAATGTGGTGCGTATTCATTAACGTTGGTTCTTCACTAGTTGAGCGTGTTCGAGTGTGTCCTGTTCTGTTCAGCTCTGCATTTAGGCACCAGCAAAAAAAAAGTGACTGCATGTATGCATGTTGATGCGCATGTGAAATATAATTTTCAAAGGTTGTTATGGAAATATTAAAAATCCGATCAGAATATTGAAATTAAGTTTTAATAATTATAGTACTGATCTTTTTTTTCCCCTTCTACCTAGCTAAGCAGTAAGACACATGATATATGTCTAAGTGTGTGTGTGTGTGTGTGTGTGTGTGTGTGTGTGTGTGTGTAAAACCCAACGAAGAAGAGGACCCTAAGGTCCCAGACAAGAGTGCTAAAAAAGCAACCCCCCAGGCCCCACCCACTGCTCCCGCTTCCCACCCTCAAAGGGCCGGGTCTAAAATAGTGGTCTACAGCTCTGGGGAACAGAGCTCTCCTCTTTCTCAAGGTTTTCTTCCCCTTTGTCTTTTCTGCACCCTTTCTCTTTACCTCTGTGTTTTCTTTGCATACACCAGCTTGCTCTTTATCTTTTCTCACATTCATGTTCGCCCTTGACTTTTTTTCTTTCCCTCTAGGTCTCTTTTTTTTTTACTTCCTCACACTTCTTTCTTTTTTGTGTGTATATATATATTTTTTACTTTCATTCATTACATCTTAGCTCTCAGCTCATGATTCAGAGCATCTAACCTCCCTGTTTCTTGCATTTTTTAAAAATGTGGTGCGTATTCATTAACGTTGGTTCTTCACTAGTTGAGCGTGTTCGAGTGTGTCCTGTTCTGTTCAGCTCTGCATTTAGGCACCAGCAAAAAAAAAGTGACTGCATGTATGCATGTTGATGCGCATGTGAAATATAATTTTCAAAGGTTGTTATGGAAATATAAAAAATCCGATCAGAATATTGGAATGATGTTTTAATAATTATAGTACTGATCTTTTTTTTTTTTTTTCTTCTACCTAGCTAAGCAATAAGACACATGATATATGTCTAAGTGTGTGTGTGTGTGTGTGTGTGTGTGTGTGTGTGTTGTCAGTGCGCAGTAAATCAGGTACGGGGCATGCAGAGAAGCGCGAGCAGAGAGTGCCAAGGCAGGCAAGCGCCACCAGGGGGCAGAAGAGTGCCAAGAGCTCTGGCAGCAGCAGCTCATCGTCCCAGCTCACCTCTAACTAAAACACCTATATGCAAACTGATCTCAGCTCAGCCTGGACTTCCATGCCTGCGATGTGGAAACTAAATGTGATCCAGATTCAACATTTCTTCCCTGGATGCTTTGTTTGTCTCGAACAAAGGGGGTTATTTTGAATCCTAAAATAACCCCCATGTTTTTTTATATTTATTTATTTGTTTGTTTTACAGTGATGTCAGATTAGTGGTGATGACACTGATTAAGAGGATGTTTTATTTAATGTATAATAAAAATGAACAAAATGTATAGGTTGAAATAAAAAAAAAATATATCAGCCTCCTCGATAAGCTGTTTTATCTGCATGACATGGGTGACTCCTGGACGGAGTTGCAGTGTAAAGATAAAAATTAACATACCAGTATATTAGACTTATTGAATATGTAGAGGAAATTCTGTACATCCCATTTGTTGGGAGTTTGAATACAATGCTTTATAATTTCATGGTAATTAAGTGTATCTACTTTTGTTTGTATCTTGAAAGAAACCATTAATTTTTAATAAAAGTTTTTTTACAGTGTAAACTCCTGATGACGTTTACTGATATGTGTACTGAATCCTATTAAAAGCAAATATTCTAAAACTATGATGGTTTCTGAAAAAGCTTCTGAAAATGTCTTTTTTTTAGAATAATTTTTTTTAGGGCATTTGGGAGATGCCCTTTTTCTCTCAATTATACAACCAAACAGGTGAGAAATAGTGCCTGCTTGGGATGTTTAAACCAGATGTGGTTAGTGGGCACCTTGTAAACGATTTCCAAATAATCATTTGATTTAACAGGATTGTATGCCCAAGATAACCTTGTCATTCAGTATGACCATTTCACTGAATATGAAACAGGATGACAAGTGATTTTTCTTTTCGTTAGAAAATGTCAATGTTTTCTGCAAATGTAACCAATAAAACATTCTAATGGCCATTATAAAGAAATACCTGTATAATGGATGATTCAACTAGCATGTTTGAAGATTTTAAATAGATTTGTAAATTGCATGTAGTTCAAGGTAAAGTGCGGCGAGACGGGCACATGCAATGTAGGTTTGATCAATTATTTACATATTTATTCATCTTTAGTAACATGGTCGATATAGATCCAGACCCAATTTTCAGAAATACTTGATGCAAAGTGGAAAAACTTCCCAGAGATGGTACAGAGATTCCCCAGAGACTCTATCAGTGGTAGCTTTTTTTTTTTCTACACTTCATTTATAAGGGCAAGTCAAGAATTGTTGGGACGATAGAGAAATGGGTAGGATGGCAAGAGAAGGTTTGATTTCAATGCACTGCCAAGCTCTCGCTGAAGGGCCCTTAAACAAGGCCCTCAAACCTTCTCAGTAATAAATGTGTAAGTCACTCTGGATAAGCACATCTGCCAAATGAACATCATTTTCCAAAATATAACATCATAAATACATGGAGAACATGCAAAACTCCACAGTAAATTCATAGTCAATCCCAGGACCTGCATCTTTGGGATGGTAAATCTACAATATCATGACTTTTATTTAATATGACTTTCAATTTATTATCATCTATATTTATCTTGATGAACAAACTGAAAGCATTTTCTAAATTGATGCTTAAAGCGATTGCTGAGTCAATCAAAATGTTCATGTGAAATAAATGGTTCATAAAATGAATATATATATTGCATCCTATTAGAGATGGAAAGAATGTTGCATGAATACCATATCATTTTACTTCATTGCACATGTTGGAAGGTTTTGATTTGTTCACAGCAAACAATTGTATTAATGTACTGTAATGATTATTGGATCATTTAGTTTATTTGATGCGATAGTGTTTATTGACACTTTGGCTGTGCAAAGGAATACAGTAGATGTGGTATTTAGTTTTAACGGGTTTTTATATATTTTCTTAGCAGAGGGAAATGATTATAGTTCACGCGAATTGCTCATAATCTATACATGTTCTTATCTAGTGGCATACTGAAAAAATCAGTACGCCACTAGATATGGATTGATGGATGAAAAGTTACAACTGTTGTAAAGTTACAACAAGTATAGGGTTATAAGTCTAAAGCAGTGAAAATATGTGCAAAAACAATTTCACTAAATATATGTAAATGTGAAATATTAAGCAGGATGTACATTATGTAAGGTGTATATATAGATACACCAAATACAAATAAGATATTAGTGCAGATGTATGTAAGGCATACAGTCATAGGTAAAGAGGGAGTAAAGTAGTGGGCTCAAAACACAGCCCTGTGGGATGCCAGTGTTCAGAATAAGGGTTAAGTATAACTGTTTGTCCCATCAAAAATACCAAAATCCACCTGCAAGTAGAGGTGCAGATACCCAGGTCACTGAGCTTAGTGATCAGAACTAAATGATATTGAATGCAGAACTAAACACAATAAACAGCATTCTGATGTGATTGTTGTTTTTATCCAGGTGGGTGAGGGCTGAATGAAGAGCCATGGAAACTGCATCCTCTGTCGATTTGTTTGGGCAACCATTACTGTTATGATGGTCTTAGTGGGACAGGTTGAATATGTCAGTAAAGATCTATGCAGGTTGATCAGCGCATGCTCTGAGAACACGTCATGTTGTGAGGTCCGCACCAACTGTGTTGCGTGCATCCACTCTGATAAATGCTGAATAGACGTCCGTCGTTGAGAGAGGTAGTGGGCTGTGGGCAAAAAAAGAGTCAACAATTGAGGTAAAATGTCCTATGCCTTAATCAAAACAAGCAAAAAAGCGATCAAGTTTGGCGGTAGGAAGGCACTGCTGGTTGATAGAGATCGTATTCTCGGTTTGTAGTCTGTGATGGTCTGGATGCCTTTCCACTTGCTTTCCGGATCAGATTTGTGGTAGTGCTCTTCTACTGTATATAGAGTTTGTATGCGTATTTGGTATCTCCTAATACCACTTTTCAGGTTGGCTCTGGCTCTGTTGTAGTCTTCTCTATTGTCAGATTCAAAAAAGCAGCATCTCTTGCTTTCAGCAGGAGACGGACATCAGAGTTCATCCACAGCTTTAGAGTATGATAAATGCTTGAACTGCCATAACATTGAATAATGAAACACCTAGCTGCTTCTTTTATTATTTAGGATTAAATAGATATACACTAATAAACACTGATATGCCACCAAAACAGCTCTGACCCACTGCGAACTCCAACAAAACAACTCCACAAAACTATAATGGTGGTCTGTGGTATCTGGCACTAAATTATAAAAGGATTTTAATGTTCATGTTCCTCAAACCATTCTTTACATTGTTTGCAGTGTGGCAGAGCGCATTATCCTGCTGAAACAGGCCACTGCTATTAGAAAATACCATTGCTAAAGTGTACTTGGTCTGCAACAATATTTAGGTAGGTGGTACATGTCAAGGTGAAGGGTGTTATTCCTTGGATCACATTTGGTATTTAATATGCACATATGATATTTAATGTTATTCACCTGTCAATGGTTTTAATGCGATGGCTGATTAGTGTAATATTAGGCATAGTGTCTTACAAAACACAGACTTATAGCCAAATGTTGACAATTGTGCTACTATTTATAGGTATAAATCTAAAGAAGGCTATAGGTTTCATATATGCTTTTGAACATCCCATTCCACATTTAGTCCTCACTTGAAATTATAATGCCCTCTACTTGTGTAGGAAGACATTCGACTAGATTTTGGAGTGTGCTTATTGAGAGGGTGTTAGTAAAGTCAGGTAATAATGTAGAGTGAAGGGGGCCTGGGGTGCAGTCAGCATTCCAATTCATCCAACAGGTCTTTAGTAGGTCAGCGCTCTACAGCAGGCTACTCAAGATCTTCCAATTCAGCAAATATAAACCATATCTTCATGGAGAACATTTTGTGCACAGCGGCAATGCTTAATTTGGATCAAAATTTTTTAACATGAAACTATTTCCAAGTCATTTTGGTTCAAAACAAATTTTCAGCTGACAGGTTTATGTATAATATTATGTATATTATTGCAGCAAACCATCGAAAGACTTCCTTGTCTTTATAAAATGAACAGTGGAGTCTTTTCTCAACTTGTCACTTGAGTTGAGATCAGTTCAAAGATGCAGGGCAAACTGCAAGTCTAGCTTTTTAGACTTTATTTTGTGTCAGAGCAGACTAGTATAAAGCATCTACAGCCAGCTCTCCGGCCCATGTAAAATTCTCCTTGACCTTCATAAAGAGTGCAGACTTCTCTCTGATCTTAGCACAGGGATATTTTTTATAGCTCCGACTATGTTTTCTCTGTTTGTTTGTGTCCTTGGGGGTGCATTGCGTACAAATGTAAAGGTCAGGAGAAAAGGTTTCTGCGTCATTTGACCGGAAAAATATTCTTCCATAAAAGAGCTGAGATTGTAGATGGTTTTTAACTTGCAGTTGGCAGTTCGGACGTTTGGAGACAAGTTGAGAGAGGCTAGATTGAGATGGAGAATGGACTTGGGGTATATTAGTAGTAGAATGCTAAGGATGGAGTCGCCAGCCAAAAGAAAAAGAGGAAGGCCAAGGAGAAGTTTTATAGATGTGGTAAGAAAAGAGGCAGATGTAAAAGACAGGGTGATGGAGACGGATGATCTGCTGTGGCGACCTCTAACAGCAGCAGTCAAGAAGAAGAAAAAGAAGGATGATGACAATGTTATTTGTAAAATAAATTAATCAACAGAAGACCAGGCCATGATGTAATATTAATAATGATGGCTTTAATAAAAATACATAAACCATAAAATCTACATAAAATCTACATAAAATAGCTAATTGGTTGTATCAATAATGATACTGATAATATTAGTCTTAAAAATACTTGGTGCCAGATCCAAAAGAAAATAAGTGGTATTTTATTTATATTCTGAGCGAGGCCTTTTTGGAAATCTTTTTTTCTGAAGCCTGAGATCTTTTCATATTTCTGGCACCAAGCTACAGCTAGTTTTTCCTCACTTTAGCTAATTCTTATGTAATTCCATTACTAAGCACCAGGTGGCACTGTTGCCTCTGGTTACGTGAACAGTGTGGGTGTCCCAGAAAGTGCAGAATAATTGGATTTTATTGTTTTTAGAGTTAGATAATGTATGTGTTTTAGCAAATGGGTCACGCTGAATGAGGCACTCAGGCGAAGTTCAAGTTTCAAGAGAACCACTCAGTAACACTTAACTAATTATTGAGGGGTTTTAATGTAGGTGTGTGTGTGTGCGTGTGTGTTTGTGTGTGTATGTGTTTATCTGGCTGGTGTAGCAGAAACAGACAAGGTGGTCACACTCTAAAGGTATTTACTCCTTGTGGACAGGTTTATTTGTGAGACATAATTGCAAGAATGTGGGGTTTGTGAAGGAATAATAAGAAAACAGAGACGAAGAAAGTCCAAGTATAAGCTGATGGGAGTGTAATGACGATGTGAGGAGAAAAAGATGAAATGATCACTTCAGAATGGGAAGGAATAAAGGCAAAAAGCAGTGGATGTTGATGGAGATGGAGGAACAAAGGTAGAAAGGCAAAGAA
Organism: Silurus asotus; assembly: GCA_024362625.1. Lineage (NCBI taxonomy): Eukaryota > Metazoa > Chordata > Actinopteri > Siluriformes > Siluridae > Silurus > Silurus asotus. The sequence continues at coordinate 10,293,448 of MU563656.1, forward strand.
AAGGAGGGAGAATATTTGGAATGAAGATGCTAGATATATAAAAAAGATGGAACATCCCAAACAGCCCAATGAATTGAAATGTGAAATAGAAGAAAATATGATATTCAAAAGAATAGCTAGACTGGGTGAAAGGAGAGATGCATTATAAGTGAGAGAAATGAGAGAGAGAGAGAGAGAGAGAGAGAGCAGGGGGAAAAAATGTGTACAATATAAAAACAAAAAGAGGGCAGGTGTAAAGATGTTGGAGGAGAGAGTGGGGAAAAAAGAGAAAGAAAATGAGAATGTTTTGGATGGTTATGTTGGAAAGCAGAAAGAGAGATAGAGGGGGAGAAAGTGTGTGAGAGAGAAAGAGAGAAAGAGAGAGAGAGAGAGAGAGAGAGAGAGAGAGAGAGAGAGAGAGAGAGAGAGAGAGAGTGAGACAGAGGGAAAGAGAGAGGGAGGTGTGTGTTTTTATGGTGGCCGTTTGTCGTGTTTATGTGGCTGGATTTCTTCTCTTTCTCCCTTCGTATCGATGGCGGCGCTGAGCCGCCAGGATTGATGGCACCATATTGCTGTGCTCCAGCAAACCTAATGACCCGAAACTCATCACACACAAACACACACACACACTCACACACACACACACACACACACACACACACACACACACACACACACACACACACACACAAACATGCAAGTACACACAAACCAGTTCTCACTGAGTGTATGTATGTGTATGTATGTAGGTGTGTGTTTGTGTGTGTGTGTGTGTGTGTGTGTGTGTGTGTTCTCTGGTTTAAAGATGTGTGGGTTTAATTTTGTTTAATATTTAACCTGTACATGTTGTTTATATTTTATATCTTGACCGTACATTCCAGGTCAATGTTGACCAGACCCACGAATCCTTTCATAAGTCTTTATACCAGATCACAGATCCATTTAGAAAGGAGCCTCTTTAGATGGTGATTAATGTTTAATTAATGTCTTTTTTTTTAGGTATATGCCACTCTTTTAAAGATAAAAAGGAGAGTGAGAGAGACACACACACACACCTTTTCTTGGGATGGAATTTAAACACCCTCTTATGACCTCACGTGCAGGACTCAGCTGATTTATACACACACCACACACACACACACACACACACACACACACACACAGACAGATTCCCATATCAGCCATTAGGGGGCACCGTTTTTCTTCCTCCTCTCTTGCAGTTGCATGCTGAGTTTGTTAGTACCTTTGGGCCCCCCCCTGCCTTTGGCATGCTCGTGTGTGTGTTTGTGTATGTGAGAGTGTTGTTGACAAGGGGAGGGAAAAAAACACATATCCCACTGTGCGGAACATATTTGTTTGTTTGACGGGTTTGTTTCTATTTTGGAGGACTTTAGATGATATTGCGCGGCAGCCTTGTGAGCTATTAGTCTTTGTTTGCCCGATATTTTGCGAGTTTGTTTTACACAATGGATTTTTTTTAAACATAAAAAACATAATTGTAATACTACTATTATTAATATTATTATCATTATTGTTATTTTTATTTATTCACACCTAAGTGAGAACTCAAATATTGTACATGTTCTTATTGTTCCAGCTTGAATATTATTAAAGGATCCAGAGAGGGGTTTTTTTTATATAGAGATTTGAATCTATCTATAGAAATAAAACAGTAACAGGTTCAAGGGACCATGTAAATTCGTAAAATTAGTAATGTTTAAAGCTAATTTCTTTAGAACTAATAAACTATTAGTGTGTTTGTATGGATTTAAAGCAGCCAAAGCATTTTTATATACAGACCTGTTCCCCCCAGAACCCCTGAATATAGAAAAACAAGGGGGGGATGGTGTTGAAGAGGATTTAGAAAAGATAGTTCCTGTTATGAGTAATAAATTAATAGTCTGCCATAGATTTTGAAAAGAGAATAGTGAGACCATCTGCTGCTATGTGTCTTAAACATCTGTTCTCTGGTGGTTTTCTAACACATAAAGCATCTCCTCTACTGGATACTTACCAGATAGTCTTTTCTTATGAATCTACAGCAGTTACAGCATTTATACATACACATCTAAAGCAACCATGCAGGTGTTTTATGACTCTAGAAAAGGGCTCTACTCTAAAGGGTCTAAAGCAGCCAGTGCACAAGTCTGTTTATCTGGGTTTAGAGAAGCTAATGCATCTTTCCAAACAAATTCGGAGCAGGCAAAATGTTAGTTCTTAAAGCCTTAATGCAGTTACGGTTGATCCATTTGCTCATACTGAATTAGCACAACCAGAACATGTATTCATGTGGATCTGGACTAGCTTGAGTGTTTGTTCTTATGAATCTCGAGTTAATTCGATGTTTCATGATGTTTGAAAAAAAAACATTTTGTTTTCATTGCACCTACCTAGTTGGATCTAGAACATTTAGTTGTTCAGAATATTAGAGCGTTTGTACAATGCTTGGACAATGGATTATAAAAAGAAAAGTAATGTAAATAATATAAAAATAAATGAATATCAAAGAAAGAAAGAAAGAAAGAAAGAAAGAAAGAAAGAAAGAAAGAAAGAAAGAATAAAAAGAAAGAAAGAAAGAAAGAAAGAAAGAAAGAAAGAAAGAAAGAAAGAAAGAAAGAAATCACATCATATATTTTCTAACCTGTTATGTTATATCGCAACCAACATAATACAAGTAAATATAAAGTTTTATAGGGGAAAATATTAAATATAAAAAAGGATTTCCCTCATTCACAAGTGTATCAGTTGTTGTAAAAATTATATCTAAAACATTGCAAAATCTGTTAATCTTCTTAAGCCTTTACTTTGTTGCCTGAAATTTGTGATTTGGGTTGTACTTGTGCTTGAAAGGGTTGGGGTTTCATACTTTTTCAGCTGTATAACAGAGGCCTGCAGGTTTTGTTCCTGAAATAAATTGGTATTTGGAACAATGCAAGATTCCCTCTATCCATTCCCCTTATCCATTCCCTCTACTTTTTTTAACAAAGAGCTTTCATATAGCCCCTATTCTCAAGAATACAAGAACACATGCAAGAAGTACAGCTCCTTTAATAATGTTGTAGATCTCTAAACAGGCTTTATACACATTTTCTGTCTTGTCCTTTCTTCCATTTCCTGGTAATGTCCTTGTTGTGCTTCATTTTCTCCACTTCACGGTGTTCAATGATACTAATGTTTCGGAAATTCTTTTGCACCCCTTTCCTGATTGATACCTTTCAACAATGAGATCCAGTTCATGCTTTGTGAGCTCTTTGAGGACTAACCAGTTAAATGAAATCAAGAGGAGGTCAAGAATATCCTACAGAAACATCTGATCTTTATTCAGAAGCACTTGATTGATGACTGGTGTATGGTATGTATTTTTGTACATATGTGTGAATTGGAGTCCAGCCACATGCATTTAATTCTAAAGCTAAATAATAATAAAGAAAGGGAAAAGATGTCATAACTTTGAGGCCACTGATCAGGCATAACATTATGACCATCTGGCCAATATTGTGTTGGTCCCCCTTTTGCTGCCAAAACACTCCGGACCAATCGAGCATTATCATCATTAACTTCTTCAGCAATTTGAGCTACAGGAGCTCGTCTGTTGGATCGGACCACAAGGACCAGCCTTCCCACCCCACGTGCATCAATGAACCTCAGCCGTCCACGACCCTGTCACCGGTTCACAAATGTTCCTTCCTTGGACCAATTTTGATAGATACTGACCACTGCAGACCAGAAACACCTCACACGAACTACAGTTTTGGAGATGATCTGACCCAGTCGTCTAGACATCACAATTTGCCTTGTCAAAGTCGCTCAAATCCTTACACTTGCCCAATTTGCCCAAACTTCTAACACATTAACATTGAGGACAAACTGTTCACTTGCTGCCTAATAAATCCCACCCACTAACAGGTGCCATGATGAAGAGATAATCAGTGTTATTCACTCCACCGGTCATAATGTTATAATGTCATAATGTTATGACTGGTCAGTGTACCTTTTATCTCTATACTAGCTAAAGGGTCTTGTACTAGATTTTAAAAATAGTGCTCAAAATTTGCATGTAATTTCTGTATTAGTATGCTGAAATTCTAATCACTGACAGTTTGTCACTTCTACCCTGAGCATTAAGATTACATCAGAGTGCTATTTGGATATCGCTCTCTGTCGTTCTCTCCCTCCTCCTTAAACGACCTTCTTTACATGCCCCCAGGCCTCAAGGCCGAGTGATGTGCTATTTTTACTAATATGATCTCACACCTCTTCTAAACCCCCCCCC
>MU563656.1:10297765-10328294 GCA_024362625.1 Silurus asotus
GCACACACACACACACACACACACACACACACCTACACACAAACACACACAACCACCCTTAGCATGCATGCCCCTGATGAACCTGGATTTCACACACACACACACACACACACACACACACACACACACACACACACCTCAGCCCCTCACAGGTATGAATGTACGAGGGTATTCAGGTGTCTCAGGCCAACAGTGTGGAACATCTGTTAGCAACTAATCACATTTTTTTTCCTCGCAAGGTGAGAGCTCGATTTTGCCATTTAAATTCTCTTTTCCTATCCACCTTCAAGCACTGAGCACAATGGCACTACTCTCCTTCTCTTTCTTCTATTCTCTCTCTCTTCCTATCTTTCTCCTTGCACCCTCTTTTCCTTTTTTAGACTTTTACAATCTCTCTCTCTCTCTCTCTCTCTCTCTCTCTCTCTCTCTCTCTCTCTCTCTTTCTCTCTCTCTCTCTCTCTCTCTCTATTATAACCCTCTTCCTTTCTGCCTTCCTTCCACCACCCCTTTTCTCTATTCAGCTGGAGCCTTCTCTGTTTCTTTATCTTTCCCTCCCCGTTTCTCTCCCTTGCTCTCTGTCTCGTCTCACGTTCTCTCTCTCTCTCTCTCTCTCTCTCTCTCTCTCTCTCTCTCTCTCTCTCTCTCTCTCCAAATGCAGCCTCCTTATCAGAGCGAGAGTGCTGATTGTCAGCTCGTCCCTCACTTTGATTGACAGCTCAGGCTTTGCGCCAGAACGGCTGATTTTGTCAATGTTTGTCTGCGCACCCTTATCACCAAACCTTATATTAACTGCCTTCCACGGTGAGCTCAGACACTCGCTCTTCATCTAGATCACTTTTCTCTCCCTTCCTCCCTCCACATCTCGTTCTCCCTTTCCTCATTTACTCGTCCTGTTTTGCTCTTCTTGTCTCTCCTCTCTCTCTCTCTCTCTCTCTCTCTCTCTCTCTCTCTCTCTTTCTCTCTTCCATACTGTCATTGTTGGCATAGGGAATGCTAGCAATTGTATATGAATATTCAAAAATGCCATTCTTTCTTGTTCGCTGGCGAAGAACTTGAAGTGACCTTGATGCAGCCTAAAATTCCAATATGCCGTGGTGGTGTTCACGTCATGACATAAGCTTACACATAAGGCTCAAATAATTACATTCGATTAACTCCTCTGTTCTTACATTTTTCTCATTTTTGCAGTTTTCTCTCTCTTTCTTTCTCTCTCTCGCTCTCTCACTCCCTCACTCTTTCACACTTGTGTTTTCTTTCACACATACACTAAAAGAATTTAATTGCATGATCCACTGAGACCTCAGGTCTTCACTTTCTAAAGATCTTGCCTAAATCCAGTTTGTTTGTTTGTTTGTTTTTAAATTGCTTGCTTGTTTTCTCAATTAAGACAGATGAGGAAACCTGACAGAGAATAGAAAGTTTTTTTTAACTATTGCAAGTTAAAGAATTTGACTCCTACTCCTTCTCCGCATTAGATAGTAGCGTAGATTATTTCCAGTCCGGTGTGAAATAACCAACAAATGCAGGCTGTTTTTCCATAACACTGGGTTTTCAAAAGTTAATATCAATCCATTCATTCTAATATGTTATGGTATAACTGTATATATTATGCATATATCAAAATGTTTTGTATTTAAAAAAAATAAATTTTTAGGAGGAGTCTTTAGTATAACACTCTGAAATGGAGGAGTTTTAAAAGACTGAAATTTTTTATATTTGTGCTACAATAATATTTTTATGAATCAGGGCTTTTTTTGTTTTCCTCTCGTGCAAAATTAAGAAAATGAAATTGAGATTTGATTAGGGTTGGGAATTTGTAACTGCGATGTAGACTTAGTGATATAGTCACGAAATTGAATCTATTAATTCGTGTTTTTTCGTGTCACTGAGCACAACTTTCCATTTAATGTGTGTCAATAGGAATTATTTTTGGTGCCTCCACCACGTTTTTCTTTTTGCCACTGGGCACTATTACTCAACATTCAATCAGGAGATTTTATCCTTGTTTTTATTGCTTTAAATTCTGTAAGATACTCGCTATTATAAACCATTGTCAATGATATCTTACAGTAAAATACCGTTAATTAAGGAGTCTGCATTAATTATAATTAGAGACACACATTTATTAGAGTATAACGACCTTCTTTGATTTAAAAAAATAAGAAAAAAATTACATTTCTGTCAGCATTTCCCATGATCCTCAACCTCTGTTGCTATGGAGACGGAGCCAGACGGAGCCAGTCGTGCTGAGTGACACGAAAAAAGAAGGAGATTCGTGTTGGGTATATACACTATATGGACACACGTTTGTGGACACCCGACCATATGATTCCCATGTGTTCCTTGAACATTCCTTTCCACATTTAGTACCGATTTGCGGTTATAAATATCCTCCAAGCATTTGGGAAGATGGTACACTAGATTTGGAGTTCGCTTGTGGAGATTTGTTCTCAGCCACAAGGGCATCAGAGTGATGTAAGGGTGAGGAGGCCTGGGGTGCAGTTAGCATTCAAATTCATGCCAAAGTTAGGGTTGAGGTCAGAGCTTTATAGCAGGCTACTCAAGAACTCAAACCCATGTAAACCATATCGTCATAGAGCTGGCTTTGTGCAAAGGGTCATTGTCAAGCTGGAACAGGTTTGGGTCTCCTAGTTCAATTGAAGGGAATCTTCAATTGTGTGGTAACAGTTTGAGGAAGACTCACTCATGGCAGGAAAAGCTAGGTGTCTCAATACCTTTGTTTACATAGTGTGTATATGTTGATTTTTATTTTACACTGACTTAATGTATGTATAAATAAATACATATTAGTTTGTCATTAATGAGCAAATGCAATGTTGCTTTATAAAGCAATAAATTCTTCTACACCCTAAAGTTTTGGGACATAAGATCTGATTTCTTATGATTATTATTGGATTTTAATTGTAAAAATGTTAACACAAAAAAAATGTAACAAAAAATTAAGAAAAATGCAGTTAAAAAGTAAAAAAAAAAAAAAAGACTTGATCTAATAAGCGTTCCCATTGCATATTGCAAGTGTTCATGTGTTCAGAAGCATTTCCTCACCTCACTGCTAAGTGTTGCATTGTCAGGGTCGGCACGTGTTCAGTCAATTAGGCCTTTAATTAAGCAGCAGGATTAGTGCAAGGTCACAACTCACTGGAGTCTGAACAGGCAGAGGGTAACCTTTGACCTAAACCCCAACACTATCAGATGCTTTGGCTTATTAAGTACTATGGCTGGATTATTAAACTCACAGTCACTAAGCTACATTCATTTTATATTCTATGCACATATTGTGAGATTTTACTTTTATACAAATAAAAAGATTTATGTTAAAGACTGAACACTAGTTTGTGCATAAAGCTTGGTGAAGAAGGTCATAAATAGTGGTAGTAGTATTAGTAATACTAATAATAATTGTAGCAGTACTAAAAGTAGTAGCAGTGATGGAGCTATAATGAATGGACATTTGGTGTCAGGTGAGAATGGTTGCCCTTTTGAGATTTTTTTTTTGGTTCTCATCAAGGTTTCTTCTTCATTTTTCTCGCCACTATTGCAACTGGCTTGCTCATTAGGGATAAACTTCTAGTAAATTTTTAAAATCTAAGTAAAATCTAGTTAAATCTGTTAGTAATTAGTTTTGGGACAATGTCCATTTAATTAAATTAAATTAATAGCAATAGTAGTAATAGTTGTTGCACTAGGAGTAGTAATAATAGTAATAGTACTAAGAGGAGTAGTACTAGTGTTTTAGTAATTACGGTAGTAGAAATAGCAGTGGTTGTTACACTAGAAATAGTAGTAGGACTAGTAGAAGTAGAAATAATAACAGTAGTCATAGTTCTTGCATTAGTAGAAGTTCTAGCAATGATCGAAGTAGTAATAGTAGTAGTATCAATAGTTATAATAGCAATAATACTAATAGTAATAGTAGTATCAATAGTTATTGCATAAGGAGTAGTTCTAATAGACAGGGATGGGCAGTATTTATGATAAATGTATTTCAAATACGTATTTCAAATCTAAAATAGGATTTTGTAATTGGTATTTGATAGGGTTGATAAAAATGCTTCATGTATTGAAATAATTTAGTGCTTTGTATTATTGTATATTTTAAAATACTGTAAAATACTTTGTAAGAAGTCTACATGATGACATCTTAAAAACACGGCCTCTGATTGGTTCCTACTCAGCAGTTTGCCCAGACTTGTTGAGATCATAACAGAAAATTAATCCATATGGAAGAATGTGGTATAGGTAAGAAACCTGCAGACTGCCAGCTTTCAAAAAGGTGTCCAATGATTGATAAATAAATGTTTGATTGCAGAATACTGTACACTTATTAAAGTAGATGTTTAGTCGGATCATGATTGTGCATACCATTGCATGAATGACTGCCTGTCACATAATATATTATTATAGTTATGATTAACAATCAAATGATTAATTAGTTGGAAACTAGTTGATATGAATGACAGGAGTCATTAATTGTCTTATTATGAATGACTTGTTTGTCATTGAGTCTGTGTTTTGTAGGTCCTTCTTTACCAAACACCAAGTAACTAAATTAATATGCAAATATGAGTCATTCACAAACTGGTAAACATTAAACTCTTGGTTACTTTAAAACTAACCTTCATCTGGGAGATCACAGGCAAATGTATGTGAATATTTGATTTGTTAACTGGTTGCATATGTCAGATTTATTGCATGACTCAGAATTGAGAAAATCTGTTGCTATCAAACATTATTTAATGAATCAACTGAGTCAGTTTAATGATGAAGGAACAGATCAAATAGGCCAATTGTTGGAGGGTTTGCAAAAAAATGCTCCCTTGTAAAAGTATCTTTTTGTGTTATTGAAATACAAAAAAACAGTAGTTTACATTGATACATGGTGTGGCTGCTGTATTTTGTAGTTTATTATTAATATACATAAAATTAAGGTATTTAGCATTTTATTTTAAAATACTTTTTGGTGTATCTTGGTCTAACCCTGCTAATAGTGATAGCAGTAGTACTAGATATAATAGTAGTAGCAGTAGTATTAGTAGATACAGTTGTATTAATAATAGTTATAATATTTCTAAGATAAATAGTTGCAGTTACTGCAATAAGAATAGTAATAGTGCAAAAAGTAGTACTTGAAGTAATAGTAGTAGTGATGGTAGGAAAAGTAATAGAAGTAGTACTAGTGTTAATGAAATAGTAGTTGCAATTGTAAAATAGTAGTTGCAATAGGAATAGTACTAAAAGTAAGAGTAGTAGAAATAATTATATTAATAGTAGTATAGTAGTAAAAAACTGAGGTGAATATACCTCTGTATAATTTCTGTCATGATTTATTTACTCATGTAAGCATTATTAGTAGTATTCAATTATAGTAATAAAACCTTTTTTTATTAAACATTTAATAATAATTCAAAAAGCAACAACTCCACGCTTCATGAGGTCTAATTTTTTTGTTTTATAGTCAGATTAGGATGTGAGTATTCAATCTTCATTTCAATAATCTTTCAATTAAAAGAACTCTGTGATGGTGTTTGAGTGTATTAAAAAACACTACTTCACTGCTTCTTATTTAAATGGGCTTTGATCGGCTTTTGAGATTTCTTTTTCACCTGCTGTTTTGTTTTGTTTGTAATCACACAGTTCTAATTGCCATACTTCGAGGGAACTTTTTCAAAAACCTAGAAGACTAATATAGGCTTGGCACCAAACCAAGAGAACATGAATTAAAAAAATAGTAGAAATTGAATAAATGGAGAAACAAAGACTTGTTCACAAAAAGGATTTTGAATCTGGTCAGAGATTTTGCATCACCTATGGTACAAAAAAAGGAAAAATAATCTTTAATCGGAGAAAAATAAATATTTATTATTGATTTTGTTGGTGAAGTTTAAATATTCAGGTTTAGGCTCTGTTTGCAAGCTGGAGGTTAGAAAGTTTAAAACATGCATCTGTGAGTATTCACTAAGGCCAAGCCAACAACTATAGCTTTTTGCTCCTTGTGGCTGATTCACCAAGGTATATCAACATTGTGTGTGTGTGTGTGTGTGTGTGTGTGTGTGTGTGTGTGTGTGTGTGTGTGTGTGTGTGTGTGTGTGTCATTGTGCTGATATGCAGAACCACACTTTAAGGGGGCAATGTTTGTTTAGGAAAGACTGTCCCAAAGGAAATATGTGGAACAAATGACAAATGAATACACTATGTGTATGCATGTGCGCATATATGTGCATGTATGTATGTGTGTGTGTGTGTGTGTGTGTGTGTGTGTGTGTGTGTGTGTGTGTGTGTGTGTGTGTGTGTGTGTGTGTTTCTATGTGTGTGTGTGTGTGTGTGTGCGTCTATGTGTGTATGGGCACATGAGAATGAGAGCCCTGTCACTGGAGATATGCTAGCAGTTAACATGGCCGCTCCATTGTGTGGCTGCTACAGGATGAATAGGACTCCTGCCTAAACATGGACAGACAAGTATTCAGCTCATACTAGGTCATGGCAGTCACCTTATCTGGGTGACGCCGAATGTCCATCATTAGAGTTCAATGTTGAGGTGATTAACTGTTTACTAATGAAGACTCATGTAAAACTGTTCATGAAAAAGCTCATCTTTAAACAAACTTAACTTCATCATAGCTTATGAGTTCTTGATTTTTCATATATTTACACTGTGAAATATCTGTATGATCGAATATTATATTATTATTAAAAAAATTTTTTGATGGCTAATAGGCCCTAATAATCACAAAACAAACAGAGCTGATAAATAATCCCTCTGAATTAGGAATAATGTGAATAAACTGATATAAATACAGATGTGAACAGGGGTTTTTGTTTTCTTTTTTGCTTAAAAAATGTGCATAAGCTGGAGGAATTTACTTTCATGTTTGCACATGCAAGCAGTATCATACTATCTATGAAGCTCATCGTAAAAGAAATACCATAAATGTGCAGCATAGCACCATGCATGTAGAACATTCCTTCATTCATATATGGAACCTGCCTGGACACAGTCATGTTGGTTTAAATTATGGCTACAACCACATAATACGGACCAATTTTTCAAAAGGGACTTTGTCTGTTCACAATAATAATGAGATATGTTTTCCCATGTGGTTAAATTTAAAATGTAAAGAAATTTAGTTTTCTCCAAAAACAGCATAGATAGTCAATTACATATCAAAACAACAAAGTATGTTTTAGTTATATGATATGATGTAAACTTTATAGTCCTTCCTTGTCTGTAATATGAGCTTTTCCTTAACATTGCTGCATCCATTAAAATGAATACATTTGCAACATGCTTATATGCTTATAATTTGGTACATGTAACCAGTTAAATTCATTGTTCTGTGGCTGGTAAAAACAAAAATCAATCCCATGATGCCAGATCTCCAGTTAAGATGATTGCACATTTGAGTGATGTAGCTGAGTATGAGAACTCAGTGCTCCACAAAATAGGTACAGATACAGACAGTATCGTTGTTATACCCCTGTACTGAATGTTAGTCCTGAATCAATTAAAATACAGTTTTCATCATCCATTTATGATATATTTATGCCAATTTATCTTTCTACAGTGATTAAATGGTTATCTTCTATTATTGTCTATATATGCTATATATTATATATATTATATATGTATAATATATATATCTGCATTAATTGTTGCATTTGTTTTATATGTCCCACTGTGCCTTCTCGTTATGTCTCTCATACTGTATAGTCTCTCACTGTACCATCTCATCTTTTGCCCAATGCCCCCCACCCCCCTTCTCTCCCTTCCTCCCTCTCTCCCTCCTTGGCTCATTGGTGATTGACACTTACAAATTACCCGGCGGTGAAGCCATTGTGTGTGACCCCTCTCTCTCCCTCTCATCTCCAGTGAGGTGGCCGTTTTGTCATCTAATTACTGCGAATCCTGCTCCTGCTCCCTGCTGCTGCATTTTTAATGGGCCTGCCAGCCCACTCTCTAAACTCGTCTCTGTCCTCGCCTGCGCTCCCTCTGCAGGCACGGCTTTCCTTCCCTTCTTTTTTTTTTATCAGTCTGTTTACCTGCCAGTGTTTTATCCGTCTGCACCACACAAACGCCACACACATGCTCCTGCTGAATGTGTCGTGGAGAAACTGAATCAGATCTCTTTTGCCCCTCGAAACACACACACACACACACACACACACACGCAGAGCCTTCTTCTGGCTTGAATTCAAAATATCCCACTCAGGTGGGCATGCAGCAGCAAATGCGTCTCTGAATTTTTGATCTTTTAATATAATTTGAATAATTGTTTTATTTTTCTTACTTCTACAAAAACCCAAGTTTGTTTGAAGCATCATTAAGACCAACATGGATCGCTGCTTGCATTTGTTGGGAATTATACCCTATCTCATCATTAATTATAAGAAAAATAAAGTTGTGAAATCTGCTTTTCAGCTCATTTTCACATTCAGCTCTTAAAAAACACACAATGATCTCATCACATGAAAAAGAACAATTTTGCATAAAGGTCTCTGAAGTGAAAATAAAAACAACAACAAAAAATTTGTAAAATATCGGGTTATGTCAGGAAGGGAGTAGCTACAAGTGTCAAATATTAGCAAATACATTTTTTTATTAATATTTAGTTTTAAAATTAGTTTTGTGTTATTGTAAATGTAAATATAAATTATTTTCCTTTAGAACAAAAAGCAGATTGATACCATTTTGTTTAGGTATATACTTGGATATTTCCAAAATGCAGAGGTGGGAAAAGTACACACAACTTTCATTTTAGTAGAAGTACACATGTTCATGTGTTAAGTTTCTAAATATACTTTTTAAAGTTAAAGATGTTTGGGTTTTAAAATACTTAAGTAAAAAGTAGCCATTACTACTACCTGTTTAAGTGTCACGGTGGTAACTAGACCTCACGTCATATTAATATTAGAGCTGTCAATTGATTAAAATATTTAATCACAACTTAATTGCACATTTCTGTCTGTTCTAAATGTGCCATATATGGATACTTTATGTTTTTAATACTCTAAGCAACAGGGACCTTGAGAAATATGGATGATTTATGCAAATGTGTGTTTATTATTAGTAAAACCAAACTCAACATAGAGCATAAAGACGAAAAAATGTTGTAACTGTTTTAAAGTAATTATGGTGGTTTATATCACGTAGTTAACGACACAAAACTCAACTTTTTCTTGTTTCCACACGGACGGTTAATGAGGTGATACCGGAGCAACTATACCTCTTCTAACTTTCATACCGTTTACATAATCAAAGAATATTTGTATTTGATGTGAACTGTTTTATGTAAAAGTCATTTCGAGCTTTTTATACATATATTTATTATGTCTGTAAGGCAAGTATTCACTAAGATTCAGGTTGTTTTATGTGCGTGTCTGTGAAAAGAGAAAACAGAGACAGCAGAGAGCGCCCCCTGTCTGTTTTCTTTATTTTACAAAAGCAGAGTGTTTTGTTGTTATTATGGGTGTGTACAAGCAAAACTAAACCCTTTACAGATTCAAATGATGTGTTGCTTTTATCTGTACGATCAAAAAAGACAGTAATTTTATGTTTGTTACGGCGTTATGAGGAAAAAAACACAAAACGCCGTCGCGTTTGTCGACCCCAAGAGGGGTAGTTGTGCGCATCTGTTCGAACCAATCACTTCTTCAGGGATTTCAAGGGAAGGAAAGAGTTGATGGTTTAAATAGCCCATCTTAATAATTATTATTAATTATTATTACACCCACAACAGTCATTCACATTCATCTTTTTCAACCTGCTGACGTGTCTAATACATGTTTCACTTTGTGTAATTACCTAATATGACTTTTTTTTTCAATGAAATCCTGGTAATCATGATACATTCCTCTCTTCTTTATACCATTCTGTTTATTTTTCTTAAGATCATTACCAGTCCTGCTGCACTACTGTTTCCACATAGAATAATCCAGTTAAAGATATTTCTTAACAACCAAAAATGAAAGTGTAATTTTAGTTACAAAAGATTGAGTCCAGACCCATAAGGAGCAAATGAAACCTATTGAAGTGACCTAAGGAATAAACCATAATTGGAACTGGACTCTAAAAGGAAAACCTGTCTTACATACCAAATAATTTCTATTAATAAATGTCAGAATAGTATTGTTCTCTCCACAATTATTTATATTAGATTGCCAGATTTATCTGCACATTTACTGTATGTATGTACTGCATCATATTGAGTGAATTATATTGTTACTTATACCTCAACTTACTGCACTTTAATTCATATTTATTTGATTTACACTTATTGCTGTTTGCACTGCTGATATGCATCATACTGTTTACCTGCACAGTTTTATGTTACCTACTGCACAATAACCTCACTCTTTCATTTCATTTATTTGCTATTTGCACTACTGGTTGGATCCTAACTGTATTTCATTGTCTTTGTACATGCACTCTGATACTGACAATAAAATGTAACCTACCTGAATCTAAATGATCAATATGCAGTAAGAACTGGCAAAAAATACAATTATGAAGCAGTTTAGATGTATATAGGAAGTGCGGAATATACACTCTATTACAAAGGTTTTTGGACACCCGACCTTAAGATTCGTTTGTGCTTTTTGAACATCCTATTCCACATTAAGTCCTTATTTGCAATTTTAGTAACTTCCACTCCTCTGGGAAAACATTTCATCATGAAAGGTGGTTTTAGAGATTTGTGATTATTTAGCCACAAAGGTTTTAATAAAGTCAGATACTGATGTAGGGTGAGGAGGCCTGGGGTGCACTGTTTTCCAATTCATCCCAAAGTTCAGAGTTCAGTAGGGTTGAGGTCAGAGCTCTATAGATGGCCTCTTAAGATCTTACAATCCATTCCATGTAAACCACATCTTGATAGAGCGTGCTTTGTGCACAGGGCTATTGTCATGCCCATTCAGGTCTCCTAGTTCAAGTAAAAGGAAAATGTAATGTTACTGCATCCAAATACAATCAAAACACAATTGTGTGAGTCCAACTTTGTGGTAAAGGTTTGTCAAAGAAGCACTGATGGCTGGAAAAGACAAGTGTTCCAGTACTTTTGTCCTTATAGTGTACATTGCAAGAGTAATGAACGAAAAGAATATATAGAAGATCATTAAGAAGCACCTGATGAAGTAGTTTGCGTTCTACATCTCACTCTGATCGACTTTCTCTGCTTTGCTTGCCTGCCTCTTAATCTCTCTGTAACTCTTTTTTTCTTTCCTGTGACTGTCAAAGCATAGGATAAGAGATATTATCTTAGGTTGTCTAAAAAAAAAAAAAAAAAAAAAAAAAGAAAGAGAATAAGGAAAAAAAGAAAGAGGATTGCTATCAGAATTCCCACAATCCCCTCTGGCTGTGATGAGCGGCTAAGCTGTAGCACAGAGGAAGTCCCTTGCTGTTATAGCTCACATAGCTAGAAATCATCAAACCTTATCAGAATGTCATTCGAGAGAGGACAGGAGAGGGGAAAGCAGAGAGTGGGAGTAAAGAGTAAAAAAGAAAGATTAATATGATAAAGGCGAGATGTGGGCTTGGAAAAAGGAACGTGGGGATCCATTTGCATGAGTGGTTTGAAAAGAAAAAGTAAGAAAAGGTAGAGTAGGTGGGAAAGGGAGAACGAGCATGGTGGAGAGAAAACATAAAAAAAAAATTCAGAAGGAAGCAAATATGTTTTTCTTGTTCTTTTTTTTTTTTTTAATGCAGAGTTCGGTCCATGAGTCGGGTCGACAGAGAATGTAAAATATAGCAGTTGTCATATGTCTGTCAGCTACATGGAGCACAATGGCATCATTTCATCAATTTTATTTGACCACAAAAAAAAAAAAACAGTGGTGGTGGCAAGCAGAAGATTGAGTTCACGTTTAAAACAGGGCACTCTGCCCTGCAGCTCCCTGGGAGAAAAAAAGGAGGGGGTGTGGCCTCTAGGCTCCTTCCTGCGTCAGGGACGAGGAGAAATACAGCCCTCGTAACTGTCAGAGAGAGAAAGAGCGAAAGAGAGAGAGAGAGCCAAAGAAAGGGAGGGAGAATGAGAGGAAGGGAGCGGAGAAACAAATGGCCCAGCCTAAAGAGATAGCACTCAATCAATCATCCTCAAACAAAAGCAGTGCTGCCCAGGAGAGTGTTTAAGGAGTGCTTATTTAATTAAAAGTCGCTCGCATAGTCTATTTATGTCCCCTCCAGCCTGCAGCATTAACCTTCCAGGGCCAGGACGAGTAAAGAAATGGTAGACTGCTGTAGGGTTACATTACGTATACAATCACATTGTTTTAGAGCTTCCGATTACTTAGATTATTCTTATTATACTTTTTAGTGTTTCTGTATAAGTACAGCACAATTTGTAAAATAATTTCCATGAAAGCGTGTTAAAAAAATGAACACTGTTGTCTGTGGTCTTTAAGTCTCATAATCTGGAGGTCATGAGTTCGATCCTCACACAGAGCAAGGGTACTTTTTTCTTTTTCCATGTGCTGAAAAAGCTCAGTTGGGAGAGTGTTAGAATGTAGATCTAAAGGTCCCTGGTTCAATCCTCTGTTTTAGCATCAGGACTCCCTTTTGGGGACATGGTACTTCAGTGGTTAAGGCTGTGGGTTACGTAAAGTCAGGGTTCAAGCCCCGGTATCGACAAGCTGTCACTCTTGGGGCCCCAGAGTAAGGCCCTTAACCATCAGTGCTTGGGGATGCTGTTATTTTTTCCTTTAATTCTTCTTACCATTATCTATATAGTATTTTTTTTGCAAAAAGTACTGGTCGATACATTTTTGACACCTATGGATGGTCCAATCTTTTTATTTTACTCTTGAGTTCTACTCATATGATGCACAATTAATATTTACTTTGTGATTAATATTTAATATATATTATATTTTAATTTTTATTTAAATATTATTTTATATTTAATTTATAAAATTAACACTATTCATTTGTAATTAAGTATTGTTGTCTGAAGAACAGAAATTAAAAAATCAGATACTACAAATTAGCTTTGAACAACTCTTTAAAATAACAATATACAATCTGCAGTATTTTTGTAAATTGCATTAAATAAAAAAAAGTGGGAGGTAAAAATTTTCTTAGCCTCACTTCTACAAGCGTACAAAAAAATCCAATATAAACAAAAGGCTTCGTGGAAAAAAAATTGCATATGTCTAGGATTAATAAACAGATACAAAACCTTTTGGATTTTAATGTGTTATTTAGATTATTTAATTACACTATTCATTACGGTTTATAATAAGGGCTGTTTTGGAACCAGTTCTATTCGTTTAGTAGCCGAGGCTCTAATTTTCTCTCAAACAATCAAGAAGTGCATGTTATGTACATATAAATATTTAATATTGGTATATGAATATGTTAAGAAAGGAGACATTTCCAAATCTTGAAAAGACTTATACTCTAGAAACATTAAAGCAGTGTAAAATCCAGCTCAACAGCAAGCTGGATTGGAAGGTCAATTTATAATCTGTAGACAGAAAAGAGATCAGTAAATTTAACTTTATGAGGAAGCTCAGGTCCTTTAATGTTTGCAGTAAAACGTTAGAGATCTTCTAATAGTTTGTGGTAGCCAGTGCAATCTTCTTTGCAGCAGTATGCTGGGAAGGAAGCATCAGAACTGGAGATAAAGACAATGGTGTTGCCCTGCCTTTGGAGATCATTGTATGCTGACTTTGTCACACAACATATGTTTGCACCTTCTGTACACACGCCATGCACTCTTGCCTATCTGCACAAGCCCTCGTATACATTTCCTGCTTTGTGTACTATTTTATAGTTACTATACAAAATAATGTATAGTTACTATACAACTGTAAGATACAATGAAATAGACAATATGCAATTAATTGGAATATACCATTAGAAAATATAACTATAGTTACTATAGTTATATAGTGTGTATTTTACAGTTACAGAACAACTGTTTGGAAATACATCAATTATTTGTTGGGTGCTCCAAATACCTGTATCTAAATTTGAACCTAAATTTTAAATCCTACCACTGCTAGAAAAAAAACATGGGAGGTAGAAATCCCAGTGTCATCATGGTGTGTGAATTCTGGCTCAGACAGTTTCTCAACCTCAGCTCCATCTCTCCATTCCACAAGTTGGGTTGTGTATGGGAAATTTTAATTCTAATACAACTACAATTACATCTTTACAACCACACTACCACTGTCCCATGGTTAATATTTCCCAAAATATAACCCAATTAGGAGCTTATTTTAACACAATCAACAAAATCAACACAACCTGACAGGGCACTAACTAAGGATGCTGTAAATATATCGTGCATGCAGTGCCATATATTCATATTCATAAAGTGCCTAATTTTTTGTTAAAAGTGATTTTTTTTTGTACCACAAACCATATATCTGCCTGTTCACATGCACCTGCATAAAAGTAAAAACTTGTCTGCGTGTTTTCGTTTTGCCCCCCCCCATGAACACTCTACCAGATGTCGAATTATTCTAATTATTCGAGTAATATGTTTACATCTGGTTGTTTCCATAATATTCCGAAGCACTTGAAATAGCGACCTAGAAATAAGCAGAATTAAGTGTGCATGCATACTGTACATTCCTTTCGCTTGATGCATAATTTCCTTACAGATTTATAACAAATATGCTGACTGCTGCTTTATGTGTTCAACCATGTCAATTTCTATACACACACAAGACTTCAACTCTTCCCTGTAATTTCTTTTCTTCTTTCAGCAAACAGAGGAAATAGTGTTTTAGACTTATGCCTATTGACACAAGGGAGAACCAGGAGACTTGCTTTGTGAAGGCCAGTGGGATTAATTGGTCTGTGAAATAAAATAAAGCTATTTAATCAAAATATGTAAATAAAAAAGAAAATAAAAAATAAAAACATTTTCATACTTTTTTTACTAGAGTACTATAGTGTCGCAGATGCAAATTGCACAATAAAAAAGGATTGAAGAAAAAAAGTGGAACCTCTTAGGAATAAGAATCGACAGCTAGACGTGGAAGTGGTAAATCTAACACTTTTTTCCCAGAGGCCTAAGAAATGAACAGCTGCGGCATCGGGCTTAAGCGCTGCGGTAATTTCGCGAGGCTCCTCAAACGTGTTTGCACCTCGCGCCGGCCTGTTAGGCTAACACACGTGTGTTAGCTAATGCATTCAGAGTGCACGCCACTTCTAGCGCTAGGACTCAACACACACACACACACAGTGTACAATCACACCCATGCACAACACAGACTCATGACTGCATTCAAATGGTAGCACCTGCACAAATATGTGTTCTGTCATCCGTCAACACATTCTCCTCACCGAAAGGCATGCAATTGTTGTATTGCAGTGCATTTCTTTCTTTTCTATTTCAAGTTTAAGTTTTTAAAAAAAAAGTCTTCTGAGAGCTGACTTGAGATATTTCCAATGTTCCAAGGTGCTAAGATTCTTCCCGGGTTACCCAATGCGTTCGCGCACGCTAGGCTCCTCCAAATTAACACATGTGAGGCTTGTGAATGTGTGTGTGAACTTGTTTCTGCCACTGCTTGGTGGATGTTCATTTCGAATATTGGCAAGTCAAAGCCACACACACACCAAAAATTTCTCTCTTCTCCACACCATTAAAGTAAAAGTCCCAAGTTTTATGATGACTGATGCGTGACTCAATCCAGGTTTGATCACATGGCCTGTTTGAAAAGTGTAAATAGCTGTTTATGTTTTTTGAGTTTATTGCAATGACAGTTAAGATGTTTTTGTATGTATCAGAAAATATACAAGCATATCGCTGAAGGTGTGTCAAAGAGAATGTGTAGTTAGAAAAGGGAGTCCGAATTATACACAACAACATTACGATGAAAACATCCAAATAGGATGAAACTGAATTGTTACTCTCTTTTCCTGATTTTACAGGAGCTTTGGATTACAGGTGTGTGAGTTAAGATGAGCCATCAAGATTGGGTCCTTAATGATACAGTGGGTTTGATATTGGAGTGATTCCTGCCCATATTAATGAAGCTCCACCCCCAAGGTTTGAACTGGTGCCTTGTAGAGTATAGTGTCTTTAAAACAACTGACCATTCAAACAACAAATAAGCATTCTGGGTGGGAGTCCAAGAGGGTTTCTCAGTGACTCAATACATTGTTTGCTTAAACCACAGCTTAATGTGTTAAGATTTCTGGCTCGTTCAGCCACGTTCGTGTTAGTAATGTCAGGTACTGATGTGTTTATTCCAAAGGTGTTCAGTGGGGTTGAGATCAGAGCTCTATAGCAGGCCACTCAAAACCGTCCTCTCCAAAACTTGTAAATATCTTCATGCTCACTTTGTGTATTGTCATGCAGAAACAGGTTTGGATCTTCTAGTTCAAGTTAAGTAAAGACTGCATTTAAAGACATCCTATGAAATTGTATGTTTCCAACTTTGGGGAAACAGTTCGGAGGAGTATCAGTATCAGGAAAAGTCAGATGTCCTAATAATTTTGTCTATGTAGTGTATCAAAGTTTGAGAATAGGGATGAGAAAGAGGATTTTACTTCTGTTTTTATTCCACATAAACACACACACACACACACACACACACACACACACACACACACACACACACACACACACACACACACACACGAGGGGATTCTTTAACAGGCAACATATTGCAGATCTTGTTCTTTCAGGCTTGTCATGTTCTCATGTATCGTCTTGTCATGATGTATTTTGGGCTTTTTATTTTTGTTTGTTTTGTTTATTTCTTGAATTTCCTATGGTCACCAGCCATCTATTCCCTGAAAAACAGCTACCATCCAGGGGGAGTCAAGGTTAACACATGCTTCCTCTGAGACCCATGTAGCCAGCCAGCCACGTTGCACTGCCCTGCTCAGAGGAAAGCACTACTCACGTTCTTTCACATACACAAGCTCAGAGATGGCCAGAGTTCAAAAATTGTCAGAGCTTCAACGTGATTCAAACTCATTTGTCAGTGATAGAGTGTTGTTATTTTAAAGATATATTCTACTACTTTATATTTACAAAAATGTATTTTGTAACACTTTATCATTTTACCTGTTTGTGTATTATTTGCTATAATGCAGTTATATTGCATATCCAGATGTCCGTTCTGCTTTCAGGAACTTTCGAATACATAACCTGCGTGTTTATTCAAATGGCCACCATTATAGTATAAAGAAAATTGTTATGTAATTGGTATAATGAATAGCCCTTTTTTGGTTTGAACTTTTTTTTAGTATTTGAGTGCTGTGCGCATTGCAGTGGTCACATTCATGTATGCTGATTTCAAAAATGTGTGTGTGTGTGTGTGTGAGAGAGAGAGAGAGAGAGAGAGAGAGAGAGAGAGAGAGAGAGAGAGAGAGAGAGAGAATTTAAGACATCAAGTCATTTAATTGTATATATGTTACTGTGTGATTATATAGGTGTTTATGTAGGTGAAGTTAGTAGTATCTCTATTTGTATTGCACTTAGTATAAAAATATCAATGTGTTTTTTTATTAAACTTTTCTGCAGATTTGCTTAAGGAACTACAGTGTATAGTGTATACACGTGCATGTGTGTGTGTGTGTGTGTGTGTGTGTGTGTGTGTGTGTGCATGCGAGAGAGAAAATTGAGAGAGAGAGAGAGAGAGAGAGAGAGAGAGAGAGAGAGACAGAAAGAGAAAGAGAAAGAGAAAGAGAAAGAAAGAACATGTAGGACCAAAAGTATCACCAGAGAGCGTGAAGACAATAATGCAAAACGACACTTCAGAAATGAGAGCCCAGTTGCCTGGCGACCGTCGCTGGGGTGGCAGTTCCCGCGGGAACAGGGTTGAGATGGAACCTAAATGATGTTTGATTAGAACTTAAAGCAGTTCAGCGGGCTCAGACAAGCCATCACACTCAGGGGTCTGTCTCTGTGTGTAGGACTTCTAGCTCTGGGATATACACAACTTAGAATCTAATTGCAAAAGTTTAAACGCCACTGAGATAAAATAAATAACAATCATGTAATTTGTTCAGTATAGTCGAGAAGTCTGGTACCTATATAGTTTTTAAACAATAATAGAAATGAATACATTTTATTTTAAAAATGCCATTCCATTATTTAGTATTAATGTCAGTCCATTAAAAGGGTGCATTTATTTATAGGCAGAGTAGGGAAGAAAATACATGGCACATAAGAGCAAATTACCTGCACCTGTCTAAACTTTAGAGACTCCTAGTCTTTTATGGGTTTAAAAGACGTATGTTAATTTTGTTTATTTGCAACAAACTAGATAAAAGGCAAAAATACAATAAGAATTGGACAATGAATAAGTGAAATAAAGTTCAGCTGATTACTACTGATTCAGCTGAACCACCAGTCAGTAATCATATAGTTGTAATGCAATGAATAGCATCATGCAGGTCAAAAACTTTCCAGAGCACACAGCATATACTATTCAGGATTAATATATTGTTCCTAATAAAGTGGCCAGTGAGTGTATGTGTTACGGTGGGTGAAATGTAAGTAAATATTCATATCCTTTTACATTTCTTAAGTGTTATTAACAGCTTTCAAAAATATTTGCAGTAAGCATTAGTTTTATAACTGATGAAGTTAAAACTTGGTAATGGTCCTGTAAGTTTTTTTTTTGTGACGTCTGTGTTCTCTATATATTTTGCAAAGTGAAATAACAATGTATCTTAGGTCACTTTGTTGGCCATGTTCATTTTAAATATAGATTAAAAGCAGGGGGAAAAGATCAGAGTGTTTGAAAAAACCTTTACTAAAAGTGCTTTTTAACATTGTTGCACCTGCATGCAACCCTGTAGTCCTGGCCTCGGTCCACAGATGGTGCTGCTGCTGCAAGAACCTGTGTTGATGCCGTCTGTGTGACCTTTGGCCTTTTCTGTGGTCTTGTTGCGAAGTCTAGTCATGGAGAATGTGTGTTGTGTGTAGGATGAGGTCTGGCTGGAAGTGTGTTTTTACTCTGAGTTGCCTGTGTGATTACCCATTAATGTAACATTATCCAAGAACCTGCCAGTTTTGTCTTTTGTTACATAGTTGTAAGCACAAAAACTAGGTTGCAGTCTTTTTTCTGTAGTTTTAGGCCCTTATTATCTATTGTAGGCCCATATGAGACAATTGTTTACCCATCTTCTATTTCAATTCTGAAGATGTCTTATCCAATGTCTTATCCCAATTGTACTTGGTATGGCTATTGTGATGGCTAGGTAGCTGTAGATAGCTGCTAGTTGTAGACCTTTAATATAGACCCTTAATATTAAGTAGATAGTAGTTTTGGACCCATTTCTACAGTTTTTTTTTATGATTTTCGTACTGAATTTAGGAGATTATTAAAATAAGAGAGTCACACTAATGTTTTGTGTGTGGTAGCTATTGGTTTATATTGTGCATATATACATGTTTAGACCAATATTTCCTAGCTATAGTCCAATTCCCCATACAAGTCACATTTGCTCATTGTATTTTGTCACTTCTCTCTGTTATTCCAAATGCATGTAAGGATTTCCCCACACGGACAGCCTAAAGATCAATGAAATTACTGTCAATGCTACTTGGACCGTAATGGCTCAGAACTGCAATTGTGGTTGTACTCACATCTTCATCATTGAACATTGAGGTTCCTGTTAAAACTATACATTTAGAAATAAGTCTGGTGCTTATATTGAAAAGTTGCTTTTAAACCCATAGTACACAGTAGTAGAAGGAACATTAATGACAATCTATATGAGGATGGATTCCCTTTTATGTCAGGTTCTTTTCAAGATTTCTTCCATCCAACATTCACCTCTGGGTTGCACATTAGGAATACATTTGTGCATTTAATTTTTTTATTAAAAAGTAATATAATGCATTAATTTTATCTAATACACCTTGATATCTAATTGATTCAAACAAGATTGTAGTCAATAGTTGTAAACCCACATTCTAATTTTTAGATAATATTAGGCTATTTGAAGACTAATTTTCCATTGTATGTTAATATCTACAAGTTAAGGATCCATGTCTTTTATTGTTTTAAGGATGTAGTCTGGTATTTAAGAAGTGGTTATCCATATCTCTAGTTATGTGGAATGTCTGTGGTAGTTGTTTGCCTGGAATGGGCATGTTGGCAATTATAAAGCCATATTTGATAGATAGAGTTCAATTCACCCAATACAATCACCATTGGTGAGGTTTATATGCTTGAATTTGGTAGTAGTTTGCTGTGTTTAGACTCATATTTTGGTAGTCCATTTTGTCAAAATAGACCAGTAATTTAGCAGATATAGTGTAGGGACATTTTTTCATTTTTTTTTCTTTTTTTTGGTAAGGTCCTAACCGCAGATATTCTTCTTAGGTTTCAGCATATATGAGTTCATTTCAAATGAATCTCTGCATTCAAAATGATACAGGAATGTGATTGCACTCATTCACTCAAATATTCTATTTTATATATATTTTATGTAAAATTTTAGTTGGGTGAATGGGGATTTGGGGGGTGTGAGCATTGAAGGAGAAAGAAACACCATGGGAAGGGGCTGAAAAACTCCAGCGTCCAGCATTATTCAGATCCTCATTCTAAGGATAGTAATTTAGCTTCACATGGTCATGTTTGTCAATGCAGTTTTCAAGGCATTACCTTAAAAGCACTTTGTAAAGCGCTAACGTTCAAGTATGAAATCGATGATGTAAGGCCCAAAGGAATGAAAGGATGTGACAATCTCTTTGCAAATAGGCTTCACTGTCGATGAAAGAGTATAATCAAGGGGGGGTATGTGGCGATTAAGTATAGAAAATGTAAAAGAGAAGGCTAAAATAATGCAGAGAATGAACTTGCCTAAGTGTAAAATGTTACTCATTCAGCTCGCATCAAATAAGCTTGAACACTTTTTTGATAATAAAAGAGAGGCTAAAGATTTTATCAAGATGAAAGGCGTTGGTGAGTGTGTGCAGTGAAGGTCGGTAGGTCTTAATACATTTGCGAGGTGGATGATTTTGTCTTGATTTCTTTACTGCAGCACGATTAATTGGTGAAGAGTTAAATAAGGGGGAGTTTACCTTTTAAAAATAAATGTTCAGAGTGCCATACACGTACTTGCTGCTAACTGACTCCACACACGCACACCTACAGACTCACTCGCTGTCACTTCTACTTATAGGCATGTACACATAATGTCAACAGAGAATAAACACGTAAAACTAGAATGCATACACAGCTTGTCTTTTACAAGGCCAGAACACCTATTCAATACAGTAAGATGCACACGCACGCACACAGACACACAGACACAGACACACACACACACACACACACACACACACACACAGCTAAACTCACTTCTATATATGCTTTGTATGTATTTGCAAACCATTTTGTATGAAGTAGTTAACATGACTTACCTGTAAAACAAAAGATATATATATATATATATATATATATACTTATACCCTGAAGGCTTACTCTTCAACTCTGGCTATGCTTCTCAAAATACCTAGCTAGCTATTAATGCTAGCTAGGTAATCCATATAACAATGAATTAACTAGCTATGTTTAAAAATTTCCTGCAATGTGAATAATAATAATACTTATTATCAGTACATTATTAAGCTAATGCTTTATGTGCCTCTGTAGCTGTCATATTACATGCTATATAATATATAATCAACTCAAGTCAGGTCAACATGATATAGCACACTGTACTGTGTACATTTAACAACATTGAGCATATATTCAGAACACAGAGCTAAGAACTAGCCACATCGTATGTGCAACCCAGTCCAAACAGTGCAAGACCATATAATTAAAAATATTATATATATATATATAGATAGATAGATAGATAGATAGATAGATAGATAGATAGATAGATAGATAGATAGATAGATAGATAAAATACTAAGTTAATTTGAAAGTAAAACAGGCGGTATAATTTTATAATACAATGCTAGGTTGTTAACTGGGAAATCTACATTACTTTCTAAGCAGGGTCAGTACTTAGGTAGCTATTCCCTATCACTCTGTAAATGAAGCCAGTATGCAAGAAAAAAAGCACATACAACCGTATTATATGTACATATCAAGCTAGCACACAAGAATCAGAATGCACACAGAGGCACGTGAAGGTGTATTAAGGAGGGCTCACGAGCACATACAGCAACCATGCGGAGAAAAACGCACATAGGCACACTCATGTGCATGCATGAGTAAAGCCAGCGCATGTGCACACACACACACAGACACACACACACACACACACACTGAGGTAGGCCATGGCTGCTGCAGCAGAATTGAATGTGATAGGGAAGTGAAAAATGATTAACCTCGGGTCAGCTCTCAGCCTCAATCTGAGCCACGCTCAAAGCACCACCTCGTCATGTTCCGCCGCACACATTTACATATATTTATTAAATTCAGCTCGCGCCCAGGAATAAATAAAGCACACAAGGCACAGGGAGAGAGAGAAAGGGAGAGAGAGAGAGAGAGAGAGAGAGAGAGAAGGGATGGCAGAAGGGAGGGAAGCAGATTGTTTAAAGGAGGAGAGTTTTTCAGATAGATTTACCTTTTCATTCATATTCATTCAGTAGCTGGACTCTGAAAGCGGAACAGAAATGATTTCTGATTGTTGCTGGAGGCATTGAGAGTGAGAGAGAAAGAAAGAGGGAGAGAGTGAGAACAGTGCAGGTAGCTCTCATCCAGCTTTAAATGCATTGAATGCATGAGATATAATATAGGATTTATTTATATATTTGGTTGTTTGTTGCTTTTTTTTCCCTTTTATTTCTCTACCCTGATTTTTTGCAGTCCAGTCTGAAGATGTCAACATGCACATTTTTAACCGTATTACTTATGCGTATATTAAGGCAGAAAATGTAAAAGAATAGAAGAAAATTTGTTTAAAAAAAAAAAAACTTTCATACTTTTACTCAAATATTACCCACTGTATCTCTGGTATCTCAAGTACATTGTTTGTGTATTTCATCCACCATTGTGTACTAAATAATGGGAAAAATAATAGGAATAATAAATAAAAAATAATAATAAATATTGGGCTTGATTCAAAATCTAAACTAGTAATTAACACATTGCAATTTATATTATAAAACATAATCTTGCCTGAAAATATGGATGCCATATCAGATGGAGGGATTTGCACGGGGTGCAACAAGGCTCACTGCTTGATATTCTTCTATTGTTCACTAATACCACTCTGTCAAGCTATACCATCTCTTCTTTTTAAATATGCTGACACTTAACTCCTGTCCTATCCAAACATCCATATTTCTGCATGGATTTTGAGTGCTTAATGATGTCTTCTCAGCATGTCTGGTGGGATCGTGTGTAACTCTAGCATGACCTCAAGATCTTGTGGAAAGCACTTCACAGAACACACAACCTTGCAGTTCAGGACAACTGATTACCCTTCTTTTGCTCTTATTGCCAACCTGATTCAGGTTTTTTCCATTTTACCAGAAACATACTACACACCTACTCAGGAGCTACTAAGTGATCTCAAGAGTGAACTCCTGCAACTTGTTCCAGTCAGGTCTTACTCCGAATGCCTTCCAACATGAATAGTTTATCACCCAATCTGATACGTGCCTACAAAGCCCCCACCTCTAGCACAACTTGACTTGAGTAAACTTGCTTCCAGTTACAAGGCCATGCATCAAGGCTAGGACCCAGGTGGTGAAATGACAGCTGAGTAGCTGAGTTTCTGTCTGTTTTTAAATTAAGACTTTTAGTATACCCTGGTATGGTTTTGAGCCTTTACCATCGTGTCGAACTGACCCCTCATTTACATGTTTTTATCTGAATAGTCTTAGACCATGTCTTACTTGTAATGAGTATGTTTGTTAGTATTTGAAATACCCAAACCAGCCCATATGGAACCAGCAAGCATTTTATTGTTCGATTTTACTACTGTGACATTGTCAAGGAAAGACCAGGCGTCAGAAACCCGGAGTAAAACAGAAAATCTTTATTTGGTCTAAACATACAAACACTCAAGAGTTGGAGATGTGACTGGAGCAAAATGGAACACTTAACTGAGTGCTCCTTAGAAGCATAGCCAGGAGCATGGAAGCATGGAAGCACAGGGATCATGGAAGCATGGAAGCCTGCAAGCATGGAAGCATGGAAGCACAGGAAACCAGAGAGGTAGGAAGTCCAGGTGATCTATTGTCATAACTGGTAGATTGGACCATGAGTGAGGAGGAATGGGGACCTTATAAAGGGGATAGGTAAATGGGGAACAGGTATAGGTGATTAGTAGGAGGAGAACAGGTGTAGCTGATTAGCAGCGAAAGGCTCAGTGAGAGTGTGAGCCTTGGAGGAAGGCATGGCTGGTGGCACCCAAAACCTGGGGCATGAGGAAGGTCGGTTGCCAGTGGCGGATACCATGGAACTTGTTGCAAACACCTTTAAAGGCCAGGGAAGGTCTGAGAAGGAGCGGCACCCTTGGCAGAGGTCTGGTGTAGAGCGGCACCCTCTGCGGAGGACTGAGGCAGAGCAATGCCCTTGTTGATGCCCGGCTTGGTGCAGCGCCATTGTCGGTGCCTGGCGGCAAAGAGGCGCCATCGGCAGGACTCAGTGATGGAGCAGCGCCATCTGCGGAGATCTAAAGCGTGGTGACGCTCTCTGCAGAGGCCTGGGATTCGGGTGCGACGCCCTCGGTGGATCGATGACCTTGCCGAGGCTCGGGGGCGGAGTGGAATCCCCAGAAAAAAACCCAGGTCAAGCAATACCCCCAGTAGATCTTCAGAGCTGAGTGGCACCCCCAGCGAGGAACAACAGCTGGGCGATGCCCCCAGTGGGACTTGGAGACTGGGCGATGTACTCAGTAAAGTTTGGAGACTGGGGATTGGGTAGGCTGCAGGGACAGCCCCCAGACGTCTGCAGTCCAGTCCAGGGCCTTCCCTGAGCGGTGAAGGCGGTAGTGTTGGTCAGCCGTTGCAACACCAAATACCTCAGTGAAGTGTCTGGTGAAAAGGGAGTATGCAGTTATGATGTCCGGATTGGTGTTCCAGATCGCACTGGCCCATGATAGAGCCTTCCCGGTTAGTAGCGAGATTAGGAACACAACTTTGGAATCTGGCAGGTTGCATCTCGACGTAAAGACCGACTTGTCGCAGGAAGCTGCTGCACTCCGGAGTAGTAAGCCAGAAGTGCTATTGGGCTGTAGGAGCGGTGCCACAAGAGTCCTAGCTTGCGTAGGAGCCGGTGCGAATGCCTCCCGGAGAGCAGCGATGAGTACCGCGAATCTGTAATTGGAGCCGGTTGGGGATCCAGCTAGGTAAATTTTAAGGGTCTGATCTTCTGTGATGGATTGACCAGGCGTCAGAAACCAGGAGTAAAACAGAATATCTTTATTTTGTCTAAACATACAAACACTCGAGAGTTGAAGATGTGACTGGAGCAAAAATGGCACACTTAACTGAGTGCTCCTTATAAGAGTAGCATGGAAGCAGGATCATGGAAGCATGGAAGCACAGGGAGCATGTACGCATGGAAGCACAGGAAACCAGAGAGGTAGGAAGTCCAAGTGATCTATGGTCGTAACTGGTAGATCGGACCATGAGTGAGGGGGAATGGGGACCTAATAAAGGGGATAGGTAAATGGGAAACAGGTGTAGGTGATTAGTAGGAGAAGGACAGGTGTAGCTTATTAGTAGCAGGGAGAGGCTAAATGAGAGTGTGAGCCTTGGAGGGAGGCGTGGCTGGTGGTTCTCTGACAGACATGATCATCTGATTGGATAACTGCATAAATAAGAAGATGTACAAGTTCTCAAACATAGTAATTAGAAAAGCATCTCAGAATGCACAACCAAGCTCAAGTCAAATAGGTCACATTGGGTTATGCTCCTATCAGCCAAGAATCTTAGGGTATAGTGAGTGCAGGCATTGAACTGAAGAAGGGAAAAACATCATTTTGGTCTTTTTCCAGTCTTCAGGTTTGTGGCTGTGTGCAAATTTTTTTTAGTTCATGGTAGTTTTAATTTTTTGTCCTAGATGAAGATTATTTTAAACAGTTAACAGTCAGATCCATTCTAGAAAACACTCGCTCTCATAAAGCAAATCATTTCCATATAGATCGCTGCTTAGAAGTCGGTGTTTCAGTTAACGTGAAGTGCTTTTTGTCCTGACATTCTGTGCTGTTCTACATCACACGTTCACACTAATGCTAATAGACTTAATGCTAATACTAATTCACTACAAAGCTAATAGAGAGTGGGAGGGAAACGAGAGAAAGGGAAGGAAGTCTGAAGGGAAATGAAAGAAAAACAGAAAATGGGATGGAAAGAAAAAGAGAGGAGAGAAGGAATGGTTTAGAGAGAGAAATAACAAAAGGCAAGAGAAAGAAAAATGAAGAGATAGAAGGATGGATTTGGTGTGTGTGTGTGTGAGAGAGAGAGAGAGAGAGAGAGAGAGAGAGAGAGAGAGAGAGAGAGAGAGAGAGCAATGTATCCACTCCAGCCCTACACTAGGCATGATGCCAAGCTTCAGTCTCTCCGGAATCCGTTGCTGTTAGCGATAGGTGGCAGGGCAGGTGCCAGCGTGGCAGAGATGGCATTAGGGGCTCTTACTGGGTGCCAGGCTGTGCGTGTGTATGTGTGTGTTTGTGTGTGTTTTACACACAGTGCTGGCAGGTGGAGAAGTTTTAGGTGCCAGGGCTGCATGTGGTGCAGCTGTACCCAATGAAGGGGCATCCCCACTCTACCAAGTTTTCTCACAAACACACACATACATGCATTTGCCCTATTCAAGCGGTATTAATTTCTCAGGATGAGGTCTGAATAAAATATCTGCATGTCTCCTCTGTGATAAAATTCTCACAGATGGCTGGGAAATTAACATGATAGGGTAAGTGTCCTGCAGGTTTCTTACCCTACCAACCCAGATGTTTGTACTACACATCATAGCATGATCACTGGGCCTGGATTATTGACACATATTTTAACGAAAACTACAATCATTACATGGTATCCCATAAAAGCATACAAAAAAAAACAAAAAACAAAGCTGTGCCATTAAAATAAATGTAGGAGCACAGATGCACCTATTAACATCTTTTGCTAACTTAAAATAAGTCAACATGGCCACCAGATTTCCAGAACCTTGCAGACATTGTGTAATTCTTTATACGCCATAGAATGTTAATGCACTATGGAGTGCTGTACATGCACAGGTATTTGTTATTAATTAACTGCTGGATACTGACAGGAAATTAGTAGGACATTTCTTGGTGTGTAAATGTTAAGGCTGAAATGTGTGTCGTAGGATATAGACTGTCCAAGCTAGTTCAACTAGCATTTTTCTTGGAGTGGAGCTTTACATGCTAGAGCTGAGAGAAAGACTTTAGTGGGAGGTTTAAGGGTCCATACAGACACACGCATAAATTCCAAGGATCTTTTCAACACATAAGCACTGCTTTGGGATTTAATATGCAGGTTCTTACACAACTTCGAGTATTCACTGTTTTACCTTCAATGCTAACTTGCTGCTATGGTAAAACAAAATTAATAGTTGTTGACACATTCCTTCAAGCATTTGATTGGAATTTTATATCGCAAAATAAAAATGACAAATTTCTCTTAACTGCTTTGAGAGAGGTTAGCTTAGTGGTTAAGGGATTGGACACAGGATCCCAAGGTTGTGAATTCAAATCCCAGCCACACCAAGGTGTCCCCCCTGAGCAAGGCCTCCAACCCCATAGCTGCTCAGTTGTATGAATGAGAGAAGTGTAAGTCGCTCTGGATAAGGGTGTCTTCCAAATGCCATACATGTAATAAATACATTCATTGTCATTTTTAATATAGCATATATTATATTTCTTGTTTGTGTTTCCACAATGAATAGAGATTAATAAAAAAAAGTTAACTAGAGAAAGCAAAATCATCCTCTGATTTACATTAGATTTGCTGCTGAAACTATGCTGGAATATGCACTTTGTCCCCTTCTACATACATGCAATTACTGACACCACTGATTGGTCAGTGCCATGTTGATTGACAGGGCTGAGAGCAAATCCCTACCACCAAGAAAGTAGCAACCATTATACTAAAACTCCGTCAGTACCCAAACTCATAATTTCCTGATAACAGGGCAAACAATTTTCTGTTCCTCTTTAATTGCATTGGTTCTCATGTCTTTTTTTTTTCCGCTTCATTACCACTTATATTTCCTTCTATCGTTCTGTTCCCCTTCTTTTCCTCTTATTGTTCATCCTTTTCATGTTCTGGCTTTTGCTCTTTCTCTTAATGTAGAATTACTCTAACCCCCTTCTCTCATAATTTTTTTCCAGCCAGAGTTTCTGGTAGCGTGCCATATGTCTCAACCGTGCCAGCTCCGACCCAACCCCACACCCCCTTCAGGTCCCTCCCTCCATCCTGCCCTCCATCCTTTCCTCCCCCGGAGGCACCGGCTTTGTAGGCTAATTAGCAGTGAAATTGGTGAATTGCAGGCTTCGGCACAGCGGCATCAACACTTCAGCTGCCACAAGCGCCACTTTAGCCACTGAAAGGGGTGAGATGAGTGAGAGAGAGAGAGAGAGAGAGAGAGAGAGAGAGAAAGAGAGAGAGAGAGAGAGAGAGAGAGAGTGTGTTTGAGGTGCAGTGAAAGTCTATTTTGCATAAGGCTCTTGCTATACTGTGTCATAGACTATGTGCTACAGGTTTGGGTTCTTCTGTCTTATCTAGGAATATCATACTCATAATGAATTCTTTGGAAAAAAACTTGATATGTACCCAGTCCTCGTTTGTGCAATATATTGTTTGAGCAAATGCTCAAGCATTCAGTTTTTTTAAATGTTGTATGCCATTTAGAGTTTATTTTTTATTTTTATGAAATAAGAAAAAAAGTCCAAAATCCCTATGGACATGGATGTCTGGTTGGCACAGTCTCCTTAATGACAGAAGGATGAAAAAAAAATAGCCATCCGCTCCATCATTCTCCTCTCCCAATCTCATCTGATCTGATATTAACAGGCCGCATTAAAATCACGCCGTGCGTCGGCGGATTCATTTAAAATTAATAACTGGTAATTATGGAGGAAGTCGCTTCATAGATATGGAGGGAAGGAGACAGAGGATGAGGAGAGTGGTAGGCGGTGTAATGGGAAGAGAGAAGGACTATTATTGTTTGGAAAATTGCCAGGTTCAATACTATCGAATTCATTCTGTCTGTCTTTATTTATAATCAGATTCTGAGGATGAGGTAAGATTATTTGTATACACTGAAATTAGATCACACGTTAAAGCGTAGTGGTTATTCGCAATTTTCGATTGGTGATGTGACATAAATGAGCGTGAAAGCTTGAAATAAACTTCTCGATACAAATGAAACTCTCTGGCCAAATTCATTGTTAAATTTGTTGAGCATGATGGGATTCTGTGTGAGTGTGTGTGTGTGTGTGTGTGTGTGTGTGTGTGTGTGTGTGTGTGTGTGTGTGTGTGTATGGATATTAAATAGCGTTCCAATAGTGTTGCAGCTCCACAGTCCCTCTGAGACATGCTGTCCACAAACGCTTTGTCATTACCACAGAGGTTAATGAACTCTGGCGGCAGAATAACTCTGCAGGATCAATACTCACACACACACACACACACACACACACACACACACGCGCGCGCACAGTGCACAGACCAGCATTAATTTTAAGGCTTGAATGAATTAGGCCTTCTTTCTTTCATACACACATTTTCTCAGACATTCGCACAAACACACACACACACACTCACACACACACACTCACACACACACACACATACATACACATACAAACATATACATGACAAGACAAACTTATATACAAATATCTGGGAAATGGTTTTGTGTTTCTGTCAACTGCTTTCATGTTAAAGAGATGCAGTACAAGAGCAACAAGATAGCATCATTCTTCAGTAATACTCACAATGTCAAAATTTCACAGATCTTTTCTTCAGTCTTTTCTTTTTCATACATAACTATCCATATGTATTTTTAGACCTTCATCCTGCCATTTCTATTTTGGGGTTGCTGTCAACAAAAGTCAGGTAAAAGAAACATATTATTAGCTGAAATTCAAGGGGGGTTGGGGGGAGCAATATATTAGAAAGTTCAAGTTAAAAGTAACTATTGCAAATCTGGATTTTTGTTGGAAAAAAGGGAAGTAGTGAAAATAAAATACCATGTGAAAAGCTCGTGAAAAATGCATTTAAATGTTTTAAATCTATCTATCTATCTATCTATCTATCTATCTATCTATCTATCTATCTATCTATCTATCTATCTATCTATCTATTTTTTTTTTTATATGGAAATTATGCTTAATTACCCGGATCCTATATCGGAAGCCTTTTGCTTTCTTTTTTCTAAATTCTCTTGCTTTATCTACATAAACCCTCGTTCCCACCTCACTTTCTCTCTTCTTTTTCCCTAATGTGGAAGCAAGTAACTGAAGTGACACATGTCTGGACTTGCCAATACATGTGTAGGTCATACACATTTCCAACACACACGCACATGCATGCACCGACCCTCACACACACATACACGCACTCACACACACACACACACACACACACACACACACACA
>MU563656.1:10338754-10360428 GCA_024362625.1 Silurus asotus
CACACACACACACACACACACACACACACACACACACACACACACACACACACACACACGATATCAGTGCTATACAAAGTGCCTCATCCGGAGTGATAGCGCCTTCTCCAGGTTAGAGGTGCCGACATGTGGCTTAGGATTAGGGGGCTTAGCCGACTTCCTGATAACATAGCTGAGGTTGCAAGGTCAAAGGCCACGGGATGTGGAAGATCAGGCGTTTTCCGAGCCAATTGACCGAGATTTGTGTGTATGCATGTGCATGCCCTGTAAGGTCTGTTACGGTGTGTTCTACAACACTTAATTAAAATTCAGGCAGTTCTTTCTTGTCTTACAATTCATGCCATTTAAGAATCTTTCCACATTAGAAACAATTAGGAGCTATGCCTAGAATAGATCTTTCTAATATCTACATATAGACAAAGTACAGCTGTTCTTCACATAAACACATGATATTCACTCATGCTTTTAGGCCGCCACATGATATGAGTCATTAGCTAGACTAATTTATTTTATTATATTCAAATTGAATAGCTGCATATTAACCTGGATATCATAATTGGACACTATTTATTGCAGCATTTCTAGTGTTGCTTTTCCAAACATCGTATTTTATTATCCATTCGAATTATGGTTATGGTAAGAAAAATATTTCTATATCTATAATTGTTGATTTCATATCCTGTAAACCCAAAATGGACTAAAACACTGCAATAAAACTGGAGCCATTTTTTTTTTTAGGCACCATAATTTTACTTCACACTCCTCCATAGTAGCAAAGCAAAATTTTCACACTACATCTCATCCTCTTATTCCCGCTTCTTCTACTTACTCTCTCTCTCTCTCTCTCTCTCTCTCTCTCTCTCTCTCTCTCTCTCTCTCTCTGTCTCTCTCTCTCTCTCTCACACACACACACACACACACACACACACACACACACACACTGCTTCTCAGTTATCTCCTCTCCTCCGTCCTCTGTAATAATTACTATGTGCAGCTGAGATAATTCTGAGAAACGGAGGGGCGAAGACGAATGAAAGGAGCAGCGGCTGTGGCTTCTTGCGCCACGGTTCCTTATCTGACCTTGGGCAGAGGCGTTCTTTGTTAGGCAAATCTCACAACCAAGCGAGAGCGAACGAGGGAGGGAGGGAATATTTTTTACAGGGGACGATAGCAGGACGAGAGGAATGTCTGGAGAGGGATGAAGGAGGTGGAATGGAGGGAGTGGAAGACTTGGGGTGGGGGAGTGGGAGTGGGAGGGGGTGAAAGAAATAAGGGAATGAAGGCAGACTTCATTTTTTTTTTAAGTATTGCCAGTAACACAAAGCACCTCTAGTCAATAAAACTCAACATTCAGAAAGGAGATGAGGAGAGAGAGAGAGAGAGAGAGAGAGAGAGAGAGAGAGAGAGAGAGAGCGTGTGAATAAAGCAGACTTTTTTTCAGCATTTCCTGAGACACACAGCACCTCTTGTCAATAAAACTTCACATTCATAATGTGATGATAAGGAGAAAAAGAAAGAGATAAAGAATTGAATCAGTGGTAGCACTGGACTTTCTTTTTTTTTTTTTGTGCCCAATCACTGTAAATGTGTTGCTGGGACACCTGGCTCTCTTCCGCGTCTCCATTTTAGAAAAGCTCTTGTGAAGGAGAACAATTGATGAATGGGATTTTAACAGGGCCAGTAGAAAACTGCCTTTAATGCTTTTCCCATTAGGTTTAAGAAAGAGTTGAAACTTATGACATCAAATCCACTCGGTATGACTTGCAAGTTCAGTTTTGGATTCTCTTTATTATAATAATCATAATGCCATTTTTTTTACCTTTCAATTCAGAGGATGGCAGGACTCTATTGACCACCGAAGGACCACCCTTGTGAAAAGCCCTCAACTGTTCAGAGTGGTGCTAAAAGCATCTCCCAAATAAATAAAGCGAGTTTGACAAGCACCAAATTGTGATGGCTAGACGACTAGGTCAGAACATCTCCAAAGCTGCAGCTCTTGTGTGGTTATCCCAGTCTGCAGTGGTCAGTATCTATCAAAAGTGGTCCAAAGAAGGAACAGTAGTTAACCAGGGACAGGTCATGGGCAGTCAAGGCTCATTGATGCATGTGGGGAGCAAAGGCTTTCCTGTGTGGTCCGATCCAACAGATGAGCTCCTGTAGCTCAAATTGTTGGAGAAGTGAATGCTGTTAATGCTCGCTGGTTCAGAACTGTTTTGGCAGCAAAAGGGGGACCAGCACAATATAAGCCAGGTGGTTATAATGTTATTCCTGATAGGTGGCCATAAAGTTATACCTGGTCGATGTGTATATATGATGTACTGTCTCTTTATTTTACATACTTAATTGAGGATTATTATTTTGGTGTTGTCTTTGGAGGGGTATATTATGTCTTCAAGAAAGTATAGCAAAAAAAAAAAAAGAATTGTGGGGATTAAAAGAAGTTGCTTCTATCCCTTTTTTATATATAAAAATTTCAATAAAATTAAAGTGTGTCCTTGATAATTCTAGTCTGCTATCTTGATTGAAAATGCAGCGTGATAAATTGAACACCTGAACCCTCGATCACCTAAACCCCACATCTTGTAATCCAAATTTTGCTTATAGTGCGTACACTTACACAGGGCATTGCATAACTCTCAATCAAAGAGCTATCTGCCCTCTTCTACATGCATGAGCTCTCAGATGCCCATAACAACCTAGTGTGATTGAAAGTCTGTTTTGAATGGCAATACTTCTCCTGTCTTTTGGACGCAGATTGCTATGACATTGTTTATACCGAGAAAACCTACAACAATATTCTACAATATATCAGGTTCTTTTCTATGTATGCGTAACCCTTTTTTCGTCAAACATGCTGATGTCCGGCCAAATAGTTTAAATGTGGCCTCTTATCATCACGATTGATGCTGAATGCAGCTGTATCAATTATGGCTGAGGTTCAGGCTATGCATTTTCTTAGATATTCTCAGAAAGTGGCGTTTATAGGTTAAATTCAACAACCACAAGTATCAACTATACTGCTATTCCACAACTGTTATCCTTGCGACCTGTTTTCCTCCTCACTGTGTTAGAGTATGTATTAATTAAAGATGGCTCTGATCCAAACCTTGTTTTTCAAACTTTCTTCAAATTAGAATGTATTTATATATAAAGGGTCTTGTATTTTGTTTTGTTTTTTGTTTTCAAAATAAATTAATTTTGTGTGCTACGCATAAGCTGTAGTTTTGATTAAGGCATACTCAATTTATTTTCTGTGGATATTGCCTAAAAGTGCTTCTGCTTTAAAATCATTAGTCAATTTTAATCATAAAATATTTTAGGGATATCAATATCAGCTAAATCTTAATATTTTGTTATTAGTATACATTTTGGTGAAAACGTTTTCTAATTGTCCCATCTCTAGTATTAGTTTAATTTAAATTTATTAGTTTTATCATTTTAAAGTGCTTGCGTTATTTTTCATCACATTGTCTGATTAAATAAAGTGAAGGTGAACAAAGATCTATCTTTTTTTTTTTGTGATGAAATTGTTTTGTTTTTGTCCCATAGTAACAGTTGACCAAGATGTTTTAGGCATGTGCACAACATGTATTTGTTGTACATGTACATGTTTTTTTTTTCCACCCCAGAGAAAACAGGACATAGTTAGCAACAGTTTTTAGGAACAAATATATATAATGTATATTAAAAATATTTCTTAAGATATTGGCATATATTTTATAAAGTAAAGGCTTATATCATATATAGTTTTGATAAGAACGATTGTATTAAATTTATTTACTGTGCATTTTGAATTCCGTCCTTGCTCATTAGTCATTTTGGTGGGCACTACATATAATATACTGTTTAAAATGATTAATATGATTAATCCCAATGTCCCATTTCCCAGCTTGTATGAAGGTCTGCCTAATGTGTCTAAGCATGCATGTGAGAATGCTGGTATGCTGTACAGTGTGTGTGTGTGTGTGTGTGTGTGTGTGTGTGTGTGTGTGTGTGTGTGTGTGTGTGTGTTTTTAGTTTCAATGTGTGCTCCTTTGAGCCTAAACCATAAATTCCCATCAACTGTATAACAAGTGCCCTTTTCCTTTAATTACTCCTCCTTCCACAGGACCAACTCATGCACCTTAACCACAATTTACACTTTTTATAAAGAAAAACATAATTCATCATAAAAAAAAACGTGTTCTTCTTCTCCCAGCACTTTTTAACCTCTCTCTGGAACTTGTCTTCATATAAATCTCATAGTCTTATTCTCTGTATACATGGTGAATGTCCCTGGCAGTTAACTAACCCCAGAGGACTAGCTGTGGCTTAGCACTGGGAGCTTTTATTTGCATCCTCACTGAATGAGAGCTTACGTCGGCTTTTGTACGTGAACACTAAGTGTTTAGAAGGCTGAAGGGAACTTGTTCAAAGACAACCACTGCACCAAAGAGTTTTGCATTTTCCTTGAGATGAGATTCTTTGTTCCTGAAACAAGTTTCCATCACTGTTGTATGTCATGGCAAATTAAAAATAAAAAAACACTTTTACTGGACAGACTGGATGTGTTGTTTTTTTTTTATGTGTATCCGGGAGTATCCTGGCCCAAGCTACATTCTGATCTTAAACTTAACTTCATCTTAAATTATTATTTTCCCAGGTTTGAATTTGCATTGAAAAAAGTATAGTCCCAAACTTGTTTTGTTAGCAAAAACCTGTCTAAAATCAAAATCTAGTCTAGATCATTAAAGATCAGTAACTAATAAGTAACAGAATATTAAGTGAAGAGGTTGCAAGCATAGCTGTAAAAGACTTTTATATAGAAAAAATGTACAAATATATGATGTGCAAACTAGACTGGCACCATCTTAGGCATGGCTTTGTCCACATCTTGAAGTAACATTTGTTCATAAGTGCGGTACTTTGTTATAGGTAGATTTTGTAGTGCAGGAACTCAAAGACTAAAGAGACCAAGGATGAGTTGGTATCATACCTATAATCTTGTGGTATTGACAAGAAAGTAATCATCTTTTATATACAGATTAGCATGGTGCTGCAAAGGGTCCTGGGTCCTTCGTTCAATTCTGAGCATGTGTTTCTGTCGGCATGCTTTTCCAGCGTTCCTTTGGGTTCTCTGTTTTCCAAAACCAATTATCTTACCTTCTGCAAGGATGTTCCCAGAATTGGCCCTGGAATCCATTAAGACACTGACAACCTAGTAATGCATTTGCAGAAGATGAACGAATGAATGAATAAATGATAGATCCAGTACAAATTTGACCTTTTGTTGCTGAATATAAAAAATAGAAGTGGTAAAGCTAAAGGTTGTTGTAGCCCCAGGGGTTGTATCCCGGGGCATCCTCATCTGGATCACTGCCCCTTTCAGACCAACCTGCTTCAAAGCTTTACCCCTCAACTACTTATTTCAACCCCTATCTATTAATCTCCCCTTTCCAACCTGACTGTCCCCTTTCAGTCCACACATCTCTAAGTCTCAGCCAAACAAACAGGAGGTTGTAGGGGCTAATGATGAACACAGACGGGGTGAAAGGAGAATCTCTGAAAGGACCAAGCCATATTGATAAAGAAGCACCAAGCTGATGGAGAGGGTTTCACCCTTCCATTTTCTGTTCTCTCTAAAGCCATAGGTGATAAAAACACTGACCGTTGCACCCGGCTCAGTCGAATGATCTTTTGTTTGTTGAGTCATTCTCTTAATATCGATATCCACATTGTTTGGGAACAAGGAATGCATTTTCCCACAGTAGCTGTCCCACTGAGCCATTCCTGTTCTTCTGCTAAAGCTTTGATTAGCTCAAATGTATTGTGATCAGATTCATGAGCTTAGTACTAGAAGCTTTTATGTGTGTCCGCAGTGAATGAGTGACTATGTTCACTTTTGTATTTAAACATTGGGCGTTTTGGAGGCTAAAGGTAATTAGATCAAAGATTTCCACTGCTCCATAGAGTTCAGCATTTTTTTGGGGTACATAGGATTCTTTTGTAGTCTAAACAAGTTTCAATCGTAAAGATTTGTCACGTTGAACACATCTCTTATCAAGCAGATGTAGCATTATAAAACTCATTATTTTTACACTGGCAGTTTTCCTTAAGGGTGTATTCAGATGTCCTGATGTCTGACGATGTGTAGTTCAGCCTGAAATGCAATGGTATTTTTATCTTTGTAATATTTAGTAAATTATGGTTGATTGAATTATACTGGTATGAAAAATTTGTTTTTTATGTGTGGTGTTCCTCAAGGTTGTATCTTTGGTTTATATCCTATCATTTGAACATTATTTATTTATTTTAAAACATTAACATCAGAAAAACATTAACATCAGATAAATGTATATTATTGAAATTACTTTTGAGTCCATACACTTAACAAACTACTCTGTAAAAATTATTTTTATTCAACTTGTTAATCCGTAAATTTGTTTGTAAACTGGTAGGCAGGTTTCTTTACAGAAATAAGTATGAAAGCATTGACTTCCCCAAATATCTAATTGTTGTTCTCTTGAAGAAAGTTTTATTATATAATTGCAGTATGTAGTTGTCACATCAAATACTGAATTATTGTCAATCATTCAATGTTGAGGTTTACACTATTTAGTAGTGAGGCTAATAGTAATATTGCAGCCCAAAATGTAGGTAACTTGATTTTTTATTTCTTTTTATTATATTGTAAATTCTATGTTGTTTCCCTATTTACCCTTTTTCTTTCTATTTTAAATTACAGATTAGTCATAAAAAGCATTTCACTATGCGTCATACTGTGAATAATTATGTATATGACAAAAACATTTTAATTTGAGTATATATTTGCACCATATAGCATTGGGTAGCATTTTGTGTTGTTGTTAATCAGACAAACACCTAATGACCAGCCCTAACTGCAAATGAAAGCTTGTAAACTAAATGATCAAACCTTCAGTTCTAGCAGAGACAATTTTCTTCTTTCTTTTTTATTTATTTATTTTATCTCTTTGTTATTTAATTTTTTTTCTTCTTTTTTTTTTTTAAATTTGCTTGTTCGCTAATTCCATCTCACCATTCAGCTCTCTATTATAATATAACAGCTCTATGCTGTCTCCACACTACACATTTTCCGATCCTTTCCTGACCCTTGAGTAAAT
The DNA here is from genome assembly GCA_024362625.1 of Silurus asotus. Lineage (NCBI taxonomy): Eukaryota > Metazoa > Chordata > Actinopteri > Siluriformes > Siluridae > Silurus > Silurus asotus. The sequence goes on from MU563656.1 coordinate 10,345,876, forward strand.
AGTAAAAGAAGAATCACTGATTATCAACATTTTTAAAAGCTGCCTGGTTTGCAGTGGCACCATATACACAAACAGATTGTAAGTTTTTTAAGTCTGATTCACAGCAGGTTTCTGTAGAAACTTTGCATGCCTGAACTGTAGCATGACTGCAGCCTTTTATGTGCTACCTAGAAAACAAAAAAAAGCCTCTTCCTGAGCTGCTGATCAGGCTGTATCATAGAATAGCGCTATACTTTCTCAGGAAAACATGCATACCATTTAAAATGATGCATACATCAGTTCACAGACACTCATGATTGGCTAGTATCACTATGATCGAAAAGAGAGAAGACATCAAACCGCACAGCAAATAATTTGGATGGCTGTGACAACATTTTAAGTCAAAACCAGTAGGCTTTCATTGACATTCCATCCATATACAGTGAAACGAAACCACATTCCCTCAGGACCAAGATGCTACATAAAACATAATAACTTAACAAAAACTAACACAAAACACAAAACTACACAAAACTTATTGGGACATGATAAAAAGTGCACATTTGTGACTTTTAGTGCAAAAAACAAACATAAAACAGTGGGATAAACATAGTGACACTGCAGTACTGACCGAGACAGTACAAAGGATTTGTGTTAGTGCAGGTGGATTTGTCTATAAAATAATAAATACTGTACATATAAACACTAAATTTGCACAAAATAACAATTATGCGCAAATAAATGTTTTACAGTAAATATGTCTGTTCAGTTGTGTGTGTTTGTCTGTCTGTGTGTGTGTGTGTGTGTGTGTGTGTGTGTGTGTGTGTGCGTGTGTGTGTGTGTGTGTGTGTGTGTGTGTGTGTATGTGTGTGTCAGATGGCTTGCCGAAAGAAACTGTTATACAGTCTGGACGTGAGGGCTTAAATGCTACGGTACTTTTTTCCAGACGACAGGAAATTGAAATGTATGTGTGGAGGGTGTGTGTGTGATCGGCCTCGATCCTGGTGGGTTTGTGGATACGGTGTGTGGTGTAAATATCCATGTTGGAGGTTGGAGAGACCTCAGCGATCTTCCTCCCTACCCGCTGTAGGGTCTTGCTATCCGAGATGGTGTAATTTCCAAACCAGGCATTGATGCGGCTCGGGATGCTCTCGATTTTCCATCGGTAGAATGTTCTGAGGTTGTGTGGTGGCCTTCCTCAGCTTTCTAAAAACGTAGGGACTTGCGATTCTACTTTTTAATTCAATTGAGTTATATTATTTTTTATTTGTATTGCACTTTTAACAATGGACATTGTCTCAAAGCAGTTTTACATAGATAATGCAGTCATAAAGAAATAAATAAGTTGTCCCTCATAATTTTAAGTTAGTCCCTAATGAGCAAACCAGTGGAGACTATGGCAAGGGTAAACTCTCTGAGATGGCATTAAAAACAAACCATGACAGAAACCAGACTCAAGAGGAACCAGACTCAACCAATCTCTATCTGGGTGGCACCGAAAGACGATTTATTGCAGTTAAATGTTGTTGAGGTGTGCAGTGTTTGGTGATCAAATGCAACCTGTAGTCCTGAGCCATTGTAGCAGACTGTTGACATTCAGTAATGAAATGATATGAAATAAAATAAAATGTAATACACTTTATTGTCTCCAAGGTGTACACATTAACAAGACAGTTGAATCAACAAACAACAAAAACATTAACAAAAGCGTTAATACATCATTTAAAATTTTGATTACCATAGGTATAAAATACTTTTTTAAAAGATTATACCTACACATTTACTGTCTTCCAGAAGGCAACAGTTCATATTCTGTATGCAGTGCATGAAATGAGTCAGCTAAGATTGTGTGTACTTCCATTAGAACCAGGGATAACCCTTTCTCCCAATTGTTAATTTTACCATGTATGCAAGCTTAGACTTTACCTGAATTTAAAGGTTGCCAAACCTTTCATAATTTCACCCAAAGCCATACATAATTATGCTTTCTATAAAACTCTCTCCCGATAAAACAAACACATGATTTATCTGCTACTCTACAAAAAGCCAAAGTCTATGCAGAAAATATCATTGTTGCTGAGTACAAGAACAAATTGTATCCACATTAATCTCCCAAATAATTTTATTATCCATATGGATACCAAGGTATTTATAGCAACATACTTGCTTAAATTACATTTAATGTATAAACAGTGGTGTGCGGTCACCTATTGCTCTAGGATCTAAGATCATCTTCTCTGTCTTTTTGTGTTTAAAATAAGATGATTTAGATCACACCACTCTACAAACCTTAATACATCTGAGAACTAAACTGACAAATTAGTATTCTCATACAGAAGACTAAGTATTGATGTCATCCAAGAATTTCACTATAAAATTAGTAGAATCACAACTTGAACACTCATTAGTATACAATGTAAAAATGATAGAAGAACTATGAGTGACTGATTCTGACCTGTTGGGTACAATTAGTCAAAAATAGAAGATACCACCTAATTAAAAAATAATTTACATTCAATGCCTCCAATTTTGAAATTAAAAGGTGGTGCTTAATGCTATTAATGGCAGAACTTAATTTAACAAGTAGAGCTTGATCTTTAAATCTCCTGTGTTGCTCTGTAATTCCAGGCTGTTGAAGCAAACCCATCCAAAACTTTTCCCCCCTAGACAATGAATCTTGGTGTCTGGTCTCATCCAGGTCCACATCCTCATCCCAGCATGCTGGATTATACATTATCAATCTAATTTGGGTCCCGTCAACTGAACAAGCTAAAGCCTGCACCTGAGGGGTACAAATAACCCAGCAGAGTTAAAGTATAGGTATATAAATTGAACATAAACCATAATTTGTTATTAATAAACGTAGTATGGAATAGGTAAATGTGATGCACTCGAGTTCTTTCCCCATATTTATCATCGCCATTAAGCACGCGCACAAATAACCACATATACAACCTACATTTGTTGTCATTTTCCTAATGTTACAGGATAGGGACAGAGTGCTTGTGCAGCTGCAGTAAATGAGTTGCCCAAACGGCTCTTGGTAGTAATTACCTAAATGGGCTCATTCAAAACCTCTTCTTTGTAGAATCAGTTAATTAATTAGCTGTTTCACTGACAGGATAATGGTGAAAGCATGCTAAATAGATTACTGAGGAACTTGATTTATTGTTGAAAACCACCCCCCTGATTCTGTTTATCTCTCTCGCTCAATCTTCTTTTTTTCCCCTTCTTCTTTTTTCTCAGACTGACACCCTTGTCGTTTTACTATCTCTATCGCCCACGCACACACGCTCCAGGAGGCGCACAAACATAAAATTAGCTATCTGATGAAATACATTGGATATATTTTCCTTTTCTTTCTTTAAACACGATATTCAGTGGATCTATTAATACCTTAGCTTTCATATAATGTAACGATGTCAAAGTATTAAGGCATTCATTAACGGCATGGTAAATTATTCTGCTGTTGTTAGGTGTCAGGACTGTATGTGAGGTATCCTAAATATCCTGGGTCGCCTGCTATCAATCATTATTTGTTGGGTAAAAAAGTGTTGAATGTATCAGATGATATCTGCTTTTTTGATTGGAATGTCTGTTTTATTTATGTAGAAATTTGACGCAGTAAATCTAAGTAGACTAGCATCATGACCTAGCATCATGCTAAATATTTGCTCTAGCACTTTTTTCAAAATCGGCAATCAACAATACTCTCTTTAAAAGGTTACAAATAATAACAGACACAAGAAATGTAATCACATTGTGGTCACATGTGCTGCTAATATTGTTTAGTTTGTTGCTTGTAACTCACCAGGCATTTCAAGCTAAAGACATTGTATGTTCATTACTACTTTGAGGCATAGACATTTAATTTGTAAAAATGTGTTACTGGTTGTCAATTCTTTTATTCTTTCATCACACATGGAAGGAGAATTCAACCCAGATCATACACCAGGCTATTGTAGGAAACGATGAACGCACATGTTCACACACTTGTTTGTATTTGCAGCCAATTTAATGAGGGAGGTCTTTCTAGCTGCATGTTTTTGGACAGTTGAAAGAATTCAGAGGCCCAGACAGCACTACAGACAAACAGTGACCCAAGATCTAGCTATATAGATAGATAGATAGATAGATAGATAGATAGATAGATAGATAGATAGATAGATAGATAGATAGATAGATAGATATATAGATATAGATATATAGATATATAGATATAGATAGATAGATAGATAGATAGATAGATAGATAGATAGACAGACAGACAGACAGACAGACAGACAGACAGACAGACAGACAGGCAAAAGTGGAATAACATTATGACATAACATTATGACCGGCAAAGTGAATAAGATGAAGGATTTGTGTGAGTTTGACAAGAGGCGAATTGTGATGGCTAGACGACTGGGTCAGAACATCTCCAAAACTGCAGCTCTTGTGGGATGTTCCTGGTCTGCAGTGGTCAGTACCTATCAAAAGTGGTCCAAAGATTAAACAGTGGTGAAGCAGTGGCCAAGGCTCATTGATGCACGTGGGGATTGAGGGCTGTCCCGTGTGGTCCGATCCAACAGATGAGCTACTGTAGCTCAAATTTGTGAAGCTAATGCTGTTAATGTTTGACGGGTCAGGAGTTTTGGCAGCAGAAGGGGGACTAACACAATATTAGGCAGGGGGTCATAATGTTATGCCTGATTGGTGGTCATAATGTTATGCCTGTTCGGTGTAGATAGATAGATACATAGATAGCTACAGATGAATCAGTCCTTTAGTTACAGTTCTTTTGAGATTTCTCTGAGATTCTGTTTACATCATTAATACAAAGTTCTTAGCAACATGCCATGCCAAGTGCAGTGATGGGACTGGGCTCCTCAAAGGGTTAAATAAAAATCGCACTTGGATAAACACATAGTGTCAAGAACATCAGGAATTCTTAATGAAAGCCTACGTGAGATAAACAGATGACACGCCGCTCATCTGTTTATTCCCGGCTATGCTGGGTTTTATTTTGGTAGTGTCAAATCGCACTCTTTTGTTGCAAGCGTGTTTTCTAAATTAGCGCCATGAGCGGTTTGTTAGAGTGTTATTGTGTTTTTTCTTGTGCTTCAAAGCCTTTTGTCATCTGTTATTCGTTTTACACTATTTCCTACTTTCCAGCATTTGCAATTGTTACAGCTTGAACTTTAAAAATCTAAGACATTCCAGACCTCACAAAAAAAGTGAGAGTTTTATGTGGGACACCAAATTAGATGTTCAGAATCCAGAATATTAGAACTTGGAGACTGAAGGCCTCAGGTGTTGTATTACACATTCAACCTTGTGTATATCATATGTGTTTAGAAAAAAAACGTGTGTGTGTGTGTGTGTGTGTGTGTGTGTGTGTGTTGGTGTACAAGAGAGAAAATCCCTTGATTAATCAACAAAGAGTGTGCAAGCTCTCCTGCCGAAGCCAATCAAAGTGAGAGCAGATCAGGTTTTGGTGCGTTTTTTTTTTTTTTTAAACCTAAATCCTCTTGTTCCACCGGCGGAATCCGGAGAGCCTGCTTTTTTCTCCTTTTCGTGCGCACAAAAGCTGACACTAACGCGCTTTCACAGTGACAAGGAACGGGAGGGCTGGGTTCTTTCTCAAAAACGTCTGACGAGAGGTGTGAATGGACTGCCTTTCTCCTCCACTAATTCCACACACACACTTCTCCCCATCCCCATCCCACATCTGAACAACAAACAACAGAGAACAAGTGAAAACAAGGGATCCTGAAAGGCTTAGCGAGCTTGTAATCCTCGAGCACTTCTGACCCCTGTGTTGCCGTCTAAGTCTCCTACCCGCCTTCCTCACAAGCCCCCCCACCACTACCACAGCTCATTCAGGGCCTGTTGATGTGTGTCTATATTCATCCTGGGTCCCCCCACCAAACATCCTAAAACTAAGTTTCGCCTATTTAAGAAGCCACGAATCCCTGCTTTGAAACACCTTTGAAAAAAGGTCCTAAGTAGCCTAAGTAGAGAAGGGGCCAGTGGTGTTTCTTTTCTCTTGGCATTTAATTCGCCTTTAGAGGCCGCCTTGTTAACACGATCTCCCCTCGCCTCTTTTTTTCCCCTCCTTCTTGCTTCCCTCTCCTCTTTACCCCTCTCGTTCTTTCTTGCATCACGCACCAACTTCAAAGGCCTCGCAAAAGGAGAAAGTCACTTAATTCTGTTCTTTGGTTCTTCTACTCCTCCTTATGTTCTCCAAGGTGCTCCTTCCCTCATTCCTGCGTTCCTTACCCCCCCTTAAGCAGCAGAGGAGAAATCAGCTCACTTTCTTTCACTGCTTTGCATTTGAAAAAAGAAGTAATTAGTAGGAACGGGGGGTTGGGTGTGGGTTGGTGTAAGAGTGTGTGTGGCAGGGGAATTGAGAGCTCTACATTTGCTGTAATCTTGCCACCCATCAAAAATCCACCTGCTCTTGGTAACCAAGTCAAAAATACTTCAAGGCAAATAATCCTTTCCTCTGTGAGACATTCCATAATAAAAAAAAATATATATTTTTTTTTTTATAAAAAAAAATGTGTTTATTAGATCATCAGTAAGGCAAGCAATGCTCTCTCTCACACACACACACACACACACACACACACACACACACATATATGTACATTGTGTCAGAGGTGTGCGTTGAACATTGCTTGTCACAGCTGCCCTCGCTCCCTTGTGCTATAAGAAGAATGTGTGAGCCAGAGATATGCAGGGCTCTGTGTGTGTGTGTGTGTGTGTGTGTGTGTGTGTGTGTGTGTGTGTGTGTGTGTGTCCACTTAGTCCTCAGGCAAGATGGAGCTGATAACAGGCTTCAGCATTATCGCAGCTGAGCAGACGATTAAACACGATGCACAAACACACACACACACACACACACACACACACACACACACACACAAACACACACAAATGCACAAAGGCCACTCACCTTGAGTGATGCATACCCTGAGCATTAAACCAAAAGTCCAGGTGCATACATAAATTCCAGACAAAAATTTACTTGTGTCTATTAAACACTGACAATTGACAAGCTTAACATAAAAACAAATAATTTTAGAATAGCTGACGCCACCAATAAGAACGTACATATACTGTATTATGTACAAGCAGTAAGGAAATAGAACTGTGTCTGCAGATGAATATTAAAGGTACAGTATATCACAATGTTGCTTTGTGAACTGGTATGTGAGTGATTTGAATGGCTTGATTGTTAAAACTATGCAATTAGATGACAGAAGCATCTGAAGGTGCATGTCTTGAAACTGAAGACATGACATCATGAGAACAATGCATGAATTATTCACGTGAGAAAATCACATCTGAAAAAGGAACTATCCTGTGAAACATTAACGTGTGATGTTTAAAAAGACTGAAATGTGAATCCTGTTTTTTTTAGATCAATTATTCTGCTCATCTGCCAATAATAAGCAATAACTGTATATATATATATATACATATATATGTGTGTGTGTGTGTGTGTGTGTGTGTGTGTGTGTGTGTGTGTATATATATGTGTGCATTAAAAATAGGTCATTTTAATGTTAATAACCTGTCAAGAGGTGAGATATATTAGGCAGCAACTGAACAGTCATTTCTTGAAATTGATGTGATAGGAGCAAAAACATATACCAATTAAAACTCTCTTTTGGCACTTTTATCTTCACTACTTTTTACCTGCTGATTGGTGGGCTCTTTTTTCCTTTACATTTGTGGCTTCTCCATTTCTGATCTCCCCGCTTATATCCCCTGCTTGACATTTCAGCTGTGACAAGCAAATCAAATGACTATCCTGACATCCTTCAATTTTACAACTGTAATAATAAAAGGGTTTTTTAAATGATAAAAAAAATAAAAAATTACTGGGATGCATTTATGTCTCAATAAAATGTTAAATGTATACCAGATTTAATGATAGCTAAGTCAGAAAGCAGCTTTACAAAAATCTGAATATATATATATATTTAGATCACTAATGACCAAGCCAGAGGTGACAGTGGCAAGTAAAATATAATTTTCTAGCATAAGGTGGAACCCATCATTATCCAAATTACTGCAAGTTTGCTAAGACCTTTATCTACAAATTAATCTAAAATCATTACCACTCCACAGTCATTCTTACTAGTTGGTATAGGGTGTTTGTGATTATGCCCTATTTTTTGTTACCACCAAACGTGTCACTGTGCATGACGACCAGATTTATCCACTTTGGTCTCATCAATTCTAAGGATATTGTTGTAAAACCTTTGTGGATTTTCAGTTGCAGTCGTGCATTTTTTTGTTAGTTTTAAAAAAAAAAGGGGGCTTTTTTTTAGCCATACTCAGTCACTTTTTAATTGTCATTTTGAACACAAAATTGTAATTGCTTACTGAGGCCTGTAGGTAACATGTGGTTCACATGAGCATTAATGATCTGACATTGGATTGAACTTGGTGGGATTCACACTTCTGAAAAAATAAGCTGTCTAAAACAGTCCTTCTCACTGTAAATTAGTCCATTTCAATTAGTTTGTCCAATATTGATGCAAAAAATACAATTGCTGCTTTGAAGTCATAGCTGTTAACCTTGCATTAAATTTGGTGGGATGCACGCTCCTGAGAAGATTTGCAATTGTGGGAAACAGTTCTCACTTTATACTAGTATATTTCAATTAGTTTAGAGATGGCCTTATAACCCATATCATATTTTAGTGAAATGCAACAATTGCTTCTCTGACATCATGGCTGTTGAATTTTTTTCTTGCCATGATGTACAGTAGATACACATCTCCACCTAAGTGCTCCTAAATACCAACTTGCCAGAGGTTCTGCTTTTAGAAAGATAGTCACACTTCTTAATGATCTTGTGCATTTCATTAGTAACACCTGGCTGCTAATTACTCTCTAGTTGATGACTGTGGAAATAGAAACTGTGTATTTATTTATTTTCGGTCTGGGTCCTGAAAGCTGGTTAATTTGTTGTGGAACTATTGCAAAATAATTGTTGTTTGTTTGCTGATGTTGTTTGTTTGCATATATAAATTGGCAAGACCACCCAACTGAAATATAGGAACTGATCAATAAAATATTTGGAGAGCATACTTTTGTCTAATCCTTGCATCCTCACTTATTTGCCTGATAGGTAACTGGATTTTAATGTAAAGGTAAAACTAAAAACACGGCATTAATACGTTTATGAGACTCCAACTTTTGCTTGCTAGTTCATTTTAATTAACATAGCTGTGTATGTCAGCAGTGCAAAGTAATGGAGAGTGTGTTAGTGAAGTTAAGAAAAGAGTGCAGGGTGGAGTGGGTGGTGAAGAGTGGCAGGAGTGCTTTGTGATAGAAGAGTATCTGCAAGAGTGAAAGAGAAAGTTTATAGGACTGTGGTGAGACCTGTGATGTTGTATGGATTAGAGATAGTTGCAGTAAAAGATAGGAGGTAGAGCTGGAGGTAGCAGTGCTGAAGATGATTTTTTTTGGTGGTGGTTAGAGTTTGTTGGGAGTGACAAGGATGGACAGGATAAAAAATTAGATTTATTAGAGGGACAGCACATGTAGGACGTTTTGGAAACAAAGTGAAGGAGGTTAGATTTTGGTAGAAGACATCAACAGGAGAATGCTGAGGATGGAGCCGCCAGTAAGAAAAAAAAGATGAAGACCAAAGACGAGGTTTATGGATGTAGTGAGGGAAGACATACCTGTAGTTGGTTTGAAAGAGGCAGATGTAGAGGACAGAGTAGTATAGAGATGGATGTTCCGCTGTGGTGACCCATAATGGGAGCAGCCTAAAGAAGAAGAAGAAGAAGAAGAAAAAGCTGTGAATGTAGTACAAATATTATTACATTTTTACAATACATAAAGCTCCACTCTGAACTGAAATATAAATCAACATTACAGCTCTATATTTGGGAGGGTTTCATTTTATTGAGTTTTGAGCTTTCTGGAAAATTCAATGACAAAATGTCACACAGGAAGACACGATTCAAAGTGTGATCAGGAAACAGGCTGGAACCAGAACATATGTATTTGTTAAAAAAGAAAAATAATCCAAAAAATATTAAGAAGATTAAAATAACAGTCTAAAATCAAACACAGATCAGACCAAGATCAGGCAAGATAATTACTATGTCAGGACAGACTTACTCTCAAAACTTTGCAAAGTGTTGAGTAAAAATTGATGACTTAATAGAGCTGGTGACATATTAATTGAAAGATTGATGGCTAGTAATAATATCTGATAGACAGGGGATGTCTTACAGTGAAAATCTGTATGACACATTACTATTAGTTTTATAAACTAAGTTAGCCTATGCCTAATAAAAAAATAGGATTGAATGCATACATTCAATGCATATTAATGCATACATTCAATGCTTATTAAATTATATAAGAATGCATACATGCATACTTATATAATTTAATAAGTATAGTTTCACCTATACTTAGGAATCCTTAATAAGTAATGGCATTTTAAAAAGCTTTCCTTTGGCTTCTCCCTTTAGGGGTCGCCACAGCGGATCATCCGCATGTTTGATTTGGCACATGTTTTTACGCCGGATGCCCTTCCTAACGCAACCCTCCCCATTTATCCGGGCTTGGGACCAGCACTAAGGCTTGTGCAACCCTAACGGCTGGGGTTGGTCCCCTGACCGGGGATCGAACACAGGCCGCAGCGGTGAGAGCGCCGCAGCCTAACCACTAGACCACCAGGGAACCTCTTAATAGGTAATGGCATTATACTGTTTAATTACTCACTGTGATGCAACCTTGTCAGCTTAAAACATTTATTCAGAAAATATAGTTCGCTTCAGATCTTTTTTTAAGTGAAATAAATGCAATCGAATACAAACAAAATTCTATATTAAACCAGTTTAAGAACAGAGGGCTTTTAAATCTGTCTTCCTCATGTCAACTAATACAATGAATATTTATTAATGAAAGATCTATTGCTTCGGTTATCAACAAACTGAATGTTTTATTTTCCAGTCCATCAACTTGTTTCTCTTACATTTTGCATTTGACATTGCAGAAATGTAGTTGTTACAAGTAGTATGCATACATACAAGTTTTACAAAATCCTGTGTAATACTTCTGTTGGCAGATTTTAGATTTACAATGTTTAACATTTTGAGATTTAGTCATTAGAAATTTGTCATCAGCTGATTACCAATCCAAACTCAATCCAATTTGTATATACTGCTTACACTTCAAGATCATGAGGAGCCTAGTGTCTATCTCTGAGTACTCCAGGCACAAGAAAATGGGCAACCTGGAAAGGTTGGAAATAGCAAACAGCTCACAATTAATGTAATTAGATTCCTTTTTGGAGGAAACCGTAGAACCCAGAGAAAATCCACAAAGCACACGGTAAACACGCAAATACTGGATACACTGGGTGGAGGTGAGACCCTCTAAACACAGAAGTGCAGGACAAGCATGACTAGTACTAAGCCACTACTACCAAGCCACCTCATCAAAATCAATTAATGACATAGAATTTTTCCATGTGCAGTTTTTGCCTGTGAAAGCTGAAGGATGTTTTGGTATGACTGTTATAAGGGTACAATTTACTCCTGACCTTAATCTCAACCCCACATGCATGCCTATGTGATCAAACAAATCTTTTCAGACCAATCTTTTTAATTTAGATATTATGTTGGTATATTTTAAACTACTTTTAAACTCCATATATTTCCTATTGGCTTTTGTGTTTTTTTGTTTTTTTTTCAAAACAGATCATTTTATTCTGGTAACAAAACCTCTGCGTGCATATGTGTCCTTGTCTGTGTGTGTATGCATGTGTTATGCTTTCAGGTCTGATATAGATCTTTTCAGGACTATCGATCAAACAAAAGCCAGAGGTTTAAACAGATTTCATTTCCCACTCTTTCATGATCAGCCGGGGTTATTGCGCAGACATGAGCGTCTGATTGCACGTGGCTGAATAATGGTTTCCATTGACTTTTCATTTTGATCTTTCTGTTGATTCAGTCATATCTAAAGGCTCTGTTTAATATCACTCATAGATGCACGTGTAATGTTGACTCAGCTTGTCATGACTTTTGAACAAAAATGATGCTGTCTGTGGGATCAGCAGTGTGTGCTTGTGTTGAGTTTTAATCCTTTTTTAAGCCTTTACATTTGCTGTTAGTGCGTTTGTGCACTTTCTTTACAGAGTAGTATGTTTTTCCACAGAGGCTACAGAGAACAGCTGTAAGTCACTGTCGATAAGGGTGTCTGCCAAGTGCTGTAAATAAACCCACCAAACAGCCATTTCACTAGCATGGCTCCATCAATGGTAATATGAGAATGTCCAGTACACAAATAATACCTGGTCAGTAGGGTCACTGATGGATAGGTTAAGAAACAACAACCAGGTTACAGGCAGTAATTTAATACTTACAAAGTCTATGTATGTATATATAATGTGTACCTAATAAAATTAAACAAAAAATGCAGAAATGCAGAAATGATGTCTACAGACTGTATTGTGGTACTCTTCTCTGCAATTTTGTGTGCGGAAAAGAGTGCTTTGCATTTTTCTTTACATTTATTTTCCTTACAGGCTACTATGCATCAAAGATTCATATGCCATTAATGAATAACAGGTTTTGTACTTACTATATGTTTGTGTGGTGAACCAAATATGTGTTAATATTGTATTGCAAAAAACTCAACATTAACTGCTACCTGCAGAGTTGAACATGCACATGTATGCATTAAAAAAGTAATTAAGTCACCTGTATACTCAGCAAGTGTCTAGCGTCACCGGTTCAACACAAGAACTTCAAGATTTTATTGTCAATTAATCACATAGTCAGAACCCCCTTTAACTAATTACAAGCTAAGATGGGAAATCACATAAAGATACACAGAGCAAATCAAATTCATTTGCAGTCATGCATAGTGGATCTATGAATCTGAATCTAGCATTGTCCATGCATTTGTGTGGAAAACCAGAGAACAAAAATCTCAATAATATTGCATATATAAAAAAATAATAAACATCCCATACCCATTGTGGTTAAAAACAGGCCAAATAAAAACAGTACTGTAGCTCCAGTCCTCTTTGCAAAACAGGCAATCCCCACTGCCTATGTCTCCTGAACCTACAAAGCCAGAAACGACCTGAATTTATTATCTGAGAAAGTGAGATTTAGGGATCAGCTGTTTCAAGTCAAGTGAAGTGGCTTTACTGTTATTTCAGCCATATACAACACAGGGCACAGTGAAAAGAAAGAACGCTCCATCAGGACCAAGGTGCTACATAAGACAACATAAATTAACACAAGATTACACAAAACTAACTAGAACAAACAGATCTACAGTGCATGTGTGCAAACATGAGAAGACAACATTAAGTTCAAGAACACAATACAATAACACTGCAACAGTGCAGCAATGACTAGTACACAAATCTAAATGTGATAAAAATAATAAAAACTGTAATAATTTTTTTTGGTAGTGTTTATAACAATAAAGCATAAAAGGTATTTGTAGGGGGTGTGGTAGCTCAGTGGTTAAGACGCTGGGTTACTGATCAAAGGTTGGGGTTCAAGCCTTGGTATCACCAAGCTGGCACTTTTGGGCCCTTGAGCAAAGTCCTTAGCCCTCTGTGCTCCAGGTATGCTGTTTCTTTAGCTTCCAAACAAGTGGGGATATTTAAAGAAAATAATTTTGCTGTGCTGTAATGTATATATGACAAATAAAGGCTATTTTATATTACTAAAGTGTTGGAGGAGGAGGAGTTTCTTATGAATTGGCTGGTGAGACAGAATTTGAGGACTTAAGGTGATTAATAAATTATTTTTACAATAATAATTAAACAAATAATAATTAATTGTTTTGCTAATACTTGAAAAATCAATTAATAGTAGTGAATGATGTATTAATATAGTTACCATCTCATTTACTAAGCTATCCATCTGTTCCTGATCTGGAATAGTTATCAATGTATAGTTCTGTAAAATGAAACAGGGCAATAACAATTTATTCTACTGTGAAATAGTAAAAATATTTTAAAAACAGCTCATAGTGATGACTCAATTGTGTGTGTGTGTGTGTGTGTGTGTGTGTGTGTGTGTGTGTGTGTGTGTGTGTGTGTGTGTGTGTGTGTGTGAGATAGAAGAGTATCTGCAAGAGTGAAAGAGAAAGTTTATAGGACTGTGGTGAGACCTGCGATGATGTATCGTTTAGAGACAGCAACATTAAAAGACAGGAGGTGGTGCTGAAGGTAGCAGAGCTAAAGATGTTAAGTTTTTTTTTAGGAGTGATAAGGATGAACAGGATTATAAATTAGTTTATTAGAGGGACAGCGCATGTAGGACGTTTTATGGACAACATGAAAGAGGCTCGATTAAGATGGTTTGGACATGTGTATAGGAGGGACATGCATGTTGTTTATCAGCAGGAGAGGACTGAGCCACTGGGAAGAAGGAAAAGAGGAAGCACAAAAAGGAGGTAGTTGGTTTTAAAGAGGCAGATGTTCAGGACAGAGTAGTATGGAGTCGAATGATTCGTTGTGGCGACCCCTAATGGGAGCAGCCGAAAGAAGAAGAAAAAGATATATGCAGTATATAT
>MU563656.1:10363883-10378070 GCA_024362625.1 Silurus asotus
CTGTTTTCTCAAAAACTGAAGGAAAGGGGCTACAACAGAACAGCACCACAATGTCACGTACAAGTGAAAAAACTACGACAGAAGTACATAAACACACGTGATAAAATTTCACACAATTCTGAGTTCTGAGTTCTTATGAGGTTGAGGTGTGAACACGAAAGGGTCTGAGATCACTTCAATACTGAAGAGGACCAAAAAGAGAACTGGGTTCTCTTTTGAGTCTTTTTTATTGTGAACACAAAAGAGACTGAGTTCACATTTGCTTAGATCACTTTCTGGTTCACTTTAAGTGAACTGGGTTTGGTTCTTTTAAAACGAACTAGGTGTGAAAACACCCTAAGTATTTGAACACCTGTCTATCAGCTAGAATTCTGACACTCAAAGACCTGTTAGTCCGCCTTTAAAATGTCCACCTCCACTACATTTATTATCCTAAATTAGATGCACCTGTTTGAGGTCATTAGCTGCATAAAGACACCTGTCCAACCCATACAACACGTCTTAAGTTTGCCAAAGACCATTTGGATGATCCAGAGGAGTCATGGGAGAAAGTCATGTGGTCAGATGATCATAATGGTCATAATTCCACTGAACGTGTTTGGAGGAAGACGAAAATCCCTCCTGCAGTGTGTGCAAACCTGGTGAAAAACTACAGGAAACGTTTGACTTCAGTAATTGCAAACAAAGGCTACTGTACCAAATATTAACATTGACTTTCTCAGGTGTTCAAATACTGATTTGCAGCTATATCATACAAATAAATAGTAAAAAAATCATACAGTGTGATTTCTGGATTTTTTTTTTGTAGATTATGTCTCTCACAGTGGACATGCACCTACGATGACAATTTTAGACCCCTCCAAGATTTCTAAGTGGGAGAACTTGCAAAATAGCAGGGTGTTCAAATACTTATTTCCCTCACTCATTGCCTGTGGCAACTGTGGCAAGGAAAAACTCCCCGAGATGGCACATGGAACTCAAGAGGGAACCCATCCTCATCTGGGTTGCACCGAATGTGCATTTATTACAGATTAACGATGTTTCGGGATGATGGAGATCAGTGATGGTGATCAGAAGGGAACTGTAGTCCTGAGTCAGTGTAGGAGACTGTTGACATTAACTACAATCCAAATCTATCCTCAAAGCTCCTGTTCTTCCTCCATAATGTTATGGAACCCCAGGATAACCCCAGAGAAACCCCATCTGCACAAAGTGGAATCCAAGGGAAGAGAACACTATACAGAGGCAGGCCTGGACGAAGTGGGGAGATCCGAGAAGGGGAAAAGGGGCAGGAACAGTAGTCGCTGGACCCTCAGGAACATGTTAAACTTGTTAAGCACTGCCAATGAGATTGAAGACAACAGAGCACACTTGATCCAAATCCTGTTTTTAGTTTAATGTTACACTGTATAAACAAATGTATTGAGACAGCTGCATATTACCACCATATGTGGTTCTTCCACAAACTGTTAACACAAAGTTTGAGACATGGAATTCTACAAGAGGATTTTGGTTGCAGTAGCATTTATTTTTCTCTTCACTTCAACTAGCAGACCCAAACCTGTTCCAGCATAACTAAGCCTCTGTGCACAAAGACAGCTATATGACGATATAGTTTACATTGGTTGGAGTTGAAGACTTGGAACGTCCTACTTTGGAGCTCTGACTTTAAACCTTAAGGATGAAATTGAACACTGATTGCACCCCAGGATTCCTCAACCTTCATCAGTACTTGGGTTTTTGGCTGATTGAGCACAAATCTTCACAAAATTACTCCAAAATCTAGTGAAATAGTTATCTTGCAGAGTGAAGGGATAATAATTAATCTAACAGCAAAAGGCATCTAAATGTAAAATGGAATGTAAAAAACACACAAATGTTATGGTCAGGTATCCAAAAAATTTCCATATAGTGTAGTTGCACCACACACTAATAAAAGTTTGGCAACCAGTTAAAGGAACATCTACTGGTAAATTTATGGCATATATATACTGGTGACTGAACATATTATTATTCAGGATGTCTGAACATAGAATTATACTGTTTTTAGCAACAACAAAAAAGTATATAATTATACAATTTAAAATCTGGACAATGTACTGAAAACTGTTTAATCGTCTTTCTTAATTTTGAATGGTTGAATTTCATTTAAATTGAAAAAAATACATTTTACCTATTAATAATTTAAATATTAATATCATTATCAATGTTTAATTTATATAACAAAAACTATTCCCATGTACTCTTTAATTATGAATTGTTTACTCTGCACTGTAGATATTTTTTATTGTATGCCATGCACATATTTACTTCTTAATTGCATGAGCAATTGAGCAATTAGCATGCATTTGAATTAAAAATGTTAGTGGTTGAAGCTTAAAGAACACACACATCAGGTCAAAAGCATGTTCTTCTGTAAACACTTTATTTGAAGGGCACCTACATTTGGCCTTCATTTTTCAAGAATTGTATAAATATTGTCTCAATCAAAGCTGAAATATACAAATCAAAACTTAACATTGCAATGTCTTTACATTACTAAAAGAATGCAAAGGTTTCGCTTTGAAACATCTTAAGTTCCTATTTATCACCTGAAAAACGTACACTTTTTTTTACATAAGCTACACATAAGATTTTTAATGCAAATGGACCACCAGCACTTGAGTAGCATGAAGTGTCATGCTTTTACATCAGGTGTGAAAATACACCTTCCAAAAAAATGCATGCTAAAAGATTTTAATTAATGATGTTTCAAAGCTTAATGATTGTGTTATTAATAAAGACCAGTGCAATATATAAACAGTTTTCCACGTCCATTCTTTCCACTTCTTTCACTTGCTTTGCTTTATTGAAGCACACATTGAGCTTGGTAGTTCAGGAATGATGTTAATTGGGGTTGCCTGGTGGCTGTGTGTGGATAAGCTTTTTTTTATGTGTACCTATGAGATTTTGCAGTAAAGACCAGCCATGTATGGAAGAAAGATGCATTGTAACTATTTTAGTTCAAATGTAGACACTGTAGATGTTGACTTGCACACTTTTTATTACTATAGCTTTGTAATATTTTTCTAGGATACATTGTTTTGACAAGATAATGAACAAATCAGTTCTATTTCATATCAATAATAACAATTTTTAACTTAAATATATATATTTATTAGAGGTATGATATAGATAATATGAAATCCAGATATGCAAAGAAAAATCTATAAATAAAATTAAAAAAGTAAATTAGCAGAAGAAAGCAAAACTGTATCATATCACATCAAAATTGTCTAGTTTGCATTATATTAGTTTCAAATACTTATAAGATTGTTAGTTGTATTTCCTCTTGATTCCTGAAATTTTTGTTTGTAAATAAAAATCTTGTGCTTTTTTTTTCTTTGCCTATTTAATGTAAGACACATGAAAAATTAGCCTACCATTTATTAGTAAACATGTCTTGAAATGGCCTTACATGTGATATTTAATTATTTCATTATAACAACTATTACATACCCGTACATAGTGAGAAATAGTAGATGTCTTAAATTAGATATCTTTGCTGCAGTGTTTATTACACTATATTTCCATTCAAATGAAATATGAATGCAAACGTTGGAGCGGTTAGGGCTTTAAGATATTGTGAGAGTTCCTATCTGCCTTAAATCAAAACGATTTATTAAAATTGATAAAATGAAATGATCTAACTATCTTATTATTGGATAATGAAAAGACATATTTGAAAAAAACGATTAATGTATTAATTTTTACCATTTACTATTTTGATATATTAACAATGAGATGGTTCTGCGGTGTGTATTTCTTTCGACTTCTGACTATGGTTGTGGCCTTGAATGCTTATTATTGTGTTAGGAAATACTTGGGGAAAATTATTGGCTAAATTCTATTTAGATAACAAAACATCAACAGCATCATCAACATCATGCAGACCCCTAGTTTTCCAGTAAATGAACAATTGTTTTTTTACTACATGCATGAAATAGAGAAACTGGAAAGTCACATGCTGAATTACATATCATTTATTCATCGTTTTATCATCTTTATCTATATACACTTTTAACACTTTTGACGATTGGAAAACTTTTAAAAGTAGGTTAAAATTGAATATTTTTGTATTGCCAGTATTTCTACCCAGTTTTTATAAGAGATGTTAAGGACAACAACTGAAAGAATACCCACTCAGCCATTTACAAAAAACTGTTCAAGGTTTTGTGTGTTCATGCGTTTGTAAAGGCTTCTGTGGGTTGTTGTATGTGTATATACATACATGTTCAACTGTAGTTGGCTGTGTGTGTGTGTGTGTGTGTGTGTGTGTGTGTGTGTGTGTGTGTGTGTGTGTGTGTGTCAGAGCAGAGATTGCACATTGATGGTCTGAGGCTTGTGTGAGTATTAATGGAAAGAGCTTCAATTTGCCCAGATAAGTGAGATGGACAGCACTGTTGAAAGTATGTATTTGTGTTTGTGTGTGTTTGTGTTTGTGTTTGTATTTACACCTAATTATCCAGGTGCATAGTATCACATGCATAAGCACTACCTAAAACTCAAGTGTTTAGGCATGGGTTATAAAAATGCATGTACAGTATGTTGTGTGCACGTGTGTTCAGTTGTGTGTAAATGTGGGTGTGTGTATGTGCCCGCTTGGCCCCTCCCAATCTCCCCCACTGACAGACGGCAGTAATGGTCTCCCTGATCTGTGTGAAATTGCCCGGCCGCTCTCAGCAGCTGAGGACCCACAGGAGACAAACCGCCATTTAATTCCCACTGCCAGAGGTGAGCAAGCCCCGAGCCCTGGGGAGGGCTACCAATCAGCCATCCATCACACACACACACACACACACACACACACACATACACCAGCATGGAGTGGATGGATAGATTGGGGGGTGGGGTTAAAAAAAGGAGGGTGTTTCAGGCATGAAAGCATGAAATAATTTACTGGTGAGTATTGGATGGGGTGTGTGTATGTGTCTGGAAAAACCCAATGAAATCACCTACCTTGCGGCAGCAAACAGGGAAGTAAAAGTGTGCCATAGACTCTCCACTCCCCAGGGATACATGGTCTGAATTAAGTTTGTTCTCTTTATCTGCCATTTATTCCTTTATGTAATTTGGACTGTCATTCTGTCCTTCTTGTCCATTTAATTCTCAGTTTTGTTTACTAGAAGTCAAGCTTTCCATCAGTCACTCTCACTGGGTTTACCTTGCATTTCTTTTTTCGTTTTTCATCTGTGCTTGTTTTGTGTTGATGTATGGAATTATTAAGAACAATAAAGAGTCATCGTTTTTAGATTTCTCCTCTGCCTCTATTGCACTATTTAAAAAGAAGTTTTTTCTTTTTAAATAGTACCTATTTGTTCTGTTTGTAGATGTAATAGAAATGCTTTTACCATGCCATCAATAGTCATAAAGAGTGTAATCACCAAAAGGTGTTGTTAAATTATGACATCTAAAAAATATTATAAGCAATAAAAGTGATCAGATGTAATAAAATACAACAGCAATATTATTGGTGACCTTTAGCCAGGGAGCATATACATTATTATAATTCATTGATTTATGTTTTTTTTTTTTTTTATATCTGTACAATATATATATATTTTTTCAATATTTATCTGGCAATCTAGAAGGAAGAATTTTGTTATATCTTGCCCTTTAGTTTCTGGTTTATTGATTGAAGTTCACAACACTGAATGAAAAAAAACACTGGAGTTCATTAAGGGCAAGAGGGAATTAGCAACATCTGGCATCTTCTTTTTTTTACCACTAGATGGAAATTCCTTCAGTTATCAAAGTCACACACACGAAAGCTGACCTATGTTCAATACAATTCAGTTTAATTTAATTTGTATAGTGCTTTAACAATGAACATTGTCTAAAGGCTGCTTTACACAGATAAGTCTATGTCCACTTATAGAGGGTAGGCACATAAGTAATGACTTGTTAAGCAGAAAATCATATTGAATCTTGTGACACATTTGCCTAGTAGCAGCTATTGTAAGGGGTTAGTCCAAAGTCTTCATAAAACTTTGTATACAAACCAGTATTTATAATTATATATATATAATAATATACCCCAGCGTGTTCTAGTTTGTTGTTGTTAATGTTGATTTAAAATATAATTAAATACGATTAATAGCCTATGCCTTAAGCATTAATTTTAACCAGAGATGCAGTGTTCTGGCATACACTTTTAGAAATTGAAAGGAAGAGGGGCGGGGGGGATGGGGTGTCTCATGTAGGTCCCAAATGTAGAGTCTACAGTCTTAGCTGGATGGAAATCAGCCCCAGCATCATTTATTTATACCATTCTGTGTGGTGCTAATGAATCACACACACACACACACACACTTGGTGATATAAAAGTTTAAATTAATCAACTTTCAGACATTGGTTCACAACAAATAGTGTAAAGTGTCATCTAAAAACAAAACCCAACAGTGATCTATTTTATCATTGAGAGACAGGGGGCTTTTGGCAATGCTAGCCCATTTATTCTGAAGACAAATGTACTCAGTAAAATGTGCTTTAATGTTAGAATATTGCATGAGAACAATAAGAATCAAACATACACATGAGTCATTAAGGTATTGGTGTTTATTTCACATAATTTTAAAGAATGGTTAAGAATCATGTTAAAAAACTAAAATAGTAAACAATTACATATATTTGATATTCAACATTCAACAAATGTTAATGTTTCTAAAGCTTACATTCACATCTTATTTTAAATCTTGCTGAAATACTCATTTCTATCTTTGAGAAATGGGTGCTACTGTGTTTGACAGATGTACGCAAATTTCCGCGCCTCCTTATTTAACTCTTTACCGTTCATATTGTGCATCATGGTCAAAATAAGATCTGGTTGAGTCCCATTTGGTCAGGAATCACACTTCCTTAAGCTCAGGGGAGGAGCAGCAGACAGAAGAGTTCATAATCGGTTGCTAGGGTGGTCTAGTTCAAAAATTCTCTGTGGTTGCCAAGACCTTTTTATAGCAAATCACTCATATTAAATCTAATGCATTTCCACAAAAAGGCAACCTGTAAGTGCAAACAGTCTGACTGTGATGTGCAGAACGATTTCTATTTTAATATATATTTCCGAAAACCTGCATAATGATATTTTGTTCATCATCACAGTTAAACAAAGGTATGTATAAAACAACACACAGTACATTGCTAGACTAGCTGTACTGTATGTTGGTGCAATTACATTACATGTTAGAAATTCAAGACACCCTATTGCCTTGAATTTGCCACAAATGTGTCACCATTAAAAAATATGGTCAAAAGCCAGTGCAGCAATCCCCCTCTTTGAAAAACAGGAGTCCCATTCAGGGTGTATTCCAACATCAAGCCTGGTTCCCAGGGTGGGCTCTGGATTCACCAGATAGTCTCTGAATGTCTCAGATAAAGCAGGCCTTGAAGGTGAACTAATGATGAATGAATATCCAATTTTGCTGAACATATGAAAAGCCCTTACAACTGCTTGACAAAAGATTATTTATTATCTTTCTCTATGCGAACCCCCACATTACGTCATAATGTCCCGCTGGCGAAGTGTGACGATGGGTGGGCGTGGCCATTTCGCGTGCCTAGAGACAACACGTTTTGATTTGGAGACAGGCGCGCGCTACGTTTCAGCACCTCGGACAGTTTCTCATTGGTCGTGTTCTATTCGCGTGCTCGTGATATATCAAGAGAAGTGTTAGCACGAGGTATACGACTAAAATTACATGTGTTTCTTAGAATGCACAATGTTGACCCGATTCCTAGGCGCTGTAATGTAAATCTAGGGCTCTTGTTTGTTTATTTATTGATTTATTGATTAATTTTTTTGAGCATTTATGCAGTTTTAATTAAATGAGTCTCATTCTCCTTAAGTCAGTTCGTAAGAATCCCAGTGCAACAGAATAGGCTAAGACTTGAAATGTGTTCCTGCAGGTGTTCGCCACTCTGTAGTGCGCGTGCACCGTGCCAAGTGCCCCTGTCGAGGGCTTTTTTGGAGAAGTGCGCCCTATTGATTAGAGAGTGGAATAAAGGAGCAGACCCGCGCGCTCAAATCGAGCCTGAGAATTTCCTGTCGCACGTGCTGGTTTCCCCACAGCAAGAGTGATTGAGGCGTGAAACACACAGACAGGCGGTGTGTGTGTGTGTGTGTGCGTGCGTGCGTGCGTGTGTGTGTGTGTGTGTGTGTGTTTCCCACAAGCATAGGAATATCTGACATCTGGCTGATTTTTTTAATCCCTTATTTTCCTTTTTAAATAAAATTGACTAAAAGTTCCGTTTTAGTTGCTGGGGTCAAGGGGGATGTTGCATATAGAGGTGTGTGTGTGTGTGTGTGTGTGTGTGTGTGCGCGCGTGTGTTCTTGAATCGCTATTAGACATTATTGGAATGTATTCAGTGTGTGTGTAAATTATGCATTCTGATTCCCACTCATCGTCATCATCATCTTCATCAACATTATCCTCATCTTCTTCTTCATTTTCTTCTTTTTCTTCTTTTACTACTTTTTTTTAAACTAGGAACCAAGAATATAAAGCTTGGCGAGTAAATAATTGGCGTGGATTAGGGATTTAGGCACGCTTGCCAAAAGCTGTGGGAGTCCTGCTCCTCTCCTGCAGGGTGCGATACCGTACGGACACACACACACACACACACACACTGATTCCCACTCATCGTCATCATCATCATCTTCATCAACATTATCCTCATCTTCTTCTTCATTTTCTTCTTTTTCTTCTTTTACTACTTTTTTTTTAAACTAGGAACCAAGAATATAAAGCTTGGCGAGTAAATAATTGGCGTGGATTAGGGATTTAGGCACGCTTGCCAAAAGCTGTGGGAGTCCTGCTCCTCTCCTGCAGGGTGCGATACCGTACGGACACACACACACACACACACACACGCACACACACACACACACACACACGCGCACACACACACACATTTTTCCATTGTATTTATTTATATTAAGCAGTATCGAAAAAAAATCTATCGGTGCATCATTGTATTATTATTTTTATTATTAATATAAAAATAATAACAAACTGTAGTTTTTACATGCTAATGCATTTTTGTATTACAGTGCGTGAACCACGTCTTTGCACACACACACGCACACAGACACACACACATTGGCCGCGTATGCACGCAGCAAACACACTGTCCGTGAACGAATTAAAAAATGATCTGTATATTTGCCATGTCGAATGAAATATATCTCATTCAGCAGTAAATAAGTAAAACTGCATCAAAAGCACATTTAGAATTAATTTGTAACAAATTTAAAACAATCAGTGTGTAAAACAAACAGTCTGCATGTATATATATTATATATATATATATATATATATATACATACTGTTTGTATTCTATATAAATTGAATTTATTTTAAACAATACTAAAAGTCGGCTGGTGCATAGACTTTTTTTTAATTGCATTGAAATGTTTAGCGCTTTAAAATGAAATGGAAAAGAATTGGAAACATGCTGGATATTTACCTTTGACTTGTCCAAGAAAGAGCTGTCAATTTTGTAAAGCTATCAAATTTGGTGCACGGCTACGTTTCAGGTCTATTTGCATTTCTACGACTAACAAATTGATTGTCTGAGTAAATATTTAAATTCCTCGCGATCGGCGGCTACTTTGGCAAACCAATAGCAATGCGCCCGACTATTTTAATCCCGCACATTTCCCTGTAAATACCTTCATACATGATAAAGGAAGGGTAAATCCCCCCCCCACACACACACACACACACACACATACACAACACAACCACCACACATACACAACACAACCACCACACACAAACACACACACACAACACAAGCGATTGGATAAAAGTTAGCTCTAGGTCGTGTACATTTAATTTTCCAGCCCTACCAGTTTGCGGACTTGGCTTCACTTCCCACTAAGCAAAAATGGTAATAATGAACTATGATAAAAAAATATATATGTAAGTTTAGGATAAAAAAGAGAAAAAATGTTTGCGTCTTCTCAATAGTTGGGTTATTTTTTTCTCAGTCCATTTTTTCGCCTCTGTTGCAAGGCCACGGAAAATAAAAAAGGGGAGAAAACCCCACTGCAAAACAGGAAGGTGCCTCCAAAAGCTCAACTACCTTCCCAATTTAAAGACGCCCTGACAGTGCCATTATTTAAGGCCGTTGCCTTGACAACGCGGCTCTGATTGGCTAGCGGCGTGCCGAACGTCACCAAATCTGAATTGTGATGCGCGAGGCTCTGGCGACCCGCGGCACAGCGACGCGAAAAAGCGCGAGCGTTTTACACGCGCACAGAGACGACGGGACGGACAATATATCTATATGTGCATTGAATTGTACATGCAAAAAAAAAAGAGAAATTCAAGATTTTTTTTTTTTGCAATCAAAAATTTGTTTGTTCATGTTTTTTTCTATTTGTATTTTGGTGATTCCGTTTTTATGGCTCCTGATGTCTGGATGCCTACAGAAATAAAGCACAGGACCAAAAGTGTGCCGGTTGGTGAATTCTAGTAGGACAAGGAAAATTGCTTATTATTATTGCTTTTTTATTGCTTTTTACTGAAAACACTTCATAAATAGATAGTCAAGCTGCCGGTCCGCGTGGCTCGCGGGAAGCTCGACGCGATGATGGTGCACTGCGCCGGGTGCGCGAGGCCCATCCTGGACCGCTTTCTACTAAACGTGCTGGACCGCGCGTGGCACACCGAGTGTGTGCAGTGCTGCGAGTGTAGCTGCAACCTTACCGAGAAGTGCTTCTCCAGGGACGGCAAACTTTACTGCAAAATAGACTTTTTCAGGTAAGAAGGATGTTTGCGTTGATTTGTGACGGGTGCGGTAGCGCGCGTGCCGGGGGGCTGCTCGGGTAACACTGCGCGTTGGAGGAACGTCTCACGCCTGGATGGATCTCACTCCCTCAGTCTTTGTTGGATTACTCACAATAAGTTTGTCTTGTTTGTGACTGATGGCTACTGCTTTTGCCCTCGTCTTTAGTCTGATGCCAATTGCACGCGCAAGATCGCTTGATCTTCTATGTGGTACTTGAATGGTCATTGTGGATGTGAGTCTAATATAATCTAATACAGATTATTGCTTTGCATTGAGTGTATCACACAAATATCATACATACGCGGATACTAGAATACTAATAAACTAGAGATGCTCTGGGAGCAGTCTGCATTTTTATGGTAGGATTTCCTTTACATTTTAATGATCCTTTAAACCTCTATACACTTTTTATTGTAAATGTTAATTTCTCATCTTGTCATTGATCGCACTTAGTGTTGTAGTTAGGTTATTTGTATATAGAGGGGTTCTGGTGTTTTGCACTGTTTTCCCAAACGGCCTTGACCGTCACATGTGAATGTGGGGGCCATTAGTTCTAATCACCCCTAATGCGTCCATTTGTTGTGTAAGTAGTGGTTTTGGCCTTTCACTGTGAGAGATGCATTTGAAAAGAGAGCGAGAGATAGAGAGAGAGGGGTGGGGGAGACTACATACCCAAACAAATGGGGAGATTTCGGACATTCGTGTTAAAATAAACCATACGTGCTTTAATTCTTCCGAATTGTTTTAAAACTAAATAAAAAGGGGAAAAAAATCGAATTGCATTTTTTTTTCTCTATTCGTTATTTTCTTTCTTTCCAGTTGATTCAGATTTTTATCAGCTGCTATGTGGCCTTGTATTTTTTATTTTTTTCTAAAACATGTATGCATTCATAGCATACAAAATGAATAATGGCAGTGGTTATAATCGATATATGCTATTATATTTAGTTATAAATATTTTATGTAAACATTTGCATTTAGGCTTTATTCTCACGTTGTGAGGAAAAGTGTTAATCATTTGTAATTGTCAGCTTTAATTCAATATATGGTGCGATTAATAATCGCAGGTTGCTTGTTTTTTATTGTTTAAGAAATTGCATAGAATTTGATCATTTCTCGTTTTCTTTCTCTCATCCATCCCAGCATTTAGTCTCTTACTCTTTCTCTATGTGTGTGTGTGTGACAGAGGAGAAGACTGTGCCGATCAGACCGTGCAGTTGTGCATGCTGTGATGGATTAGCTCACGCATATTATAAAAGATCAATCATAAAATAAAGAGACAGCCGTGTGCATCTGAGCAAACGTGCATGATGTTCTGGGGGTTTAAAAATATATTTCCTTGCTTATGTCTAAAGAACGAAATGTTGTTTTTTTTTCACTGGGTTTGTGTATTTGAAGGTGTGAATTGTCTTTCTACCTCCCACTCGGATTTTCACGGTTTAACATTTAGTCTTGTTAATCCTGTAATGTCACCTCATTACGCTCTGCTGCGTCGGGCCACAACTCCGAGGTTGCTGTTGTTAGTGGATTTGTTTTCCTTTAAGATTGACAACACAAAGGCAAGCCGAGAAAATGCAAAAGAGTAAGCTTTGAACGTTAAATAAGCAAATGTGTTCGATTAATCGCAGAATGGCTCATTACACAAGGGCAGACATTTATTTTGCCTATTCATTTGCACAGACAATAATAATAATATAATATTTATTAAATAATAAAATATTGTATTATTATTCTTTGAAATGAAGATACATTCTTGTGTTTTCCTTATTGTTACTGTGAACTGTGCAAACAGTGTATTTATTCATTAGCCACTGTATGGACCGTATTATTATTATTATTATTATTATTATTACTATTACTACATATGATTATTTACTCTAATAATAGATGTTATTCCTTTATTTGCAGGCGTTTTGGCACTAAGTGTGCTGGCTGTTTTCAGGGCATTTCACCGAGCGACCTGGTGCGTAAGGCGCGCAGTAAAGTGTTTCACTTGAACTGCTTCACGTGCATGGTGTGTAACAAGCAGCTGTCTACGGGCGAGGAGCTCTACGTCATCGACGAGAACAAGTTCGTGTGCAAGGAGGACTACGTGAGCGCGAGCGCCATCCGAGAGGTCAACCTGAATTCAGGTGTGTGTGTCTGTTTGTTTGTGTGTGTGTGTGTGTATGTGTGTGTGTGTGTGTGTGTGTGTGTGTGTGTGTGTGTGTGTGTGTGTGTGTGTGTGTGTGTGTGTGTGTGAGAGAGAGAGAGAAAGAGAGACGCAACTATGTGCTGATAAAAAATGGAACTCCTGCGTGTTCAGAACCACGGACAGCGTGTTTATGTTTTATTACGTCACTGTCACGGAGTAGTGAGTGGCCCCCCGCATGTCTCCGCCTCTATTACAATTAATCATAGATCCCTTTATCCTAAATGTGAGATTTAGTGACAACATTTATGATGCCTTGAATTTCTAGTGTCTGTTGATCTATTTATTTTATTTATTTTTTATTTTTTTTACAAATAATTATGATCCGATTATGAGGATGAGGATGACGTAAATTAATTCCTGATGCATTGCTCGAGGCTATATATCATTGTATTGCATATGAATTGCTATATTTATTGCTGTATACTACACATGTTTGCATGTCAAAATATCTTTCTGTTAATTGCGGTTAAAATAGAAATAAAAACACACACAATGTGTATGTGTACGTCCATGTGTAAGTATGCAGTATTAAGGTTCTTCGTCATTTAGCTAGAAACCACGACTACAACAGTTTTTGTCAAAAATGTTGGTATAAATGAGGCTTTGGATCTTCGAGATGTTTGAGAAGTAACCTATATGTAACATCATCGCACGTCTTTATTATTAGTAGGAGGGGTTACCAGTGTATGGTATATATAGAAGGATAGTATCAATTGCCATTTAACATACTCTGCTTGTTTTCTTTTCTCTTTTTGTTATTTTATTATTTTCCCTTATCCTGGGGGGCGGGGGGGGGGGTGTTCTGTTGTGTTAATGCATATTTTCTTTCCTGTGATGGATGCTGAGTGGGTTACTTAATTTAGACTGTAATTCTTGTAGAATGTGTGCTACCCTTAAACAGTGCTGCAATTATGCAATCACATATATGTGAAACGCTTAAAGGAATAACACTGTAGTTTATGCAGATCATATCATAAGCAGCAGCTGAGAACTGAATAACTGGATGACTATAAAGAAAGGCTAGGCTTATAGATTTGTATATTTTTTTAAATACCACTTGGTGCCTTGCTAGGTGATCCATTTATAACACACACACACACACACACACACACACACACACACACACACACACACACACACACACACACACACACATATA